>JAPDVU010000016.1:19954587-20554587 GCA_026230045.1 Corynorhinus townsendii | reverse complement strand
TGGATGAGGAAGTGAGGGAAGGAAAATAGTGCCCAGAAGTGGCTGTGGTCAGAGCTCCCAGCAGCCAAGCTCCAAGTAGCGGAGACGGCGACCGAGGACACGGACACCTGTGGGGGGAAGGGCCTGTGAAGACGGGGGAGGCCTGGGACCGACACGAAAGGGGTTCACAGAAGAAAAAAGCTGAAGGGACACAAACGGGAAGGACAGAGTGAGCTGGAGAAGAAGGGGTCACAAGGCCACAGGAGAATGCTTGGCAACCCAGGTGCTTATACCTCGGCAGCTGTCACATGAAGAAGCACCCAAAGGCCATTCCACAAAGGGCCCCCCCAGGAGGGACCATCGCTCTGCCCAAATACCTCACCTGTGCAGGAGCCCACAGGCCCCACAGACGCACCTCTGCTGCCATCTGCTGGACACGGCGGGCACTGCACACGGGAGACCACTGCCCTCAGCAATATTCAAGCCTGTCTTATGTAGGCTCTGCCCCCCCCCCCCCCCGCCCGTGGAAGAAACCCAGTAAAAGAGCACCCGCAGGGAGCTTCCACGTGGATGAGTCACCCACCCGAGATCAGAGCAGCAACAGCACCCGGGGGCGCCCTGGTGCAGTGGGGCAGGTGCAGGGGTCTTGTGTGCACAGGACCGTGCTCAGCAGAGGGGTGACAGGCCTCGGCGTGGCCAGAGAGTCCCCCGTAACCATGCCCAGGCTTCCTCCCTGGTGCGCAGCTGCAGACACAGGAGACACAGCATGGCCGTGGGGCTGGGATGACCCAACAGGACTGTGAATTCTGCCTGGAAACTTGTCCTCGGAGCATCCAACACCAGTCAGAGAGTGTCCATCTCACACGCACAGGGAACGCTCACCTCCACTATCCTGCCCGGTAGTCTTGCGGTAAGCAGACAGCTTGCACCCAGACCCAGCGCCAGCCTCTCGCTGACAGCTCCCTGCCGCACCCGGAGCCGCCTTCCTCCTCCTGCACCAGCGTCTCCGTCCTGCCCCAACTATCCAGTGACCTCCTGCCCCAAGCACCTCCACTTACTTAGCACACACATCATCACGTAACATAAAGAGCAGGGAGTACAGCCGCCCGTGTCCTGCCATCAACGTATGGGCCACATGACCGACCCTGTTTCCTCCCACAGACAAGCCCTGAGGCCCTGACTGCTGGGCGCTCCAGTCAGGGCTCAGGTCAGTTCGTCAGGGGCATCACAGGCTCCGGAGCAGCTCCACGCCGCTCTGCCTGGCGACCTGTTCTTGCCCTGCTCCCCTTCCCTCCCCAGCCGCACCCCCACATCTGCAACCAAACCGCTCCTGAAGGACCACAGGAAGAACCGAGGACCGAGCTGAAACAGTGCCTGGACGCTGACGCTCCAAGCAAGGCGCCCCAGCTCCTCCCCGAGCACAGACCACCCTCCTGCCCTCCGGTTCCCTTACAACCAGGAGCCCAGCCCGGCGGCCGGAGGCAGGCTCCCTCCTTGGCTGCACCTGGGCAGTAGCTCACCCAGAGCCCGACCAGCGAACAGGGGCCACCCTGGCTGTCCTTCCCCAAGAAGCACAGCCTCTTCATGGGGCTGTCAGAGCGACTGCCTGTGCTACACAGGGCACCCGACTGGGAGGGGGGCTGAGTGCGGGCACACAGCTCTGGTCCCTCCCGGGTGCTACCACACTCACACTCTGAAAAAAGCAGCGCCTTATCAGAAGGAGACTAACCACAGACAGGGCCTGATAAGGACCCTGAGCAGCAGGGGTCAGGTGATTGCTGGCTCCCTGAGGTGCTGGGAGCGGGGACAGAGCCAGACACAGGGCCTGGCCTCCCTCTGGACATGGGAGTCCTATGCGGGGGCCACTTGTAAGCCCCACGCCTGAAGGTTGGCTGGTGGGAGGACCGGTGTGGCCCCACGCCTGAAGGTTGGCTGGTGGGAGGACCGGTGTGGTGAAGGCACCGTGTTGGGGACATGAAGTGAGTCCTGTCTCAGTGTCTGTGCTGAGCAACAGAAATCGGGGAAAAGATAACTAACAGACTTTTAGTCAAGACCTCGCACCTCGCTGTGGTGACCCAGCTGGCATCGCCCTGGCCTTTTCCCCGGGGTCCCGGGCACCAGAGTCACCAACCGCTTTACAGAGATGCATTCACACCCCACGGGAGCCAGACTCAATGGTCTGTTTAGTAAAACGGATGGTGATGGGATCATCACACAATCCACGTTAAACGTGTTCTTCACCCTGAGACCCAGCCCGCAGCGTCACTGTCCCTGGCCCACAGCGCACAGCACCCCCCGTCACCTCACCTGACAGTGACTTATCTGGTCACGTTCTGTTCTGTGTGGCCACAGGCATACAGGGAGGGCAACCACAAGCCTCCCTGAGAGACATGACAGCAGATCCCAGCCACACCCCACAGGGACCACACGCACCATCTAACCCTCTAGGCCCCTGGTGACGATCACATGACATCCAGACCCAGGAGGGGAACATGCAGAAAACGCACCGATGGCTGCTGACTCCCACCCCGTCCCGTGCAACCTCCGTGCAGGAAGGACGGCTGCCGTCAGCGAGGCCTTGGCGAGTCTCTCGGGGCGAGAAAAGGCTCATTTGCAACAGTAATTGATGGACCGGAGGCCTCTCTTTGGAGCCCTTTAGGAGTTGACGACGGCCTGTCTTTAGCCTGGAGACAGATGAGTCAAGTGCTTTTAAAAACCATGACTCAGTGCTTCACAGTTTACATTGCCAGCCCTCCCAGGATGAGGCCGTCCCTTTGCTGACAGCGTCACCCCAGCGGGAATAAGCGTGTAGCTTAGAAGACCCCTAGCTCCCCGAAGGTCACTACGTGGCGTGTGGGACGCAAGCCAGGCCTGGCCGTATCCTACCCAGCGAAGCGGAGTCGCAGGGGGGCTGTTTGGGGCAAGAAAAACCATGCACCTTCTTGTGCAGAAACACTGTGAGCCGTTCCTATGAAGAAGGGGAAGGGCACCCACAAAAAGGACAAGAGCAGACTCAGGGAAGGCGGGGGCGGGGGCGCCGCAGAGCAGCAGCGAGAGAGGGTCAGAGGCCGGCACTCAGAGTCTAATATTAGCCCAGGGGCTGTTGACGCTTTGTTGCTAAGGAAAACTTGGAGCTTCGGGAAATGAGGCCAGTCCACTGTGACAGCTGCCACCTGGCTGCGTCCCCGCAGGCTCTGCCAGCCGCCCGCCCGCCCTCTGAGGGCCCCCCTCTCACAGGCCGCCGCTCCGGGACCCTGGGACAGGGTGCGTGGCAGGAATTTCAGTGCCTGAGGGAGCAGGGCTGCTGCACGCAGGGCTGCAGCCTCAGACCGATGGCCCCAACCCAAACCTTCATCCTTAAATCTCAAGGCGGGAATGGCGGTGAGCTCCATGAGGAGGAAGAGGTGCGGGTACCCGACTCCAGGTGTGGCAAGCGCCATCACGCCCCTCAGGGCTCAGCATGTCCACCTGACGTGATGAGGATGCAGGAGCCCACGCGAGCGGGCGAAAAGGGACTTTGTAAACCCAAGACGGTGCCTTCTTGAGAGAACTGTGGTGCGAGCCTCGCACCTGGATGGACTGTTCACTCCTCAGGCTGACGGTCGCTCACAGACGCACGTCACGAGAGACTGTTGTCCCGGGAGTGCGTTGTTCGCAACTGCTTCTGCCCCCACCCCATCACAGCGGTCATACTTCATCACGCTGCGACTTGGGGGTGCAGGAGGAAGAAAGAAAAGAAACACTGCCCGCACCGCTCAGAACAGCCCAGGGCTGCCGTTCCCTTGCTTGCCCTGTGGTGTCCCAGGCACCCCTGGGCCCTGGCTCTGCCCATTCGTGGCCCAGCGCAGCTCACCGCCCGGGAAAGAACAGGGCGCACCGGGAGGCGTGCATGCCCGCCGGCCGTGAGAACACAGGCTCTCGGGGGGGCCAGGCATGCAGGTCACGTCAGACCCGTCCAGCCCGCCTGCTCCGGGGTCCCTCCCAGAGCTCTGCCCGCAGGCCCAGTTTTAAGGCCCAGTGTACCCCAGCGGCCACGAATGCTCCCAAGTGCACTTGCGCACCGGGCCTCGCCACTACCCCCAGCGCGCTTCCCCAGACGGCACCCGCCAGCTCTTTAAGAAGGAAAAGTTGGTTGTTTTCAAAACATGTGATTTTCCCCCTTTCATGTTTCTCTAGAGGGAGAAATTAAACAGCTTTAATTCTGTAACCGCTTAAATGATATGTCTGATTGAACTCATCCGAGCTGACACCCCCGGGTCCCCGCAGCTGGGAGGGAAGTTCAGTTCCCGCCTCACTCGCTGTGGTCTCCAGCGCAGACCCAGTGGGACTGGCCTTGGTGTCCGTGATAAAACAGAATGGCTCCACAGACGCAGAAACTCGGAAAATGCTGCGAATTCTGCCCCCGCACCCCCTTCCACACCAAGAGGCCGATCGGCAGCTCTGAGTCGCCTGTTACACCTGTGTGACCGACTTCCACACATTTATCTGGCCGCAAAAATGCTCTTTCCTTCATCTAATCTATCTCACACAGGCCTTTCAGAAACGCTACCCGGCCTCACCTCTCCCAGCTCAGGTGTCCCTGAGCGTGGCTCCTGAACTTCCTGTTCCTAGACCAGCCTCCCAGCATCACTCACTGGGACGGGGAGCTGTCTCTCCAGGCGCCTCTGCTCCGTCTCCTTAGATGGGGTGAGGGGTGAGGAGTGAGGGGTGAGGGGTGAGAGCTGAGGTCCGGGTTTCTTTCTGGAACGAGCGTGTTCTAACACTGACTGAGCGGCTGCACAGATCCGTGCACACCCTGGAAACCGCTGAGCTGTGCACGTAAGGGGTAAATCGTACGGTAGGTGAACTGCGTCTATAAAGCTGTCAGCACGGTGCCTCCGGGCGCCCCAGTGGAGCTGGCTGTGAGCCGGCTGCCCCATCCACTCCCTGTCTGTCCCCGTGCCCCAGGCCTTCCCCTTCCTTCCCGCCGCCCAGTGCTGACGTACCTACCTTCTGCCTGGATGCAGGTCCCGCCTCTCCCCTGGTCTCACCCTGAGCACTGCTGCTCAGGCACTGTTCCCTGGCCCAGCATTCTCCAGCTCGGTTAGCACCCTCCCTTTTCTTCCCATGACGGTTTCAGAGCGGCCTTTCTGATAAACACCCACACCTGGACTGGCTGTATCTCCTCAGTGAGAGTCTCTGGCTCGTTTTGCACAAACACACACTCACAAGATAAAATCCTCCTCTGAGACGCACCTCGTTTTCTAGTCTGAATTCAGGGGTAACCGTGGCCTCAGTTTAGGTTTAGGTGGGTCTGAAACTCCCAAGTGGAGCGCCCCCCTCGAGGGGAGACTGGCTGTCCTCCTGGTCACATCGCCCCAGGTCCCTGGGTCCCGACCCCGCTCCCTCCTACCTTACGTCTCCCGGTGTCTGCGCGACGGCTCTCCAGGCAGAGACACTGCAGAACCTGACACGCAGCAGTCACCACCCTGCTGTCACTCACTCCCTGCTCTGGGATTCCTCTCCGATGAATCAAAACTCCACATCCTTGCTCGATTTCTCTGAGCCTTTTATGCCCTTCCTGCCTTTCTGAGCCGCCAGAGGTCACTGTGGACGACCCTGAGCAGAGCAGCCGGTGCTTCTCAGGTCAGGTTCTCCATCACAGAGTGGGACACTGTCTGCCACGACCTCACAGGCAGGCAGGCAGGCAGACAGACAGACAGACAGGAGGGGAGAGCTGTCTCCCTGACAGAACAGGCATCTCTCTCAAATAGTCAGAAACAATGCAGGTCTCCACCGAAAATCTCCTGGCGAATCCAAGACCCAAACTGCCATGTAAAGACCTGCTTTCCTAAGCCTGCGCGAGACCAGGGAAGACACCCTTCCCCGCCCCCACCCCCCGGGAGAACCCAACGAACCCTGCCCGTGACGCACCTCCGTCTCTCCCTGGCTTCCACGGAGGAGTCCGTCCCAGGCGTGGACAGCAGAGAGGCACTGGTGACCCCGTTGGCAGTGCTGGGTGGGGGGCGGTTGGTGATCACACACAGAGGGGTGCTCGATGAGACGCTGTCTGCTTTCTCGGCTGTGGAGTCGGCCAGGGACCTGTGAGGAGCCCTGAAACCAGAGGGACAGCAAAGCACGTTCAGACGCGTGCGCCGCAAGCAGAGACGGGGGCGTGAGGCAGGCTGCGCCGAGCAGCTTCTTGCTCGGATCGTCTGCTGTTGGTTTTTAACTCTGAGCCCTTCGGTCTTAGGGCAGAGTGAGCAGTTCAGTCAGACCACCTCAGTCAGCCGAGGAGGGATGTTTTATGAAACTTTTTCTTTGCTTGAGATTAAATTTAAAAACAAAAAATTAGCTCTGGCAGCAGCTGAAGCAGAGCCTGGGAAGAAGCTTTAACGACCCCGCACACCACGTGGCCCCTGCATGCAGAGATGGCCACCCCACCCCTGGACACGACTCTGCGGTCCCTCACTCGTCTCCTCCAGCCCTGCGTCCCTCAGCCTGGACAGGGATGTCCCCTCGGCTGTGCAGAGACGCCTGCTACCTCTGCCCGAGCCCCCCTCCGGACGGGGACCGCGCTGTGGCCTGTGCTACCTGCGGCCCAGGACGGTCACCCTCCCTCCCAGCTCAGCAGCTGCGCTGTCCCGTTAGCCAGATGCCTGCCTGCCTGCCCGCCCACAACTGCACTGAGAACCAGAACCAGCGGGCAGGGCTCTAGACGCACAAGCCTGCGATTACAGTCACTCCCACGAAACACGATCTTTGCTTCTCGCAAAGGGCGAGTCCCAACACGGGCTCTCCCCTCAGAAGCCGTCAGTGGTGATATCACAGCTTGTTGCCGGGGTAACGGATCCAAAACGGACTCTCACAGACAGAAAAAGCACGAGCATCAGGGATGCTAAAGGGCTGTTCTGGTTCCGCCTCCTTCGATGACCAGGAATGCTGCCGAGCAGCTATAAGCTCACTTCCCAACAGTCACATGATCAGAATAAGCCAAAACGGATAACCAGACCCCACGGTCTCACCCAGCTCCTCGACGCAGACACAGAGCAGGCAGCACTCGGGGGGACCGAAGACACAGGCAGCACTCGGGGGCCAGCCAGCCCTCCGGCCTCGAGGCGTCGAAGGAGGTGCCAGGGAAGTCGGAGGCACGGCTGTGAGCACACTGACCACAACCTGAGTGGGGGCCTTCTCGGACCAGCACGTGGTGCCGTCGGTCCCCTGCCTCCCAGCTGCAGAGATGCCACGGGCTCCACCACGCTGCACCGTGGACTGGACCTCCCGCTGCTACTCTGAACCGTGGTGTGACTTCACAGCGAGGACCGAGCTCAGAGAGGACCAGAGGCTTTGGGGAACTTGGGCTAAATCTCTGCCAGCGTAAGTCTCTGACCGTCATCTGTAAAACGGGGGTCATGTACCTTCACACGCAGGGGCGCGTGACACGTCAACGAAACACTGTGCAGACGCCTAGGATGGGGCCTAGGATAAGAACTCCACGAAACAAACAGAACAGCAGACAGGACCCCGAGACGGACAGACGGGCGCAGACCCCACGGCCCCACCTCGCTGGGACCCGGGCAGACGAGTGGGCTTTGGCCTCTGGTCCTCCTCCTCTACAAAGGGAGAAGACCCTTCATGAAGGAGGCTCTTCACAGGCGACAGTGACACCTGTGCCTGTGGGGCTAGTGCCTGCCCCGCCCACGTCCCGTCTCCCTCACTCACAGAGCCTGGGGACGAGCGAGGGCAGCAAAGGGCCTGGTTAAAAATCCACACGTTCCCAAGTCCCCCCAAGCTCCCGTGTGCTCCTCGGGGAGGGCAGTGTCTACGATGCCTGTACACCGCGTCACGACGACGACCCACTAAACGTCTTCGTGATGGCGCAGTGCTGTTCTGAATCGCCCGTCATAAGCCCGCCCTCCTGGCAAATGGACAGCCCCACTTATGTTAGGGGGGGAAGCTGGTCGCTGACGGTGCCCGTCACGCACCACGGCGTGCCCTGAGCAGCAAGGCCGTCACCAACACCCCTTGTCCTGTGTCGGCTGGAGAAATAAGACCCCAGAAGGAGGGTCCTGACCACAGGGGCTGACCCCAGGCACAGCCACACTGAGGTCCTCTGTGCTCTCGGCGGCCTGTCCGCTGCCCTCAGATGACCCAGATGCCAGGACGCCAACCCCCGGAACCGAGTTCAGACCACACACCCCTCCCCTTCCCGTGGAGCTTCCAGCACTCGCTGGCTGGGATGTTCAGAGGCTGCAGGCCTTTTGCAACAAGAGCTGGCGCTGCTGGTCTGCAGTGTGCACCACCTTGCAGGAAGGTGAGCAGAAGAGCCCCTCCTAAGACCGGAAGTCAGGACGCGGGGGTTCGGTGTGAGATTTACCAGTGTGGGGCCCTTAGCTGCAGCCACGACTGGTAGGTGACGAGGTGGGAGCAGTCAGTCCGTGGGTGCCGAACCCCAGCACAGAGCACACGGCGGCGACTGTTGGACAGGCTGCTGGCTGGCAGGTGACATCACAGCAAAGGCAGCCTCCCGAGTGACGGACCTGTCGCAGTTCACCAGCTTCTGAGGGACAGCCTCTTTGGCCCACGGCTCTCACATCCAGAGGTGTCTGCTGTGACGACGTGACTGAGCGGCTCCAGAAGCCTTACCTGCGGTGGGCGCAGGTGCGCAGTGTCCACACTGCCGGGCGGGCGCGGAGCCAGGAGAGGCGGGCGCCACCCGCTGCCCGACAGGTGAGGACCACGGTAACAGGCGAGGCAGCAGGAGATGAACTGCGATTGGCTGAAAGGAAGGACGGGTGGGACCACTGCTCCCACCACGGGAAGCACTGAAAAACACACACATCGCGTTCCTCAGGACGTGCCGCCCGCCGCAGCCCGGCACCGCCTCCCCGTCACCGTAAGGCAAGCAGGACAGAGGCACGGCCGGGAAGAGAGGACCAGCCAGTGCTGGCCACTGGCAGCAAGCAGGCGCCTGCCAATCACCCAAGGAGGGAGGAACGTGGAGGACAGGCCATGTGCAGCCAGAGAAAGAACACGGTAGGGTGAGGCCCAAAAGGCAAATAACAGAGAAGAGAATCGTTTTGTTAGAAAAACCCAATTCCCCACCCACCCGAGTCCACAGGTCATGCCCCACCCCGTCCGCCTGTTACAGAAGCAGCTCTGAGAGGCTGAGTGAGGCCGAGAGCCTGGAGAGCTGGAGCAGAGACGGCAGACGAGAGAGGGGTCAGCCCCAGAAGCGGTGAGCCAAGTCCCTCTGGGTGGTCCCAATTGTGAGCCTAGAGACTCCTGTGTGGGCGACCCAGGCAGGTTCTTCCTGCTGAGCTGAGCGAGACCCCCCCGACCCCCATGGCGGCACTTAGCGCCTCCTGTCTGTGGCAGTGATGGCACTCAAGGGGGCGACCAAATCACGCCACTGAGCATAAGACGCACTTTCTGCGCCATAAGAAGGACTTTCTGCCTGAAGACGAGCGACTCGAGCTGGAGGTGCTGGGCTCGGCACGGCCGGGACCCGCGTCTGCTCTCACCTGCTCTTCGAACAGAGATGGTGCAAGATTCTTCCCTTTTGAAAAGATCCTACGGTTTTGTAAAACCAAAACGGGCTCTCGGGTTAGAGGAGAAAAGCTTTGACACCCCAAATGTGAAGCACTTTCTAGGTCTTCTCTCAGCACGTGCTCACGGCAGGAAGCTGACTCCCACCCCGAGGCACCCTTTCTCCTCCACCACCGCTTGCCCTCCGACCTTGGTCAGACCCATGCTGTCACTCAGCCTGGGCTGAGGACCTGGAGCGTGAGCTCCAGCCCCCCACGAATAACAACCTGCCGGCAGCTTCCTCTCCCCTGGCCCACACTGTTCTCTCAGAACAGTCTCCTGGGACCAGCGTGAGCAGGGATGACGGAGGACGTGTCTCACTAGACTGACGCCTCCGCCTTGAAGACAATGAGGTGCGGCCTCGGGACGCTGGGGACCGGGTCTGTGCGGCAGCGCAGGGACCAGCACAGGCTGCGCCTCCACGCAGGGGCTCTCAACAGCGCTGCTCATCTACGGCTCATGTCCTGACACTGCCCAGCAGACAACTCTCCCAACCAAGTGTAAGTCTGACCCCGACAGAGCGTCAGGTCAAGCCTGCGTCTGGGTGCCCATCCATCACCTAAACCACCTGCAGGTGAGGGTCGCAGCACGCAGAGGTAGCCGAGGTGTGTGGGTGGGAGAGAGAGAGATTCAGAGTAAGCAAGAGCATCAGATTCCCCCACGTCAGCAGCCAAGTCCAGAGTAAAACACGAGTGAAGTACATCTTTAGCTCCAGAGCTCTGGCAAAGGGCTGTGCTGCTGCTGCTGCTGGTACAGGGCAGAGAAACCCATGGCAGAGAAGGAAACAGACGAGGAGGGGAGAAGCCCATGTACCTTCTCTGCACCAAGCTTGGAGTCTCACATCTCGATGGATCTGAGGGCCATTCAAGTCAAAAAGAAAACAACAACTCAAGTCCCTCCGTTCACAGGCTTCAATGTGAAACGTCTTTGCTGCAAACAAACCTGCCCTGCCCCCGCCCCTCGCCACCCTGCGGGCCTCCTCCCTCAGAACAACTGGGGGTGCGTGGGCTGTGGTTTCCCACGGCCGGCCGGCCGGGCCTGCTCAGAGCTCCGGCACTTCCTGGCGACTTAACAGGACCCGGAGGGCAGAGTGTGAGTTCAGGCCTGTCCGTGGTGAGACTTTGGAATTAGCTTATTTTAATTCAGCTAAGATGATTAATTAGTTTTAATTTCAAATTAGTCCAATGGTACTCCCACAACATCTACAGCAATTCACTTCCGGACTCATTTTTGTGGTGCTGGTCTACAGATGTGCAGTTACAACCCACACGCCCGTGGCCAGAGTGAGCCATCGCCTCCCGCCCGCCGAGCCTGGTACCTTCTCAGGTAGGTGGACACGTAGGTGGAAGGGGCCGTGGTCTGCGGAGTCTCGCTCCCCTTGGCTTCGTCCCTCCGCAGCTGCCGAGTGTATGAGCCGCTTCTCACCAGGTTTACGGCCGATTCTCTGACGCAGAAAGAAAGCCAGAGCACGGTGGCGCCCACCGCCGGCTCCTGCCCGCAACCCGCACGCGAGGAAGGGCCTGAAGCGGCGGGAGCAGCAGGGTCGCCCTCCATCTGTGCTGTGCTCCGTGCAGAGGGCAAAAGCCACGCCTGCTGCCCCTTCACAACTTCAAAGCCGACTCACTCGGCCCGCCCTGGCCAAGGCCTCTCTCCCTCTGCTCGTGAGGACTCTGCTCCTCCTCGACAAGGCTTTGCCAGCCTGTCCCCAGCAGGAGGCAGAGAAGGGGAACCAGGAAGGGCAGGGCCTGCTGTGGCCGCACCGGCACCGCCGTGAACTGTGCCAGAGGGGCTGTGGCTCGGCGCTGACCACCCGGGTCCGCTGGCTTTGCTACAAGAGCCAGGCCTCCGAGGCCCTCCCAGGCTCCCTCACAGCTGAGTCGCCTGGACTGTTGTTGGAATGAGCGTCCAGCTCAGCGGGTGTGGGTGGGCCCAGTCTGCGTGTCTGACCCGCGCCCGTGGTGCCCGGGAGGACCGCACCTGAGAGGTTCCAGGGCGGGGTCCACTGAGACTCAGTGCCGCCTCATGTGACTGAGGAGGAGGACGGAGACGTCACCTGCTTACACATTAGAGGCTGATGGACGCTGTGACAGAGCAATCCCGCTAGTGCTGCCCCGGGGTGGCCGGTGTGCAGGGCCAGGGCACCTGGAAGCCAGAGCTCCGGCCACTGCAGCGCCTGCCACGGAGCCCGCCCCGAGGAGCCCTGTGGCAGGTGGGCTGCCTCAGCCTCGCTGTTACCTGTTCTCCTTCTCCTCAGTGTCGCTCGTGCTGCTGAGCCTCCGGGGCGCCAGGGAGCTGAGGTAGCTTCTGCTCTCTCTCTCCTGCAAAGCGAGACGGTGACGCATGGGGCAGGTGCCCGCGGACCAGGAATAACCCAGATGAACAGCACTCGGCACCCACCACCTCCTCCCAGCTTGGCCCGTGGACACGGAATAACCCGGATGGCCCGCGGACACAGGAATCACCCGGATGAACAGCGCTCGGCACCCCCCATCTCCTCCCAGCTCGGCCCCGCGGACCAGGAATAACCCGGATGAACAGCGCTCGGCACCCACCACCTCCTCCCAGCTCGGCCCCCACGCAGAGGAGTTTGTTCCAGAGGGTCAGCTCGCACAGGCTTAGTCCCAAGGCCCCTCCACGGAAAACCCACGTCAGGGAACGGACTCTGCTGGGGAAGCCGGGACGGTGAGGTGCAGAGGAGAGCTGCACGCACCACGCGCAGCAGCTGAGACAAAAGGACTGTCCGTCCGCCACCAGCCCGAGCCGAGGGGCAGGGCTCTGAGGGCCAGGCCAGGGGCTGGACCAACAGGGAGAGGGAGCCGTGCTCACCATGGCCGTCGCCCACGAGCGGCCTGCAGAGCCGGCCCGACCACACGGAGGAGGAAGCGGGATGCCGAGCCTTTCCTCCGTGTGAGCCCTGAGCTGCTGCCCGTGGGAGCCGGCTGCCCGGGCCCGGGCGTACCTTGTCTCTGTTGTCCAGCAGAGCGGAGATGCGAGGGCTGGACGCTGAGCGGGAGAGGGCGGAGCCCCGGTCCCTTGCAGCCTCCCGGGTGTCGGCCACCGCACTCAGTGTGCTGTGGCTGCCCGTCTTCCTCAGTCCCAGGCGCCATGAGGAAGGAGACTCGTCTTTGGGCTCCTCCAGCTTGTTAAAAAGGCTGGCGAGCTACAAGGGAAGGAAAGAGAGGGCCGCTTGCCTCTGCGCCCTGGGGTCCAGGGAGGCCCCACAGGCTCTGGGCCAGGGCACTGCCCTCGCCTACGGACACCAGGCTCCCCGTGAGGCTGCCTTTGTCCCTGAGCCAGAAAGAGCCTCAGCCTCTCAACACACGGCCCCGATGGGGCTGCTCTGACAAATCAAACTCGCTCCTGTCTCCAGAGCTCGGACGCCCAAGACAAGGGGGCATCTTTGAGCCAGAAGGGCGTCCTCACCAGGAACCGAATCCGTTGGCACCTTGACCTTGGGCTCCCTGCCTCCAGACTGAGAAATAAATTACCATTGTTCAAAGGCACCCAATCTGCGTATTTTGTTAGGGCAGCCCTGTATCTTTATTGTTTGCAAGAATGTATCCGTAAGGCTTTTCTCATTGTATGTTACTGCAGTCGGGGGAAACATAATATCCAAATTAATGCCCAATACTCACCCTCCTGGCTGAGGAGACAGAGGAGGTGTTCTGAGTCGGGGCTGGTGTCTGCTCTAGGATGGGGCCCTTGCTTTCCAAGCTGGAATGGTTGACAACGGCCTCTGGCTTCTGATCTGTGGCTTAAGACACAGGAAGCACAAGTGCACATGTGAAAATCTCATCTCCATGCATGTGCTTTCCTGCTAACAGAACAGGTTTACCCGTTACCTAGATAGAGCTGTGCATGCTTGGCCTCAAACTGATGAAATCTCTAGCAGCTGCTGCCTCTGCCCAGCCTCCCCTTCACGGGTCTCCCCACTGGACGGTCACGGGAGGCACCAAGTGAGCCCCGCAAGACCCAGCGTCGGAGAGGTGGCCCCCACACAGGACTTCGTTGGGCACCTGGTCCCGTGACGCCAGGACAGCTGCTCTCACTCAGCTCACCGCCTTCACCGCTGCGTTCTCACTAGCAAAGGGACATCTCGGCCCCTCTCCGCCCTGAGGACTCAGGCTCTCTGTCGGACAGGGCACGCCTCGCACTGGCACACACAGGGCCTGGGCAGGAACATCCGCGTTACCTGCCTCCTTCTCAGTCTCCGACTCGGACGCTTCATCCTCGCCCTCCTCCTCTGAGCTAGAGCTGCTGGACTCCTTGTTTTCTTCCTCCGTTTCGTGGGACTTGGGCATCTCCTCTCCATAGAGCATCTTCTCTTTGCTAAACCATGGAAGACAGTTGGAGTGTCATTCAGACGACCTAAGCTACGTAAGTGCACTCACAGGTATCGGGAGGGCGCCGGCGGGCCTGGGTCACAGCAACAGAAAGGCATTGGGACCCTCCTCTCCTGCGTCCCGAGTCCTGGCCTGTTTGGCACACGAAGGGTTACTGTTTGGCGGTGGAGTGTGACTTAGGAGCTCTAGCCACTCAAACAGAGAAAAGAGGCCATGGACCTGGGTACTGCCGGGCAGGCAAACAGAAATCACTTAACAAGTTACGCAGTGCTTAGGACGCCAGGCAGCCTGCTGGCTCTGGGGTGGTGGTCCCTGGGCTCACGGAACGGCCCGTCGGAGTGGTGGTTGGGACCTGGGACCCCTGAGCTGGGGACCAAGAAATGCTGCACAATGTGGATTCATTGCTCCCACCCTCAGCGTCTCCCCAGTATCAACACCTCTCCCAGCCTCAAACGTTCCCACATGTTCAATAGCCACCGGGCTACCATCAAAGTTTCCTTATTGAGCAAATCCTCACACTAAGTGTGTCACTCCCACAGGCTCCCAACATCTTACTTCTTAAGCAGTCCACCCTGCAATCTGCTGTTCAGGTCCGACTCAATGAGCTTATTCCGCGTCTCTTTTTCACTTCGAAGCTGCAAAGTGAGAAAAGCCAAGAGGCTGGTCTTTGGTACAAACCAGCAGAGATGAGAACTCGAAACAGCCCTGTCGTCCTGAAGACAAGACCAGCACCCCAAAGGGAAGGAGAGAACCTGAACAAACCACGTTCGTTCTCCAGAACGCAAGGCTAACTGCTAGTCTGTTGTTTTTAACTGTCAGCGGATTGACGGTGTTCCTGTAACGAGTAAACTTTAACCACCAGGGTTTCTGGGATATTTCCTTCTAACAGGCTGCTGACAGTGCCCGGAGGGAACTGGTGCCCTCTCCAGAACACACACCTGAGTAGAGCAAGTGACTGAGATGTCTGGCATGGACTGAGACTGTCCAACCCTCTGAGCATCCCCCCGACCCTCTGAGCATCCCCCGACCCTCTGAGCATCCCCCCGACCCTCTGAGCATCCTCCCGACCCTCTCAGCATCCCCCCGACCCTCTGAGCATCCCCCCGACCCTCTCAGCATCCCCCGGACCCTCTGAGCATCCCCCCGACCCTCTGAGCATCCCCCCGACCCTCTCAGCATCCCCCGGACCCTCTGAGCATCCCCCCGACCCTCTCAGCATCCTCCCGACCCTCTGAGCATCCCCCCGACCCTCTGAGCATCCCCCCGACCCTCTGAGCATCCCCCGACCCTCTGAGCATCCCCCCGACCCTCTCAGCATCCCCCCGGACCCTCTGAGCATCCCCCCGACCCTCTGAGCATCCCCCCGACCCTCTGAGCATCCCCCCGACCCTCTCAGCATCCCCCCGACCCTCTGAGCATCCCCCCGACCCTCTGAGCATCCCCCGACCCTCTGAGCATCCCCCGACCCTCTGAGCATCCCCCCGACCCTCTGAGCATCCCCCCGACCCTCTGAGCATCCCTCCCGACCCTCTGAGCATCCCCCCGACCCTCTGAGCATCCCCCCGACCCTCTCAGCATCCTCCCGACCCTCTGAGCATCCCTCCGACCCTCTGAGCATCCTCCCGACCCTCTGAGCATCCCTCCGACCCTCTGAGCATCCCCCGACCCTCTGAGCATCCTCCCGACCCTCTCAGCATCCTCCCGACCCTCTGAGCATCCCTCCGACCCTCTCAGCATCCTCCCGACCCTCTCAGCATCCTCCCGACCCTCTCAGCATCCTCCCGACCCTCTGAGCATCCCTCCGACCCTCTCAGCATCCTCCCGACCCTCTGAGCATCCCTCCGACCCTCTCAGCATCCTCCCGACCCTCTCAGCATCCTCCCGACCCTCTGAGCATCCCTCCGACCCTCTCAGCATCCTCCCGACCCTCTGAGCATCCCCCCGACCCTCTGAGCATCCCCCCGACCCTCTGAGCATCCCCCAACCCTCTCAGCATCCCCCCGGACCCTCTGAGCATCCCCCCGACCCTCTGAGCATCCCCCCGGACCCTCTGAGCATCCCCCCGGACCCTCAAGCATCCTGGGGACTCACCACACTCTGCTGCTTCTGGAGCATCTCCAGGTGCTCCACGAGGCCCTCGTCAGCCACATCGAACGGCGTCTGGCCCTGGCAGAGAGAGGGTACCATGACCAGGAGAAAACACAGGAGTGATCCCGAGACTCCACCAGAGCCATCTCCAGCAGTCACTCGGCCTCTGTGTCCAGCACCAGCTGCTTCCCTCACACAGCAGCTCTACGTTACGACCAGGCCTTCGTTTATCACAGAGAAACAGCAAGTCCTTGTGGAGAAAGCTTACACTTTGTAAACAGCAGTGAGGAAATGCCCACATCATTCGGACACTTCCTGCCTCTCCCTGGACCTGCTCCTAAACGGTCTGATTGTATGACAAGCTCCACGGGGGCTCTCAGAAGCCTCAGGAGGGCCTGGCATGTCCCTAACGTCACGATTCCTCCAGGCAACACCAGCACAGCCAAACCCCCAACCAGAGAACAGACCAGAGCTGGAGATGGGGAGGCAGAGAGGCACACCCACTCTCTAAAGGGCCGTGCCTCTGGATTGCCAGGAAATTCCTAAAGTTCTGCAGACATAGGCAACGAGTAACATTATTTCAAATAAACTCCTGTTTGCTTGTTTTAGTGCCGTGGTCGGCAAACTCATTCGTCAGCAGAGCCAAATAGCAACAGGACAACGATGGAGATTTCTTTTGAGAGCCAAATTTTTTAAACTTAAACTTCTTCTAATGCCACTTCTTCAAAATAGACTCGCCCAGGCCGTGGTATTTTGTGGAAGAGCCGCATGTGGCTCATGAGCCGCAGTTTGCCGACCACAGCTTTAGTGGAAGCAGAAGGCGGCCGCTGGAGCTTCAGGCTCAGCAAACCCCCGGGCTGATAATGGCCATGGAGACGTCTCCACGCCCCTGGCCAGACTCTGGGCAGCTGTTCCGAGGCCCAACACAGTCTCGCTGCCCTCACAGGAGGCCTGGCGGACTCACCAGCTTATTCCTGATGTCCATGTTGCAGAGGGCCTCGGCCAGGATGGAGCAGGCCTCCTTCACGCCCCAGTGCGCTGCGGCGTGGAGGGGCGTCCAGCCGTCGTGGTCCTGCACATCCAGGTCGTAGCCAGCCTGAATTAGCAGTCTGAGAGAAACCACACGGACCTGTGTACCCCACTTCCGTTTCCTGCCAAGGACACTGCCCCTCCCAGCGGCACAGGGGTGAGGCTCTCCTCCCCTCAGCACAGCTCCAGCTGGTTACACACTGAGGCCCAATCACAGGCAACACGGACCCACCCGAAGGCACACGGGACGCCCCAGCACATGCGTGTTCCGCCTACGGCAGTGTCTGGAACAGAGTGCACCTGAGAGATGCCAACACCTAACTCATTAGCAAAGCCCACGACACCACCCGGGTGCTCTCTGTCTCCCCAGCCATGCAGGCTTTCTTACGCCCGCAAGTGGGAAGTGACCCCTCAAATGAGAACATGGTTCTCTTCAGGGCCCTTCACCTCCCGGCTTCGGTTCACTTCTGGGACACCCCAGGCTCACTGCAGGCCCTCACATCCCCAACTCTGCCCAGTGCCCGCAGGGCTTCTCACAAACAGAGCCTGGGGCCAGGTCCTGTCTCCCGAGGAAACAGCATGGCTGATGCCGGTCCCCACATTGTGGGCCTCCAGACGGTTTCAGGAGTGAGCAGAGCATGACTGCCGCAGCCAGAAACCCATGTCAGCTGAATCTGACATCGTGACGCCATCCTGAGAGCCACGTGAAGCGTGTGGACACAAGGAGGCAGGACCCACACTCTGCCTGTCCAGACGGATGGCCATCGACTGCAGCTGGACACACACACTCCGGATCGTATCACAAACCAACGAGCCCAGAGAAACTGTCTGTGTCCAGCGGACCAAATGGCCTCAAATCTGTCCCGTGTGACGTGTGACAGAGGGGTGGCTGCAGGGATGTCACACTACATCCCGGAGATGGGAGAGGCCCGTAAGGCCGCTCTCGGCCAGGCTCCCGTCTCACAGGCCGCGTGAAGCTGGGGGACGGCGGGGCTGGTGTCCACGGTGAACACCAGCAAACGTAAGAGACTGCAGGTCAGGGGGCCACACAGAAACCCCCACCTTGGAACTCTCATCCCCCCATGTCCCAGGCCTGTCTCTCTCGTCCCCACCTCCCGACCGTGGTCGCTGTGGCTGACATACCTGAGGACCTCGGAGTAGCCCTTGGCAGCTGCCACGTGCAGGGCGGTGGCCCCCGAGCGAGCCTGCCTGGTGTCCTCGATCTTCCCGCTGTTGAGCCACTGCCTCGAGTCCTGCAGCATCTGCTGCTCCTCCTCCTTCCGCGCCTGCTCCAGGTCCACCCCTGTGGGAGCCACACAGGACGCCGGCGTTACCCCAGCCACTCATCCTTAGACTCAAACACGTCCTCAACAGACCACAGGCAGCTGTTAGCCACAGGCCAGCACCCGTCAATTCATCTCCGTTTACAGAGCAATGGCAAGCATGAGGCGGCAGTAGCTTTATCAGTGCGACAACGTCAGGAAGCGGTGTGATGGCGGGCCCATTAGGGACACCCCCAAGTGGTCTTCGGCCAGAGGGGCTGCTGTGTTTTGGTTAGGGCCTCTGCAGGACATCCCCTTCAGACCCCTCTGCATGGGCAGCTTTTCCGTCCCCAACATCCTTGGGGTAAAAATAACAGACACCTCCCCCGGAGCAGATGAGGGAGCAGACACAGAAAGGCCACAGGACACATCTGAGCCGCCACCAGGCTCCAGGAGCCTGCTCTGGGCGGGGACTCCGCATCGCCTCCTCAGGTGCACGGACACAGAGCGAGCTACACGGGAGGCAGTGACAGCCCACACTCACGGCCCTGGGACACGGTCCCGTATGTTCTCTAAGGGCCGCAGGAAACATGCTCGGCTTTGGGCAGTCTGCAAACACGTGGAGGGCCAGCGCTGGCCTCTCCTGAGGTCACGCCGGGAAAGGCGCTGCGCTCCGCCAGGGAAGGAGCACAGACCCTGTGGCGGCCGTTTAACAGGAAGAGGGAAAGGCACCATGAGTCACGTCCACAAAGCCAGTGCCATCCTGGCGAACTTCCGACGCCCGTGCTCAGTTGAGGTTGGACGCGGGTCACTGGACGTCTGACCGAAGACGAGCACTGCGCACACAGGTGGCCCCATCCCGTGACCGTGATGGCTCCCTGGGTGCTGTGCCTGAGCCTGGTTACCTTGCTTCTTCACTTGCTCCAGAAGAAGGTCCTTCATGGCCGGCTCCTCCGCCAGGTCAGAGGGCACCTCCCCTTCGCTGTTGACGATGCTCACGCTGGCTCCGTGGCGGAGGAAGTACCTGTGCAGACAAGACCAGCGTTAACACCGTCTGTCACCCATGCTTTCACCCTCACGCGCGAGACTCGATGCGGAGCGAGGCCCGTGGAAGAAACTGGGCTCACACGCGCCGATCCATTTTCTTAGGGTCACAGAGGCAGCGAGGGGCCGAGGTCATGTGACTTCATGTCTAGTTCATCTTTCACAAGATCAGGTGCTGCGGGGCCAGTGAGAATCCCAATAACGCTGAGAGCGCTACACTGTTCACAAGCACGTAACGGAGAACACCACCTACGTTAGCCGTCCGCCCTTCAGCAAGTCAGTAAACAGCACTGTCATTTGTGAGGCGCTGGCTCCTGAGGCCTTTGCTGCTCTCACCATCGGAAGGTCCTCCCTGCTCCCTCAGTCCCTCCCTCTGCCCGACACTTCCCCTCCCTCTCGACTCTGAGAAACATCGACCAGAGAGAGACACATCGGTTGGTGGCCTCAGGCCCCAGGGCCAGGGATTGAACCTACAACTGAGGCACGTGCCCTTGACCAGGAATTGAACCTGAGAGCCTTCAGTCCGCAGGCCGGCGCTCTAACCCTTGAGCCACACCAGCCAGGGCCCAAACCATTTTTTAGAAAAATAAAAACCTCTTTAGCTTCACACTTATCCCTGAACGAGAGTAAGTATCAACCTCAGAAGTAGTGTTTACCTTACCCCTGAGAATCCTTAAGTTACCCGGAGGCTCAGAAGTACCCATTAGCTCAATACACGTTTCCCGGAGAAAATACAGCCCCCGCCCGTCTCGCCCATCGCTGATGGAGGCCTTTGCGATTGTGATGGAGAGCGCTGTGGACGAAGCGCCACTCCTCGGAGGACTCACTCGGCGATGTTCAGGTAGCCGCAGGACGCCGCCGCGTGCAGGGGCGTCCAGCCCTCGTTGTCCTGCTGGTTCACGGCGGCTCTGTTCTCCACCAGGAACTTCACCATGTCGAAGTTCTCGTCAATGCAGGCCTGCAAAGGGAAGCCCATCGTTCACGCGGCCAGCACTCGCCGCGCTCCGCCGCCGCAGACCCGGGAAAGACCCACTCAGTGCACGTCAGACTCCGGGTTCTCACGTCACCAAGTCAGAAAAGCTCACGGCATGGCTTCAGACCTCACACGGCCACTCACGGCTCAGAAGCCGCTCCTCGGGCATGTAGTCCGGCACCCACGGACAGGGCCCACTGCTGCGCGGGCTCCTGAGCAGCCTGCCTTTTCCACCGTGCAGCTCCTAGGAGCCAGGTCGTCCTCCTAGCTATGCGCATCCCAACAGATGGAATCCAGACACTCACAGAGATTTGTACGAACATAAAGCGATGCCACTCTTCTCTTGATGTTTTGTTTTTGAAAGTAAGTAGCTATTTCAATTAAAATATGTGATTCATAGTAACACGGAATAGATGACTGCTCACTGCAGAGCGCCTCGCTACAAACTGTCCAGAAAGACTTTCAAGTGAGGAGATGACGGGGGAGGGGGGGTACTTTTCAAAAAGGCAGCGAAGTTCAGGGAGAAGCAAGTGTCCCAGAGGTCAGCACGCTCTGCCCAGGTAACAACTCCCGTCAGGACGTCCACCGAGCCCTGACCTGCTCTGAGCGCTGGACGCTGCTTCTCGCCTGGCGGCAAGGTGCCTTTGGCGCTGAGAGCAGGCTCGAGCCTCCGCTCCCAGCGCCGTGCTGCCCGCGGCCTTCTGGAAGCCCCTTTTCCAAGATCATTCTCTGCCCTTTGAAGGCGATGGCAGCGCGTTCAAGGGCCTAGCAGGAGCCCGGCTGGTGCGGCATCCCACAGGAGAAAACCTCTCCCCCCCCCTCCTCCTCCTCTGTCTCTCCCCCAGCACAGCGTTAGCTCTCCTCCTGCCCAGGGTCAGTCTGGGCTTTGTGAGCAGCAAGCCCGTGCGGTGTTTCTACGAGAAGCCGTGAGGCGATCCACAGAACGACCACAAGCAGTCTGTCTAAAGGCAATCTGGCCATGTCACCCCCAGGGTCAGCACAGACAGTAAGGAGGCCGCTGGTGGGGATGCCCGCGGCTCCACAGGCCGGCCACGCGCGGCTCAGCACCAGCCCAGGGGCAGGCAGGCTCAGGTTTGCGTCGGGCTCTGCCACCGCGTGTCCCTCAGAGCGAGGAGGAGAAGCTGGGCCATGCCCTCATCTACAGCATGGGACCACCTGCCTCACGGGATTGTGGGAGGAAGAAAGGAGCTAGGTGGTGGGACAGTGGCGGGTACTGTTGTTTTTAAGCCAACGGTCTCACAAACAGCAACTCCCCAGGGAAAAGCACAGACCGCACTTATCCTCACCCATCACTGCCAACCCGTCTCAGGGCCTGGGGGGAGGCAGTTGGTTAAAAATGTCTTTGAACTAGCAGGACCGGGCGGCTGTTTGTTAAGTCTGACTTCAGGGACTTCCTCAAATGCCCAGCGTTGGGATCCTAAGTCCAGGAGCTCCGAGAATAGACTGGCCTGTGTCAGGACCACGCTGAGAGGACCGTCCCTGGAGAGACCCACCAACAGAAACATCCGGGAGTGACCGGCTGTTCTCTCTTCTCCTGTTGCCTTCAGAAGGAACTGGATGAAGCCAGGGAGGAGAGCGGAACATCCCCGAAAACCCCGAGCAGGGTGCCAACTCCCCAAGACACGGCATGGGGACACCCAGGCTCGTCCAGACACCGTGACCAGGGCCATGGGCCCCGCACCTGCCCGACGCAGAGCTGCACTGACCACCAGGTGGACGGGGCTTTCCTCTCCCTGACAGGCAGAGGCGGCTACGCGAGGGCCTGATGTCCCTCCGGACACCAACAGGAAATTATTCTGTACATTTAACCCATTCCCTCTGCTGTGGCTCATGTCCGGTTCCTTCTGTTGTGAAGACACAGGCTATTACCACAGTAACAACTTGTTCTGTGCTTAAGAAAGAAAACACAACCGCGTTGTTATGGAACTCATTACTGTCCAGAGACACCGTCAGGTAGCACGGCGAGGCTCCCGCAATGAGCACGCCACAATGCCGTGGCAATGACCAGCTATCACCAAGGAAAACACCGGATTTCAGCAAACACGGGGCAGAGCGCCATGACTGCCACTGTACCGACATGCTCTGTACCGAAGGCACAGTGGCTGCCGGATGCCAGAGTTCAACCTGGGACTGCGAAGCAGGCCCACGACACGGAGCTCCTCTGCTCCCAAAATAGCCACAACTGTCACCGCCTCTGCCTGCCACCGGCTCCAGGAGCTGACCTTGCTGCTGGGGCTCAGGATCCGCTGAGACGCCCTTCCCCACAGAGCCCAGCTCCGGGTGCCAGGCCGGTGACACACTGCGTGCGTGTGCATGTATGCGTGCGTGCGTGCGTGCCCATGCCTGCCCGGATTTCAACAAACGGCTGATACAGTGCTGGGTGGCAATGATGCTCATCATGAACCCCATTCCACACCTTCCGCTATTCTGTCCTACATCCTCCTAACCCTTATGTAACTCAGAAATAACAACATATATAACTTCAGCAACTTAAAATGTGTGTAATCCCCCAAGTTACATAACTTAATTTTATACTGAAAACGCTCAATGCTTAGAGATAACAGGAAAGACCATAATTTATTTCATTTCTCAGCCACACACCAAATCCCGAAAGGCTCAGAATTTCCCAGGCGTGCTGGGTATATATTCCCTGGCAGCCCAACACCTAAGCAGCACTGGGCACCAACGTTTGTTGAATCAAAGAATGGGCTTCGAATGCACAGAAAGTCACATTTTCTGCACATGTGGTTGATTCCCAGTCACCCAGAATCTCTCAGACCTCCTTGCAGGCTGCAGGCTGCAGGCAGATCCTGCCCAGACCTGCAGCACATGGAGGTGGCCCGGCCCGGGGATGCTGCACATGGCTGCCCCCACCTGCACACGGCTGCCCCTGGACACGCCTAGCACCAACCTCTCACTGCTGGGGTGTGCTGGAGGGTGCCCCAAACAGGTCCAGGTCCCAACCCCCGAGCCTGTGCAGGGACCGAGCTGGAAAGGGAGGGGTCTTTGCAGATGTAATAAGGATCTTGGGATGGGCACATCCTGGATTATCTAAGTGGGCGCTACATCCAATGACAAGTGTCCTCGTAAGAGACAGGCGGGGGGCGGAGGGGTTGACACAGACAGAGGCCGACGGGCACCAGAGCTGGGGAGGCAGAGAACACCCCCTCCCGGGGCTCCCGAGGGAGAGCCCAGGCTCCAGGGCTCCAGGCCAGGACTTGGCTGAGGTTCTAAGCCACCAAGTGGGTTCACAGGAGCCCCGGACACTGAGCCCCGGCACTGAGGAGAAGTCACCACGGGAGAGGCCCGGCCTCGCTCCTGCAGAAATGAAAACCGCAGCGGGTTCGCCCTTCCTCGCCAGATAACAAGTGGTCAAAATTAATTATTCCACGTTCTCCCCAGGGGCCGCCTGGGAGGCATGACCTCGAAGGGCCTCCCCTCCCTCCAGATGGCCCCTCTGCCGGCAGCCCAGCTGGTGCCCACACTGTAACAGAACCGCTGGCACCTCTTCCCATCACACTGCTGCCTGCGCTGGGCTGGGGAGGAGAGCCGCCGGCAGGGCTTGCCAATAAAGACCCGAGTCTCTTTAAAAAATTAGTTATACCACTTTCTAAAAGGCAACTGCATTTATAGGAAGTTTTAGGGTTTTTCCTTATCGGTCTTTAGCCAGAATGCCAATGCCCCCAAACCGGGCCTGGTCTTCCCTGAGGCACTTGGCGAGCGCACTCTGGCGGAGGGCTGACAGCGATGCGAGGCGCAGCGCTGATCGACGAGCCCACTGGGACCACATTTCTAAGCTCCAAGCCCTCGTGCTCCCACGAGGGAGCCTCACCCTGTGACAAGAATTTATACGAGTACATCAGACGGGGTAACAGCGAGTCCAGCTGGGAATCTCAGCGGTCAGCAGATGTCCCCACGCGGGCTTGGTGGTCAGGGGTAAGGACTGACCCCGCGTGTGAGTCCATCCTTCCAGGGCCTGTCTGTCCACTCCCATCAAGACACAGTGTCACTACTTCCCGAGTGGGAATCGCGCAGCAGTGCTGCCACGTGACAGGCGACACCGGCAGTCGGCCCGGTGAAAGGCCCAGCTCCCTGGCACAGGCATCTTGGCCCTGAGAGGGTGGGAGCTATGGATCTGATCATGTCCTCAGTGCCAGCAGGCTCGGGACACAGATCCGTGCCTCTCAGGAGAGAGCCCAGAGAGACAGAGCAGTAAAGAAGGGTCCAGGGAGTGTCACTCTAAGGTTTTGTTCTTAGCAAACCGGCATATTGTCCCTAAGACTGCAAGCATTCCTGATTCGAGGCCAGCGAACACTGGCTTAGGTGTGAGAGCAGGGACGCCATTTGGATCGGAGGTGTGCACTCTGGGTCCCAGCAGAAGGTCCTGGAAATGGCCCAGCCCTCACCCTCTGCTCCCTGCACCGTCCCCGCCCAGCACTCACCCTGGGCTGTCCTCCAGGTACGCCCTTCGGACTCACCAGGCACAGGGGAGGGGGCACATCTGGTCTAACTCCTGTCACCAAGGCAGAGTTCAAAAGTCAAGACGAGGAAGGTGGGTGGAAAAAGGCCCAGAAAACGAAAGCTGTATCTACTCAAAGCCCACAGTTCTTCAGACAGAAGTTTCCCCGTGCCAACCTCCACACTCGGCTGTGTTCCTCACAGATAGCCTAACTTTGAGGAATAATAAACTTGGCTGGTAATGGTGGTAAGCTCCCAGCATGAGTTTCTCTTGGGCCCAAGAGTGCCCACAGCCGAGTCCCCAGCACCTGTCAGAACTAAGAGGGCCCTGGCGGCAGCTACCTCCTTACCGAGTCTGCACTGAGAGCGAGGCACCTAAGTGACAATGACTCATCTCAACCGACTCCATCAAAAGGGGATCCTTGCAAAAACGATGCTAAAACAAAGCTGTGAAAAGAAGGAAGAGTGTGGTGGCTGCAGCAGTAGTGTTAGGACTTCTTTTACAGACGGGAAAAGAGGCCCCGAGGAGTTAATTGGCTTCTTTGAGGACACGGATCCAGTTGCTAACCACTCGCATGCTTTCTACCTGCCAACTCAGAGGCACCCAGCGCGATCTCAGGCCGAGCTCAGGGTGCCACCTGGCTCATGGGACATTTCTGGTTCCTGATACTCTCTTCCTAAAAATAATTTCGCTTCAGCATCCATAGGGGGCACTGACATCAGCCCAGCTCACCAATGACCTCCCAGGAGGAATGTCCCAATTGGCTGCTCTGAGCTGGCCACTCGGACAGACTAAATGCAGAGCACAAGCCCCTGACAGCGAGCGCTCTGGTCGCCCTTTGCTTACCAGCGTGTGCCTGGCCTGGAGCCCTCCGTGTAGCCTGGTTACCTGTCTGAGCCACAGCCCCCAGGTCTACTCTGCTGCCAAACTGGCACACAGGGCAAACCGCTGTCCCGTGGAGAGGGTGGTCCTACTGAGCCCAGAGCATCCTGTGCCTGCAAGCAAGCGTTTCACAGGCCACGAGCGCCCGGCCGGGAGCCACCAGGCAGGCGTGGGGGTCAGCACTGTCCTCACGCCTGCCGGAAAGAAGGCAGGCAATTCTGGGATCGGCGTTAGCTGAGGAAGAAAAGCCACAAATCAATTACAGGCAGATTAAGTTCTCAGACAGTACCAGTCAGTCCCACAGATTCCATCCCTGAAAGGAGAGATGGAGCCGGAGGTTATTGTCTCCCCAGCACCTTTCACCCAGGGCTCCGCAGAGCAAAGCCGAGGACTGGGTCCATGTCACGTCCTGCCATGCCCCGCACACGCAGAGGCCTACACGGCAGGAGAGGCTGGGACACGGTGACGCACCCGTCCCTGTGCAGGGCACTGCCGACGAGGGCGGACCATGGAGCAAGGCTTCCTGGGTTCAAACCCAGGCCTGCTAATTAGTGGCTTTGTGTTTTTGGAACTAGTTACGTCTGTGTTTCCTCGACTGGACGATTGCCACAGCAACCACAGCACCTACTTCCTGGGGTTATACATGAGCTCGTGTGTAAAAACCCCAGGGCCTGGCTCAGGCTTAGGTGCTAAGTAACTGTCGGCTGAGCCATTATTAGGATTACCCCTCCGCCTACCACCCTCTGGTTCAGTCTCTTCGAGTCAGCAGGGACACTCCTCCCCACACCAGGAAGGGCAAAACTCCCAGACGTGGAATAACCGTGCAGGCGTCAGTAGATGCCGACAGACCACTGTCAGGGTCCACCAGGAAGAGAAAAGGGAAGTTAAGGTAGGAAAGGGAAGACAGGGAGCCGGCGAGGAGGGCGAGTAAGAGCTATGGACTAGCTCTGCCCGCGGAGCCAGGGGCCGGAGGCCGAGTCTGTTGTCAGCGCAGGCAGAGCGCCCGCGGGGCCACGGCGGCCAGATCCGATGGCTCACGTGGCCAAGGCACAGGTTAGGGACTCAGCGGGGTAATGCGTTCCTGGGCTGCAGAGCGCTTCCCCATGTACTCATGTGACACACACTTACCGAGGCCCATGCTCTGCCCGACAGTCTCAGGGAGAGGCACACGACGGCCATTAGCGGTGCCGCAGGCGTAACCACACGCACACAGGAGGAATCACACCGCACCAAGCCTTCTCCTTCCCAGTGAGCAGTCACTGCCTCTGCCCAGGGTGACGCACTGTTCTCCGTGTTAGGAAGGAGGAGGAATTAGCCAGCTAAAGAAGCAGGGGTGCAGAAAGTCCGGGCAGAGGAAACCGCACAGAAAAGGTCTGAAGGAGGTAAAGGATCGTTTTGGGGTGCTGCACAGTCTGGTATGTTCGACTCAGATGGGGGTGGGACACACAGGACACCTGGCCACGGCTTCTCGTAGCCCCTGAAATGGAAGGATGAGGCCGACGGGGTGGCAGCAATGAAGGCCCGTGTCCCCTGATAAAAGCTCAACCTTATCCTGAGGCTCCAACCAGGAGCAGCCCATCGGGACTGTGTCTCAGAGTGACAGCTGCACGGGAAGATGAGCCTGGGCTGCCGGCGGAGTCGTGACAGGGACACCACTCAGGAAGTGGCCACCGCACTGGGGCTGAGGTCGAGAGGCCAGGTGCTGGCGTGGAGACATGGCCGAGGTGAGGGCGGGAGGCCCCTGAGTGGAAGGGACGGGGGCTCATCAGAATGCCAGCAGTGAAAAGGACAGGACCAGGAGGGTAAGAGCTTCGGACCCCAGCGGACCGTGACACCCTCTGCCCACAGGGACTGCACTGTCTTGTTTCCACCCCCACCGGAGCTCATTTCTCTCCGGCCTCAGTGACTCCCATCCAGGAACCACCACTGAGCAGCGAGTGGCTGTGCCGCCTGCCGCCCTTCCCAACTTAGACATCCTGCGTGAGCCCGGACGTCAGTGCCCAGCCCGCCTTGCAGCTGTCCCTGGCCCCTGCCACGCCTGGGTCACGGATCCTGGGCCGTGGCATTGGGAATGAGAAGGCCCGTCCTACGAGGGAAGGGCGAGCCTGCTGGTGCCCACGGGCATGGGCGCTGAGCGAGGTAGACACCCGAGCAGAGAGGCTCAGGAGAGCGTGTCACCTGCTCTCCCAATCCGTCCCAACTGTCTCCCTGATGCCGTGGCCTAAGGCCCACGCTCTGAGCAACGGTCCATGTAGGACAGGGGTAGAGGGCAAACCTCAGCCCAGAGCAGGGACGTTACAAGATACTGTACAGGGGAGAGGAACACACGTCAGCCCATCCAGTCTTTCCACAGCCCGTTCCCCAGCGGGGAGGCAGCAAGCACACTGACCTTCCTCTATTCAGGGGTGACCTGAGGACATCTGAGATACTAGCAGATAGGAAACCAATTTGTAAAAAGGTAAGTACACGCAAACCCAAGTATTGTTATTAGCACATGTGATCCACATTATTTTACATGACAAGATAGACTGAGACAGCCTAGTGCAGTGGTCGGCAAACTGCGGCTCGAAAGCCACATGCGGCTCTTTGGCCCCTTGAGTTTGGCTCTTCCACAAAATACCACAGCCTGGGTGAGTCTATTTTGAAGAAGTGGCGTTAGAAGAAGTTTAAGTTTAAAAAATGTGGCTCTCAAAAGAAATTTCAATCGTCGTACTGTTGATATTTGGCTCTGTTGACTAATGAGTTTGCCGACCACGGCCTAATGCATTGCTTTAGAGCAAAGGTTGGTACAGCCTCTTGGAAATACTCACTGTCGCGTGAAAGCAGCCACAGACAACACCAGGCCAGTGTGAAGCTGTGTCAGCCACAGGCAACACCCGGCCAGTGTGAGGCTATGTCAGCCACAGACAAGACCGGGCCAGTGTGAGGCTGTGTCAGCCACAGACAACAGCCGGCCAGTGTGAGGCTATGTCAGCCACAGACAACAGCCAGCCAGTGTGAGGCTGTGTCAGCCACAGACAACAGCCGGCCAGTGTGAGGCTATGTCAGCCACAGACAACAGCCGGCCAGTGTGAGGCTGTGTCAGCCACAGACAAGACCTGGCCAGTGTGAGGCTGTGTCAGCCACAGACAACAGCCAGCCAGTGTGAGGCTGTGTCAGCCACAGACAACAGCCGGCCAGTGTGAGGCTGTGTCAGCCACAGGCAACACCTGGCCAGTGAATGAAGATGTGTCCCAATACAATTTTATGGATACAACAACCCCAAGTTCTAAGTAAGCTGTCTGAAACGCACGCTCACTCACAGGTCTATCAAAACCACCTGATAACAGCCTAAGACATCCTTAACTCAAAGATAATGGAGCCGCTGAAGCAGCCAGGAACAGCCTGTCAGGCGCCTCCTCTTGTGTTCTGGGCCCTAATTTACAATGATGTACATACTGATGGCAGAGCTGTTTTTTTCTCTCCCACAAGGAAACAGAGAGACTAACAAATGATGCTTAGTCGGAAAAACCCTCCATATAATCTCCACTAAAGTCCTCAAAAGCAGGTTTCCACTGACACCGCTCTTTCAAAGGTTACAAATGCCCAGCGCGGTCTGCTGCATCGCGCGACCCGACCTGAAGAGCAAACCACTGAAAACCAAGGTGACGCCCTCATCCCCCACAACGGAAGAAACAGCTCTTTGCCCCATTCGGCGGGGTCCTGTCCCTGAGCAGAGCCCACCCACACGGGGTGAGGCAGGAGTCACATCACAGCCAGAACTGCAAGGGAACACAGGACGAACTTGGCATAAAGAGAGGGTCGGAATGCAGGTTTCATGTTCCCACACGAGTTGGCACTCAGACGTGCTGCTTTGCACTGAACCGAACACATGATCTCGGCCGTCCTGTCTCCCTCTGTGCCCCTCGGAACAGAGATTGTTTTCTCCTTCCCTCATCTGCCCCTTTCTCTGCCGCTTCCAGAGACAGGGATAATTTTAATCTCCCTGAGGACTGAGGCGGCTCTAGAGTGACAGAGGCTACCAGGAGTTGAATTCCAGTCTGGGTGACCCTGAGATCCAAACTTGGGCTCTGAGCCCATTGCAAAACCAACCCCAACGTCGGCGTCAAGGAGAGAAGGCCCCTAGTCCTGAGGTGTCCCTCCAGATGGAGACTGTCCGACGGGTCTAGACACAGGGTCTGTGGACAGACAGAGACCTCGTGCCCACCAGAGCATGGTCTAGAGCCGTGGTCGGCAAACTGTGGCTCGCGAGCCACAGGCGGCTCTTTGGCCCCTTGAGTGTGGCTCTTCCACAAAATACCACGGCCTGGGCGAGTCTATTTTGAAGAAGTGGCGTTAGAAGAAGTTTAAGTTTAAAAAATGTGGCTCTCAAAAGAAATTTCTATCGTTGTGCTGTTGATATTTGGCTCTGCTGACTAATGAGTTTGCCGACCACTGGTCTGGAGGAATAAGCCAGCATTCACTTTAACAAATCCCAGCACTTGCCTCTCATCCCAGCCCCATAATTTGGTAGATACAGTTTTAAGAGCCTCTATCTAGACCTTAAGCACCCAAGATCATAATGCCAAGGATACCAAGACAAGTGACAGTAATCAACCTTGCAAAATAAATGAATAAATAAAAAGAAAAGAGGTTTTAAGAAGTCTCAGCCTACCCAGAACGCTTAGCCCTTATTTTGTGCCCTACGTGTATACACAGATGACGTGGGGATTCCTCTGTGAGCAAACAGCTGCTTTCAAGGGCTTTCTCACCAGATTGATGCTAAGACGCCGGGACCCGAAGGGCACACACCCGAAAGCTTAATTTGTTCGCCCGTTCTGTTGGTCTGCAGCAGCGTGGAGGCTTTCATCCGAGCAGGCCGGCCCTTTGGGTCCTCCCCCGTCTATTTCAAGCATTACGAACAGGCCCCAGAGCCTGTTGTTATCTCGGACTCCAGCACCTCGTGGCCTGAGCAAAGGCTGCCAAGCAAGTAAGGTCTCCAAGTCCAAAGTCGCATCACGGCACTGCAAGCTGAGGTGCAAACCTTCCCCGGTCACCTGTGGGGGAAGGAGCAAGGCCGACCCCAATACCACCAGGGGGCTTCTCCCAGCACACCAAGATGATAATCCACAGCCGGTCCAGAGGCCGCGGCCGGAGGAATAGAGAGAAAGGCCGCGGTTACCCTGATCATCCGCATCGTGCTTGTGTAACAGACGGGCATCGAACCCAGTAACTCGGACCACTGAGCCACTGTCCACTTCACAGAAGGGCAGTCCGGGAGGAAGCAGGCAGTCCAGCTGTGGGCGGCTCGTCTCACACCCGGAGAAATCTGTATGGACCCGAGCTTCTTCAGGCCGTGGGCACGTGCACCGTAACTGCAGGAACTGGCCTGTCCGAGTCTGTGAGCCAATAAAGGCCCCTTTCTTGATTCTGACAAAGAGATGGCTTCTCCACAGAGGCAGGGTTGCACTACAATCTTCCAGAAGCTTCGTCTTCAGCTGAATTTGTCTCGTGCTGACTGGACCTGCTCACGCCAATGCTAGGTGTCCATGGGGGATGGGTCCAGGCCCCCTCGCATGCCAAAGTCCAAGGGGGCTCAAGTCCCTCAGTCCGCCCTCAGCGCCAGGGACTCGGAGGGCCAGCGGGGTGCCCCTGGCAGGTGTTTTTGCTGTTATTGTTGCTTTAAACTCACAGCTGCCGGGACAGAAAGCGCTGACGTGTAAGCCTGAAAAGTCTGTACCTAATCCTCTCCTTTCCAACCCAAGTAACAGTTCCCCAAGTTTCAGATTCCTCATCTGTCAAAGGGGAGTAACGACACGACCCGCCACGCCTACTTCCGAGGGTGGCCGCGGAGATTTGCAGGAGGTGAGACAAGAAGTGATTTCAAACAACCAGGGACTGGACGGGTGCTGGCTGCTACCTCAGGGGGCGATGCTGTGAGCAGGGAAGAAAAGGCTACAAACGGCATGAAAAGAAGAAGTTCTTCCACCTGAAGAGAAGGGCGGGCGGCGGGCATGGCGAGGAGCGGTGTTAAGCTGTTGGCTCGACACCGAGGGGAGTGGGTGACAGGAGACTGAGTCGTTGAGAAGTCAATTCTCATGCCAACACATTCCCTTTGCACCGACCGAAGAAGAAGAAGAAAAAGGAGATTAAGAGTGGGTGCCCAGGGCTCAGCGCCCCAAAATAACTATGAAGTCCCACCTGGGGGCGGGGCTTAGCGATGACAGTCGTGGAGACAGAATCGTGTTGCATAAGATGACAGCCGTAAAGGGGTTATCAAGCACAGAAGTGTCACCTTCCCCCCGGCCCCTGTGCTGTGGCTATATAAGGGTATGTGATGTCTAGAGAGGGCTTATTAAAAAAAAAGGAAGAGAAAAAGGGAGAAAGGCCATTCCGCAGTGTCACACAAACCTAAGTGACTCCGGAGCTGGCGCTGCTAGGAGGAGACGGGGACACACTCGCAGCCGGCAGGAGACCGTCACAAATCAGCCAAACGAGAAGAGGTGCCAGTTCGGAAGACCTGCTTCCTTAAACCCAATATAGGGCTCTTTTAAAAAATATACGTACATATATGTTTTTATTGATTTCAGAGAAGAAGGGAGACGGAAGGAGAGAGAGAGAGAAAAACATCAATGATGAGAGAGAATCATTGATCAGCTGCCCTCCTGCACGCCCCGCACTGGGACTGAGCCCCAAACTCGGGCCTGTGCCCTGACCTCCCGGTTCATAGGTCGACGCTCAACCCCCGAGCCACGGCGGCCGGGCCAATATGGAGATCCTGATCCCACAGCTACCGAGGCTGCATTCTCTGCAAGGGACCTGACAGGCGGCACTGACGGCCCGGGGTGACCGGTGCACGGGGGCTGGACCAGCCAGCGGAGAATCACAGCGAGCCCTCCCCAGTCCAAGTCTCCAGTAACCATGACAACCGAGGAGGTGGAGGGAAATCCAAACCCTGTCCCGGCGGGAACCTGCTCCTCCGGGCGGAGGCCTGGTCGGCGGAGGCTGGGTTCGAGGGGCGGCCGCCCGGACGGACGCTGCCCGGGACCCGCAGCCCCGCGCGGTACCTGGTGCAGGGCGGTCAGGCCGTCCACGTTGGCCGTGTTGATGTCGGCGCCTCGGGCCAGGAGCCTCTTCACCTCGTCCGTGTCCCCGCTCGAGCAGGCGGCCAGGAAGACCGCGCCGTCCTCGAAGCGGACGCGGGGGGCCCCGCGGCGGGTGCGCGGCTGCCGCTCGGCGGGCTCCTGCTCGGTCTCTGAGCCCCGCCAGCGCCGCAGCTGCTCCGCCCGCCGCACGCGCGCCGACTCGGCCCGCTTCCCGCCCAGGTGCTCCAGCTCGGCCATCGCTCGGGCCGGCGGCCGCGGCCGCACTGCCGCACGGGATCGCCGCGGCTCGGGTGGCCGCCGCCGCCTCCCTCGGAGCGCGTCAGCCGGGAGCGGGAGGCGGAGACCCGCGTGCCGCCATCTTTACTCCGCCGCCGCTGGCGCCGCCCACGCGCGCCCTCGGCTTCAGCACGCAGGTGCCCCGCACCCGCAGAGCACCACGGGACTTGTAGTCGGAGACCGGCTCCCCCCGCCCCCCCCAAGGACGCCCTGTGGCCTTCAGGGAACTACAAATCCCTGGATGCATCAGGAAAGGGGCGGGAATCCAAGGCTCCCTACTTCGCAGAGGGACCCAGTGGGGTCACCTTTGCCCCAAAGCTGGAAGTGACTCCCGGACCCGAGGCAGGCTCATTGGGCATTTTGGGAGTCGTAGTTTATTCTTGTTTTGACCACCAACTAATCTTGGCACCCTAATTATCACATCGGCCCTTTGAAGGGGAAAAGAGGCAGTAATTATTCCTATTTTCTATTGGGGAAAACCAGGCAAAGTACCTGGTTCTGAATCTAGAGTTTTATTAACATCATAACACAGAATCCGTTAACATGTTTCGATCACGGTGCCAATGTACATGTGTTTGTGGTGGCGGGGGGAGGAGCATGCACACACATACAGTATTGCATGTTATACACAAACACCTTGAACATGAAAAGATGCTGGAAAGGATGCACCCCGGTGGCAGGAAGGGCATCAGCTTGAAATTCAAACGAATGCTCAGCCCTAGACAAGCTAGTTGGCTTCTCGGAGTCTGTGTCCTTATTTGTGGAGTGGGAGTAATGGTGCCTCCCTGTATCCAGGTGGATCAAATGAGATAATATATGGAAGAATGCCTCATGGTCTATATCAGCTCCCAGTAAAGATTAAGGTCCCTTTGTTCTTCCTCCTCTTCCTCTACCCTTTTTAGGAATCTTAAATTCTTAGGAAACAGAATGGTACCTTGTCTTCCACAATCCCGGCCCCACCCACCCAAAGCTACAAAAAGATATTGTGGAGCATACTACTGACCCTGAGCAGCAAGTTGGGCATGTTCATATTCACATTGAGCTTGGTTATAAAGCCTGTCAGGTTGATTTAATAACCTTACCCCCCCCCCCTTTCAGGGCCTTACTCCTGAACAAAATTAATTAACTGTGTTATCCATAAAGAAAGAGAACACATGCAATGACTCGGTTCTTCAAACTTTTCAGTATGTTTGAAAGTTTTCATTTTACGAGGTGTACCGGTTAATAATGCAGATTTTTTTCAATAGATGGAGTCACACATATGTTGATGCGATTTGATATGTATGCTATTCTGTTGTATTAACAACAAGCTTCAAAACTTCGTATGTCAAATTTTCTGAAGGTGTTAACATCCTATTTTTACACTTAAAAATGTCGAATTTCGTGCCCAAAAAAAGAGCATTTGTGGGAAGTTTTAATTCATTACTTTATTTTGAAGAAAAGTGCTGCTGAAAGTGATCTTATACTTCGGGAAGCTTATGGTGAACATGCTCCATCTCAAGATACTTGTGAACGCAGGTTTAAACACTTTATTTTTTTAAAACATATTTTTATTGATTTCAGAGAGGAAGGGATATATAGAGAGAAAGGCAGAAACATCAAGGATGAGAGAGACACCTCAATCTGTTGTCTCCTGCAGGCACTGCAACCAGGGCCAGGGATCAAGCCCGCAACTGAGGCATGTGCCCTTGACCGGAACCGAACCTGGGACCCTTCAGTCCGCAGGCCAGTGCTCTATCCACTGAGCCACCAACTAATCAGCTAGGGCAGATTTAAACACTTTAAAAGGGATGATTTCTATGTGAAAGACAAAGAACGTCCAGGTCAACTGAAAAAGTTTGAAGACCAACAATGACAAACATTATTGGATGAAGATGCGTGTCAAACTCAAAGATTAAACGTTGCTCAGCAAACAATTTCCAATCGTTTACAAGCAATGGGAAAGATTTTAAAGGAAGGAAAATGGGTGCAACATCAACTGAATGAAAGACAAATGGGAAACCAAAAAGTCATCAGTAAAATGTTGCTTCAACAGCACGAAAGAAAGTTTTTTGCATCGAATTGTGACTGGCGATGAAAAGTGGATTTATTTTGAGAATCCCAAACGCACAAAATCACGGTTGATCCAGGTCAACCATCAACATCGACTGCAAGGCCACATCGCTTTGGGAAGAAGACATTAGAAAGGTGTGGTGTATTAGGAGCTTCTAAAACCAGGTGAAACCGTTAATACTGATCGCTGCCGACAACAAATAATCCATTTGAACCACGCTTTGATCGTGAAATGACCAGAATGTTCCAGAAGACACGGCAAAGTAATTCTGCTTCATGATGACGCACCAGCACACACTTCCAAACCAGCTAAAGACACGTAAAAAGATCCTGCCTGGGAAGTATGAACCCACCCGCCGTGTTCACCAGACCTTGCTCCTTCAGGTGACCACTTGTTCCGATCAACGGCACACGCACGTTCTGAGCAGCCCTTCAACACGTACGAAGAAGTGGGCGGTTGGGTCTCTGAATGGTCTGCCTCAAAACAAGGAAAGTTCTGTTGGGACGGTACCCACCAATGACCTGAAAGATGGGGGAAATGTGTAGCTAGCGATGGACATCACTTTGAACAAAGCACTTTTGATGTTTCTCTTGAAATTATCGTGTTTTCTTTGATGACAAAACCCGCGTTATTAACCGGTAAACGTATATGAATACCGGTTAATAACGCGGATTTTGTAATTTTAAAAAAAGCATGATAGTTTCAAGAGAAACATCAAAGGCGCTTTCCTAGGAAAAGCAATGACACCTGTACACAGCTTATGAAATCTTTCAGCCTGCCTCTACTTCCACCAGTGAGCACACTTCTCTCTGGTGGTCAAGTAGACTCTGTACATTTAACCCGTGGGGTTCTTTTATTAAAAATTTTTTTAAATCCAATCCTTTGGTGGACTGCCAAAACTACAGGTATTTGCACGTTTTCTCACGCCATCCCTCCTCTCCACCGGACTCAGCACAGTTCCTGCTTTTTAGTTCTAAGAGACATTTTTAAAAGACGTTTCAAAGAGAACGACCCAGAAGAAAGAAATCGATTTCGGCTTTGAAGACAGAGCTGCCCCTGGGATCCCATTACAGCTGGGGTCGGAAGAAAACAAGAGAAGACACAGGCAGGGTAAAGCAGCGCATACCTGTCGTAACTATGTCCAGCCAAGTCCAGAATGACGGGCCCTAAATGCAGAACGCCCCCGCCTCGCCCGAAGGCAGACCGGACAGGGCTCCCCGTGTTGGTCATTCCCAAGCCACAGGAGCAGGTTCACTCCTCCGACCAGTGTGAGGGTCCTCGGGCGGGGGAGGCGCGGGGATCGAGGCGAGAGCACATGCCATGTGGTGGCCTCGGGGACCCCAAGGAGGACTCAGTGCAGAAGCCACCGCAGGGGTCTCAGGACTGGCTGGCTGGCCATCTCGCCCGCCCGCGGCACCGCTGTTCCGCAGCCGACAGTGAGCCGAGAGCCGTGCGATGAGGGAGGGCGGAGGGGGCGGGGTTCCCATGCACCCGTCGTCTGGGGTCCACCAGGGGTAAGCCTTGGCCTGGGCGGCTTAGTTGTCCATAGGTGCTCCCGGGTCGGGACCCACGCGTCGGAGCTGGAAGTCAGTTCGGAGTCCTGTCCCGATTTCTTCCCGTTCGGTTCCGAGTTCTATCCCGCGGGACGATCGCTGGGCTCAGACCGCATCCCTGACGTCCAGCCGCGGTCTTAGACGCGCCCTCCGTGTCTCGGGAAGTACCGCGGCCGCCCCGCTGCACATCGAGTCTGCCCGCTCCCTTCCCTGCCCCTCCGAGCGCTGCTTTCCAGGTCTGTCTCCACTCGGACCACACGGCCGGCCCGGTAACCCTCCCGGGAGCCGGAGCCGCAGGACACCCGCTCCCAACCGCCCGCGCCCCACCTGAACCCGCAGCCTCGCGCGCTCCCAGTTGAACCCGCGGGCTCAGCGCGCGGGCCAATGGGCAGCTGCGCTCGTCTCCCCCCCGCCTTGCTGCGGGCCAATCGCGACTCGCGCCTGGCGGGAGGCGGGGCGACGCTCACCTTCGGCTGGCGCATGCGCGGTGGCGGCGGACCGGCTGGCGAGTGCACGGGTAGGTGGTCCTTGCGCGAAGGCGAGGGGCCGGTGTCTGGTGGCGGCGCGGGCCCTGGTGGCTCTGGGGGCGTCCTGCTCCTGAGTGACGTGGGGGTTCTCTTCAGGGAGGGGCCTTCGGGGTGGAGGCGGTCGGCCTGTGGGGAGGTTGGGCGGTCGGGCGGATGGATGCGCTGGCTCGGGCCCCGCGCCCCTGGGGGCTGCACCGCGGGCCGAGAAGCCACTTAACTAGGCGGGGACCCGCCCGGGACAGCCCGTCGGAGCTCTAGGCAGCGCCGGCGGGGAGGCGGGCCGGGGCGGGGGGCGGGGCGGCGGGCCGGGTGTTGACTCCAGTCGGTGAGAATACACGCGGGGGGTGGGGGGGTGACGGGCCTCCGTTAGAGAGCGCGCTCCCACCCGCGTCTCCGCCTGTGCGGCGCGTCCCCGTGTCACGTACACCTGCGCTTGATACTTATGGCTACTTGGTTTTATTTTATTTATTTTTTAAAATACGTTTTTATTGATTTCAGAGGCGAAAGGCGAGTAAGAGAGAAAACATCAATGATGAGAGCGTCATCCATCTGCTGCCTCCGGCACGCCCCCTACCGGGGATAGAGTGCAACGCGGCCTGTGCCCTGACCGGGAATCAAACTCCGACCTCCTGGTTCAGTGGGTCCATGCTGCACCCCTGAGCCACCCCAGCTGGGCTCTTTGAGGTCTTTGAATCGTCATATTTACTGTAGGATTTAATTTCCATCATAAAATACTGCAAAATGGAACTTGCCGCTGTGCTTCGGATCCTTCGTGATGCTAAAATGCAAGATCTGAAGCCGCTGAGATAGTCATTCAGGTAAATCTGCCTTTTGTTTATTCTCCAGCTGACGCGTCTGAATTGTTCCTGCTGGTCGGCTGCTGTGAATAACGCTGCTGCGAACATCCTTGTGTGCACGTATGTTTTCCTTCCCCTCAAGTGTAAACCCAGGCGTGGAGTTGAGGGCCATAAGGCAGTCGAGGTTACGTAAACGTCATCAGGAGGAAGGGGCAGGGTTGTTTTCCAAAGCGGCCCTGTCCTCTGCATCCCCACCAGCAACGGGGACGGGCTCCAGAGTCCCCTCATCCTCCCCAACACTCAGGTGGTATCTCAGCGGTTGTGAAGGGTGTCGTGACGGTTTCCATTGGCGGGTCTAGGGGACTCAAACGACGCCGGGCATCTCTTCATACACTGTCAGCTTCTAATCCACTTTGTACCGGACAGAAGGGAAGAGAGAGATTAGAAGGGAAGGACTGAACCGATTACTTGTGGGTTGGCTCTGGGAGTTTACAGCCCCACCCCACCCCCCAAGTAGATGCATCATTAGCATCCTTCCGGTTCCGGTTAGAAATCAGTACACTGAGTGGCCAGATTATTGTGATCTCTGAACGCATAGTAACCTGGCCACTCAGTGTGTGTGTGTGTGTGTGTGTGTGTGTGTGTGTGTGTATGTGTATTAGAGGCCCGGTGCATGAATTCGTGCATGGGTGGGGTCTGGCCAGCCTGCCTGCTGGTCAAACTCCTGGTCGAGGGGACAATTTGCATATGAGCCTTTTATCATATAGGATATATACTGAGTGGCCAGATTATTATGCGTTCAGAGATCATCATCATCTGGCCACTCCGTGTATATTCACATACACCTCAGAGCTCTAAGCATCAGCTTATCAATGCCTCCGAGAGGTGACTCCGTGTCGCTGTCCTTGCTCTGCCCACTGCTAATATGTGTTGGTCCCTGTGTGTGCCATGCGTGCTGAGGGTGCAGGGGCAGCACGAGGAGACCCAGGCTCTGCCTCGTGGGCATGTAACTTGCAAGCGGAGACACGTTCATTTAAAGCATCAAGTGATTTTGCTGTTTGCAGGTAGAGCTTTCTGCATCTTCTGTACTTAATTTTCAAGTTTTGTTTGCCTGAATAGATAGCAAAAAGGAAATGGGAACCACTCAGGCTCCCATCTGGGAAGAGGAGTTCCTACACGGGATCGGTTTGTCCTTCCCCAGATTGAAACCGTGGGCTGAGAACCCCAGTCACCATTCCCACTGTGGCAATGTCTTCGCTCTTCTCCTCACCAGCTCTTCGCGTGGTGGAGTGAACGGAGCAGGGCTCCCGGGACGAGGGGATCATGCAGAGGGCTTCCCGGCTGAAGAGAGAGCTGAGCCTGTTGGCCACTGAGCCACCTCCCGGCATCACCTGCTGGCAAGACACGGACCAGATGGGTGACCTGCGAGCGCGTAGGTGTCCCGTCGTCGGGCGGCGGCCCCAATCCCGTTGCTTGCCGTGCTGAAATGCAAACATTTTCCCTTCTTCTCACGGGGGTACAGTCTCGATGCCAAAGTGCCCAGCGTCTTCCTGCCTACCTTGTTTACATTTATCAGAGGTTTGCTGCACATTTCTCCCTGGCCCTTTATCATACCTTTTGCTGCTTTGCAGCGAAGGTCCGGGCATCCGCTCGGAAGCAGTGTTTACACCAAAGATCAGCATCTCAAATACCTGTGAGGCCAGACCGTGACGGAAACGATTAGAATCCTGAGTCCACATAAGGCCCGTCTGCAGGTCATAGGGCATCTGTGCCCAGCCTTTTCCCATTATTATTATTATTATTATTTAACCCTTGCCCGAGGATATGTTTATTGATTTTGAGAGAGGAAGGGAAAGAGAGAGAAGCAATGATCGGTTGCCTCCTGTGTGCCCCCGACCAGCCACCTAGCTCTGTGCCCTGAGCGGGAATGGAACCCACAGCCTCTTGCTGTGCAGGACAACGCTCCAACCCGCTGAGCCACCGGGCCGGGGCTTCCGCCTTTTGATCTTCTGGGCCTCCTCAGGGCGACACTTCTGGGGCCCGTGACGCCTTGTGTGCGGAGAGGCGAAAGCCCAGAGAGCATTCCTGTCCTCCACCCGGCTCCTCGCCACGGCCACAGGATGCGCAGGTCCACGTGGGGTGGCGATTCAGATCATCCGATTGCCTCTGAATGGTTTCTCCTTTTCCTTTTAAGAAATAATAGGAGGGGCCAACACGCCTTATGAAAAAGGTGTGTTCTCGCTGGAAGTGAGCATTCCTGAGAGGTCAGTGTGGGTCAGATCCTAAACCTACGGGTAAAGCCCAGCGACTGGGAGGCAGAGCCGCGCGGCGGGGCGGGGGAGCGGCGGGGCGGGGGAGCGGTGGCGCGGGGTTAAAGGGCCTGGATTTCATTCCTCGTCTAACCGTGACTGTGTGTGAAGGGTTTAAAGGAAGGGTGAAGCGGGCTGGTCCAGGCGGTGGGTATCTGAGTGTCTGTATGCTGTCCTTTCTCCTTTCTGTTATTTGTAACTTTCCATCATAAAAATGTAGGGGCGGGGGGGCGGGGGAAGGTTTGCCTCTCGAAGGCTGTCTTCCCCAGGGGTCACCAGGAAGCTGTTTGCAGTGTGCTAAGAGGCAGCATCTTACCTGCCTCCGTGGTCCGCCGCTTTCAAAGGTACCCATTTGAGCCCCCTCAGATCCGGTTTCTGACTCCGATCTATCACCCAAACATCGACTCCGCGGGGAGGATCTGCCTGGATATCCTCAAGTTGCCGCCCAAGGTGAGCGGAGCGGGGAGGGCGGGCTGCGGGGCTCGGGCTCCCGCCGCTCCGGGTCACGAAGCCACCGCATCTGTGTGTGCAGGGCGCCTGGCGGCCGTCCCTCAGCATCGCCACGGTGCTGGCTTCCATCCAGCTGCTCATGGCAGAGCCCAACCCGGACGACCCACTCATGGCCGACATCGTAAGCGTCCTCGTCTCCCCTCTGGACCCCGGGCCCCGTCAGCACGGCGGCTGAGCCCGGACGGGACCCACCACGCCGGGTCCTTTTCCCCTCCGCTCACTCCTTCCCCTGGTCCTGTCTCAGTCCTCAGAGTTCAAATACAACAAGCCCGTCTTCCTCCACAACGCCAGGCAGTGGACAGAGCAGCACGCGAGGCAGAAGCAGGTGTGTTTGGGGGCCCTGGTGCTCTGCCGCGGTCAGTCCACCCACGGGGTCTGCATGCGGCGCGTGTGGCTGTGCCTTCACCACATTTGTACCGGGCCACGCTCTAGAACAGTGGGCAGCCTCTCCTCGCGCAGCCTTCTGACGAATGACTCAGCAAGAGGTTTCTCTTAACAGTGGTCACCCACGACGCCCCTAGAGGGCAGGCAGCCGCGGGGGGACTCATCCTGGGCGGCAGCACAGGATGGACGAGAGGGGACTCAGATTCTTCTCCCTAAGATTTCGTTTTAGCCCCGAGGAGGGACAGTTGCAGGAAGCGGCAAGGCGAGGAGGTGCAGGAGGGAGGAGAAGTGGGCCTTTCTGTGGAACCGTTCTCAGGAGAAGGAAAACATCCCCAGGTTCTAAGTAGCAGTGTTACCGTGGGAAGCAGTAAAGATTTAGCCCGGCCGGCGTGGCTCAGTGGAGAGAGTCTGCGGACTGAAGGGTTCCAGGTTCAGTTCTGGTCAAGGGCATAGGCCTGGGTTGCAGGCTTGATCCCCAGTGTGAGGCCTGCGGGAGGCAGCCAATCAATGATTCCCTCTCATCACTGATGTTTCCCTCTCTCTTTCTTCTCTCTCTTCCCCTTCCTCTCTGAAATCAATAAAAATATATTAGAGGGGGGGAAAAGCCCTAGCCAGGTTGGCTCAGTGGATAGAGCTTCAGCCTGGGGACTGAAGGGTCTCAGGTTCGATTCCGGTCAGGGCACAGGCCCGGGTTGTGGGCTCGATCCCCAGTAGGGGGCATGCAGGAGGCAGCCGATCAGTGATTCTCTCTCATCATGGATGTTTCTCTCTCTCCCTCTCCCTTCCTCTCTGAAATCAATAAAAAATTTTTTTAAGGAAAAGATTTAAGTCACACAGCCCTAGCCGGTTTGGCTCAGTGGATAGAGCGCCGGCCAGGGGACTGAAGGGTCCCGGGTTTGGTCCCGGTCAAGGGCACGTCCCTCGGTTGCAGACTTGATCCCAGCCCTGGTCAGGGGCCCGTGCAGGAGGCAACCCATTGATGTGTCTCTCTCACATCCATGTTTTTCCCTCTCTGTGTCTCTCCCCTTCCCTCCCACTCTAAAAACCAACGGAAAAATACCCTCGTTTGAGGATTCACAAAAAGAAAGCATGAAAACATACAGCGGTTGAGGAAGATGCCCGTGGAGGGAACAGCATGTGCAGGAGGCAGCAAAGAGGCACTCGGGGCGACATCACAGGGCTCTGGGGTGAACCTCGCGTTTCCCTCCGTAGGGGGACGAGGAGGTGCCTGGGAACCCGCCTGCGGCCGGCAATGCAGGAGCACACGGCTCAGCACAGAAAAGGAAGGCGGGGCCCCCGGGAGGCCCGGGGAAGAGGTTCTGCGATGGTGTCTAGGGCCCGGCCCGGTCCAGCTTGCCCGCCCGTCTCCCGCCTTCTCCGCCTACGGGACGGCACGATCGTCTCTGCATCTCGTAAAACAGACCTTGTGTATTTATGTCTCCTGCCCTACACCGATCCTCTGAGCGGCGTTTGTTTTATTCCGCGTGGCCTATGTATCTGGAACCTGAAAAATAAAGAATCGTTTCGCGTCGAGCTTGTTTACCCGGGATGTGAGCCTGGGAGCAAACCGGCCCGAGGAGGCCACGGCAGCCGGTGTGTGGTCCTTTGTTTTGCCAACGCACCCGCACCCCAGGGGCCCAGCATGGTTGGTGTAGCTGTACAGGAGCTGCGACGGGGGCCTTCAGGGGTTCTGGGTTCAGAAGTCTTTTTTTTTTTTAATATATTTTATTGATTTGTTACAGAGAGGAAGGAAGAGGGATAGAGAGTCAGAAACATCGATGAGAAACATCAATCAGCTGCCTCCCGCACGCCCCCCACTGGGGATGTGCCCGCCACCAAGGTACATGCCCTTGACCGGAATCGAACCCGGGACCCTTCAGTCTGCAGGCCGACGCTCTATCCACTGAGCCAAACCAGTTAGGCCTCTTCTTTTTTTAAAATTTATTTTTATTTTTATTGGTTTCAGAGAGGAAAGGAGAGGGAGAGAGAAACATCCATGATGAGAAAGAATCATGGATCGGCTGCCTCCTGCACGCCCCCCACTGGGGATGTGCCCGCAACCCAGGTACATGCCCTTGACCGGAATCGAACCTGGGACCCTTCAGTCCACAGGCCGACACTCCATCCACTGAGCCAAACCAATTTCGGCAGGGTTCAGAAGTCTTGACACCACATGGGAGTAAGGTAACGTGCGCTTTTGTTCATTTTTGCAGCTTTCACTTTTTTGTGAACTGCACAGCTGGTTAGAATTACATGGTGAAACCGTTTGTTCCACAAATAGTCATTGAACACCTGCTCTGCCAGGTTTTAGGCTAGTGTCTTAGAAGGCAATGGGGAGGCTCAGTGGATAGAGCGTTGGCCTGCAGACCGAAGGGTCCCAGGTTTGATTCCGGTCAAGGGCACCTGCCCCAATTGTGGGCTCGATCCCCAATAGGGGGCGTGCAGGAGGCAGCCGATGGCTGGTTGTGTCATTGATGTTTCTATCTCTCACCCATCCTCTCTGAAATCAATAAAAATATGTTAAAAATAAAACATGATCCTGTGCTATATAGTAATGAATAGATAATGTACTACATGTCAACCAACTCCGTAAAGACACATCACAACTTTCTGAGAATGCTCCAAATATTTTAAAGAAAAAAATACAATGGTGAAATCAGACATGGGTTGTTAAACAGTCGTACAAATGTTGGGATTTTTACAATCCCTTCCTGTCCCTGGCTCCATTTCCAGGCGAGTCCTGCTCAGAACAGCTGGGTGCCAAAGCCACACCCCCTTCCCCCCAGGACGGGGGAGCCCCATTGCTCCGTCGGGTGACAGACGGAACAGACAGGACAGGGACGGCCTCTCACTGTGCGCTGGGTCCCTGGGACGGGCGAGCTGAGCGACCCTAACCCCTGTTTAAAGAGGAGCGACGGTGCCCGTGACGGGTCCTGTAAACACTGCACATTCCAAGCTCCCTCCCCTGCACCCCCTCCCCTCCTCCCAGCCGCTCCCCAAAAGCATCGAAACCAGATCAGACGGTACCACCCACCGCGTGAGTAGCCAGAGCTGGGGCGGGCAGGCGGGCTATTTACCCTCCGGCCACCGCGGGAATCCAACGCGTACAAATAAAGCTTTTCCAGCCGGTGTGTGTGTTTCCATCCATGTGCCCGCCCGCCCCCCCACCCCCCGCCCGCGTCGCCTTGTTTAGGTCGGGGCAGCCTGGGGGCGGGCCAGGGCGGGACCAGAGGGGGCTGTGATTTCAGGCGGGCTGCAGCTTGGGGCTCCCGGGACTGCCGTGAGCCGGGGGAGGCTGGGGTGATGGGCACAGAGCCGCTATGCCCAGAACCAACACCCTCCACTTGGCCCTCACCTCTCAGGAAGTCGCCTCCGGCTCCTGCCAGGCCCCCCAGAGCTCCCCTGCCTCTCTCCAACGCTCAGTGCCCATCGGGGGTGACAGGGGACCCTTCCTTCCATACCCGCATCCTCAACCAGGGCCTCACAATTCCACCTCGAAGGTGTCCTGCGGCCCAGCCAGTGGTTGAACCTCGACCTATGAACCAGGAGGTCACAGTGTGATTCCCGCCCCCGTCAAGGCCACACACCCGGGGTTGCGGGCTCCATCCCAGTGGGGGGCGTGCAGGAGGCAGCCGATCCGTGATTCTCCCTCATCACAGATGTTTCTCCCTCCCCCTCTTCCTTCCTCTCTGACATCAATAAAAACACACATACATAAAGAGAGAAAGGGCGTGCGGGGGCGTGGCACGGCCTGGTGTGTGGGTGTCACAGGGGCTCTGTTACCTGCATCTCCTGGCCAGGTGTCCCCCGTCAGGCTGGGAAACAGAATCTTTAAGGAGGTGTGTAGGTATGTTAACGTAATTATTTCACCTCACATAGCGGCTCTGTGGGGTTCAGGGGGGGACCTCATGGGGGGTTGAGGGGGGGAAGTAATTACGACGTTAACATGCCTAAATACCTCCTAGGATGCCCCCCCTCAACCCCCCGCCCCCGGAAGAAATGAATTGAGCACCTACTGCGTGGGAGGCCCTGGGAAAGGGCCGTGGATATCGGAATGAGAGACAGGGCCCAGCGGGTCTTTCCCGCCGCGCCCACGCACAGCCCTTCTCTCTAGGCAGCCCTGTCCCCCAACGCTGACCCTGCACGGACACAGAGTTCAGTCCCCCTGAGTCCAGTGGACCAGATCAGGACCTGGCCCGCGGGTGCTCGACCTCCACTGACCGCGGGTCTGTGATGGCCTAGGGTGGGTGGAGAAGGAAGCCGGCCGGCAGGGGTGGCACACAGTCTCCCAGGACATCCCCTGGGAAACACCCAGAGGAACCCAGGCTGGGACCCGGAGGACCAGGGCGGCAAGCCCGACCAGGTGGCTGGAGGAACCGGAGAGACTGGGGTGGGCGGGCGGGTGGGGGGGGGGCAGCTCGCTGCCGTCTGCTCAGCAGCCGTCGTGAATAAACCCAGAGCCAACAGGAGCAAGGGGATGCGAAAAGGCCGACTTACTTAGAACGGTGGCTCTCTGCATGGCAGGGTCACTCACCCCAACTGCACCCCAGGACCCGGGTTGGCAGCGGGGAGCCGTGGGGTCACAGCCCTCCCAGGCCTCAGCTCCGACTCTCTTGTCTCCGGCTCAGGCCTGGGTGCTCCTCCTCCTGGGAGACCCGCCCTCCGGCCTCGGGAGCACCTGACCGGAATGCATCTCAAAGGGCTGCAGGTGGCGGGACCGGCCTGGGCTTTAGGTCACGGCTGCCACCTGGGCACACCCACGTGCCCCAAGACGGATGCGCAGGGACACCCACGCGACTTCACTGGCTTTATTGTACGGAAGAGCCCCGAATATTTACATCTGGATCATTCTCACACTTCACACAGCGGCTGGGGAGTGGGGCTGGAACCAGGAGTGAGTGACGGGGGTGCTGGCGGAGCCGTGGCCGCCCCAGAGCAGAGGTAGTTAGAGGTGAGCCAGGAGGGATGGAGGGGACGCCGGGCATGTGTCACTCAGGGTCGTCAGCCCCGCCTCCTCCAATCCTTACTAGGTGTTCCGGTGAATAATGCAGATTTTTTTTTCAATAGATGGAGCCACACACATGTTGATATGTATGCTGTTTTGCTGTATCGCTCCTTCAGATGACCACTTGTTCCGATCAACGGCACACGCACGTTCTGAGCAGCCCTTCGAAACGTACGAAGAAGTGGACAATGGGGTCTCTGAATGGTCTGCCTCAAAACAAGTAAAGTTCTATTGGGATGGTACCCACAAATTCCCCGAAAGATGGGGGAAACATGTAGCTAGCAATGGAGATTACTTTGAATAAAGCACTTTTGATGTTTCTCTTGAAATTATTGTGTTTTCCTTGATGACAAAATCATCATTTTTAACCGGTAGAGGGTCAGTCCGCATTACTAACCGGTATCCACATTACTAACCGGTATCCACATTATTAATCGGTATCCGCATTACTAACCGGTACACCTAGTCGACCTTTTTCATTCTTCCTGGGCAGGAGGTCCAGGAGCTGCAGGCTCCATTCATCCACAGTCTTCAAATCAGCACCAAATTCAGGCGCCTTGGGTCAGGGCCCGCACGGGCGGTGGCATCCTGTGGAGTCGCCACCCCCTGGTGGGGTCCCCGGGTGGGGCAGAGACGAGGCCCCGGGAGACACAGGTGCTGAATCCTCTGAGACACCGTACGGTATGCCACGAAAACCAAGCAGGCAAACAAAACCCGTTGCCAAACCGCGTGGGGACCGGTGAGACACCGTCGGCAGAGCTGGCACCGACCGACACGTACGGCGACCCTCTGAGGAAGGACGCCACGCGTCACACCTTCCCACTCGCATCGGCACTGCACACGTCCAGGTTCGAGAGACACAGAACGTGGGTGGGGTCCAATCCGTGAGCCGCAGGGGGGATGCCCAGCTGCCTCCGTGGTCCCTTGCAGACAGACCTTCCTCCATCAGGGCCCAGACCCGCCTGCTCAGCACCCCAACTTCCAGCTCTCCGCTCCACAGCCTCCCATGTGACCGGGAAGCGGCCCGAGGGAAACCAGCCACGCAGCACACGCTGGTGACGGCCACAGGAAACCAGGGAGCCAGGGCCGGGGCCACCTCCCACGGACCACGCGGCTGCATGCGGGCTGAATGTGTTTTACAGACAGCCATGGTTCAAGGAGGGGAGGGGAGGAGGCGGCGAGGACAAGGAGGGCGGGGCCGTTTACATGTGGGAGGCAAAGGCAGAGCCTGAGGGCTGGATGCCCCTGCCCACCGCCACACCCCCGCCAGCCGGTGTGGCCCCGTCTGCCCTCAGCATCCGCTCTCCGTCCATGGGGGGTTGCTGATTCCCAAAGTGGGTGCCCTCTGGCTCCACCAAGTGGCTGCCCTCTGGCCTGGGGCTCTCTGGCTGTGGGCAGGTGACGAGGGTGCCTGTGAGGAAGCCATAGGTCTCTGGCCCCGGGGGCCGCCCAGCCTCGGAAGCTTCCAGAACGAGATCCACGTCGGAGAAGGCCACCAGGGCCTGCGTGGAGTCGCAGGTGCTCTTCTCCAGGTGACCGGCCGCGGCGGAGGCCAGGGCGCCCGGGGCAGCACCCATGCAGGGCCAGAGGCGCCCCAGGTCCTCGCGGGAGTGCGGGGTGAGGAGCAGGTAGAGCAGGGGGTTGAGGCAGGCGGGCAGCGGCAGCACCAGCAGCAGCACGGACTTGACAGCCTCAGGGGTGACGGGGACCAGGCCGAGCCCGGAGGCCACGCTGAGGAAGGCCACGGGGCAGTGCAGCAGCCCGTCGGCGAGGATGAGCCGGGCCACGTGCCGCCCGAGGGCGCAGTCCCACGCAGCCTCCGGCTCGCCCCGTGGCAGGGCACAGTACAGTCGGATGTAGGCGCCCGTCACCACCAGGAAGCAGAGGGAGTTCAGCATCACCAGGGCCACGGCAAAGCCCAGGGCGGCCGGCCGGCCCTCAGGGGGTGCGTAGGGCAGGCAGAGCGGGGAGGCCCCGTACTCGCCCACCGAGGCCAGGGGCAGGGCCGCAGTCAGCCCCGCCAGCGCCAGGCAGCCCAGCGCCCCTGCCCGCACGCCGCCCAGGGCAGGCGCCTTCCCATGGGCCCGGACGCAGGCCACCGAGACGCTGCTCTGCACGGCAGCCAGAGTCAGCAGCAGCACCGCGGCCTCGGACCCCAGCACGGCCAGGAAGCCCGTGGCCTGGCAGCCTGGCCCTGACTCCCAGCGGGCACCGTACGCAGCAAAACGGCCAAAGGTCAGGGCATCCACGGAGGCCAGGAGGCCCCAGGAGATGCCGGTCAAGGCATTGGCGCCTGCCAGGGCCCCGACCACAAACTTGACCGGGGGCAGGGGGCCCGGCCCGCCCGCAAAGACGCTGAGCAGCACCAGCCCGTTGCAGAGCAGAGACAGCAGGACAATGGCCCACACGGCCAGGCGGACGCCCCAGCTTTCAAAGAGGTGCTCGCAGGGCTTGAAGGGGCCTGTGGAGAGAGGGCTGGGCATCAGCTCCAGGCCAGGGCCGCTGGACTGGGGTCCTGGGGTCCTGGGGTCCTGTGGTCCCGGGGTCCTGGGGATGGGGCCAGGCAGGCTGGCCTTGGGAAATCCTATGGGAGCTGGTGGTTACACACAGAATAGAAGCACATGATAAGCCCGGCCAGTGTGGTGCAGTGGTTGAGTGTTGACCTATGAACCAGGAGGTTCAATTCCCACCAGGGCACATGCCCGGGTTGGGGGCTCCATCCCCAGTGAGGGGCATGCAGGAGGCAGCTGATCCATCATGGTTCTCTCTCATTCATGTTTCTATCTCTCTCTCTCTCCCTCTTTCTTCCTCTCAGAAATAAAAATTTTTAAATTATTTTAAGAAAGAATCGTGCTCTTTTGCCTGTGGATTATTACTTTTCGGAGGTGACATTTCTGTCCAGGTCCCTAAAACACAGTGCCCGCTTCCTCCTCTGTGTTGGTGCGCCTGCCCAGGCAGCCACCAGAGGGCGCACGGCAGTCACAGAGCGCTGAGGGCAGGTGTGGGCACCTGTGGGCAGGAGAGATTTCATCCTTGGGGGCAGGGAGGGAAGGGGCCCGAGCCGCAGAGGGATGGGCATGGGGAACCTCTAACTGGCTGGTTTGTAAAGGTTTCTCTGACTTCCCCATCCCCCCTCCAACTGCTTCCTCAGGAATCACCCCAAGAGGCTGACCTCCCCAGGAGGCGGCCATAGACACACCCTGCTGACCCTGTGTCCCCCCTTCTCCCCCGCCCCCTCACCTGGAACTGGACTGCACTGCACACGGGGGTGTGGCTTCGTGTCCTCCATCTCGTCCAGGTCCAGGTCATCTGGGGAGATACCAGACAGTGGCTCAGGGCCTGGGCTCCCAAGGCCCAGCCCTCTGCCCAGCACAGGCCCCTCCAGGGGCCCTGGACGGGATGGCTGCCCCTGGGTGTGAACCCGGGGAGGGACCTGTGTGTGGGCTATCCAAGTGGTTGGCTCTTTACAGAGACCTGCTCTTCCTGTAACTCAGCTGTGTGCTCCCCAGGTGGCCGGGGCCCCCAGATGCTGTCTGGAGGTGGGGGAGGGGTCTCCTTGAGGGTGGGAGCTGGTCACCACGGAGCCAGCCCAGCACGGCCACTCCCTGTCCAGCGGGAACACTGGGCATGAAGAAGGACATCTTCCTAAGACAGAGAAGTGAGGCCGGCCGGTGTGGGTCCATGGTTGAGCGTCGACCTACGGACCAGGAGGTCACAGTTCGATTCCCAGTTGGGGCACATGTCAGGGTTGCGGGCTCCATCCCCACAGTGTGGGGGCATGCAGGAGGCAGCTGATCCATGATTCTCTCTCGTCATGGATGCTTCCGCCTCCCTCTCCCTGCCTCTCTGAAATCAATAAAAATAGATTAAAAAAAAAAAAAAGACAGAGACGTGAGCTCAAGTGTATTCAGAGGAAGTGACCCAGCACAGCAAATGGACAGGGAGAGACACATCGATTGGTTGCTTCCCACATGCTCCCCAGACCGGGTCCGGGAGCCTGCAACCGAGGTACGTGCCCTTGATGGGAATCAAACCCTGGGACCCTTCAGTCCGCAGGCCGATGCTCTATCCACTGAGCCACACTGGCCAGGCCAGGACCAGCTAATCTTTAACCATCCTTCCACTTCTAACTCTGTCTGTCAGAGACAATAGGACCAGAAAGGTAAATACATTGTTAAAGAAATCCTGTAACAGGTTTGAGACAAATGGACTTCCTTTTCTTATTCGCTGTTACAATGTTTCTGAACAGGGTGGAGGGGGAGAGGGCTGGCAAACTCCAGCCCGTGTTGTGGGGATGAACAGACATCTCCGGGTCCATGAATTCTATAGGAATTTTTAAATGAGGGTCTAAAACATTTTATAAGGTTGGAACTCCTGCACAGTGTACAGGTGAGAGCCAGTGTCGACAGGGGACGGACAGGTGGTTCCGTCTGTCCCACTTGTCCCCCCTGCACATGTTTCCTGTGAGATCTCTCTGCCCCACCTGAAGGGCACACACCTCCTCGGGAGAGTTCCCAGGAGGCAGGCAGTCCTGGCCCAGACTCCGTGGGCGGAGGCTGCCGTGGGCCCCAGCCCTGGCACTTCCTCCTCTCTCCACCTCCCCGCCACGCTCTCCGGCATGGAGCTCGGCCACACGTTGAAATGAAAATCCATGAAGGAAATGCAAGGGCCAACGCTCACGGCGTCTGAGGCCGGGAACGTCCCCGCCAAGGTGTTGAGCAACCGCTTCTGCAAACTCGGAGGAAACGGAGGAGGAAACGGAGGCTGGCTGAAGCGGCAGCCCTGGCATCGGCTCCCACAGGAAGCGGGCCCGGCCCCAGCTCCCGCTACCTGCAGGCAGCCCACATCCGACGCCCGCCCTGCGGCTCTCCCAGACTGAGGCCGGGTGGAACGTTCCACCTTGAGGAAGGAAAGTTTCCATCTCTCCTGCCAGCCCCGAGGGAGTGTACCGAGGCGGCCGTCCGGGATGTCCGGGGAAGCCGGGTTGCCTGCCGGGCCAGCCGCTGCTGGGCTCCTCCTCCCAGGGAATGGCGCTCACCCTCCTGGGGAGGGGCTTTGGCACACGGTGGGGGGACTCCCAGAGACCCCAATGGCCTGCCTCCACACCCTGGACAACACTGGCCTCCACACCCTGGACAACACCCCCGCTGCCCCCCGCCATGCACTCACAGTGGCTCTCGGCTTGTCCGGCAAGAAGGCCCAGCGGCACCTTCGGCGTCTCCTCATCCTCGAGGTGAAAGGCATCCCGTTCCCACTGCCCGGAGGCCTTGAAGAAGCCGGCACAGACGCCGTAGGCACAGCACTGGTAGGCATACGGCACCTCCAGGATCCTGGGGGTGGGGGGAGGGACACGGCTGCCTCAGGAATGGGGTCTCAGCCCAGGCACCAGCACCCAGAGTCTGCCCTTCCACCCCAAAGCACCCGGGTCCCGGTGCGGGCGGCCTCCTGGCTTTCTGTGAGGGTCTGCAGCCTGGCTCCCGCCTCTGAAGGGCTCTGAGCATGTTCCAGTCGGCTCCTCGTCCACCTTGAGAATGGCCTTCTGCCCTCAGCAGGCTCCGAGAGGGGAGCAGCGCACCCAAGGTCACACAGCACTCAGGCACCCTGGTACCCTCCCAGCCAGCACCCCCCCACACACACACACCCACTCAGTCTCGGTCACAGCGCTCCTCCTGTGGCCTCCTCCGACCCCTCCAGGGCCTTGTGGCCACCCAGGGGGGAGGAGGGGAGGAAGGTGTGTGGGGAGGGGGAGGGGAGGAAGCCAGGTCTCACCTCAGCTTTGGGAAACTGTCCTTGGAGAAGGCCTGAGACAGAGCCGGGTTCCCTTTGAGCTTGAGATGCTTCAGGCCCCCGAGCCCGGCCAGGGGCAGCGTGGTCAGCTGGTTGTATGTCAGGTCCCTAGGACAGTGGATGGGAGGGCGGGCAGGGTCGGGGGCTGCACAGGGGCAGGGTCAGGGGCTGCACAGGGGCAGGGGCAGGGGCTGCACAGGGGCAGGGGCCAGGCAGGGGTAGGGCAGGACCGAGGCTGCCAAAATGCTGCAGAGCACCCACAGATGCCCGCCCAGAGCCTCGGGACCAACGCTCGGTGTATCAGGCCCCGAGGTCTGTCCAACGGACTGTCCGTCACAGTGATTGAGGAGGCTGGAGCCCGTGTGTCCCCGGGATGTGTGGTCACCACCCGTGCAGGGTCCCCGCTCTGCCCGGGAGGGGGACGCAGGGGCACTCACAGCTTGACCAGGGAGCGCAGGGTGGCGAAGGCCTCGGGGTGGATGGACCGGATGGTGTTCCAGCTCAGGTCCCTACAGGCGGAGAGGGTGTGACAGGAGGCGACAGGCACCCGGGGAGGACTCCCGGTTCTCCCGCACTTGCCCCCTGTCTGAGCTGCCCCCTGGAGGGAAGGTAACCTCAGCCTGGCTCCCCACCTGCCTGTGGCCTCGGAAAAGGGCATGGGGCTGCCTGGCTTCAGTGTACCCCCTTCAGGTACCCCCTGGACATGTGGCAGGGAGCTCAGCTTGGCCCCCTCCAGGCCCTCTGCCCCCTCCCCGCCCGCCCCCCCTCCCCGGCGTCCCCCGCCCCCACCCCAGAGCTGCGGGTACTCACAGGGCCCGCAGGGAGCTCAGCTGGCTGAAGGTGTCGGCTCTGACTTCCCAGATGCGGTTGTGCTGGAGGCCTCTAGGGCAGCAAGACAGGCTGAGTGACCAGTGGGCTCAGACCCTGGTTCCACTCCACACACACCCCCACACCTTCCTGAGCACTGGGCAGGAGAGAGGAGAGCCCCCAGGCCCCCCCACTTCTTCTGGCTCGGAAAAAGAGGGCCCCGGGCCCTCGGAAGTCAGCAGCACGGAAGGGACCCGGTTGCCTCGGGTAAGTGGGTCAGCAGACAAAGCCCCAACGTGTGGCCCGAAAGGGAGTCAGTCTCCAGGGTTCCCACCAGTGTGGCTCCCCGCCCAGCTGACCTCGCCCTGTGGGTCGTCCAGACCCTGGCCCAGCACCAGAGCTCCGCCCAGCCCTTGGACACCGGGCCGTGAGCGGCCCCAGCCGGGCAGTGGCTCAGGTGCCTGGCTGTCTGAAGGGAGGCACTCGGGGACCTGGGGACTGAAGACCCTCCTCCTTGAGCATCCGGACAAATGGGACCGACCCTGACACCCCCTACCAGAGCCCCAAAGGCACTGATGGCCTGCTGAGCAGCGGGGACAGACACAGGAGGCTGGGGAGGCCCCGCCGGCCCGGGAAGCAGGGCTGGGCCAGGAGAGCCTGTGCCTGTCAGGCGGGAGCTCAGGTCTCCTCGGGCGGGCGTGCACGTGTGAGTGTGCACGGGCACCCGTATGCACACGTGAGTGCTTGGCAAACGACCGACCGTGCTCTGAAAGGTGGGCTCTCACGGTCCCCTGACGCTTCCCTGGCCCGGCCCGATGCGGCCCTGACCCCGTCACCACCACAAGCCCGCGTTGCCCTTGACCCTCCAGGAGACTCCTTCAGGCACCGGCTCCTGGGCCCGCCCTCTGCTGTCAGGCCTCCGCCCAGCTCCCAGCCCTCACCCCTGGGTTCCACGCCCTGCAGAGAAGGCTCAGCGTGCAGAGCCCTCCCCACAGGCCGGCCAGAATCGCCCCCCGCGCCCGCCCCACCCCACTCACATCTCCTCCAGCTTCTGACACCTGTGCAGGCTGGGCAGCTCCTCGATCCGGTTATGAGACAGCTCCCTGGGGAGAGAGAGGCCAGGGCCACGTCGGGCCAGGGGAGCCGCTCTGGCCAGGGCCCCGCTTCCCTGTCAGGCAGCCAAGGCCACGTGGACCCGGTGAGGATGGGGCTGCTGATCACGTCACACCAGAGCCCCGTCCTCAACCCACTCGTCTGCGTCTCCTGCGGAGCCCCACTTTCCCAGCAGAGAGAGGGGGCAGAGAGGGGGTGCAAAGGGATGGGTGGACCAGGAATTACCGAGCCAGCTGGTCAGTGCCAGCCCCATGCACAGCACCTGCTGCCACCGTATGTGTGGATGACAGAGCCGGTGTCCTTATGGGCTACCTGACCCCTTTACCTTTCGTAGGAGGAAACAGAGGCACAGATGGGGGAGGGGGTGGGGCACTCCCCTTGACTGCTTCCTAGGCCACTTAAGTACCTCCATGGTTCCAGAAGGCTTATCTTGTGTGAACTAGAGTAATAAAGCCCTGTTTTGAGTACCTACTATGTGGCCTGTATTGAACACCTACTATGTGCTAGATTGGGCACCTACTATGTGGCCTGTATTGAGCACCTACTATGTGCTAGATTGGGCACCAACTATGTGGCCTGTATTGAGCACCTACTATGTGCTAGACTGAGCACCTATGTAGCCTGTATTGAGCACCTACTATGTGCTAGATTGGGCACCTACTATGTGGCCTGTATTGAGCACCTACTATGTGCTAGATTGAGCACCTACTACGTGGCCTGTATTGAGCACCTACTATGTGCTAGATCGAGCACCTACCATGTAGCCTGTATTGAGCACCTACTATGTGCTTTACACATGTTTTTCCAACCCCCACACTGTATCCACATTCTGCGGATGAGAAAAGTGAAGCTCTGAGATGTAGCTGGTGGCAGAAATGGGGTCAGGCCTGTTCTCAGCAGCAGCAGGGAGAGAGGTGACCGAGTGGGACAAAGCAGGAGTGGCCTCTGCAGCCCAGGGGACCCAGGGCACCAGGCGGGGCCGTGGGGAGCGTGTGGGCCACTCACAGGACTCGGAGCCTGGGCAGCTGCTGGCACATCCCAGGCGGGAGCTGCCGGATGCCTGCACGGGTCAGGGTCCTGCAGGGGAGCAGAGACGGAGCAGGTGGGAAAACAGACAGTGGCGCCCTGGGAACCGAGCCCGTCACCCCCCGGCCCGTGCCTTGGGGGAGGTGGGGGAGGGAGGGTGGGAAAGAAGGGGGGCAGGGGCTGCTGGGGTGGTCAGTTGGGGGCGGGAGCGGAGAGGAGGCACGGGCCAGAGGACCACTCACAGGGTCTCCAGGCTGGTGGTGCCTTTGAGGTCTGGAAACTCCTGAATGTCGGTGGCTCCATTCAGGGACCTGGAAACAGAGCCAGCAGCTCTGAGGATGGGGCCAGAGCATGCCCACGTCACTCCCAGCCCCCGAGTCTCCCCACAGACTCCTGCTCTCCCCCAACACCCCTCAATCGGCCCAGCTCCCCGGCCCTGGTGGAGGCCAGACATGGCTGAGCAAGGTCCACGCAGCCATGAGGCCTAGATGGAGCCAGCAACCTCGACATCCAGGTGCCAGCGTGCCAAACCAGGCCCACCCGGCTGGCGCGGCTCAGGGGTTGAGCACTGACCTAGGAACCAGGAGGTCACAGTTCGATTCCCAGGCAGGGCACATGCCCGGGATTTGGGGCTCCATCCCCAGTGGGGGCGTGCAGGAGGCAGTCGATCCATGATTCTCTCTCATCATGGATGTTTCTCTCTCTCCCTCTCCCTTCCTCTCTGAAATCAGTAAAAATAATATAGAAAAGAGGCTGTCCCAGGTCCCTGGCTGTGGAGAGGGCCCCGTTCGCCCGTTCAGGATCGGGGAAGAAGCCACAGAGAGGAGGAGGGAGGTTGTCGGTGCGGCCGGGGCCTGAACCTGGCGAGGGGGGGGGGGCGGGGGCAGCGGGGACCAAGGACGGGGGCCCACATACAGCGTGTGCAGCTTTGGCAGGTACTGGAAGGCGGACCTCCCCACGGACTGGATCGGGTTGTCATAAAAGTGTCTAGAAAAGACCCCAGCGTGGAGCTCAGCCAGGACCACCGTGGGTCTCTGCTTTCTTCTCCCCATGGAGCCCCGGGGAGAGCCCCCGGGGGGTCAGGTCAGGCGCCCCTCCCATTGTCCCGCTTTCCCGGCCCCCCTCACACCCCCCCCCCCCGACACGGGGAAGTCAGGACTCACATGGTCTGCAGCAGAGGGTTCCCCATGAAGGCCTTCTCCGGGATGGCCGTGATGTGGTTGTCATGGAAACCGCTGGAAGACAAGCCGGTCAGCGAGGACACGGAGGCACAGGGGAGTCCATGCAGCTTCCCGACAGGGACGGGGACAAAGGCCAGCCCAGCAAAGGCGTGTGCAGGAGGCAACCAATCGATGCGTCTCTCTCCCATCAGTGTTTCTCTCTCTCTCTCCTCCTCTCTTCACTCTCTCTAAAAATCAGTGGGAAGCCCTAGCCGGTGTGGGTCAGTGGATACAGCGTCGGCCTGCAGACGGAAGGGTCCCGGGTTCGATTCCGGCCAAGGGCACAGGCCTGGATTGAGGGCTCCATTCCCCAGTAGGGGGCGTGCAGGAGGCAGCCGGTTCATGATTCTCTCTCATCATGGATGTTTCTCTCTCTCTCCCTCTCCCTTCCTCTCTGACATCAATAAAATATATTTTTAAAAAATAAAAATAAAAATAAAAATAAACGGGAAAATATCCTCGGGTGAGGATTAACAACAATAACAAAAAAAGTGCTGCCGACCGTGGGGGGCGCGGCTCCTAACCCTCGGGGCCGGAGGCTGGTCACACTCACTCCTGCTGGGCCCTCTCTCTGCCCCTCCCCCCCGCTCCCCGCAGAGGGGTCAGTCTCCTATCCGTTCTCCCGGCCCAAACGCCCCTGCCCTGGGAGGCCGGGACGCGAGGGTACTCACAGCTCCTGCAGCCGGCCCAGGGTCCGGATGGCCGCCGGGAACTCCTGTAAGTCATTGTGGTTCAGGTCCCTGGAAGGGGCGGGGCGTGGTCAGGGGCGCTGGCGGGCAGCGCGTGGCTCCGGGGGGCGGGACCCAGGGGTCAACGCTGGGAAGGCTCCCGGGCGACAGGTGTGACCTCGCGGGCGCCTGCCCGCACCTGGCCCCTCCTCCACAGGTCACGCCCCTCCTCCGCAGGTCACGCCCCTCCTCCGCAGGTCACGCCCCTCCTCCACAGGTCACGCCCCTCCTCCGCAGGTCACGCCCCTCCAAAGAGGAGCCAGACGCAGCCGCAGCCGGGCGGGCGGGCGGGCGGGGTTAGACCCTCCCTCCCTGGAGATGAGAGAGGCCCCAGCGGCAGAGAGGCGTGGCCCGAGGGAGAGGCACCCGGCCAGCAAGCAGCTCCCACCGCGCGCGGTAAAGCGCGCCAATCACACAACCATGAACAGGTGGGACGCCCCGCTTTCATGCCCCGCCCCGCCCTCCACTTCTGGCCGCCCGGGCAGGCTCCCAGCAAGTGCTCCGGGGGCGGGGTACGAAGAACACGTGTGCCCCTTTTTAATTGGAGGTCAAAAGCTGGAGGGAGGACGGATCCCTGGAGCAGGGGAAAAAGGGATGTGACTGAGATGGCCGGCCAAGGAGGGGCTGGGAGAGAGGAGGGGTGCAGGGCAAGGTCCCACACAGCTCTCATGGGGTCCACGCAGCCCCTGCTAAGGCCGGCACCATTCCTTTTTTTATTTTTTATGTTAATGCCTTTTTTTGATGGATGTCAGAGAGGAAGGGAGAGGGAGAGAGATAGAAACCAACATGATGAGAGAGAATCATGGACCGGTTGCCTCCTGCACGCCCCCTACTGGGGATCGAGCCCGCACTCCAGGCACGTGCCCTGACTGGGAATCGAACCCAGGACCCTCCAATCCCCAGGCCGATGCACTATCCACTGAGCTACACCAGCGAGGGCAGCGCTATTCCTAGAATCTGGCAGATTAGAAAGCAGACTCACAGGACGTGACCAAGGTCAGGGGGCGGCAGCAGGAAGAGCTGCCTTCACCCCCCAGCTGTCGGATGCTCTGTCCTGGCCCAGGCTGCACGCCCCCCCCCCCCCCCGTGTCGACAGGGCGGGGGGTGGAGGGATTCTTCTTGCCCCTTATCTCTCTTTTTTGAAAATATGTTTTATTGATATCAGAGATGAAGGGAGAGGGAGAGAGAGAAACATCCATGATGAGAGAGATTCATGGATTGGCTGCCTCCTGCACGCCCCCTACTGGGGATGGAGCCCGCAACCCGGGCACATGCCCTTGGCTGGAATCGAACCCGGGACCCTTCGGTCCGCAGGCTGACGCTCTATCCACTGAGCCAAACCAGCCAGGGCTCACCCCTTATCTTGGCCTCCCGGCCGGTAAGCGGGCACAGACTTTGTGGGCAGCACCGCACCCTGCCCATCAAAGGCAGGTGGACGCTGGGCTCTGGGCGGCTCTATAGTGAAGCCAGCGCCCACCTCGCCAAGTGCCCTGCGCAGCCTGCTGGTGGCTAATTGAGAAAGAAGCGGGCAGTGTGCCCTGAGTGAGGCGATTGCTCCCGGCTGGCTTTAGCGGAGCCAACACCCCCTCCCCGGCCCATGTGCCCCCTCCAGCTCCCCGGCAGTGCCAGTGGCCCACACCTGGGTGGGCGGGTGAGCTGGCTGCTCTCCTGGCCCACGGCACTGGCGGCCGACTCCGCCCACAGCCCTGGCGTCTCCCAGAGGCGGCGGAGGGGACACGGGGTCCCCACACACCTGGCGCGGAGCAGGCCTGCACGGCTCACACCAGCCTCAACGGCGGAGGACGGCCAGGCGCCGAGCTTGGGAACCCCTCACTCGGGAAGGGCGCTCTGCGGACTGAAGGGTCCCGGGTTCAATCCCGGGTTCGCGTGGTGTATAAGAGGGGGCCACAGAACAGGCCACGCCCCTGGTACCTGGAGCCCTTCCCGACCTCACTGGCTGACTGACACCTGGTGCCCCCCCACCCCACCCCCGGCCCTGACACTCGGCGCCCGGGTCCTCCTCCGCACCCCATCCCCCTCCCCCTGGCACCGCCTCCAGCTGGGCCCCAGGTGGCCATGCAGCTGGCCTGGCCGAGGGGCAAAGGGTGGAGCCCCTGGTGCATCCTGACCTTCGCAGAATTCCAGGACACACGTGTGAGTAACGTGGCTTTTTAAGAGCCAGCGGCGTGGGGGCATCGTATGAGCAGGCCGAGCACCGAGGGGCCATCTCCCTGTGGGCCACTTACCGGTCAGATGCCTGGGCAACGCGCGGCCCCCTCCCCCCACCATCGCCACCCTCCCTCGGATGTCAGCCGCCCCTGGCGTCGGCCCCAGGTGCACGCCGAGCCTCCCATTCCCCAGTGGGACATCCCCGTCCTAGCTTCTCCCCGCGGGCCCCCTTGTTCTGAACGTTTCATCATTTTGGTGGGGTCTCTGCCGGCAGGGGTCCTGGGTCCCCCTCTCAGGGCCACCCTGAGCCCTGGGAGGCCGCCTCCCACCGGCCTGAGGGGGAGACAGGCCTTCATCTGGGTGACGTTTGAGAGACAGCGCCGGGGAGAGGCGTGCGGGGAGCAGGCCGCCGCCCGATGCCGGTGTTCCAGGCCTGCTGGCCTCACCTCTGCCGGCCTCCCCTCTGCCAGCCTCCCCTCTGCCAGCCTCCCCTCTGCCGGCCTCCCCCTCCGCCCCGCCCCTCCGCCCCGGACGCGCACTCACAGTGTCTCCAGGTTGCGCAGGCCCTCAAAGCTGTGGGTCCCCAGACGCTGGATGCGGTTGTTGTGAAGATGCCTGTGAGGGAAGGAAAGACGGGTCTGCTGGTGCCCACAGCACCGAGCCCGGGGTTGGGGGGGAGGGGCAGACGGCGGCTTGAGGGGGAGGCTGAAGTGCGGACAGAATGACCCCACGGGGCCAGGCCTTGACTCCAGGGACAGAGGGATTGGCGAAGCCCGACGTCGGGAGTCACGGTCTCCGAGGCTGCCCCGTTTTAACTGGAGAGCTCGGAGCGTCCGGCCGCGGTGGACGCGGGCTCCCACTACCTTCTCAGAGAGGCCTGATTGGCTGGGGCCGAGGGGGCTCTGGTCTGAGGCTCCCCAGGACCCAGCCCGCATGACGCTGTGGCCCGGCACACGGATGGGAACCAACAGCCCACGGCGGCAGACAACATATAATTAAGGGCTCAGGGTTCCGTTACAGCTGAGATGCTGCAGTCGAGCTCAGCGGTGGGGGGGGAACCAGGGAGGGCTTCATGGAGGTGGTGACCCAGAGCAGTCAGGGAGGACTTTACAGAGTGTCTATCATTTTTTTTAAATTTCAGAGAGGAAAGGAGATGGAGAGAGAGCTAGGAACATCCATGATCAGAGAGAATCATGGATCCGCTGCCTCCGGCACGCCCCACCCTGGGGATCGAGCCTGCAACCCGGGCCTGTGTCCTGACTGGGACCTGAACCACGACCTCCTGGTTCATAGGTCGACCACTGAGCCACGCCGGTGTCTACGATACCTGTTGGGACTCGTTCTCTTCGCTGCACAGTCTTGGTCGCCTGCCCAGCCCTGAAGGCCCCCCTCAGGCGCTCCTGCTGGTCAGCCCGTCACAGGCCCTCACTCCCCGGCCACCACCTGGCCCCCTCCCTGGGGGTGCGGCCGGGGTAGCCCTGCAGCTGGACTCCAACACCTGCTCTGCTCGGCCCTCTGCAAGTCCCCCCACCCCGCCCCGCCTCCTGGGACGGACACCCAGCCGCCTGGCTTAGGGCGTGTGGCCCCTGAGGATGCCGATCCAGGTCCTGTGGCTGCCAGGTCGGAGAACGCAACACATCCTGCCCGATTCCCAAGAGCAGGCGCCGCTGCTGCCGAGCAGGGTCCGGGACGCACCCGTTCCCCAGCGATGGGTGTGGCCTCCACACTATTCCCCGGCACCTCGGAGCCCTCAGTCATTACCACTCCCTCACAGCAGTTAGCTGGGAGCTAACTGGCCTCCCGCCTGGAAGGAAGGAAGGAAGGCAGAGGTAACCCTAGGCCCCAGGTCCTGCCAGGGGCGCGACCTCCCAGGTAATCACCCTGCAGGCTGGGTTCTAGCTCATCACCCGATGGCTTCTCTCTGGTCCTCCAGGCCTGGGAGACGGGACTGCATCCCACCCAGTGCCAGGGCCTCCGACCGCATCCCTGGCTGCCAGAGGCGGTGACCGTGATGGACACGCTCGGCCCAGCCGGTTTGGCCCAGTGGTGAGAGCGTTTGCCTGCAGACTGCAGGGTCCTGGGTTCGATTCCGGTCCAGGGCATGTAGCTCATTTGCAGGCTGGATCCCCGGCCCAGTCGGGGCACATGCAGGAGGCAACCAATAGATGTGTCTCTCCCCCATCAATGTTTCTCTTTCTCTGTCTCTCCCCGCTCCCTTCACTCTCTCTAAAAAAAAAAAAAAAAAATCAATGGAAAGATAACCTCAGGTGAGGATTAACAAATAATAATAATAATTAAAAAGAAAAAAAAGACACCCTTGACTTACATGCCCACACACAAGGTGCCCTTAATATATTCCCACGGGGAGAGAAATAATAGCCAGCCAGGCCGGCGTGGCTCAGGGGTTGAGCGTCGACCTTTGAACCAGAAGGTCACAGTTCAATTCCCTGACGGGGCACAGGCCCGGGTTGCAGGCTTGATCCCCAGTAGGGGGGCGTGCAGGAGGCAGCCAGTCCATGATTCTCTCTCATCATCGATGTTTCTCTCTGTCTCTCCCTCTCTCCCTTCCTCTCTGACGTCAATAAAAATATGTTAAGAAAGAAAGAAAGAAAGAAAGAAAGAAAGAAAGAAAGAAAGAAAGGAAGAAAGAAAGAAAGAAAAGAATAGCTTCACTCTGGGGTCTGCTCACCGTCTCTGTCCTGAGGGCCCTTCTCTAGCTCTGTCATCTGGCCTCACGGCAACCCCGTGCGTGGGGTCAGCAGGGTGCGTGGGGTCAGGACAGTGCGTGGGGTCAGCAGGGCACGACCCTCCCCTCGTTTTTGCGAAGGGGACCCAGAGCAGAAGGCTGGGCGGCAGAGGCCAGCTGTCAGGCCCTGGAGTGAACGGGGTGGGGGTGGGGGGGATCCCCGGGCGGCCCACATGCGGAGTGGGGAGACTCACAGCACCACGAGGCTGCTCAGGTTCTGGAAGGCATAGTCGGGGACGTGGCGGATGCGGTTGAGGGCCAGGGTCATGGCCTGCAGGGCGGGGAGGTTGTTGAGGGCCCTGACCGGGACCTCGGCCAGCGCGTTGTCGTCCAGCCACAGGTGGCGGAGGCAGGACAGCCCCTCGAAGCTCCTCTCGGGGACCAGGGAGATGAGGTTGGCATCGAGGCGCCTGGAGGGCGGGAGAGAGGATGGGGAGGGGCCGTCAGGGCGCGACACAGACCAGGCCCGGCCCGGCGCGGCTCAGCGGCTGAGCATCGACTTAGGAGCCAGGAGGTCAGGGTTCGATTCCCGGTCCGGGCACCTGGGCTGGGCCCTCTGCAGCTGGTGCCACGGAGAAGGCCTTCGAGGAGGCCTTGCCCCAAGGTGGGGTTCCCCCACGGGGGCGCCTAAGTCGTGGAAGCCCCCGTCTTCACCCCCAAAGGCCCTCAGGCTCCACAGCCCTGCACCCAAAGAGGTGACTGGGCACCCCAAGCAAATGGACCTACTTTCCCCGCCCCCCCCCCGGGGACATCCTCTGCCTCCCCCAAGGACCCCTGAACCGTGGGGACCCCAGAGTCTGCAGCCTGGCTCTAGACGCCCCTCCCACTCTCTCCCTGCCCCTGGCAGGATGGGGTGCTCCCTGAAGGAGCTCCCCCACACGCTGGAGTTGGGGTTCAGGCTGCCCCGGCGTCCCAGGTCCTGCAGGGCGGGTGGGGCGGGAGCTGGAGGAGCCTCGGAATCCTCCACGTGGGACTGGAGGTCCTTGGGAGCCGCTCCCGCCCGCAGGTGGGCAGCCGCCCAGACGGACGGGGTTTGGCAGGAAGCAGAGAGCAATTACACCAATTAAGCCCTGGAAGCAAGTCAACCACCCCCCGCCCCGGCCCTCCCCCCCCTCCCCTCCCCGCCCCGCCCCTTCCCACGTGGGCCTGGGCTCCCGGGCTCGCTGCAATGCTGCGACGCTCGTCCTGACCTGTGCTAACACGGCGGGTGAGCAGGGGCCTCACGGGCCAGTCGGGGCTCGCCTGGGCTCCAGGAGCCAGCCTACCCTCACGAGGGCCACACTGCGCCCCACACCCCCACCCAGGGCTGAGGATGAGGCTGGCAGGGCGGTGGCCCTGACCCTCCAAGTCCCCAGGATTGGGTTGTTGGAAAGTCTGGCCAGCCCGGCCGGCGCGGCTCAGTGGTTGAGCATCGACCTAGGAACCGGGAGGTCACGGTTCGATGCCCGGTCAGGGCACAGGCCTGGGTTGTGGGCTCCATCCCCAGTGTGGGGCGTGCAGGAGGCAGCCGATCCATGATTCCCTCTCATCACGGATGTCTCTCTCTCTCCCCCTCCCTTCCTCTCTGAGATCAATAAAATGCATTTCTTTTAAAAAAAGAAGGTTGTTGGCTTTGAGTCCGGTGTTCCGTTCTCTCCTGCTCACGTCCACTTGGGAGGAGGTGTCCCTCAGCCTCTGCCCCCCTAGCAGGGCCATAGGGATGGCCCCCCAGGTCCCCCACAGAGGAGGATGCTGCCCCTACTATGTCGCTGGCCGAGGTCTGGTGAACAGCTTGGGCTGGACATCGGGGTCCCCTCCCTTGGATCCTAGTCGCTCTCTACACACCAGGAGCCCAGCGCCAGGCCCTCACCGGGTCCGAACACAGAAACTCTGGAACCCGAGTTCTCCTGCGCGGGGTCCCTCGGCGACAGAGAGGCGGTGGCTGACGAGACCCCACGCTTCCCTTCTGGGGGTGAGGTGGCATGAGGGGCGCAGGTGGATGGAGCCTCCTTAACCTTTGTGTTCCCACTGACGGAGCGCCCCAGCAACACTGCCCCCCAAGTTTCGTCAGTGTGTTTTTTTCTTGATTTCAGCAGAGGGGAAGGGAGAGGGAGAGAGAGAAGCATCCATGATGAGAGAAGCATGTACAAGTGACCGGCTGCCTCCTGCACGCCCCCCCCTGGGGATCCAGCCCACAACCTGGTCATGTGCCCCGACCAGGAATTGAACCCATGACCTCCTGTTTCACAGGTCGACGCTCCACCACAGAGCCACCCGGGCCAGCCGGGCATGTCAGCTCTGGTTGATGCCACCTGATGAGATCCCTCCCCTCCCAGTCAGCCTTTCAATAGATCAAAGGCGGGACATGGAAACAAAGGGACTCTCGGGGGGCTGCACCGAGGCCCAGCCCCCCTCCCTCCACCTGCCAGGCATTGACGGATGAGCCAGCGCCCGCCTGGCAGGCAGGAGCGCCCTTGCTCTCTGCACATCAAAGGGTGACACCTGAGCAAAGTCACTGCCCGCCCGCCAGGGGCAGGCACAGGAGAGGCTCTGTGTGGAGCCTGCGCGAGTTTCCTCGGAAGGCACGGCCCGCAGGCCCGGGCAGAGGGCCAGCGGGTGGGCGACGGGCCCGGAGTCCTGGGGTGGGGACCACAAACAGCCTTCTCAGCCCTCCCGGCCCCCGCCATCGGATGCCTCACATCGAGCGGGTTTCTGATTTCTGGGTCCCTCCGGGCCTGTCTGAGAGCTGGGCTCTGTGGCTCCCCGGGGCCTGGACGCCTGCCCTTGGCAACGGGCGGCTGTGGTTGGAGGAGGAAGAGGCAGACGGGGCTTTTCCCGTTGGCCTCCCCAGAGAGGGGCGGTGATGTCAGAGGTTAGGAGACATGAGCAGCGCCCCGTGTTTCAAAGACACGTAGGAGCCGTCCCAGCAGACTCCGCAGGGAGAGGGACCAGGGAAGACCAGGCCACGGGTGAGCACTTTTCAAGGAACGCCGGGGGGCGCGGGGGGAGAGAAGGAGGAAGAGTCCCATCCGTCCTGGCTTCCCTGCCACAGGTTCCCAGGCCTCCCCACAATCTAGTTTCTCCTTTCCCGTGTCCAGGGTCTCCTAGGCTCCCTGTGGACCAGAATGAGAACTGGGGAGGTTATAGCTGTGTGCTAGGCATCCCCTCGTCGCCAGCCTCTCAACGTCCCACCCACCCATCCACCCATCCGTCCATTTATCTGTCTGCCCATCCATCCGTCTGTCCATCATCCATCCATCCTTCCATCCACTCATCATCTATACTTCCATCCATCTACCATCCATCCATTCATCATCCATCCCTCCATTCATCTGTCCATCCATCCATCCATTTATCCGTCCATCCATCCATCCATCCATTTATCCGTCCGTCCATCCATCCATCCATTTATCCGTCCATCCATCCGTCCGTCTGTCCATCATCCATCCATCCTTCCATCCACTCATCATCCATACTTCCATCCATCTACCATCCATCCATCCATCCATTTATCCGTCCATCCATCCATCCGTCTGTCCATCATCCATCCATCCTTCCATCCACTCATCATCCATCCTTCCATCCACTCATCATCCATACTTCCATCCATCTACCATCCATCCATTCATCATCCATCCCTCCATTCATCTGTCCATCCATCCCTGCATTCATCCATCCATCTATCCATCATCCATCCATCCCTCCATCCATCTCTCTGTCCATCCATCCATCATCCATCTGTCCCATCCACCTATCCATCCATCCTTCCCTCTGCCCAGCCTTCCATCCACTCACACAGACTGGAGACACCCCGCCCGGCTCCAGGCGGTGACCTTGTCTCTCTCTTGCTCAGAGTCACCTGGGCTTCCGGTTAACTCCTAATCCCTTAGCTTGGGTCTCACGATTCTCCCCCTGGAGCTACTCTCACCGGGGTTCAAACCGGTCTCGCACATCTGACCACCACCGCACATCCACTTTCAGAAAAGCTGCACCTTAGGCTGCGCGAGTGACATCTTAATTTTTAAAAGTGACTTAAAGCCGAAACGAGGATGCCAGGGCTACGCTAGCGGGATTCGGAAGCAGCAACAAGGCAGGCCCCTGTGTGACGGCGCGGCGGCTGGTCTCACGGCGGAAGCGTGTGTGGTAAGAGCGAGTGTGTCCACAGGGGCGGACACACAGCTTTGTGTCTGGGTGGTAGGCCTGTGGGTGATTTTTATTTTCCCTCTTTTTTAGGGTTTGTCTTTTCTAAATTCTCTGCAATGAGTCAGAACCAAAATAAACATGTTTTTCAGAAAACAAGCGGCGTCAGGGTGTAATTAAGTCCCAGACTCCGAGCCGGGAGGAGGGAGGTGGCTGGGAGCTGCGTGGGGAAGCGGACGGGGAGGGGAGGGTGTGGGCAGCATCGCAGGCCCCATCCGCGTCGGTCACCTGCTCTGCATCCCACCCTCGCCCTGGACGATTTGGCTCAGTGGATAGAGCGTCAGCCTGCGGACCAAAGGGTCCCGGGTTCGATTCCGGTCAAGGGCACGTACCTCGGTTGCAGGCTCCTCCCCGGCCTGGGCCCTGGTTGGGGCATGTGCAGGAGGCAACCCATGGATGTGTTTCTCTCACATCGATGTTTCTCTCTCTCTCTCTCTTCCATTCTCTCTAAAGTCAATGGAAAAATACCCTTGGGCGAGGATTTAAAAAAAAGAGAGAGAGGTCGGAGGGAAGAGGCACGGCAGCCTGGCCTGGGGGGACACTGGAGTCACCCCTCCCTGCTGCCCCGGTTCCTCCCCTGCAGGAGGGGCGAGGGGACTGGGTGACCACCTCCACCTTCCAGCTCCTACGTGGAAGGTCCTGTGGTCGGGCGGGCAGCCTCCACCCACGCGGCCTCGCCGGTGGCCGAGCGGGAGCCGGAGCGCGGGCCGCCCTTTCCGGCTGCCGTGTGAATTCCCACACGCCAGCCAGTGGCTGGCAGCCGCCCGGCCTCCAAAGGTTCATAAACGAGTGGAAAATTACTCATGGGCTAGAGAAAGATCACACTTTCCCCGCCCCGGCCAGGATGGGGGGGAGGGGGGCTGAGGAAAGGGAGGGGGGTGCCAACGGCAGGGGTGCAGCCGGGAAGGGGGCTGCAGGTACGGGGCGCGGCCCCCACCCCTCCTGGCTGTGGTCCCACCTTCTCTCCCCTCCCCTCCGGGCTCCTCTCAGGGGGCAGAGGCACAGGATTCTGAAAAGATACTGCAGCTCCCCAAAATGCCCAGTGGGTCAGGGGGAGGGGGTCAAGCCCGCCCTCCTGTCCCCAGTTCGGTGAGGCGCTGGTGACCTTAAAGGCCTTTCAGAAGAAGGAAGTCTGGCCTCTCTCTCCCCATGGTTACAGACAGCTGAGGGGTTCTTCCCCATGTCTAACCTCTGTGTCCCCCGCGGGGTCACGGGCATCTCACGGCCTCTAGGCTGGTCCACAGCCAAACCAATCCCACCTCACACTCGCCCCTGCATGTACAAGTGACAGCAGGAAAGGGGGTACCTCTCGGGGACGTTGCACAGAAAGTCTCGAGGGCCCAGGGGTGGGGGCGTGGGTAGCTCCTAATGACGGGAGAGAGTAGGGCGCCCAGAAGCTCCTGGACAGAAGAGCAGTGATTCTCAAAGTTTGATTATGAGCATCCTAACTGCCTGGCAGGCGGGGCAGGTCCTGGTCCTGTTCAAAGCCAGATCCTGGGTCCTAGGTCTGAAGGGATGGAGGGATAGAAGGATGGAGGTATGATGGACACATGGATGGATGGATGGATGGATGGATGGATGGATGGATGGACATGTGGATGGATGGATGGATGGATGGATGGATGGATGGATGAACACATGGATAGATGGATGGAGGAATGGATAGATGGATGGAGGAATGGATGGATGGATGGACATATGGATGGATGGATGGATGGATACATGGATAGATGGATGGAGGAATGGATGGATAGAGGGATGAATGGAGGGAGGAATGAATGGAGGGAGGGAGGGATGAAGGAAGGGAGGGAAGGACACAGTGGTTGGGTCTCTCCTCCCTCTGGACACACAGGAACCCTGCAGCTGCTCAGGAAGGGACAGTGGTCCAGGAGGGAAGAATGTTGCATCTGCCTGTCTCTTGGGGGAGGGGCCATCCCACTTCTTGGCTCTGCCTGGGACCCACATGCACCTAAACCCCACCTGAGGTGTCCGCTCACAGCCCCATCCCGAGGGGTGTTCTGGCCTCTCAAAGGCCTCCCAGGCCAGGCCTGCAGGAGCGCCAGGGGGCACGAGGGCAGGGGGCTGGGAGACGCACGCGTGGTCTGGGCGAGGCGTTCCTGGTGGGGCCGAGGCGCCACACTGCTCCTGGGTGGCCCGCGGGGCCGCCTCCGTCCACACCAGCACTCACGCTGAGAGAACCTCCCAGGATCCGGGCCCAGCCCACACGGACACAGGCCTCGTGCCTCCCGCAGCCAGACTGCCCGTGTTCAACCCTCATCACGGGCAGGGGCTGCCTCGCGCCCACCCGCCTCAGGGCAGCTTCTGCCCCAAACACACATGTAGTAATCAGCTCCCGGAACCTCGGGGAGCTCCAAATACAGCAGCCTGTAATCACGGAGCCCGAAATAGCCACGCCCGGGAGCCATCCGCCACCTCGCGCGTCCCCGGGGACCCTCGGCGGGCCCCACAGCACGGCCCAGCCTCAGGGTCCGCTCCGGCTGGCGGGCGAGTTGGGTGGTGCTGACAGTACCCGCCGGGCCTCAGGGGCAGAGAGGGCATCTCCAGCCCAGAACAGGGCCCCCTCAGAACTCCACGGCACCCTTCCCTCAGCCCTCCAGCCTCCAGAACTGTTAGAAGTAAGTTCCTGTCGCTGACAAACCCTTCATTGCAGAGCAAGGGAGACCTCACAGGTCGCAGCGGTTTAGGGGCCGCGCTGTAACCCCGGTAGAAGGTTGTCGCGTCTGCCCATCACCCTCTCACTGTCGAGGTGGTAAGGGCCCCGGGCTCAGAGACAAGGGGCGCCTGGCCCGTGGCCTCCCAGCTGGTTCCCAGCAGCCGGGTCTCTGGGTCCTCAAGCCTGGGGCTCGGAGGCTGCGCTCCAGGAGGGAGGTGAGGAGCCTGGGACGCGGGAGGCAGAGCCCGGCTACATGCCCGCTGTGTGTCCCGGGCAGGTTGCTGAGTCTCTCTGAGCCTCGCTGCCTCGTCGGTGGGGCTTCCGGGGCTCGTGAGACGTGTGAATGCACTTCACGTTTCTTCTTTTTTGAAACGCCACCCGGGGAGTGAACGAGCGAGGGAGAGACAGAGAGACACATCGACGTGAGACAGACACGTGGATGGGGTCGCCTCCGGCATGTGCCCCGACCAGGGCCCGGGCCGGGGAGAAGCCTGCAACCGAGGTCCGTGGCCTTGACCGGAATCGAACCCTGGACCCTGGAGGCCGACCGACGCTCTATCCACTGAGCCACACCGGGCAGGGTTGTGCTTAGCATTTTGAAGTGCGGGGAGCAGGAGCCGCCGTCGATTCCCACGCCGCGCAGGCCTGGCTCACACCGCTGGCAGGAGCGGTCCGGGCAGGTGGGCTGGACCCCGGGCCCCATCTGGATCCGGGCCCGGCCGCTGGCACCTCCCAGCCCGGCGCGGCGGCCGGCCCAGGTGCTGCCCTTGCAGGGCGCAGGGCTCCCAGAGGGGGTCCGGGATGGGCTGCCGTTCCGTCCGTTGCCCTCTATTCCTGCCGCTGTGCTTTTCCGGGTCCCCTCCGGGCCGGCCGAGCCCTGTGCTGAGGCCTTTCCGAGCGGTCTCTCTGCTTTTCCATCGACCCCCCCACGTGTCGCCGGCCCGCTGGTGTCTATTCCCCCAGGCTCCGTGGCTTCCCGCGTTCCTCCTGGCCGTGGCTCCAGCCTGGCGTGACACGGCTGGCACCAGCGCCCTCTCCGTCCCACGTTGGTGGGGAAGAACCAGTGCGACGGGGACGGGGACGGGGACGGGGGGTGCTGGGTGCTGCCTGCACAGGTGCAAGCCAGCAGCCTGGGCGCCGGGCTAGTTGCCATCAGCTCCCGCTCTCCTCTCAGCTCAGCACCAGGCTCCACTGTCACCGTTGCGGATGGAGGGACGGAGGGACGGAGGGACAGAGGGACGGAGGACAGTGTCGTGCTCTGGGGTCCCGGCTTCCAAAAGAGTGGGATCTACCCTCACACACAGAGGCTTCAGGGAGGCTGAGCTGGCCTCCTCAACACACACTCATACACATATACATACACTCACACACACTCACTCATACACACACACATACAATCACACACATGCATACACTCACACGCACATATAACACACTCACACACTCACACATATACATACAGTCAAACACACTCACACATATACATACACTCACATACATATCATCACACACATATACATACGCACACACACACACGCACACACTGATGTGATGCAAGGAGAAGGGCCCGTCTTTAAGGTGGTCACTGACACTGCTCACCCCACCCACAGGCGCCTCAGACTCAGCCCCTGCAGGAGGGGCATCAGCACCCCGTTCCCTGGTCCCTTCCTGCTCGCCCGCTGGGCATCACTGTCCACTGACTCCTGGTCAACGCATTCTCACCGACCCCCTCCCAGGGCCACGCTCTTGGGGCCCGGCCTCTGGTCCATCCAGAGGTCAGCGCCCCTGCTCCCCCTCCACGCCCGCCTCCAGCCAATGCCACCAAGAATGATTGCAGGGCAGCCAGAACGCCCTGCTCTGCCTCTTGTACGCGTGTGAACTCACTTTCTGCCTCCTACCGAGGCTCCGCCCCATTTTCCTGAGAAAGAAGCAGAAGCCGGGTTCGGTCACCTGCCCGGGGTCTCCAGGCAGTAGGTGAAGCGACTCCAGGCCACGTGACCGGGCCTCCTGACCTATCCGGAGCCCGCTAACCTCTCCTCCGGCCCCTGCACCGGCCTTCCCTTCCTACGCCGTCACGCTCCCTCAGTTCACAGCCCCCTCCTCCAGGCTGTCCTCCAGGCTGCTACCAGAGCCCTGTTTCGAAGACGCAAACTCTAACCCGCGAGGCCCCTGCTGGGCGGGGGAGGAGCTGCAGGACTCCCTGGAGGGGGCCGTGTCTTGGGTGGCCAATGCGTCCTCAACGCAGCCCCGCCCCAGGCAGAGGAAATGGGTGTCTGGGCCACCCCACCCCGAAGCCCTGGGGTTCCTGGGGGCGGCAGATCCCGCCCAGGGTTCGGGCAGAACGCCAGGCGCCCCAGGAGGCCGCCCTGGTGGCCCCACCTAGGGAGGTCCCGTTCCCACAGTCCTCACGGAGCCTGGAGCCTCCCCTCCCGGCTACACATGCGAATCCACACACACACACACACACACACACACACACACACACGTCCTCTGACGTGAAACAAAAACCCGGAGACATTGGCGACCGGAGCGCACACTGTCTGAACATGGGGGGAAAGCGGGGTGCAGAGGGGGGACCAGGGAGGGGAGGCGCGTGGCCGGGACTCACAGAGACTGCAGGCTCGGCAGCTGCCTCAGTGCCTCAGCGGGGATCCCTCCCAGCTGGTTGTTCTGCAGCATCCTGCAGGGAGAGGAGAGGAGGGGCGTGAGGGCCCCCAGGCCTCGAACCCCACCCCAAGCTAGATCCCTCTCTCGTACCCCAGCTGCAGGAGCCCAGAGGGCATCCTGGCCCAGCCCAGGCCCGGCCCGCGGGGGCGGGGGGAGGCCTGTCGAGGTGTGGTGGGTTGGGCACCGCCGGGAGGGGTCACGGGAGGGTGAGGCAGAGGACGATGGGGCAGAAGCAGAGACACGTGGGAGGCCGCGAGAGCCAAAAGTCAGCACTCGCGGTGCTGCTGGAATTGGGTCAGAAAGGCCCGGCCGGCGTGGCTCAGAAGTTGAGCGTCAACCTACGAACCAGGAGGTCACAGTTCGATTCCCGGTCAGGGCACAGGCCCGGGTTGAAGGCTGGGTCCCCAGTGGGGGGCGTGCAGGAGGCAGCCGGTCCATGTTTCTCTGTCATCATGGCTGTTTCTCTCCCTCTCTCTCCCTCTCCCTTCCTCTCAGAGATCAATAAGAATATTTTTTTTAAAAAAGGATGTGCCCTGGCCAGTGTGGCTCAGTGGATAGAGCGCCGGCTTGCGAACTGATGGGTCCCGGCTTGGGTTCTGGTCAAGGGCACAGGCCCGGGCTGCAGGCTCGTGCAGGAGGCAGCCGGTCCATGATTCTCTCTCATCATCGATGTTTCTCGCTCTCTCTCCCTTCCTCTCTGACATCAATTCTAAACAAATTTTTTAAAGGACCGTGTGCTTTCGGCAGGGCTGCCATCATCGCGGGCACAATGAAACGCGTGTTCACAAACCATAACGTGTGACAGACAAAGCGACCGCACAGGAATGGAAGCGACGACTGAGATGGAACGGGCAGATAAGGGAGTGACAGGCGAGTCCGTGGCGGAGGGAGACTCGGGCACGAAACCGCACCGTGGCCTCCGTTCCCAAGGTCACGCCTCGGTGTCAAGGTCACTCATACTCACAGGATTTTCAGGCTGTAGAGGCCGGAGAACGCTCCTCCCGGGATGTGTGAGAGGTGGTTCCCTGAGAGACGCCTGCAGGTCAGAGCAGAGGGTGGGTGATGCCGGCCGGCAGGGCACCCACGGAAGGGACCCTGTTAGCCTGGGGGGCGGGGGTGGTGAGGAGGTGGATGGGGTGCTAACTCCCAAGCTGAGAGCGACAGTGTCTGGGCCACACCCACCACCTCACTCCGTTCTCACAATCACCCCGTCTAGGGCTACCAGTGCTCCAAATTTTAGGGGAGGACACTGTGGTTCGGGGAGGTCGATCACGGCCCTCGGGGTCACGGCGCTCAGTAGCCGCAGGGCCGGTGAACGTCTCGGCCGGGCCGCTCCACGGCCCACACCCTCCTGGGCTATCGTGGCCCCCCAGCCCGTCCTCTCTCCCTGTCTGTGTCGCTCCTGTCACCGTGGAGGGTCCTGATACAGATGGGGTGTCGGCATCTCCCCGCGTCCTAAAGGCCGCAGCCAACCCCACAACCCAGGAGGGTCAGGTAGGAAGTGGGGCTGCCGTCCCGGCCTCAGGAAGCTTGTCACGGGGAGCTCCGTCCCCACGGAGCAGGTGGGACAACACGGCTTCCTGCTCCACCTGGCCGAGCAGAGCCACCCAGAGGAGCGGGCGCCCGGCCAGCCTGGCTCAGGGGTGGAGCCTCGACCTCGGACCCAGGTGGTCAGCGGGTCCGATTCCCGGTCAGGGCACAGGCCCGGGTTGCGGGCTCGATCCCCAGGGTGGGGCGTGCAGGAGGCAGCGGATCCGTGATTCTCTCTCCTCACGGATGTTTCTCTCTCCCCCTCTCCCTTCCTCTCTGACACTAATAAAAGTATATTTAAATATATATTTTTTTAAAGAAGAAAAGAAAGAACAGCTCCCCGCTCCTTGCTCTGAAGGGGGCCCTGTGCCCACAGCCCTTCGAGGTGCCCAGCCCCCCCCCCCCCCCCCCGGCCACTCACAGCTCCTCCAGGAAGCGCAGGTGGCAGAAGCGGCCCGGCTGCAGCTCCGTCAGGTTGTTCAGGCTCAGGTCTCTGCGTGGAGAGGAAACAGAGGATGCTGGGAGCAGCCCACGTGCCCTGGTGGTGGCGTCCAGCATGCGCACACACATACACATACACATACACATACACATACACATACACACAGAGAGAGACACACATACACATACACACATACAGAGACGCATGCACACACATATACATGCATATGTATGCATACGCATACACATACACATGCACACATACACAGAGACATATGCACATGCATATACACACATACGCATGCATGCATACACATGCACACACACACACACACACACACGGCGCCCGGCGGCCCTGGAGTGCCCACCACCTGCCCCCGAACTCCAGAGCGGCCCTCTGCGTGGGTGCTGGCCGAGTCGGGCCTGGCGGGCCCGGGTGGGCATCGCTCCCCACCCCCACCATCCCCTGGACCTTCCTCCCGCCGGATTGGACCCTCCCCTCCCCCCCTAGGACCTGGCTCTGACGAGGGCCGGGGAGGAAGCTGGCCTCCCCGCAAAGGGGCCTCGAGAAAAATTCTTCCAGTTTCTGAGCAGGAGAGGAGGCGCCCCCCTCGTGCACCCAACGCTCCGTGTGCCCATGGGGAAACAGAGGCACGGGGCGGGAGCCCACAGAATCCATACACGGGCGTGAGCCGCTTCCGAGCAGGCCCAGAGCCGGGGGACGCGCAGCCCTCCCAGCGTCGGCCTGCGGTCACGCTCCTCTGGGCTCCCCTCCCTCCGTCTGCGACCGCAGGCCCTGGCCTCTGGGCACATCGCGGGAGGTGCCCGTTCCCGAGCGGTGGGACGGACGTGTTCCCTGGGAGCCTCTCAGGCACGCAGCACACGAAACGCTCACAACACAGGCCGCCTACACGGACGACTCCGTGTCCGGGAGCCGCAACCCGGCCTGTGCCCTTGACCAGGAATCGAACCCGGGACCCTTCAGTCGCAGGCCGACGCTCTATCCACTGAGCCACACCAGCCAGGGCTCATCATGGATGTCTCTCCCCCTCTCTCCCTTCCTCTCTGAAATCAATAAAAATACGTGTAAAAATAAGTAAATAAAAAGACTGTTCCATCTCCAGTGTTTCATCTCTGATGAAGCCTGGGCTCGCCAGCAGTCCCCAGGGAGGGAGGATGGTCCCTGCAGGGCCGAGCCACGGGCTGGCACACGGAACACGGGGCTGGCACATGAAACACGGGGCTGGCACACGGAACACGGGGCTGGCACATGAAACACGGGGCTGGCACACGGAACACGGGGCTGGCACATGAAACACGGGGCTGGCACACGGAACACGGGGCTGGCACGAGGAACACGAAGCTCACACACGAAACACGGGGCTGGCACGCGGAACGCGGGGCTGGCACATGAAACACGGGGCTGGCACATGGAACACGGAGCTCACACACGAAACACGGGGCTGGCACACGGAACGCGGGGCTGGCACATGGAATGCGGGGCTGGCACAGAGAACACGGAGTTGACACACGGAACACGGGGCTGGCACGTGGAACACGGAGCTGACACACAGAAAACAGGGCTGGCACGCAGAACACGGGGCTGACACACGGAGCATGGGGCTGGCACATGGAACACGGGGCTGGCACACAGAACACGGGGCTGGCACACGGAACGCGGGGCTGGCACACGGAACACGGGGCTGGCACATGAAACTCTGGTCCTCGGCTCCCTCCCTGCTCCAGTGCAGACCGGCCCTCGGTGAGGAAGGGCCACGGTGCCCACGGCCACCTTTGAGCAGCAGCCACGAGAGGCCGCTGAGGGGTTAAGCCGGAGTTCGGTCCTCGCTTGCCCCGGTTCTGGCGGTGTGAAGCGGCAGGGACAGTGCGGGCACACGGTGGCTGGGGGAGCCCTCGCCGCAGCCAGGTTCTGCCGGGACCTCCCCTCACCAGGCAGGGAGGAGCAGAGCATCGCCTCCTGTTTACCCTGAGCCCTGCCGACCGAGCGTGCCTCCACAGGAGCGCCAGGCCTCGTGGGGCCGTGACTCAGGACGCATCACTCAGCTGTCCCTCCAGGGGCCGTTCTGCGAGGCTCTGATGTGGCTCCAAGCCCCCCTCTCCCCGCAGCGGCCTCATTGTTCTCCCCGGGGGGAGGGCCCAGCCCCCCCACATCCTGCCCTGAGACAACACAGCCCAGCTGCGGGGGCAGGAGAAGGGGGTGGATTCAGAGGGGTGGGGATGAGGCGGGGGGGGCGAGCCCCATTCAGGCCTGGGCCCCGGCACAAAAGGAAAAGGGGTGAGGCTGGTGCCAAGGAGAGGGGGGAGGAGCACAGATCGGGAGTGGGAGGCGCAGGAGGCTTCCCGCTAAGGTCCTCCCAGCTGATGCCAGGGGCCCCGGGAGCAATAAGGGCCCACTGACCCTGCGGGGGGCCGTCCTGGGGGGCCGTCCTGTGGGGAGTCATCCTGTGGGGGTCATCTTCGGGAAGTCATCTTGGGGGAGTCGTATGTGGGGGTCATCCTGGGGGGTCATCCTGAGGGGGTTGTCCTGGGGGGGCCCTGCCTGGGCAATCTCAGGAAGGTGCCCTGCAAAAGTGGAGGCCCTGAGACAGGCTTCCCAGGAGGGGGGCCGTCCCTGTGCGACCAGAGAGCAGCTAGGCCGCAGGCCGTGCCCAGACCGAACGAGGGGCGCGCGAGCCCCGGTGCCTGGGTCTGGCCGCACGGCATGAGCTCGGCTGCAGGAACGGGTGGTGTTTACGAGGGGCGTGTCTGTGGGTACCTGCCCGTGTGCATCTCAGCGTGTTGGACCGTTCACAGCCCCAAGCTTTCTGGAAGCCTCCGCAGGTCCCAGTCAGGGACTCGGGAGACGCCAGCGGCCTCCACCGGGCCTCACCCCCTGGTGGGAAAGCCCCGTGGGGCTGCGGCCGGCTCTGTGCCTCAGTTTACCCCGGGTCTGTCTCCCGAAGGAGCACGGGACGCTCCATGATGCTGCCTCTGGAGACCAGCTTGTGACTGAACTGAATGCCCAGGCCTGGACGCCCACTGCGGTCCACCTGTCAGCCTATGACCACTAGGAGCACACACACATGCACGCATAGAAGCCCTCACTTGTACACACATGTACAGAATACACACATACACATGTGCGTACATGTATATAGATGCTCACCTGGATACACATGTGTGTACAGAAGCATACACGTATGTACATGCACATAGAAACATACATGCATGCGTGCATCTATGTGCATGCACACACGTATTGCTGCTCTGGGACTAGCTTCAGGGGCTGTTTAGCTGCACGCAGCCCCACATTCGGCAGCTCAGTCTCTGCTGCCGTCGGTTGAATTCTTACTAACGTTTGGACGAGGGGCCCCACGTTCTCACTGCGCTGGGCCCTGCACGCTGCCTCCCCACCGAACAGCAGGGGTTGTGAGGGTGAGGGGCATCCCCATCCGCAGCCCCGGGGCCTCTGGGTGGACGGGGCCATAGGGGTGGGGGTGGGGGTGAGGGCGGGGGTAGGGGCGGGCAAGGCTGGCAGGAGGGGGGACAGAGCCCCAGCCCTGGGCTCGGGAAGTGGAAATTCTGGCAGCACGTCAGGAAAATGTTCTCAGAACTTCACCCTGTGAGGCGACCGGACCACCCAGGCTGCTGGGTGAGGCGGTGTCGCCATGGAGACCAGGAGCAGGTGTGATAAGGGGGGGATGCTGGGGGATGTGGGGCAGAAACTGAAGGATAGGGAACAGGGGACCCTCCCCTCGGAAGCCTCGGGGGACGGCTCTGGGCCCTTCTCCCCTCTCTGCCCACGCTCTGCGCCGCAAAGGTGCTCTGCCCGGGACAGTAGCCACCACCACCGGGACATCTCCACCCGTTCCGATTAAGTCAAGTCGGTTCCTCGGCTGCACTCGCCGCGTCTCAGGGCTCTGCCACCACACGTGGCCAGCAGCCCGACACAGGGCGACGCGTCCCTCGTCACGGGCAGTCCCACGGGACACCCTGCAGCCTTTGTGGTCACACGTCGGGGGTCTGATTCCCAGCTCCGCCAGTGTGGGACTCTGGGCACGTGACTGCCTCTCTCTGCCTCAGTTTCCCCACTGGCAAAGTGCTTCGCCGGTGCCCAGCCCACTGCAAGGACCTGTGAGCACCACGACCCAACGCCCCCTGTTCGCCAAGACCCGGGTCAAGTGCCGCCTCCTACAGGAAGCCTCCAGGCATTCCTCTCATCGTCCAGCCACCCAACACTCAACCAACGCTCACTGAGCACCTACTATGCACCGGGCTCCGCCGGGCGAGGAAGCTACAAGGCCCAGTAACGTGTGCTTCCCGCTCTCAGAGAGCCCACCCGTGAGGACAAATGACAAGAGCGTGGGCCAGGACAGGCCTGAGTGACGGGTCCCGGGGCTGGGGCCGGAGGACCACAGGGCTTCCTCACACTCGTCCATGTGGCCTTTGGACTGACCTCTGAAGCGTCTGTCACAAAGTCAGCAGCAGCCCAGCCTGGGTGGCTAGAGGCTGAGCGTCGACCTGTGAACCAGGAGGTCAGGGTGCGATTCCCGGTCAGGGCACACGCCCGGGTTGTGGGCTCGATCCCCAGGGTGGGGCCTGCAGGAGGCAGCCGACCATGATTCTCTCTCATCACGGATGTTTCTCTCTCTCTCTCTCCCTCTCCCTTCCTCTCTGAAATCAATAACATATTTTTATATTTAACAAATGATAAAAAAAATTAAAAAAGGCAGCCACACACAGCCCTGTCCTCGACTGCAGACCATCACCTCCAGTCCCCGGGACAGCTCGCTCAGGCGCGGTCTCCCCATCACCTGTCCTTGTCACACACACACACCGCCAGCCATGAGGTCCTTTGTGTGGGGCGGGGGAGGGGGGGAGAGGCGGGCACCCACGGGCGCCCCAGCAGAGGAATGACGAGAGCAGGAGACAGAGCTGAGGCGGGAGGGGCAAGGACAAGCGCAGCAGAGCAGCAGGGACCGTGCATCTGGGGGGCCGCCTGCTCCATCCTGAGCCCCGTCTCCTCTGAGCCCCCGCGTCTCCCTGCCCTGTCCCCTCTGATGTCCGGCTGGGCCGGAAAGGGGTCACTTCTGCGGATGCAGGCGTGTGGCTGCGGCTCGGACTGAGACCTCCCCTCGGACCGGAAACCCGTGGGCCCCCGGTGGTCCCAGGACAGGGGCCGGTGGGGTGGGAGCAGGAGTGGGCCTAGTGGAAGGACGGGTGCGCAGGGCGGGCGGGGAGTCCCCTTTGTGGGAGACACAGCCCTGAGTTCTGTTTGTTTAGCCGAAGACACGGATCCTACTGCCTTTATTCCACCGGATAAAGAGCCAGGGCGTGTCTGGGGGGAAGCCGGACAAAGGCCCTCTATTCAGAGCCGCCCCCCCGCACCCACGTCCCAATGAATGCAAGCTCCTCCCACAGCTGGGAGCCCTCCCCCCTCCTGTCCCCACCCCTTCACGCCCAGGGCACACCCTGAGGACCCCCGGTGCCACCCACCTCAGCCCCACAGCACCCAGACACCCAGCGAGACAGTTTTCTAAATGGGACTGGGAGCCCTCGCCGGTGTGGCTCAGTGGAGAGCGCGTCGGCCTGTGGACTGAAGGGTCCCGGGTTCGATTCCCGGTCAGGGCACATGCCCAGGTTGCAGGCTCCATCCCCAGTAGGGGGCATGCAGGAGGCAGTCTATGTTTCTATCTCTCCCTCTCCCTTCTGAAATCAATAAAAAATGTGTTTTAAAAGACACAGCTATATTATGTAATAGTTCCTCGTAAGGGAGATATAGTGAGGCTTAAGCAGAGGGTCCTGGCGTATGTGGCGGGGTACAGCTGTGCCCATGGGGGGGGGGCACCGATGCCGGTTGGCATCCCTCCCTCCCTGCATTTAGCTCCCAGAGCCCTGCCCCCCGGGCACCCGCGAGGGTGGGCAGGGAGCGAGGGGAGGGCGTTCTGGGTCAGCCCTGCCCTTGGGAGGCACCAGCTGCTGCCCAGCCCTGATCTCCGCATCCTCTGATCTTCCGATCTCCGATCTCCTGCCCGGCCCCTCAGCCAAAGGCATCTGTCTCCCCGGCTCCTCCAGGGAAAGGCGAAGGTCTGGGCTGCCCCCCGCCCCCCCCCCCCCCGGGACTGTGCGCAACCAGGGCAGCCACAGAGGCCGAGAGAGGGCGCAGCCAGGCAGCCAGGTTCCCGTGGAGGCGGCCGTGTCCGGGGGCCAGAGGGGACGGGGGCGGGGCTGGACACCGGGCTACCCCTGGGCACGGTGCCTTGGCCACTGCCGGAAAGAGGCCTCAGCCCAAAGTCTTTGTTTCTAGCACCCTTGTGGGCAAAGGCCTGCTGAGCCCTGGAGGAGGGGGTGTGCCAGGGGGTTTGGGGAAGGGGAAGGAAAGGGGGCACTCCCTGCCCGGAGGACACAGCCCTCTGAGGACAGACTCAGAACCGCAGACACAGCTGCACGGAACCTGGGGTGCTAGGCGTCCACGGGGGGCGGGGGGGAGAAGGGCAGTCAAGGAGGGCTTCCCGGAGGAAGTGTCACCTGTGGGAGCCAAGAGGGTCCGGCTCAGCCAATCAGAAAGTGGCCTGCGATCTTTGCAAAGGGCGGGATCGAGCTGGGTGCTTCGGATGACAATGAGGGGCCGTGCATTTGGCCGAAGGGTGGTCCCCCCTAAAGAAAGATACGTCCGCCACCTAATACCTGGAACTTGGGGTGTGATTTTTACTTGGAAAGGGGGTCTCTGCAGGTGTCCTATGTGCAGGCGCTGAAATGAGGAAAGAAAGCATCGTGGGTCATTCGGGTGGTCCCCAAACCCGCGGCAAGGGAGACCCCCCCCCCCAGGAGGAGGAGGTGAGGTGCAGACGGAGGCGGAGACCGGAGTGACGTGGCCACAAGCTGCCGCCGCGGTTAGAGGCGCGCAGGAGGCTGTCCCCAGGAGCCCCAGCGAGCACAGCCCTGCCGATACCCGGACCCCGAGCTTCCGGCCCCACGGACCTCAGAGAACCCGCTTCCGCTGCTTGAAGCCACCGGTTTGCTATTGGAGCCGCTGGGCACCGCACAGTGAGCGGCCAGAGGGTCTCGACGTCCGGCTGCTCCTCGGGGCCCAGCCCTGGGCACCCCCTGCGTCTCCCCCTCCTCCCATCCCGGGCCTCCCTGCTGCCTCCGACCAAGCCAGTGATCCCTCCACCCGTCCCCCAGGAGACAGCGCCAGGACCCAACGTGACCCTAGAAATCCCACTCCTGGGCTCATAACCAACAAAACGCATCGGACGTGGCCGCGGCCACGCAGCGGTGTGAGCGCAACCTTCAGACGCGGCGGCGAGGGAAAGAAGCCGGACGCCAACTAGCGCTCCCCTCAGAGGGAGCTGAGGACATGGGCAAGGCGCACCTGTGTGGTCAGAGGTCACGACCCATGACCTACCCAGATCCCCCGCTGGGGACGGGGGTGGGAGTGGGGCCTGGAGAGCTATGGCCACCCCGCTTCCCCGTCAGTCAGGCGGGTGCTGGTGGCGCAGGGGAGTGCAGCCTGGGAAGCTCTCACACACCACATCCGGGACGGGGACCCTTTTCGATGACGCGCGTGATCCTTCAATACAACGTCAGTCTACGAAGGAGAGAGCGCCCGGCCGGCGTGGCTCCTGGTTGAGCACCGCCCCAGGAGGTCACGGCACAGGCCCGGGGTTGCAGGCTGGATCCCCAATGGAGGGGGAGGGGAGCGTCGTGCAGGAGGCAGCCGATCCATGATTCTCTCTCATCCCGATGCTTCTCTCTCTCTCTCCCCCTCTCCCTTCCTCTCTGAAATAGTAAAACATATATATATTTTTAATAAAATAAATGAAAAGGAGAGAGAGAGAGACCCGTTCTGAGTCTTCCGTAAACCGTTCCCTCGGCTCCCACGGCATCTCACTGTCACCTCCCTCATCCGTGCTGCCCAGGCTCCGGCACACAGTAGGTGCTTCATGAACACTTGCTGAGGTCTGGGGCTTTGGGGGTCCCCGCACTCCCCTCCCACTGGCCCCAGCACCGTGGTCATCACAAGACTCCGAGCGGCCCATCCCTCCCCACTGCGCCCCACTCCCGGGCGCCCCACAGCCGGGCCGTGCCCGTCTCCACCCCCCCCCCCACCCCCCCCCCCACCCCGGCACTTACAGGGCGGCCTGCTCCTCGCCCGCCCGCCCGCCCGCCCGCCCGGCACGCCTCTTCACACCGACCTGCCGGCCGCAGGTCTTAAGTCATCCCGGAGCTTCAGGGCCCAGGCGAGGACCAGACACACAGCGGCGGCCGAGATTCAGGGACTGACCGTGGCCAGAGCTCTCGCCCCGCCCAAGCCCCCCCCCCCCCCCCCCCAAGACGGGCACATTCATCTTGACTGGTTGGAAACGGGATGGAAATTTTCACAAGTTTCCTTTTCCCGACAAATAAATAAACAAATAAGAGAATGAACCGCTCCTCAGGGGAAGGGCTTGTAAACAGACGTTGCACTTAAGGAAACCCTGCCTGGCCACGGGCAGGAGGGCGGCTTCGAGGCCTCCCCGGCTGGCGGCTTCGAGGCCTCCCCGGACAGGACAGCTGGGGAGCCAGGTGAGGGCCAGCCCAGGTCTGAGGGGGGCTGCCCTCCTCCCTCTCAGGTTAGCACAGGCTCTGCTCTGCACCCCCCCACACACTCTGGCCCGTCAGGTGGTTATTGATCCACGATCCTCTCTCGTCATTGGTGTTTCTCTCTCTCTCTCCCTCGCCCGTCCTCTCTGAAATCAATAAAAGCATATTTAAGAGGAAGAATAGACGTGGCATGTGCCGTATCTGTTTGGGGCCGTTTCGGGCGTCGGGCCAGGCCCCTCCCTGGGGACGTCTGTCTGGGCCCCAGGAATGGGCCTTCCTGACCACCTAGCATCTCCCTGGAAGACGGGTCACGCCCAGGGTGTGCAGGCGTATGTCGGGACGGCGTCCTCCCTGCCACCCTCCCCCCCTGCGTGCGGGAGCGACAGGAGGCGGGGAGCTGGGCTCGGCCTCCATCCCTGGCCCACCTCCAAGTCCTCCTCTCACGACCGATCAGGAGGGGCCTGGCCGCAGGGCTGGGACGGTCCCCGAGACTGGCCCTCCTTGTAGGTCTCGGAAGAGGAGCCTGGGGACCGGATACACGGGAAGCCTCCGTCCCTGCGGCCAGGCCCAGCCCCCACCTGCCGCTGCCCGCCCGCCTGCCCGCCCGCCCGTGCCCGCTCTGGCGTGGCTCGGGGGGGGGCACGGTGCCAGCCTCTGAGCTCCTCCATGTCCTTCTTCTGCTTCCAAAATAACTCTCTGCTCACTGCCCACGTTCGGCATCCTGAGTGTTTTTCTTATCCCGGGACCTGCTCCCACGTCTGAAGGGCAGGAGGAGAGACCTCTGAATCGTCGTGAGAAATTGGGGACCCCTTCCCTGGTGTCTGCCACGAGACTAGTTAGCACAGAGAGGGGTCCCCCCAATTCCGACAGCCCCTGAGTCAGGGAGTCCATGGCAGTTTGGCGGGAAGAAGTTGTCATGTCCAACATGGGGTGAGCTGGAGGCTGCCCCCGACCCCGTCTCCCACACCTTCCGCAGGTGCCCAGAGCCCCCGCAGGACTCCCCGTCCTTGGCCCTGCTCCCCTTGCAGTGAGCTGCCAGCCCAGTAGGGATGAGCTCAGAGGAGATCCTCACGGGCCCCTCAGGGCACACCCCAGGCAGCCAAGGGCCACCCCCCCCCCCCCCGAGTGCCCATCACACCGGCCTCTTCTGGGGCCACCGGGGAGGACACACCAATGCCACGGACCCCGGAACTCCGTTTCCGGGGAGAAGCCAGGCTCTCCAGACGAAGGGACCTAGAAGCCGGGTCTCTCCTCCTGGGGGAGCATCCCATTGGGTGCCCGGCCGTCTGGGCGTCCCTGTGAGGACGGAGGGGCACTTCCTGTCCCGCCCAGGAGCCCAGGAGCCCAGGAGCCCAGGAGCCCAGGAGCCCAGGAGCCCAGGAGCAGAGCCACCAGGGAGAGGCCTCCCTCCCTGGAGGTCAGTGGCATGGGCTTTAGTAGAAAGAACAAGGCCAGGCCGGCGTGGCTCCGTGGTTGGGCATCGACCTATGACCCAGGAGGTCAGGGTTCGATTCCCAGTCAGGGCACAGGCCCGGGTTGCGGGCTCGATCCCGAGTGTGGGGCGTGCAGGAGGCGGCCGGTCCGTGATTCTCTCCCATCACGATGTTTCTCTCTCCCTCTCCCCCTCTCCCTTCCTCTCTGACATCAATAATAAATATTGAAAAGGAAGAAGAAGAGGGAGGAGGGAGGAGGGAAGGCAGGCCCACCCGGTCCCTGCAGCTCCGGTATTCCCTTTCGGGGCCTCCCTGCTCCCGTGGGGGGAAATGACACCCATGGGGCGTGTAGAAGCACGAGTGCGGGGAAGGCCCCTGGCTTTGCCGTCTTTGTCTCCTGGCTCCTCCCCGCCCGCTCCAGGTGCACGCTGCGCGAGTTTCCACGTTCAAGACGCAGAAGCGGAGACCGGGACAGCTCCCAAGCCCGGGCCCAAGAGGGGGGCCAGGTGCTCCCAGACCGCCCGCCGAGCACCCCGGCGCGGCCCAGTCTTCTGCCTCTGCCCCGGGGGCCCGGGCCAGGGCGGGAAGGGCTGGGCGTGTGTGGGGCCACCGGGTTGAGAGCCCGTGGAACGGGGGAGGCGGGTGGAGTGGGCGGGACGGGGGCCAGCTCCGCTCCGAGCCAGGCTTTCTTCTCCGCCGCCGGCCGCCCCGCCCGGCCGCACCCGTGCCCGCCGCTGCCAGAGCCAGACGTTTCCTTTTTCTCGTGCCTACGGCTGTTTCCTGCCTTTCCTTTGAACTGGGGTGCTGGCTCCCCCCACACTCGCGCTCCTCCAGCCGCCCCCAGGGGCTGCCCTCGGATGGGCTGGCACGGCCGGCCTCCTGAGGACCCGGTTCCTGGAATCACCCCCCCGCCCCATGCTCTCTCCCTCTTCCCTGGCCTGGGTGCTGCCCCCTTGCCTCCCTCCCCACCACCTGCCACCCTGAGGGCACTCCATGTCCCCAGACCCCCCTCCAGAGAAGTCTGGGGGCACAGCAATGGGGGGACTGACCGAGGTTAGACTCACAGATCCCAAGTTTGGGGGGGCTACAACTCAGGCTGTCAGAATTCATCAGAAAGGAAGGGGAGCCCGGCCGGCATGGCTCAGGGGTTGAGCGCTGACCTGTGAACCAGGAGGTCAGGGTTCGATTCCTGGTCAGGGCACAGGCCCGGGTTGTGGGCTCCATCCCCAGGGTGGGGTGTGCAGGAGGCAGCCGATCCAGGATTCTCTCTCCTCATGGATGTTTCTCTCTCTCTCCCTCTCCCTTCCTCTCTGAAATCAATAATTTTTTTCAAGCATTTAATATTTTTATTGGCTTCAGCGAGGAAGGGAGAGGGAGAGAAACACCAATGATGAGAGAGCATCATGGATCGGCTGCCTCCTGCACGCCCCCCCACTGGGGATGGACCCCGCAACCCGGGCCTGTGCCCTTGACTGGAATCAAACCGGGGACCCTCCAGTCCAGAGGCCGGCGCTCTACCCACTGAGCCACACCAGCAAGGGCTGAAATCAATAATTTTTTATTTTAAGGGACACGCCTGGTCCCGAGGCTCCGAGGAGCTGGGTGCCTCTCAGCAGGGGGCAGAGCTGGGAAGGAGCCAGGGTCTGGTGGCCTGGGCAGAGGGCACGTGGTCACATCGTCAGATGAAGCCTGCACCGTCCTCGCCAGGAGCCAGGCTGCCGGGGGCAAGGCCAGAGCGGGCACCGCTGCCGGCCTCGCTGAGGAGAGGCAGGAAGGGCCCCCGGGGGGAGGGCGGGGGCGGGTGACGGGCGGCTCTCCTAAGGCCCAGAGAGAAGGCTCCTCCTCTGGTGGCCAGCAGCTCCTGCAGAGACCCCAGCTTCCCCACCCAGAGGGGCGCTCCTCCCCTCCCCCCACCTCCCAGAGCCCACCGCTCCATCCCCTCATGGCCTTGTCCCCTCCCCTCGCCCACTCTCAGGAGCATAAGCTGTAGAACAAGACCCGGAGCCGGGAGGGGTGGACAGACTGACATACCCCACGTGGGGTTGGGGGGACGAGAAGAGAGAAACCGAAGAACTTACAGACTTCCGGGCAATAGGGTGGGGAAGACCTGGGGGTGGGTAGGGGTGGGGGGAGGGAGGGAAAAGGGGGATGGGAGCTGTGTGTAACACTATCAACAATAAAAATATATATATTTTAAAAAGAAACACAGCCGTGTCCGGGGACAGAGGGCCTATCTCCACTCCCAGAGAGACGCAGACCAGCTCAGGACACCCCACCTCCACGGGCCCCAGACACAGCCCCCAACCCTGGGGGGGAGGGGGGTTGTGACAAGAACGTGGGGAACAATCATCTATCTCCCAGCAGCAGGGGCGTGGGGCGCTCGGGCTCCCCAGGTGGCTCTGGACCTTCCTTCCCCAAGCTCTTCCCGAAAAGGTCGCCGGGGAGACAGGTGCTGGGGAGGAGCCTGGACCAGTCCGCCGGGGGGCAGGGGGGGGTGTAGCCCCCAGGCCCCCCCCCACAGAGGAACGGTGCCTTTCTCAGCCCTCACCCCAATTCCCAAACTCTTTTTTTTCTTTTCAGAGAGGAAGAGAGAGGGAGAGCTAGAAACTTCCATGATGAGAGAGAACCCTCGATGGCTGCCTCCCGCACGACCCCTCCTGGGCATGGAACCTGCAACCCGGGAATCGAACCCTGACCTCCTGGTTCATAGGTCAACGCTCCACCACTGAGTCACCTGGGCCCAAACTCTTTTTATCCACAGAACCGCGTCCTCAGAGGATTCAATGCCATGCACCCCAAAATATAAAATGGCCACAGGTGGGGCTGCCCTGGGGGCAGCAGGCGGGGTGGGGGGCAGGGCCAGCTCTCCTGGGCGTCCTCACCAGCCCTGGACTCGGCTCACAGCCCGTGCCCCTTCTGGAATAGGGTCACTGTTTCCTCCACGCCCCCTTGCTTCCTCCCCTGCCCCCCACCCTGTGCACCCAACTCAGGGCAGAGAGCCTGGGAAGGGAGCCCCATGAAGGCTGGCAACTCGGGACCCTGCACACCTACCCACCCAGGACGTGCCGGCACCAAGCACCCTGCCCCCTGGTTCAACAGACACACCTGGCTCGTAATGAGAACCATCCTGGCTCTCTCTCCCTCAGGCTCCCAGGACAGAGCTCAGGGCCCATCCCGGGACAGACAGACAGACGGACAGCCGGTGCCAGCCTCTCTGCCCTCTGAGAAGGCTGCAGGAGCCCAGGCAGGGCGGAACCTGGGACCTTTCTTTCGCCCAGAGCAAAGGTGCGAGTGGGGCCCATGGCCTGGAATGCGTTTGCACCCCCTCTTCCTGCCCCGGGGCGGGGGGCACCCCATCCGGAGCCCCCAGCCCTCAGGCTCGGGAGGGAAGCTCGTCCCAGGGACAGCTGCCCGCAGTAGAGTCCCCTTCACGCATCATCTCACCCCGTCCCACGCGCTAAAAATGGTTTTCTGGGGTTCAGCCTCGGAGCCTGCCCACAAATTAGTGTCTCCTACGCTGCCTCCTGGGACGTGCCCCACGGAGCCCCCGGGAACCAAGCGGCCTCCCCAAAGGGACGGGTCCCACGGGGTCCCTTCTGGAGGAGACAAGCGTGGGTGAGGCTCCTTTCCCGGCTTTTGGGGTCCCCCCAGCCTCAGTGTGACAGCTCCGTCCTGCCCCCCAGAGCCATAGACCTTTCCCCCCACTGGGCCGCCTCCCCTCTCCTCCGACGCAGGCAGCTTCACCTGCAGGCGCCCCAGGGGCTGTCTCTGAGGAGAAGGGGCCGCCCAGCCGGGTCCCTCCAGCTCAGGGTCCAGATGGGGACCCCCACCCCACCCCCCACCTCTCACCAAGCCTGAGCTCTCAACCTGAACCTGCCAGACCCGAGGCCTGGGAGGCCAGGAGGGAAGCCCCGCACCGCTGGTCGGATGCTCAGTCTGACTCTCCTCCGGCCCGGTCCCCCGGAGTCAGCCTCCTGGAGGGGAGAGCCCTCCCATGCCCATGCGCAGGGCGCCCACCCAGCAGGTGCCCCGGCCTGAGGCCGGGCGGGCACAGGCGGGAGCCGCAGGGACGCGCAGCCCCGTTGGTTGGTACTCACAGGTAGGCGGTCAGCGGGGCCAGGTCCGAGGGCACCGTGGAGAGCCCCAGCTCCGAGCAGTCGGCCGCCAGCATGACGCCGTCCTCGCGGCAGCGGCAAGGGGCCGGGCAGGCGGCAGGCTCGGGGCCGGGCTGCGGGGCGCACGGGGCGCCGCCGAGCAGGGCGCACAGCCACAGCCACGGCGTGCGCAGCCCTGGCGCGCAGGGCATCGCGGCGGCGGGCTGGCACCTGGCGGCGGGTGGCGGGGCGCACCGGGGGACGCAGCCAGGAGGCCCCTGCGCCGTCACCGCCGGGGCGCAAGGCGGGGTGGGGGGGGGGCGCCTACGGGCTCTGCTCCGGGCGGACGGGCGGGCGCGCGCGCGCGAAGACCCTGCCGTCAGCGCGGCGCGGGCATTGCGGAGTGCGCTCCCCCAGCTCGCGGGCTGGGCTTGGCGAGGGAGGGAGACGCGCGGAGGAGGAGTCAGCGAAACTTGGTGCGCCCGGCTCGCCCCTGCCCGCCTTCCTCGGCGGCGCTGGCAGGAGTTCCGTCCAGGAAAGAAAAACAGAACCTGCGCTTGTCTGGACCGGGGCCCAGGGCCTAGGCCTGCGCGCTCAGACCCTCTCGCCAGCAGGAACAGCGGTGGGCCACAGGGGGCGCGGAGGAGGCCCTCCGGAGGCAGCCCCCCCGAGGGTCCGGCCCGGCGTGGCTCCGTGGCTGCGCGTCGACCTAGGAGCCAGGAGGTCACGTGGCTCCGTGGCTGAGCGTCGACCTGGGAACCGGGAGGTCACGGTTCCACTCCCGGTCAGGGCACGTGCCTGGGTTGTGAGCTGGATCTCCAGGGCGGGGCGCGCAGGAGGCGGCCGATCCGTGACTCTCATCACCGAGGTTCCTTTTTCTTCCCCTTTTGCTCCACAGGTAGTTTTAGGCAGCTGTGACTTCACGCTAAATCTTCACATTTGTGTACATTTATCTCGACGGCAGATGGCACCGGTAGGTCTGTGCTTAGGTACCTGAGTTTTGACAATCGTTAGCTCTTTATCCCGGATGTGCTTTATGGCAGGAAATGATCAAAACAGACGCGGGTCTATGTATGTTTTATGTAGTCATGACATACCTTTTTCCTTCTCATTTTTTTGGGGGGCGGGGGCATTTCTAGGCTGTGCAGCTCATCATTGATGTTTCTATTCCTCTCTCCCGTCCTCTCTCTGAAATCTTTTTTTTAAAAAAAAAACACATTGAAAATGGGGGAACTGGAGGACTGGGGAGAGGGGCCGCCCTTGGGGAAAGCCCCCAGCACGTACTGCTCATGGGGATAAACACGGGGTGTCCCTGTGTCCCCCCACGCCAGGGTCCCTCTGAGAGCACTGTGGTGCACAGCGCCACCTGGTGGCTGCTCCGAGGACGCTGCCCGGAGGCTTGTGCAAAGGAAGATGCAGATTGCCCGCCCGGGGGGAGAGCCCTCACCCGGTCAGACTCCTAACCCCTTCTCTGCCGAGAGCAAGACCAAGTGGACACACTGAGGGCCAGCAGGGGCGCGCTGGACGCTTGAGAACCTGGTCCCCCTGCTGCCCCAGACAGGGTGGCCCCAGGGACACCCTACCCCTCGCCCCCCGACACACACACACGAGGGCCACTGCAAGGAGAACGTGTGCCACCTGGTGGTCAAACTGGGGAACTGCAGGGGTGCACATCCACTCACCGGGTCTTCAAGGCCAAGGTCAGCAGGACGAGGATGTGTACCTGCTGGTCCCACCCCAGCAGCCAGAAGTCCTGCAGGACCTTCCTGAGAGGCCCCTCCCTGGGTGGCCATGAATTCTTGCATGTGCGTGTAGCCCTATGGGGGCGGAGGGCAGGGCATGTGAATTGGGGACACCTTAGCCCCCCAGATCCCACTGTATGTGCACAGACAGGCACACGTGGGGACCCCAAGAACTCAGGCCAGGCCCAGCCAGCATGGCTCAATGGTGGAATGTCGGTCAACCTATGAACCAGGAGGTCAGGGTTCAATTCCAGGTCAGGGCACACGTCAGGGCTGTGGGCTCGATCCCCAGTGGGGGGCGTGCAGGAGGCAGCCGGTCCATGCTTCTCTCTCATCATGGATGCTTCTACCTCTCTCTCTCACTTCCTCTCTGAAATCAATAAAAACATTTTTTAAAAAAACTCTATCCTTCCAGAGATCAAAAGTCCCCATGCAGCTTCTGGGGCTGGCAGGATAGGACTGTGGAGACCAGCTCAGCTGCCTGCAGCTCAGGCCCAGCCGGCTGCCTGCCCTTCCCCAGCACCTCCTGCCCCGAACTTCGGAGCTGCCGGCCCACCAGGCTCTGTACTGGAGGAGGGGAGGGGTTGGAACCACCCTGCAGACTCAGCAGATTTTCCTGCTGTGTATGCGTGCGCGTGCGTGTGTGTGGGTGTACATGCACATGTGTGCTCTTTCAAAGAGGTCTAAGGAGGGCAACTGGGGAGCTTGATGTGAGAGAGAGGCTGACCAAGTATAGCTAGGACCCCCCCCGCCCCGTGGGACCCCCCTCACCTAGGGCACCTCCGACACATTCCCCGCAGCAGCTGAACGGGGGCGGGGGGGGGGGCATGGGTGGAAACTCTGCCTCAGAATCTAAGAGGAAGAAGGGTTGGCACGGTTTAGGGGAGCTCAGAGCCTCCCCACACGGGGGGGGGGGCGCTCTTGAGGACAGCACACCTGCCGGCTGGAGCAGCTGGGTAGGGGTGGGGCCCTGGAGCAGCTGCAGACAGGTAGCCAGCACCCTCCCTGCCCGGCCTCTCCATTCAGCAAAAACCGCCCCACAGCCTGAGTCTCATCCCCATCAACCAGTCCCTCAGACGAACCACATCCTCTCCTTCGGGTCCTCTTGAGGCCTCAGCACCCCACTGCTTCCTCCGGGGGAGGGCTGGTCCGGAGGGGAGGCCAGGAGGGTGCAGGGCCAGGAGCCTGGCCCCAGCAGCTGACCCGGCCCCTCCCCCCTCTCCCCACCCCCCACCCGCCCCCGTTTGGAATGGGATACGGGGCAGCTTTCGGTTCGGGCGTCTGGGGCCCTGGCGGTTTGCTCAGTGGAGAGAGCGTCTGCCTGCAGACCAGGTCACGGGCACACGTCTGGGTAGCAGGGTCACGGGCACACGTCTGGGTGGCAGGCTCCTCCCCGGCCAGGCCCTGGACAGGGCGTGTGCAGGAGGCAACCCATCCATGCGATAGTTCTCTCTCTTTCCCTGTCTCTTCCTCTCTCTCTAAAATCAATGGAAAATATCCTCAGGCTATTATATATCCATCCATCCATCCATCCATCCATCCTACCCTGGACCCTGCCCCCCCCCCCCACCACCTTGCTCTCTGCCCAAGAGCTTCCAGCCCCTCTGACTGCTGTGGGACCAGCCTCGGGAGGTGAGGGGAGCTCACAGCCCTTAGGGCTCGGCCGTGGGAATGGGGGCATGGCCGCCCTCGCCCCGCGCGGGAGGCTGGCTGCTTCCTCCTGCCGCCCCGTGCTCCCTGAGCTTCCGTTCTCGATAACAGCCACCAGCGTGGCCCAGAGGGGCTGCCCTCCTTCCAGCCCCCCCGGCTCCCTCTTCGATCTCAGGTACCAACTACTGCCCAGCTCTGATCAGCCCCCTGGGGGGAAACCACCTCCAGAGGAGCATGAATGAGGGAGGGAGGGCAGGGACAGGGAGAGGGAGAGGGAATCCTGGATCGGCTGCCTCCTGCAGGCCCCCCACTGGGGATGGAGCCTGCAACCCGGGTGTGTGCCCTGACCATGGAATCGAACCGTGACCTCCTGGTTCATAGGTCGACGCTCAGCCCCTGAGCCATGCCGGCCGGGCTATAAGCCTTCTGAGTAGATGTCAGAGTTCTGGGAGGAGGGCTGGAGGGGGCTGGGGGCTGCAAAGCCTCCCCCCCCCCCCCCGACCCTCCTATAAGCTGCTACCTCTGCTGTCTGTGTCTCCCAGTGGCTGGCGCAGCTCCGACCAGAGGCAGCTGGGAGCTGGGGTGTGGCTTGGGGCCTGGGGTGACCCTTGGGGCCCGGCCCGGGCCTCTCTGGCCCATCACCTCTGCTCTGGGAAGACCCAGCCTGTGCCTGACCGTGAACTCCCCACTCCGGGAGGGGCGAGCGCAGCCAGGCCAGGGCTCCGAGGCCGAAGCAGAGACGTGGACGTCCACCTCCGGCCAAGGTCACGGGGCAGCCGCCACCTGGGGTCCGCTAGCCCTGCCCAGCGAGCAGGCGGAGGCTGGACGTGACCGGCCCACCGAGGAACGGCCCGGGAAAGGGCCTTGCAATGGGGGAGCTGGGAGGGTCAGGGATATCGGCTCCCGTCCAGTCCCAGGGCAGAGGTTGGGGGACGCTGCCCGCCTGTCCCCAGGGACCCGGCGGGAGGCACCGACCCCTGGCGGCGGCAGGAGGGCAGCAGGCGGCTGGGTGTGCGTGGGTGGCAGCGAGGAGGGGCGGAGGGAGGAAGCGGGCTTCCTGAAGCTTCCTTCGCCTCAAAGACAGACCGACAGACAGCTGTCCAGAGGCGGCCCTGGGGGAGCACCGCTGCTTTGGTAAGTCCAGCATGAGGGGAGCAGGAGGCCTGTGGCCCCGGGGATGGTGGGAACCCCAGGGAGGTGGGCGGGGGTCTCAGAGGAGGTTGCGCTGGGTGCCACGCCGCCCGGCGGGGAGATGGGTGCAGATCTAGCGGAGGTCCCCGAAGGGGGAGGGGCGGGGGCTGCGGGGGGAGCAGCCCTAAGGAGCCCTTTGCACCCCTCACATCTGCACAGCCGCTCTGCCCTCCTGGCCTTGGCCCCTGTGGCCTTAGGGATTCTAAGCCCTCCCCCTGCCCCCCACCACACACACACCTTGGAAGTCATGACCCTGGCCCTGGAAGATGGGGACTGCCCCCCAAGACGAGGTGGCACCAGACCTCCGTACCCCTCTCCTGCCCCTGCCCCGGCTGCACCATTTGAGGTCGGCTCGGTGAGGCCATTTCCTGTGACGGTTGGGGAGGCAGGAGCTGGGGGGATGGGCCGAGGAGGAAGGACCGCCCCCAAGTCTCCCTCCCTGGACCAGACCCCCGAAGCCAGGATGAACGGGGGCGGGGGGGGGTTGCCCGCAGTCAGGAGAGGGTCTCGAAAGGGGCTCCCCTGGGTGCCCCCAGCTGCACGCGGCCTCGGGGTGCCACTCAGAGAAGAGGCCTCCCAGGGGCTTGGCTGACAGGTGGCGGCTGCGTGCTGGCCCCGCCCTTCCACACGCAACTCCACTTGGAGTTTCCTCCCGGCCTCTCTCACCTGGGCCCCGGCCTGGGCCCCTGAACCTTGGTCTCGGGCAGCCCCCCTCCCCCTGCCCGCCCCCCCCACCCCCTGCTCGGCTCAGCCCCTCCTGGATCCTTGTCTATCTTTGCCCACAATCTCTTCTCTCCTCTTGCCCTTCCTCTCACCCCAGGCTGCCGGCTGCCCCGGGGCTCCGTGGAGAACCTGGCTTCCCACGGCGACAGTGACACGCGCACGCACACACACACACACACCAGGGAAACCAGGAGGCAGAGGGCCGGAGGCAGCCTGGGCTGGGGTCCCTTTCCTGCGCCCCCCCAGGCTGACAGTCAGCAGCCCGGGGCTCTGTCTTGCAGGCGAACCTCATGGCCCAGTGAGCCTGCCCCGGGCCGGCACCCGCCCAGCATGGTCCAGGCCCGTGGGGGGCAGCCATGACCCAGCCTCCGCCAGCCCAAGCGCCAGCCAAGAAGCACGTGCGGCTGCAGGAGAGGTGAGACCCTCCCCGGGGGAGAGGCCTTCCTGGCCCTCCGTTCCCCACTCCAGCCCTGAGGGCTGAGCCCAGACTACAGTCCGGAAAGAAACCCCATGGCCTTGTTTGCATGTCGTTTACATGTCATGTGCATGTCACGTCCGGGGGGGGGGCACCATTTCATGTCCACCTTGTCCATGTCCGTTTCATGTCCACATTGTCCTTGTCCCAGGTCGGGTGGGGAGGCCTGGGAGGAGGGCCGTCTGTCGTCCGGATGTAGGTCCATGATCTGTAGGTCCCCAGGGACCAGGTGGGGAGGAGGAGCAGATGGGGAGGGGGGACAGGTGGGGAGGAGGACCAGGTGGGGAGGAGGACCAGGTGGGGAGGAGGAGCAGATGGGGAGGAGGAACAGGTGGGGAGGAGGAACAGGTGGGGAGGGGGGACAGGTGGGGAGGGGGGACCAGGTGGGGAGGAGGACCAGGTGAGGAGGAGGAACAGGTGAGGAGGGGGGACAGGTGGGCTGTGGAGTGGGCAGCTGGGGTCCCGGTCACCCTGCTCTGGGGAGCAGCGCTGAGAAGGGGCCTCAGCCCTGGAACCCGCCGGGCCCCAGGTCGGGGGAGACAGGAGGTGCCGGGGGACAGGGAGGATTGCAAGGGGAGCCGTCGGGGAGCCGTCGTCCGTCACTCACGGGCTCACCAGGCCCCGCCCTGTGTGTGCCCGCAGGCGGGGCTCCAGCGTGGCCCTGGTGCTGGACGTGCGGTCCCTGGGGGCCGTGGAGCCCATCTGCTCCGTGAACACCCCTCGGGAGGTGACCCTGCACTTCCTGCGCACGGCCGGGCACCCCCTCACCCGCTGGGCCCTGCAGCACCAGCCCCCCAGCCCCCAGCAGCTGGAGGAGGAGTTCTTGGTAAGAACTCGGAGGTCACCCTGCCCTGGGCACGGGGGTCGGGGGGGGGGGAGGGGCCTCCTCTCCGGGCCCTTAGGGAAGAGGACCCCAGGGCTCCAGGAAGGAGGTGGCCCCACATTCCTCCTCGGCCCTCCATCCACCCAGCCCTGCGTGGGGCTGCCAGGAGGGCCCAGACAGCCAGGGCCCAGCTCCCCCAGAAAAGGGTGCAGGGGACAGCGGGCTGGGCAGGGGTGTCGGCCATTCATGGGTGTCTCCCCCACGCCAGAAGATCCCCCCAAACTTCGTCAACCCCGAAGAGCTGGATGTGCCCGGGCACGCCTCCAAGGACCGATACAAGACCATCTTGCCAAGTAAGGACTGCGGCTGGCGGGGGGCCGGGGGGCGGGGCGCTGTCCCAGGGGCCAGAGGCGTGCAGAAGGCAGGACGCACGCAGCACGCACGGCTCAGCCAGGGGAGAGGCAGTGAGCACACACGGGGACCTCTGCTCTCAGCAGACACCCCAACGCCGCACAGCTGGGGGAGAGGGCGAGACCCACAGCCACACCAGAACCAGCAAGAGTCCATCGTCCACACGTGGGGGGCTCACAGGGGACCCCGCTCTGCGCCAAGTCCCTCGCAGTGACCCCCTGATGTTGGTGGTACAGTATTAGGAGATGGAGGTCACGGGGCTGGCGCTGGACGGGCCTGGGACCCGCAGCGGCTACTTCCAGAGGCAGCAGGAGGCCTGTGACTCTGAGGCCATGCAGATGCTCTCTCCTGCCCCACCCCCTCTGAGCAGCCTTATCGGCCCTCGTACCCCGGCCACACCCCGTCCCCAAGGCCCCGCTCAGCGCCTGCCCGTCCTTGTCTCCCAGGGGCCCAGCCTCTGCCTGCCTGGCAGTGGGCCCGTCAGCAGCTCTGTTCTGCTCCTGATTGTACCCAAGCCCCCTCCCCCCACCCGCCAGAGGGGAGGCCCCTCTGCCTAAGATGCTCGGGCCCTGCATGCCCTCTGCCAGAGCCAGGCGGGCACTGGGGGATCCGTGGGCCCTCCCTTGCTTGTGAGCCGGTCTCTGCATCCCACCGGGACGGGCGTTCGGGCCTTGGAGGACGGGCGGACACCCGCTCACCTCCGGTGACTGCAGGCGGCTCCCTCACCGGGATCCCATATCAGCCCCCACAAAAGCTTCCTGCAGCCCCAGCCTGTTGGGCTCCGTGGATAGAGTGCTGGCCCAAGGATGGAAGGGTCCCCAAAGACCCGAGCGTAGGCCCCAGAAGTCGAGCGAACCCCGAAGAGCCGAGCAAACCCCAAAGAGCCGAGCACGGGCCCCCAAGGGCCAAGCCTGGCCCCAGAGAGCACAGCCTAGTCCCCAAAGGCCCAACCAAGCCCCTCGCAGCTGAGCCCGGGCCCGAAGGCCGGATCCAAGGCCCTCAGAGGCAAACCTCGTCCCCCAGGGCCTGTCCCGTCGGGAGGTCAGAGCTCAGGGCCGCAGAGCCCAGTGCTCCATGGGGGAAGCTTTTTCTGTGTTCGACCAGAGAGGGAGGCCCCACGCTGAGGGGCGAGGCCTGTAGGTGGGCTGCAGGCTGGATCCCCGGCCCTTGTCAGGGGCACATGTAGGAGGCACCCCGTCGCCGTGCCTCTCACGTCCATGTCTGTCTTTCTGTGTTTCCCGCACCTCCTGTTCTCTCTAAAAATCAATGGGAAAGCATCCTCGAGCGAGGGTTTAAGAAAACACACAAAAAAGACAGAAAAGCTTCCTCGTCCAATCCCCTGATACGACCCTGCCCTCCACCCATCCGGCCTCGAGGACTCGGCCTCACGGTGGCATCCCTTAGCTCTGCTCTCGCTCCTTCCTCGCCAGCCCCCCCGCACGCAGCCCCCTCCCCTCCTGCCCCCTCCCCCCTCCCCCGGCGGCCTTGACCCTGCCCCTCTCCACCTCTGATCATCCATAAGTCACTAGCTCCGCTCGGAGCGATGCTACAACCACGGCCTCTCCTCCCTCCGGCCCTGCTGGAGTCAGGGTTCCCAGGTCACCGTTTGGCCTCTGACCTCCAACCTCTGGCCTCTTGACTTCCCAGATCCCCAGAGCCGCGTGTGTCTCAGCCGGGCACAGAGCCAAGAGGATGGGGACTATATCAATGCCAACTACATCCGAGTGAGTGGCCAGCCGGCCGGGCAGGGGGCGGGTGTGTGTGTGTGTGTGTGTGTGTGTGTGTGTCCCGGGGTCCGGAGGCTTCCGGCTCAGACCCACGGCCGTCCTGCCACGCTGACCCAGGTACTGATGTCCCCACAACACCCCCCAGAAAACAGCAGAGGTCTCCCCTCTCCCTCTCCCCCTGCCCCCTCCCCCCTCCCTCCTTACCTGCTGGGCTCCAGCTTCCCACGCCATGGCCCTGAACACTGCCTGTGCGGTAGCGCCCTCTAGGGGCCTGAAGCGGTAGGGCAGGGGTCAGGTGCAGGGAGGTGGAAGGCGGTGAGGCTGGGACCCCGGGGAGCAGGATCCCCACCTGCCGGCAGGTGAGCCAGGTGAACGAGGTCCCGCTCAGGGAAAGGAGGGCTGGCGAGACGGCCTCCTCGTGCTCCTACGCGCATGAGAGCAAGATGCAAAGGGGAACGTTCGCTCCACCAACTTCGTGGTTTCGTATTTCGTGCGGGGAGAGCGCAGGGGAGAGGGGAGCCAAGTGTTTCAAGAGGCCTGATAGGTGCTGGTCCCTCGGTAACTGTGAGTCTAACCTGCACGGTGTTCCGGCGAGGCATGGGGTTATGCCCACTTCACAGATGGGGAAACTGAGGCTCACAGAAGCCCGTCACTTGCTTGTGGTGGCGCAGCCAGCCAGCAGCAGGACAGGGGTGGAACCCAGATGGTCCTCACTCCAGAACCCACGTCCTTCCCACCCACCGTGTGCTTCTGGTGTGTGCATGTGTCTGCGTGGGCACACGCCTGCATTCTATGTGTGCATGTGTGTATGTGCGCGCACGTGTCTGTGTGCACACATGTATGCATGTGCAGTGCATCTAGGTGTGCAGCTGGGTCTGCATGTGTGTCTCTGTGTGCACATGTCTATGCATGCACGTGTGTCTGTGTGTGCACATGTGTCTATGTGAAGCTGTGTCTGCATGTGCGTGAGTGTCTTGTGTGCACGTGCATCTATGTGTATAGCTGGGTCTGCATGAGTGTCTTGTGTGCACGTGTGTCTGCATGCGCATGTGTGTCTACGTGCGCATGCTTATTGCTTCAGCCTGATCCTAGGACCTGCAGAGCCCAGGTTTCCCCGGAGTCGCCTCTCGCTGTTCCTCAGCCCCCCCCGTCCCCCCCAGGGCTACGACGGGCTGGAGAAGGTCTACATTGCGACCCAGGGCCCCATGCCCAACACCGTGGCGGACTTCTGGGAGATGGTGTGGCAGGAGGACGTGCCGCTCATTGTCATGCTCACCCAGCTCCGTGAAAGCAAGGAGGTAGGAGCAGAGCCCCCGTCCACACACCCCCCCACACACACACACCCACGCGGGGCAGCTCAGACCCCCTGGAGCCGAGGGCACATGTGGGCAGGCCCAGCGTGCCTGTCTCGGTCCCTGAGATGCACCCCGTGGAGCTGGGTGAGCAACTCATCGGCAGGGGAGGTGGGAGGAAGGGGGGTGGGGTGGGGAGGGGACCTACTCCCCTGTCTGCTGCCCTGGCCCCCTCCCTCCTAGAAATGTGTCCACTACTGGCCCACGGACGAGGACACCTACGGGCCCTTCCGGATTTGCGTGCAAGAGGAGCGGGAGCTTCCGGAATACACCGTGCGGCGGCTCACAGTCCAGGTACGGGCCCGGCCACCCCAGCTGCTCAGGGACCCGGGGCGGGAGGTGGTGGGGGGGGTACAGGCCCAAAGATTACTCATCAAGCCTTTCTCTTTTTCTTGTATTTTATTGATGTCAGAGAGGAAGGGAGAGGAAAGGACAGGAAGAGGGAGGAAGGGAGAGAAACAGCCATGATGAGAGAGAATTTCGGAGCGGCTGCCTCCTGCACGCCCCCCCCCCCCCCACACCGGGAATCGAACCCTGACCTCCTGGTTCATGGGTCAATGCTCACCCACTGAGCCACGCCAGCCGGTGTTCCTTCCCAGCAGGATGGAGTGTGAAGGGCAGGAGAAGAGCTGACCCTCCCAACTGGTTGTCCCTGACCGCCCCCGAGGTCACTCGGCCTTGCCCTCCCGGGCACCAGGGAGGAAGGCAGCCTTGCCCTCCCCCTCACCCTGGGCCCCGCCCTTGTCCCTGCACCAGCACCAGGAGGAGTGCCGATCCTTGAAGCACATCCTCTTCTCGGCCTGGCCTGACCACCAGACCCCGGAGTCGGCCGGGCCGCTGCTGCGCCTGGTGGCCGAGGTGGAGGAGAGCCCAGAGGTGACCACCAGCTCAGGGCCCATCGTGGTCCATTGCAGGTACCTAGCCCCGCCCTCCTTCACAGGCACCTGGCCCCGCCCTCCTTCACAGGCACCTGGCCCCGCCCCCCATCCAGCCCAACCCAGACACTGGCCAGAGAAGGCTTCCCTGGACAAAGGCAGTCTGAGCTACGCTAACACCTGGGAGGTGATGCGGGAAGGGCACCTGGCCCAGGCAGGTGGAACAGCATTTGCAAAGGCCCAGAGCTGAGAGGAGATATTCACGTTGATGCATTGCTGGGAGGGGGCCTGGAGGTCCTGGTTAATGAGAGAAGATTCTAGAAAACCAGAGGATGAGGGGCCCTCGTTGGACCAGCCAAGACACTTGGATTTGCCATTTAAGAGAATTTCTTTGGCTGCAAAGTGAAAAGCAGATGGGGATGGAGTGGGGGCCGCGCAGGGACCCGCTTGGAAACAGGACACCATCCGGGAGGGCATTTCCTCCAGAAAGAGAAGGCCGAGCACTGAGGCAGAGGGACAGATGGGGCTCGTGCCCCCGTCCCCCCCCCCCACACACACACACAGGTGGCCCCGGACCTGGGAGGAATTCCCGAGGAGGAAGGGCAAGAGAGAGAACTGCAGCCCGAGGCAGGAGTGGGGCCGGGTGACAGCTGTGGAGACCCTGCCGGAGGAAGTCCCTGGGGTCGGCAAGGCCGGCGTGGGCACTGTCCGGCCGCTGGTGATCGCTGTCAGCAGCCCATCAGACGTCCACAGGGCCCCGAGGGTGGCCTTCCAGGCTTCCAGCGAGGCCAGTCAGAAACCTAACTGGTCCAGGGCTGGCCTGCCCCGCCCCCGGCCTCGCCCCGCGTCCCCAGCCCCCGCGCACAGTGGGTCAGTTCCTGCCACTTTCCCTACGGTTCGGGGGGGCCCAGCCCCCATGTTCCCGGTCACCCGTGACCCCCCTCCCCTCCCTGGCTCCATCCAGCGCAGGGATTGGCCGCACCGGCTGCTTCATCGCCACCTGCATAGGCTGTCAGCAGCTGAAGGCCCGAGGGGAAGTGGACATTCTGGGCATCGTGTGCCAACTGCGGATGGACAGGTGGGCACGTGGGCGGCGCGTGGGGGCCGAGGGCGCCGAGCGGCCTCCGGGGTCAGAGCGCTTGTAGGCAGGGGACCACCCAGCACGTGACGCGAGAGAGGCCGCGAGGACTGGGTCGCTCGACGTGCGTGCACGCGGCCGGGGACCCTCGACCCTGCTATACACGTGTGGGATTATCACTTTTGCGATTGTTGGGCCCTGGCCGGCGTGGATCCCTGGATAGAGCATCGGCCCTCGGACTGAAGGGTCCCGGGTTCGATTCGGGTCGAGGGCACGTACCTCAGCGGCAGGCTCCGTTCGCAGCCCAGCCCTCGCTCCCCTGCCCGTTGATGTCTCTCTGTCCTGCCCTCTCCCTTCCACTCTCCCTAAAAATCCCCGGGTGAGGATGAACCCAGCCTGAGGAATCGGGGGCGTGGCAGCTGCCGGTCAGAGGAGAGCAGGTGCTGGCGTGGGGTGTCCCCTCCTTGGCACCAGGCCCCCCTTCCCCAGGCTCAGCCCTGAGCAAGGGGCAGGGGGCACCCATGGGGGAGAAGGTCTGAGGAGCAGCAGGAAGGAGAGAGAAGCAGAGAGGACGGATCGACGGGAAGGGGCCGGGAGGCTCCCTCGGGACTCATGGTCCCCGCCTGTCCCCACAGGGGGGGCATGATCCAGACCGCAGAGCAGTACCAGTTCCTGCACCACACGCTGGCCCTGTATGCTGCCCAGCTGCCCGGGGAGCCCAGCCCCTGACTCCTGGCGCCCTCACCCAGCCCAGGCGCCCCCTTCCCCAGGCCTGGGAAGGTGGAGAAAGGGGGCCTTGCAACTCAGGGTGCCCCCCCCAGCCCCCGCCTGGGCCTGGGAAAGGGGTGCCCCCTCAGCGAGCATGTGTGGCCACCGAACCCTGATCAGCCCGGACCACGGCCAGACTCCAGGTCTTGACGGCTGGCCACTCCTCTGCTTCCTCGAGTGGCCCCCAGTGGCCGTCAGGGGAGCCTGCCTCGACTCAGAACTTAAGGCGGTGAGCTGGCATTCGAGCAGATCTGAGAGGGACAGACAGTGCCCGGTGCCCGGAGCTCGGCCTCCGCGCGCATGACAGGGACATTTGTGCTTTGCCGCCATTCAGGAAAAGCAATCCGGCCCGGCCTGCGTGGCTCAGGGGTTGAGCGTTGACCTATGACCCAGGAGGTCACGGTTCGATTCCCGGTCAGGGCACATGCCTGCGTTGTGGGCTCCATCCCCAGTGTGGGGCGTGCAGGAGGCAGCCGATCCATGATTCTCTCTCATCACGGATGTTTCCATCTCTCTCTCCCTCTCCCTTCCTCTCTGACATCAATAAAAAAGATATTTTAAGAAAATAAAAACATATTCATAAAAATAAAGAATGAATCCCAAACCACTCCAGCTGCATGGCCTTCCTGGGTTGCAGGATCACCTCCACCTGGGAACCCCACGCCCACCCCCCAAGATGCCAGAGACCCCTGAACTTCTGGTCCCGACCTTGTCCGGACGCTCCCTCACCCCCACGTGTCCCCCCGGCAGGCCGCAGAGGGAAGTCCCTGGAGGAGGGAGAGTGTGGGGACCCGACCGAGGCTCAGCTGTTGACCTGCCCCCCTCCCTGCCCACTCACCCCAGCTGCTCGCGCAGACCCGTCCTAAGTGATATTAATAAAATGTCAGCATCACCCTCCAACATCTATTTCACGTTGGCCCAGATGCCCCTAAACACGTGGTTCCTGTAAATTTTGAACAAAACCAGAGGGGTAGGCAAACTCCCCCACACGGGGCTCCCACGCTGGGTACACGCCATGGGAGGGAACTGGGGGCCCCCCCAGATGCCCACAGGCGGGGAGTTCCGGGAACAAAACCTCCGACCCTCTCTCCCAGCGGGAGGCCTGGCCTTCGGGTCCTGGGAAGCGGGTGAGGCGCCCTCTCCACCCGGACACGCCTTCCTGTTTTCCGGGGAGCGAACCCCCCCAGGCCTCCCCCCCACCACCACCCTTTAGGGAGGAACAGGGTGCCAGCCGGGCTCGCCAGCCGGGCCCGGGGACAAATAAAACGAATCCTCGCTCCTCCCAGTGGCCCTGACGCCGCCCGCGGGTCAGGCCCAGCCCCTGAGCCCGCGGGGCCTCGCGCACCCGCCCCGGCCCCGCTCCGGCGAGCGGCGCGCGCGCTCGGGCGCGAGCAGGACGCGGCCCCGGCTCGGCTCCGGGCGCGCGGGGGGCGGCGGCGGCGGCGGCGGCGGAGGAGGCGCCGAGGCCACACCCAGCGGCGAGCCGATCCGGCCGCGAGTCGCCCCGCGCCCCAGCCCCGCGGAGCCCGCCCGGCGCACCCCCCGCGAGCCCGGCGCACCGCGGCCGCCCGGCCGAGCGCACGCAGCCACCATGATCGCTTTGTTTAACAAGCTGCTGGACTGGTTCAAGGCGCTGTTCTGGAAGGAGGAGATGGAGCTCACGCTGGTCGGGCTGCAGTACTCGGGCAAGACCACCTTCGTCAACGTGATCGCGGTGCGTGCGGGGCGCGCGCGGCCGGGGCGCGGGGGTCGGCCCGGGCCTGTCTCCACCCGCCGCGCCCGGGGGGGAGCCGAGGTCCCCGCCGGGCCGGGCCGGGCCGGGCCGGGCCGGGCGCCTGGGGCCTAGCGCAGCCCGTAGGGACCCGGGCGAGGGCGCGCGCCCCGCTCTCCCTCCCTCCCGGCCCGGCGGGGGCGGGGGACCAGGGACCGGCGGCCCGAGGGGTCACGAGGCCACAGGGATCCCCTGCCCGCCGCGCCTGGCCCTTCCGCCCCCGCGCCAGGGGGCATGACGGGGCGAAAGCGCCAGGCCTGTGCCCGCCCAGCCTGCGGAGGGTGGCTGACCCGGAGGCCCCAGGGCCTGGGGAGGGGGCCCGGGCCCCACCCGGAGGCTTTAACCCCTTCTCGCCCGGAAAGGAAGCCCCGGCGCCATGGTGAGGCAGGGAAGGTGGCCCCGGGGTCGCGGAGTCAGCTGAGGCCCCGAGGCTGGAGCCAGACTCCTCCTCCCGGCCCCTCCCGGGCTGGGCCTGGCGGCCTCCGGGGGTCTGGGCGGGTGGCATCGCATCCTAAAGGGAGTTTGGAGGCTCCGCCTGGCTCAGAAGTTGCAGGAGGAGGTGCCGAGGTGGGGGGCAGAGGTGACTTGGAGGGGCACTGCCCGCCCTGGGGACAAGGGAGACAGTGGCCCTAGGGCTTTCCGTAGTCCACCCGGAGGTGGGTGCCGGCCCTGGGTGCCGGCCCGGGCGTGGCGGGGAAGGAGTTAAGCCTCCCTCTTGGAGAAAAAGGGGAAGGTGAGCTCTGTAGTAGGAACAAGGCTGCAGTCATGGCTGCGGCCTGCGTGGCCTGAGCTCCCCAGCCCGGCTGCATGGAGCTGGGCTGCCAGGGTCCGGGGACCAGGGACCCGGTCCCTGCTCCCCACCCCCCGGGATTCTGCGAATGGTGGGTTGGCCAGACACCAGGCCAGCAATGCTGACGAGATGGGTCAGCAAAGAAGTGTGGCCGGCCAGCTGGGTGCCCCCTGCCTGGCAGGTCTCCATTGCCTGAGACCGGGACGGCGGGAGGGACAGGGACCCTGTGGTCACACGTCTGGGCGCCCGCCTCCTTTCTCCAGCTCTGCTCTGCACATGACCTCTGCCCCTGCCTGTGTCTGGGTGGGATGGCCGGGCCCACGCGGGGGGTTGGGGCACGAAGGTGTGGGCCCTCCTGTCTACCCAGGCCGGGGCCCTGGCGTCAGACGGCACGGGGGAGATTTGGCATTGACCGGGGCTCTGGGGCCCCTGGAGCAGGACACAGGGCCTGACCCTGATCCGGGTCAGCGTGGCTTGGCCGGCAGGCATTTGGACCCGGCGATGTCTCGGGGGGAAAGAGGGGACCGCCCAGAGGAGAGATAAGCTGCTGCCTCCCGAGCCAGGTGGCCCCTCAGTCTCCAGGGTGTCCTCGGGGAACGTGCGCGAAGCCGTGTTCCTCAGACAGGGTTCCGGGGAAACCCAGTGGTTCCGTTTCCTGGTCTGGAAGTTTCCCTCTAGGCCAGCATCCTACCCAGAGACGGGGCGGCGTGGGAGGTCGGGTGCAGAACCCGAGTCACGGGTCCACTGTTGGGGTCGAGAGGATCTGGGGCGTATGGGGAACAGTCCCCGTCCCCAGCCCACGCTCCCCCTTTGGATATGAAATGTGTCCTTCAGCGCCCACACCCTAAAGTGCAGGCAAGGGTCCCCTTACAGGGGCTTCCCGCCCTGGCCGGTTTGGCTCAGTGGGTAGAGTGTTGGCCTGTGGGCTACAGGGGTCCTGGGTTCAATTCCTGGTCAAGGACGTGTACCTTGGTTGCCCGCGGCATCCCTGGCCCTGGTTGGGGCGCATACAGGAGGCCACCAATTGATGTGTTGATGTGTCTCCCTCACATCGATGTTTCTCTCTCTCTCTCTCTCTCCCCATCCCTTCCACTCGCTCTAAGAAATCAATGCAAAAATAAGCTTGGGTGAGGATTAATACACAAGCTAACTAACTAAATAAAGGGGCTCCCCAGGAAAAGCCCCCCGCAGGCACCCTGCCCGCCCCGTGCATATCCCCTGGAGAGCACCTCTCGGGGAGAAAGGAAGAGTCCGACCCGAGCCCACCACCGGCTTTCTCCCGCTCCGCCCCCTGCGTGCGAGCTGGGAAATAAATCATGGACAGTGCCTCCGTGAACCTACGACTCACCTGAAAATGGGATGCTAGAACGCAGGGGTGTTTTTGCCTGAGGGGAAGGAGAGGGCTGTTCTCAAATACTTAAGGGTGGGGGTGCCCAGGGGGAAGGCGTAGGAATGGGGGTGGGAGTCCCAGGAAGATGGATGCCTGGCTCAGAGAGAACTTGGGGAGCGTGGGGGCCGACCCCACGGGGCTCAAGGTGCAGACAGCGTTGGGCAAGCTGCCTTGAGGGTCACAGTGGTCCCCGTCCCCGAAGGGTACCTGAAATCGCGGATAGCACCGAACCCTAACTGTACCAGCTTTCTCTCTTCCTTTTTTTTTCTTTCTCCAATCCTCACGAGAGGATATTTTCCCATTGGTTTTAGGGAGAGTGGAAGAGAGAGGGAGAGACAGAGAGAAACATCGATGGGAGAGAAACACATCCATTGGTTGCTTCCTGCAGGAGCCCCGACCAGGGCCACGCCAGGGAGGAGCCTGCAACCCAGGTACGTGCCCTTGACCCGAATGGAACCCGGGACCCTTCAGTCTGTCCGCTGAGCCGCACCCGCACCGGCCAGGGCTCTTTACCAAGTTTCTCGCCGTGCGCGCGCGCGCGCACACACACACACACACACACCTGGGGTAAAGTGTACTTTGTAATCAGGCTCAGTAAGAGATGAGCAACAATGACTAATAACAACACAGAACCATTACAACCACGCACCGAAAAAGCTACAAACTATCTTATTGTAGACTCAGGGACAAAGGGCCGATTCACGGGCGGGACAGCGTGGGGCGGCGCGAGATGGCAGCGCGGTGCTCCGAACGGCGCGCGATTTAAAACTTAGGAATTGTGTGTTTCTGGAACTTTTCCCCTTGATGTCTTGGGGCCACGGTCGGTCTCCAGGGAGGAGCTGGGGAGCCGAGAGACACGACCAGGGACAGGAAATCCTCACGGGGCTGCCCGTTAGCGGGGGTCACAGCGGCACTGGCACCCCGTTTGCTCACGATAATGTGTGCCAGTTGTGGTTTTTAATTTCATGGGAGCCTGTGGGTCCTCTATTTTCTTACCATTTTTTTTTTTATCTATTTTATTGATTTTGTTACAGAGAGGAAGGGAGAGGCATAGAGAGTTAGAAACATCCATCAGCTGCCTCCTGCATGCCCCCTACTGGGGATGTGCCCGCAACCAAGGTCCATGCCTTTGACCGGAATCGAACCTGGGACCCTTCAGTCCGTAGGCCAACGCGCTATCCACTGAGCCACACCGGTTAGGGCTTCATACCGTGTTTTTTTTTTTAATATATTCTTAATGATGTCAGAGAGGAAGGGAGAGGAAGAGAGAGAGAGAAACCTCCATGCTGAGAGAGAATCATCCATCGGCTGGCTGCCTCCTGCACGCCTCACACTGGGGACCGAGCCCACAACAAGGGTGCCCCCGGCTGGGAATCGAACCGTGACCTCTACCACCGGCAGGGGACGCCGGGAGACCTCTGACCCCTCACCGTCATTCTCGCAGCCCAGGAGGCCCCCGCGGGTCCTGTCGGCTTTCACCCCTGTTCCAATCCCGACCCTTCCCCCCAGTCAGGACAGTTCAACGAGGACATGATCCCCACGGTCGGATTCAACATGCGCAAGATCACCAAGGGGAACGTGACCATCAAGGTGGGCGTGGAGGGAGGCGGGGGTGGGGAGCCCCGGGCGGGGTGGGGGGCGTACGGGGCTGGGTGCCCGCCGGCCGCTGGGACCACCGCCCCCCCTTCTCGCTCAGCTCTGGGACATCGGGGGACAGCCTCGCTTTCGCAGCATGTGGGAGCGCTACTGCCGAGGAGTGAGCGCCATCGTGTGAGTGCCCGTGGGGTCACGACTCCAGCCTCCCCTAGTCCCCCGCCTCACCACCTGCAGGGCCCAGGCTCACGGCTGACCTCGGGGTCCCAGGCTTATGGCTGACCTCGGGGCCCAGGCTCACGGCTGACCCCCGGGACCCAGGCTCACGGCTGACCCCCGGGTCCTAGGCTCAGAGGCCTGGAGTGTCCATCAGCCCAGGAGACATTCCTGGGATCCCTGCCAGGCCCAGGCGCACAGGCCCCAAGAGCCAGAGGTGGCCTGGAGGGCACAGGCTTCTGCCCCGGTCGGTCCGCAGCTCCTGCCCCGCCCTCTCACCTGTGAAGTCACGGGCTGTCCCACCTCGTCTCCCAGGTACATGGTGGATGCCGCTGACCAGGAGAAGATCGAGGCCTCCAAGAACGAGCTGCACAACCTGCTGGACAAGCCCCAGCTGCAGGGGATCCCGGTCAGCTGCCCCACGGGGTCCCCGGGCGGCCGAGGACGTAGGGGGCCGGGGGAGCAGGCAGAGGGCAGAAACCCGGCCACAGCCCCCTGGACCTGGGCGTCCTCCCTTCTCTGTAGGTTTTAGTCCTGGGAAACAAACGAGACCTCCCGGGAGCCCTGGACGAGAAGGAGCTGATTGAGAAGATGTGAGTCACGTGACCTCTCGCGAGCTCCCCAAATCCCCAGGCACCTGAGAGCCAGTGGGCGAGCTGCTGTTCTCAGGAATGGCCACACGGGGGCAGCAGAGCCCACCTGCAACCCCAGCCCCCGCTCTAGGGCCCATTCGATCTCTGGTTCCCCCTCCCCCCCAGGAATCTGTCTGCCATCCAGGACCGAGAGATCTGCTGTTACTCCATTTCCTGCAAAGAAAAGGACAACATTGGTGCGTGGGTTTGCGGGTGGCAGTAGAGGGGGCCAGGGAGGACGGGAGAGGCCCCTCTGGGTGATTCAGTGCCCTGGCCCCCAGAGCCCTCACTCCCACCCTTTCCTGGAAGTCCAGAGCGGGTGGCTCTCCTGGGGGTGGGGGTCAGGCAGTCGGAGGCCACATTCTTTTTCTTTTTCTTTTTTTTTAATGTACTGAATGGGTTTTTTGAGAGGGAGAGGGAGAGAGAAACACCATCAGTGGGCTGCCTCCTGCATGCCATTGGTTCCTGGATCGATGCTGGACCGCCGAGCCGTGCCAGCCGGGCGAGGCCCACATTCTGAGCACCTTACCTGCTCTGTCGGCCACCCCCCGGGCCTGGCCTCCCCACCTGTAACATCCCAGGTGGGGTGGGCGCTTCCCAGGCCCCTCCTGCTCGGGCTCTCGGCACCCCGACGCCCCGGCCCCTGGCCCCTGTCCAGGGTGGATCCCAGCTGCAGTTTGGGGAGCCCTGGGCCTCGTCACTGCCCCAGGGAAACGCCCCGTCACCCCCTCTCTTCTTCCCACCCCTCCCCCCCCAGACATCACCCTACAGTGGCTTATCCAGCACTCGAAGTCACGGAGAAGCTGAGACTGCGGCCCCCCCACCCTCGGACCGGGGACCCACCGCCCAGACCTGAAGCCGAGCTCCCTGCCCACCCCGCGTCCCCCCAAAGCCCACCCCACTTCCCCCCAAAGCCCACCCCGCATCTGCTGGTGTGGGGAGGGGCCCTCTGGGGACCCCAGAGTCCTGTTCTGCTGAGGTTTGAACTCCTGTTTTTATTGTAAAATAAATCACTCCCCCCTGGCCCCCTAATCTCCCCCTTACCTGTCCCCTCTCCCCTGCCCCTCCCCCACCCTGCTTCCCCCTCTCAGCAGCCCTGGTCCCAGCCCCCCGCCCCCGTCCCCTGGCCCCGCCCCCATCCCGCCCTCTTCAACACTTCAGTTATTGTCCTGTGTGTACAGTATATATATGTATATATATTTTAATTTTTTAATTTAAGCAAAAACTAAAATCAACCATTCGATGCTGCGGGGGCCAGGCGGGGCCCGGGAGGGGCGGCCTGGAGGGGAGGAAGGGTTACGGGCACGTGGGGCAGGTACCAGCCTGGACACTGGCGGCCGTCCCACGCCCTGTGCACGCCCGCCTCCCAGCCTGGCGGTCCCTGCCCGCATGTCACGTGCCCACGGAGCCCCCAGAGGCCCCCCCTCTCGGCCCCCTGCCTCCTAGGGCCCCAGGCACAGCCAGCTGCCCGAGACCACCAGGCCCGGGGGCAGGGGCCCAGCACCCCACGCCCGTGCCCATGGCCCTGTGGCCGCCGCCCCTGCCCCTTCCAGGCCCCCCCCCCCACGGGCACTTCGCTTTCTGTTCTCGTTTTGTTTTTGTGTTTTTTTTACAGTCGCACGAGGAGGGCACTCAGCATGGGGGGCGGCTCTCTGGGATTTGTGTTGGTTTGTTTATCGGTTTTAATTTAATGATTTGTAAAGTGATGGTCTTTTTTCTTTTTTTACACTTTCCAGCTCCTATTTAACCTCTGTTTGGAAAACGATTCTTGTAACTGTACTTTTTTTTTTTTTTTGCCTCCTAACAACAACATGAATAAATTAGCCATTTTGTGCTGGGGGGTGAGGTGTCAGCTGTTTTTCCGGGGGGCCACCAGCACCCCCACACACACGGGCACCAACAGCCACAGGGAGAGGGGGAGACGGGTGCCCACAGGCTCGCCAGGGCATTTCCCAGGGCGCCTCCCACGGGGGTGCCCTGCCCTCAGCCGCCTCCTCTCTGCCGGCAGCTACCAAGTGGAGCTCAGGGGTCTGTTTAAGGAACCGCCTGGGGCCTGGGCATCATGGCGGGAGGGGGGGGCGGGGAGCAGGGATATGGGAGGGAGACGGGGGCTCTGTGTCCTCACAGCCCGGCTGGGACCTCCCCTGCAGCCTGAGTCACGGCAGGCCCTCGGTCCCCACTCCCCCACTCCCCACAGCCCGGCCGGACCAGCTGGCTGTCCCCAGGGCAGAGCTTGGAGGCCCCCCTCCTGGGCTGGGAGGGGTACTACCCTCACCCCCTGCCCACTTCCAGCCGTCGGCCACCCTCCCCTACCCGTGTGCCCCTCCTGGTCGCCCACAGCTGCAGGCCCAGCTCACCCGAACCCTGAGCCATCTTGACCTAGTTTCTCAGGAGGCTCCACCTCCCCGCCTGCCATCCCCCCCACCCCCCACCTGGAGGTGGCGCTTCCTCACCTGTCCCTGCAGGAAGCTGAGCTCCCAGACCTGAGCCGGGCCAGCTGCCCTCCAGGTGGGGCTCTGGGCCCGGGCTGCCCCGTTAGCTCTGGCTCCACCCCCACAGGCCTCTGCCTCCTGGTCCTCGCTCAGGGCACAGCTGGGTAGAATTGGGTAAACTACTTCATGGCCTCCCTCACAACCTGGTCCCCAGGAGGAGGGTGAAGCTGGGGTCCCCTCTCTAGCGACAGGTGCTGCCCTGGCCTGGAGCCTGGGGAGAGGACGGGCTGTTGGGGCTGACCAGCCCTTCTCGGGGCTGCATCCTCCGGGGGAGCTGAGGTCGGAGCTGGGACTTGCAGCCGGGCCTGCACACAGCAGACACCTGATGGCACCACGGGGAGAACTGGAGCGGGGAACGGACCTGCGTCCGTGTCCATGGCCCTGTGGGGGGGCGCCTCTGCCCACACCTGTGAGTGAGCCGCTATCCAGGCCAGGCCACCTCTAGCCCTGCAGAGCTGAAGTCCCGAGGGGGAGGCAGGGCCCGGGGTTACCCTCCCCCCACACACACACACACGCACACACACACCCCGTGCTTCTCTTGTTCTCATCCCACCAGTGTGGGGAGGGCGGCGTCCCCCACTCCGACAGCAAAGCTGAGCCGAGACTTCCAGCAAAGGTGTCCGGCTGACTGAAGTGAGGCGATTGCCCCCCCTAAATGCACGGTCCCCCACCCTCCCGCCAGCTGTGGGGGATCCATGTGTCGACCCCCTCCCACCGGCCCCAGGGTCTGAGGGTGCTCTCCTGATGTCCGCCCTGGAGAGGGAGTGTCAGCGTCCAGCTCACGGCCACCGCCCACCCCTGTGCCCAGTCGGGGACCCCTGAGCAACAAAGGCCACATTGTCCCCCAGCCAGCCGGGGGTGGGGGGCAGGACAGTGCCCGTTCCCCAGGCCCCACTGGCCTGCTGGCTGCTATGCAGGCCTTAGCGCTTGGCAGGCAGGGCAGAGGCTGGGCACAGCCTTGGGGAGTCCCCCCCACCCCCGCCCCACTCAGCCCTGAGCTGGCCAAGCCCGAGGGAGAGGCAGAGGGTGTCCTTTGTGGAAGAAGCCCCAAAACAGGATGGGGAGGGGTCCCCCCTGCCGCCCGCCAGCTCCTCCACCCCCCCCCCGCCTGCCCTCCATCCTCAGCTCTGCCCAGATCCGACTTCACCTCGGTTCACCCGGCCCCTCCTCCCTCACGGGCACCCAGGACCGGGGAGGGGTGTGGAGGAAATACAGGCCTGCCATCACCTCCTGTCCAAACCCCCCCCCCCCCCCCCGCCATCTTCAGTCTCCACAGACAAAGCTAGGCCTGCCATCGCTGCGGCAACAGGTCCTCGGAGGAATGGGTGGGTCACCTAGCAACGGCCTCCCTTCCTCCCGGCGTCATGGGCCTGGGGGTGGGTGCCAGGGATGGAGAACAAGGCTGTTCAGATCCCAGGGAGTGGGAGGGGGGAGGGGGTTTGGGGACAGGGCGGGCTGAGGACAAGGGATGTGGGAGGGGCGGGCTGAGGAGAAGGCACCCAGGGCCCTGGGCACCCTGCTCCTCCCCACGGGGCCCCCAGGGACCCTCTGAGCCCCTAAGCAGATGTTCTAGGTGGTTCTGTGGTTCTGAAGGCAGCTGGACTCTGGAGCCGGGAGTGGTCATGGCTGGGCTGATGGTCCCCTGTGATGTCCCTGGTGCCAATTCTCTGGGCCCAAACAGGCCCAGGCCCCCTGAGGGGGTGGATGCCCAGGGCAGGACCAGCAGGAAGAGCTGGGGGGGGGGGGGGGGACAGGGGTGGAGCCCCGTGGGAAGGGGGTGGGGGCAGGCCGGGGACAGGCAGCTGCACGCTGTCGTCCTGAGTAACAAGAGGAGCTCTCAGAGGCAGCAGCCGGAAGCCCGGGGCTCACGGAGGGTGGCTGCTGGTGCCCCTCGAATGGGGGCTTTGTGGAGAGGGGAGCGGGGGTGGGGCTCCGGGGGGCATAGCTAGCTGGCAGCCCTCTGACTCCCCAGGGACCCTGGCTTAGCACCCTCCATCCACCTGCCCCTCTAAAGCCCTTGGCCAGCCCGGCCGGCGTGGCTCAGGGGTTGAACGTTGACCTATGAACCAGAAGGTCACGGTTCGAGTCCCGGTCAGGGCACACGCCCGGGTTGTGGGCTCCATCCCCAGTGTGGGGCGTGCAGGAGGCAGCCGATGAGTAATTCTCTCTCGTCGTGGATATTTCTCTCTCTCTCCCTCTCAATAAAAATACATTTAAAATAAATAAGTAAAATAAAGCCGTCAAGCCACAGGTGGCCAGGAGTCCGCCCCCCACCAGGCACTGCCCACCCAGGGAAGGCCCAGGCACCCCTGAGCACCCCCAGGATGGACAGAAGGAAGTCCAGTGGGCACAGGGCTAGTTCTAGCTACTTTATTGTGTTTTAAGAAAGGCCTTCTACGGGGGAGCACCTAACGAAGGGTGTGGGGACGGGGTGGCCCAGGGCACCGAGGAGGAGGAGGAGGAGGAAGAAGGGAAGAGAAGCCTCCGGAAGAAGAGACGGTGCCAGAAGGAGGGAGGGTCCCCAAAGAGCCCCCTATTCCAGGATGGGTGGGGGTGCGCAGACGGGCTCAGGGAGGGCACCCCTGGAGGGCTGGGACCAGCTGAACTTCCGGCTCCCAGCTGGTGGGACTGAGAGCTGGGGGCAGTTTCTAAGGATCTACAAGCATCACAGTCCGCCCTCGGCCGGGACAGGGAGGCCCTGCGTGGGGAGGGGTCCAAACATGCCCAAAACCTCCACACCAGGCACGCCCCCACCCGTCCCCCCCGCCCCCCGTCGACCCCCAGAGAGCAAGCCGGCCGGGCCGTCCCAGCCAGACCCGTGGGGACAGGGACACTCACAGGCCTCCCGGGGCCCGGCCTCAGCAGGGCGTGCCCAGGGGCAGGAGTGAGGGCGACTCCCTGGGCTTATGGAAGTAGATGGAGGAGGACATCTCCGTCTTGAGCTTGCCATCCGAGCCAGGGGCGGCCCGGGCGTCCGCGGGTCCCCCGCACGCCTCGCAGCAGCAGCAGCAGCAGTCCAGGAAGGCCCGGCCCAGCGGCCGCGACACGCACAGGAGCAGCACGGGGGTCAGCGCGCCCTTGAAGAAGGCGGAGAACTGGTTGACCAGGCCCAGCAGGCCCAGGGTCTGGCGGCTCAGCTCGGCGGCCAGGTAGGCCCGCACGAGATTGCACACGTTCTCAGGCAGCGCGCACAGGGCGTAGACCACGGTCAGCCCCACCACCGTGGCATTGAGCTGGCTCTCACACTGCCCGTGCTTGCCAGCCGCCTGGCACGCAGGCCTCCGCCCCCCGGGGGGGCCCCGCACCCGCCAGGTCACCAGCTGGCTGGTGACGGTGAAGAGGATGGGCAGGCAGAAGTAGCACCCAAAGGACCACCACATGCGGGCGTGCTGGTAGGTCATCACCAGCGAGTAGAGGGACTCGGGCAGGCCGGGCGAGGGGCGCATGACGCAGGTGTCCACGGTGCCCCCGGCGGGGGCGGGCTCCTGCACCAGCTGCCACAGCAGGAGCTCAGGCACGGCCAGCGTCATGGAGCCCACCCAGATGACGGCCAGCTTGGCCAGGATGGACCGGCACCGCTCGACGGGCCGCGCCTTGGGCAGCGTGCTGGTGGCCACGTGGAAGCGGTCGATGCCCAGGGCGCAGAGACTGAAGGTCGTGACCCCCAGAGAGGAGACCTGAGCGAAGATGGGGAGGGAGAGGGAAGCCACAGTCAGACCAGGGGCTGAGCGGTGGGTGGAGGGGGGCAGCAGGCACCACCCACAAGGTGCACGGAGCATTTTGGGGGGATTTTTTTTGTTGTTCATCCTCGCCCGGGGATATATTCCCGCTGGTGTTTTAGAGACGGCGGAAGAGAGAGGGAGAGACGGAGGAAAACATCGATGTGGGAGCAACGCATCGATGGGCTGCCTCCTGCACGCGCCCTGACCGGGCCCGGGCTGGGAAGAATCCTGCAACCGAGGTCCGTGCCCTGGACCAGAATCGAACCCAGGACCCTTTGGTCCACAGGCCGATGCTCTGTCCACTGAGCCACACCGGCCAGGGCTGCAGGGAGCATTTTGTACTCGCCAGGCACCTCCCCTCTGTCATCAGGTCCTCACAACAACCAGCCACCTTCAGAGCAGGGAACTGCACCCGGCCGGCCGGCGAGGCTCCGTGATTGAGCGTCAACCCAGGAACCAGAAGGTCACGGTTCGATTCTCGGTCAAGGTACAGGCCCAGGTGGCGGGCTCCATCCCCAGCAGGGGGCAGGCAGGAGGCACCCGATCTATGATTCTCTCTCATCGATGTTTCTATGGCTCTCTCCCTCTCCCTTCCTTTCTGAAATCAATAAAAATACATTAAGAAGAAGGAGGAGAAGGAGAAGAGGAAGTAGGAAGGAGGAAGAAGGAAGAAGGAGAAGGAGAAGGAGAAGAAGGAGAAGGAGAAGGAGGAAGGAGGAAGGAGGAAGAAGGAGGAGGAGAAGGAGGAGAAGGAGGAGAAGAAGGAGGAGGAGGAGAAGCAGAAGGAGGAGGAGGAGGAGGAGAAGGAGGAGAAGAAGGAGGAGGAGAAGGAGGAGGAGGAGAAGGAGGAGGAGGAGAAGGAGGAGAAGGAGGAGAAGAAGGAGAAGGAGAAGGAGGAAGGAGGAAGGAGGAAGGAGGAAGAAGGAGGAGGAGGAGGAGGAGGAGAAGGAGGAGAAGGAGGAGAAGAAGGAGAAGGAGGAGAAGGAGGAGAAGGAGGAGGAGGAGGAGGAGAAGCAGAAGGAGGAGAAGGAGGAGGAGGAGGAGAAGAAGGAGAAGGAGAAGGAGGAGAAGGAGGAGGAGGAGGAGGAGAAGCAGAAGGAGGAGGAGAAGGAGGAGGAGGAGGAAGGAGGAAGGAGGAGGAGGAACTGCTTGTCAGGACAGACCTTGGAGGGCAGAGCTGAGGCCCCACGGGCAGCCGGCCTGGCCTCTCTGGCTGGGGGGTGAGTGTGGGCCCCCCAGACACTCTGGCTCCTGGGACTGGGAAAATACCTCCAAGGCGGAGTCCACACAGGGGCTCAGAAGTCCCGGTCTTTGCAGGTTACGTGGTCTTGGTTCTGCCCCCGTCACGTGCAGATGCACGGTCTGGGAGAACACGCCTCGCACACACTCACCAACACACACTCACATGCTCACCCTGGCCCTGCCCGGAGCAGCGGGGCTTGGCCACGTGGGGTGGCGACGTCGCCCACCCTCCCCGTGGGCGCTCCCTGGGCCGACAGGAAAGCCGCCTGTGAGCCAAGAGGAGGCCGCCACGGCCGCTGCGGCGAGAAGAAAGGGAGCCGGCCTCCAGCGGTCAGAGGACAGAGACCACACAGGATTGCGCTCGGACGCCTCCGCCACGCTCGGCCCTCCAGCTCGGGGACACGTCCCCCACTTACGAGCATGGCCACTGGGCGTCCTTACTGAGACGCGCCGCGGCCACGGGCTGGGCAAGCCGCCGGCTCTCCTCCTCCTCCCCCTGCCTCTCACAGGACATCTCCAGAGTCATTCCTGAGACACCCCCCCCCGCCTTGAACTTGGTCCTGGATGTCCACCTACCATCCTTCCTACAAGGAGGGCTTGTGGGTGACCGCCGCTGCCCTCCAAGAGGGGAAGAGGGTGGCGAGGAGGCCTTGGGCCAGAGGGTGGGTCGGGGTGGGTCTCCGCATACCAGCACCCCTCCCCAGGTCCCTTCCGGGAACAGCCACCCTCTATCGAATTCTTGTCATTCTAAGCACTTTATCCCAAGCACCACTTAATCCTTCCAGAATTCATCCCGTCCTGGCTGGTGTGGCTCGCTGGTTAGAGCGTTGCCCCCCGGGCACCCAAAGGTCATGGGTTTGATTCCCGGTCAAGGACGCCACGTACCTGGGTCGCAGGTTCCATCCTCGGCCCCGGTCAGGGCTCGTGGGGGGAGGCAACACACCAACTGATGTGTCTCTCTCTCACATCCATGTTTCTCTCTCTCCCCATCCTGTCTCTAAAAATCAATGGAGGGGTGGGGGGGTAAGGGGGGGTAAGGACACATATATAATGCCTTAATCAATAAAGAAATTAAAATAAGTAAATAAGTAAATATTACCTTTACCAATAAAAAAAGAAGAAGAAGAAATAAAATTAAATTAAAATCAATGGACCCCAGCTGGCGTGGCTCAGTGATTGAGCATTGACCTGTGAACCAGGAGGTCAAGGTTCGAGTCCCGGTCAGGGCACAGGCCCGGGTTTGGGCATCGGCAGGGGACCCTCGGGAGAGTCAGACGCCCAAAGGACGGAGCGGGGGAGAGGTGGCAGGGATAGCCGCCCTGAGCAGCTCCCGTGGGGGACACCCGGCTGTCCCGCACCCAGGCCCTGCACCCCTGGCCGCTCCCCCCCCCCCCCCACCCCGAGAGCCACCCGCAGCCAGTTCCCTATGTGTCCCCTGGCCCCGTGGGCAGGAGATGCGGGAAGACTGTGAGCAGGCCCCGGGTCGCGGGCTCGCGGGGTCGCACGCCCACACCTCCCACAGCTCGCGGCCCCCCAGACACTCACCTCCAAGAAGGGCACGGCCCGGCAGGATGCGTCCCCCAGCAGCCGCTGCTTGGCGAGCTCGTTGAAGATGACGACGGGCAGGCAGAAGAAGAGCACCAGGAAGTCCCAGAGGGCCAGGCTGGCCAGGATGGCGTTCCAGGCGCTCTTCAGGTAGTAGCTGTGCCCCACCACACACACGACCGCCAGGTTGCCCACGATGCCCACGGCGAACACCACCAGGGCCAGCAGCAGGATGGCGTAGGCGCCGTAGGAGCTCTCGGTCACCGGGAACAGGGGGTTCTGCATCTGCAGCCGCTGACCGGGCACCCCCGTCGGATGGCCCCCCGGCTCTGGCCCGCTGCCCGGGGTGTCCCCGGTGTCATCTGGGCGGGGGCTGCTGGCCGCCCAGGGCTCGGTGGGCTGCGGGCCAGCAGGGCGGAGGGGCCGGGGGAACTCAGCCCAGGCCTCGGGCACGTACTTCTGCACCCCCCTGGCCTCCTCGTCCTCCGTGCCTCTTCTGGGCCGGCTCCTCTGGTCCAGGGCCCCCGCCGGGAGCCTCCCGGGGTGCAGGGGGGTGTCCCCAGGGATGCCGCTCAGCCCCGCAGCGGACACCACCGTGAGGGAGACGGCCAGCGGCCACAGCCACCGCATGGCCGACGGCAAGAGGCAGCTGTGCCGTGGAGAGCAGGTGAGGGCAGGGGAGCCGGTGCCCGAGGACCAAAGAGAGGCAGCTGGCCGCTCGGTCCGCCCCCAGTAGGCGTCTGGCATCACCACCCTCTCCAGTGGCCTCCAGCCGCTCCCTCCCGCCCCGCCGGCCGCGGGCTGGGCAGGGCCCTCTGCTGGACACAGAGCTCTCTTTGCTGCCCTGCAGGACACTCCTCCTCAGGCCCCACAGGCGACAGCGTGTCAGCCCCGCAGCCCTCAGAGGCCACCCGCTCCCTCCACGGGAGCCACACAGGACCTGGGTCCCACGGGGAGCAGGGGCGGGACCGGAGCTGGGACCCCACCTCTGCAGACAGTGCTAAGGCAGCCACCGCTGTGCCTGCCGCTGTCATTCACTGAGCACGCAGTAGGTCCCTGTGCTCTCAGCTGACATCCCGTCTCCCCTCACAGCAGCCCGAGAGGTGGGGGCCGGGCCCCTGGCCGCACCAATGCCCTCAGAAAGCAGCAACAGTAAAAACAGCATGGCTCAGTGGATAGAGCGTCAGCCTGTGGACTAAAGGGTCCCAGGTTCGATTCCCGGTCAGGGCACCTGCCCAGGCTGCAGGCTCGATCCCCCCGCAGCAGGGGACGCACAGGAGGCGGCCGATCCAGGGTTCTCTCTCATCATTGAGGTTTCTATTTCTCTATTTCCCTTCCTCTCTGAAATCAGTTTTTAAAAAAAATTTTTTTTTAAAGTGGAAACAGATCCAGAGAGGCATAGAGCCGCAGCCAGCACAGACCTCGGGGCCCAGGTCGGGCACCTGCCACAGGGTGTCGACCTGGGCACAGGCCAGCACAGGAGCGAGGCTGAGCGCCCTCTGCTCCTTCTTCGCTCTCACGAATGTGCCCCCGGTCACACCGTGGTGCACAGAGGAGGTGCTGGGTGAACTCTGACCCCTGAGAGGGCTTCCTTGGTCCTGTGGGGACGGCTGGACCGGCAGAGGCCACTAGGTGGAGGCAGATGTCCAGTAACTGGGCCTCACTCCCCCAGCAGCTGGCCCCCAGCCTTTTGCGCCCCGGACACCAAGTGCCAGAGGATGTGCCCCCCCATCCCTCATTCCCTCTGAGGGTGCCCCACATGGCCCCCCCTCCCCCCAACGCTCTGCTCCTGTTCCAGCTGCTGCTTCGAGGACCCCCTCTCCCTGCAGGCCAGGTGCAGGCCGGTCCCTGGTCCCGGAGGCCAGCGGGAGGCGAGACCCCTGCCCGTGGGAATGTCTGCAAGATCCCAGGGATTCCCCATGCTTCTCCCTCGGGATTTCCCGAAGGCCGGCGACAAAAAGCGTACTTAGGTGGACGGGGTGGGACAGAGGCCGGGGCTGCCCCGGGCCCTGGGCGAGGGAGGCCCCGGGCGGTCACAGGTGCCACTCGGAACCTCGTGCCAGGCGGTCCCTGTGCAGGCACCCACCCGCCGAGACCTAGGTCCGGAACGAGACCTCAGGCTCCACCCTCCGGTGCTGTGTGGGGGAGACTTGGCCAAGTGCTTGACCTCTCTGTGCCCCTCGGGGTGGCAGCAGCTGGTGACGAGGACGGCTGAGGGCACCTACGTCGTTGCTGCCCCACGGCCCGGCCCATTCGAGTGTGAGCTGTGGGCGGCGGTGAGTCAGCCGGCCTGCGAGGCCGGGACCAGTATCACCCTCAGCCTTCCTCTCCCTTCCTCTGTGACATCAATAAAAATTCATTTTGCAAAATAAAATAAAGAAAAAATATCTGCCCTGACCGGTTTGGCTCAGTGGATAGAGCGCCGGCCTTCGGACGGAAGGGTCCCGGGTTCGATTCCCGAGAGGCAGGTGGCGGCCCGAGAGGCCTGGGAGGCAGATCCTGGGCAAGGGGTGTTGGTATTTGTTGGAGAAACGTTTGTCAAACACGTTAGGTGCCAGACACGAACCAAAGCCCAGGAGCCTGTGTCGCTGATGAGCAAGTAACCTCTGTTTGCACCCCTCCGCTGACGGGGAGCTCACTACCACCGAGGGGGTCACCCTCGGCAGGTGGCGGGCCCTCTGGGCCGGGACCTGGCTCTGAAACCCTGTGGGGCGGTGGTGGCGGGGGGAAGGGGGAAAGGGGGGAGCCAGCCCCGGGCTGGGACTGCCTGGGAGGTGGGGTCGTGCCAGGGTCCTGTCCCCCACGACCCCTCCCCACCCCCCCACCCTCTGGTGCTGGTGCCACCGCCTCGGGGAGCCCGGTTGGGACAAGCAGATTATTCATTGCCAGGTGCCCTGATGTCCTGACCCAGGCTGCTACCTCAGCACAGAAGAATGCTGGGGCGGGGGTGGGGGGGGTGGAGGGGAGGGGGGTGGAGGGGAGGGGGCGGGCAGAGCGTTAACCCTTCCCGGGCAGCACCGGCACCAGGCAAGGACGGCTAAACTCCTTCTTTCGGGGCCTCTGAGCCCACGGAGGGCCTGGTGGTCCCCCCATCTGGCTGGTGAGTCCTCCCTGGACACAGCACGAAATCAAACTCACAGCCTTGGCCTGGCGACTCAGGGGTTGAGCGTGGACCTAGGCACCAGGAGGTCAGGGTTCGATTCCCGGTCAGGGCACAGGCCTGGGCTGTGGGCTCCATCCCCAGGAGGGGGCGTGCAGGAGGCAGCGGTGAGTGATTCCCTCTCCTCATGGATGATGTTTCTATCCCTTCCTCTCGGACATCAATAAAAATATATATATTTTTTAAGTTCACACACTTCTCCTCCCCTCCCAGCTGTGTGGCTGCGGGTGGGTCCCCGGGTCACCTGACCTGCCTGACCCCAGCGCTCTGGAGGGCGTGTGAAGACAGTCACACATGCCTTGGGGGGGTGCAGGGAGGTGTTCTGAGCAGTTGGACAACCCAGAGGCATCACAGTGGGTGTGCGTGCAGGTGGGTCCCCTCCTCCCTTCTCACAGGGCGGGGGGTGGGGGGAGGGTCCCTGTGCTCATGAAGGAGGCGGGCAGAGGGCCCTGAGCGGACGCTGGACCTCGGACCCCACGGCTTCCTGTCACTCTCCCGGGTGAAGGGTGAACCGTTCATCTACCTCCGTCCGTCCGTCCGCCTCCGTCAGCTCAGGGCCACCGAGAGCCTGGGCTGGGTGGAGAGGAGGCCGGAGTGTGACGTCACAGCCACACCTCCCCGAGGGAGAGCAGGAAATTTCCCAGATGCAAAGGAGGCTAAAGATAGCCGAGACTCCTCCCTCCCTCGCCCCGGTTCCCTGGAACTGGCAGGGTCACCTCTCCGCCACCCGCCCGCCCCCTGCTGCCCGCTGGCTGCCCCAGGTCTAGGCAGGCTGGCCCTGTGGGTGCGGGGCACGGTTTCTGGTCCCAGGAGAGGCCCCGCCCTCCCCTGCCCTCCTCGCTGCAGGGCCCAGTCCGGGCCGCTGCCCACAGTGTGTGTGCACACAGTCTCCTGGCCGTCCTGCCCCCGACTGAGTACCTGCACGGTTTGCACATTCGCTGCATTTGCAGGGCTGAGCTGGGCAGGCGGGTTCCCGCGACGGCCGTGCCTCGGGGCTCCGTACGACAGCCTCTGGTCCGGCGTGGCTCAGTGGTTGATCGTCGACCTATGAACCAGGAGGTCACGGTCAGGGCACATGCCTGGGTGGCAGGTTCGATCCCCCGTAGGGGGGCGTGCAGGAGGCAGACAACCCATGATTCTCTCTCATCACTGATGTTTCTCTCTCTCTCTCCCCCTCTCCCTTCCTCTGTGACATCAATAAAAACATATTTTACAAAATAAAAGAAAGAAAAAATACCCGCCCTGATCGGTGTGGCTCCGTGGATAGAGCGTCGGCCTGCGGACTGAAGGGTCCTGGGTTCGATTCCGGTCAAGGGCATGGACCTTGGCTGCGGACACATCCCCAGTAGAGGGTGTGCGGGAGGCAGCTGATGGATGTTTCTAACTCTCTATCCCTCTCCCTTCCTCTCTGTAACAACGTCAATAAAACATATTTTTTTAAAAATTTAAAAAAAAGAAAAAAAATATTCTTGGGTGGGGATTCACCAAAAAATTAAATATCGATTTGTTTTTAAAAATTAAAAAACCAGCCTGCTCTATTTGGTCAAACACTTAATGAGCTCACCCCTAATCCCTTGGCAGGGACAGACAAAAGGATTTCTTCTTTTTTAAAAAAAAAATATATTTTATTGATTTTTTACTGAGAGGAAGGGGGAGGGATAGAGAGCTAGAAACATCGGTGAGAGAGAGACATCGATCAGCTGCCTCCCGCACACCTCCCACTGGGGATGTGCCCACAACCATGGCACATGGCCTTGACCAGAATCGAACCCGGGACCCCCAGTCTGCAGGCCGATGCTCTATCCACTGAGCCACACCGGTTTTGGCATAGACCAAATGATTTCGAGGGCCTTACCCGGCCCGAGGGCCAGACATTCCCCACCCCTGACCCCCGCCTAACAATTCGTGGAAAGTTGGCCTGGTGACTGGAGAGAAGTAGGTGGATCTATTGCAGCCTCCGGGTCCCTTCTCTTGGCCCATTTCTGACCCAAGCGGGGGAGGAGGTGGCCGCGGCCACGGCCAGAAGGCACACCCGTGTCCGTGTGTGTGTGCGCGTTGGTGTATGTGTGTCTGTGTCCATGCAGACCGGGGTGTAGACGGGTGCCCCTCCCCTCGTGCGAGGGGTACGGAGCCGGGCACCTCCGGCTGAGGGGGAGCGTCAGGCTTCTCTCTAGGACAGCCGGGCGGGGTGCGGCCAGCAGATGCCGCAGGTGTGTCCGGCCCATGTGCTGTGGGTGAATCAGGCGGCCGGGTTCCTGGAGCTGAGCTGACGGGCTGCCCGGCTTGGGCCCTGCCCGGCTTTATCTCCCAGGCCTCCTCCCGTCAGCCAGACGGACCATGTTCCCTGGACGGGCGGGCAGTGACGCTGTGGGCGGCCGACTCTGGGTCAGTGGGACGAGCCCTTTGGGCTGCTTTCCCAGCAACACACGCGTGTGTGCCTTAACCTCCGTGCCCCCACCCCCACCCCGACGCCTCTCTCTGCCCGCCCACGGCCAACACACCTGCTGGGGGTGACCTGGTGGCCCGGCTGGCGGTGGCGGTGACCTGCACAGCCACGGAGGGACTGAGAGAAGCCCCTGACACGGACAGGCAGCCCACACGTGTTTGTGGGAGGACCTTCTCAACACCAAAGTCCAGATGCCGGGGGAGGCCCTGGGGGACCTGGCCAGGGAACGGGTGCCATGGTAACTTGGCAAGCTTCTGAGGGTCCGGCAGAGAGGAGGGGAGAGGCCAGGGGCCCTCGGCCCAGGGCTTTCACCCACGCACGGATCCCAGCCCTCGTGGGTCCCGGGACGGTGCTGCCTCCCGGTCTCAGTCCCCAGGTGCACCGAGAGCTGTGGGCTTGTTCTGGGCCCTTTGCGGGTGCGGCCCAGACACCTGTTCCGAGGCTGCGACAGGGACACGCTCCACTCCAGGTCACAGGCGTGGACACAGGGTCACCTGCCCCCTATGGTGCCTGGCAAAGCTCACTTTTAAAAAAATATATTTCTATCGATTTCAGAGAGTAAGGGAGAGGGAGAGAGAATCACAGATAGGCGGCCTCCCTCACGCCCCACACTGGGGATGGAGCCTGCAACCCAGGCAAGTGCCCCTGACCGGGAATTGACCCATGACCTCCTGGTTCCTAGGTCCACACTCCACCCCTGAGCCACGCCCACCTTGCGGGCAGAATACAAGTTTTGTGTCTGGACTGTGGGGGACCGTCAAGTGGGGACCTGGCCAGGCCCCCCGCCAGCTTCCTGTGGCTGCCAGGCTGTCGGCACCCTGGACTCTGAGCCCCTGTCGGCCCGGCCTGGCGCGGCTGCACCCAGGGTGCTTAGGCAGAGGGCCAGAGGGAATTTTCCACCTGCCCGCTGTGCTGTTTGCTCTGTGGTCTGGAGCCGGGCCTGCGGAAGGGCAGCCCCTCGGGCAGCTCCCCCATGTCTGGGGTTGCCTCGCTCAGGAACGGCCAGCCCGAGCCTCCCTTTCCTCCTTCAGAGGGGAGCCCACCTGGGTGAGCAAGGTTAGGAGGCTCAGTGGTTGGGCATCGACCTCGAACCAGGAGGTCAGGGTTCAATTCCCGGCTTGCAGGCTCGATCCCCAGTGTGGGGCGTGCAGGAGGCAGCCGATCCACGATTGCTGTTTCTCTCTCTCCCTCTCCCTTCCTCTCTGAAGTCAATAAAAATATATTTTTTTTAAAAAAAGGAGCCTTGGATCATCCATGTGAACCCTGCCTTGTCCAGATGGGGATAGTGAGCGACAGACAGGCCCAAGGTCACAGAGGGACGCGGTGGCCGAGTGTCCAGGCCCAGGACCCAGGTCCTGACCACACCTTCCCTCCGTCCCAGCGCCCTCTCCCCTAACCTCACGCCCAGCCCTAACCCTGACCCTATCCACTTGGACTCCTCATGTGAGTGAGCAGCACCACCACCCTCAGGATCACCCCCACCACCTTCAGGGTGCCCCCCAGTCACCCCAGGCCGGCTGAGCTCTGCCCAGCAGCCTCAGGTTGAGGGTGGGCTCCCGGCCTCTGAGAAGTGACTGCAAGCCTGGATGGCCCCTCCTCCCGGGAGGAGGCTAGAGACTGGACAGCAGGGCAGGGGGTCCTGAGACCTGGGCCTCCAGAGAGGGGCGGAGCCGGGGGGAGTGAGGCCCACTGACCCCCAAGTTTCTCGCCTTGCTGGGGAGCTCCAAGACCCCTGGCCCGGCCTTGGGCCACCCGTGGGGGTGAGGTCACAGCGCCCTGTGTCTCCAGTGAGTGCACCTGCTCCAGGGAGTAAACAGCAAATGAGAGGCCCGGGGCAGGGGCGGGGCTGAAACTGGGTGCCAGGAGCTAGTGAGTCACATTCTCACTAGGTGGCCACCAAGGAGGGAGGGGGGAGGGAAAAGGGGGGGTAGGCAGATCCCGGGCACAACACAGGCTGAGCCAGGCCCCATGCCCCTCCTCCGGGACTCCCAGAAGGTCCTGGGAAACCTCACCTCCCGCCTCTTCCTTTGACTGAGTTAGGAATGCCACGCCTTAGAGATGGCCCAGAGAGGTCAAGTGACTGGTCCAGAGACACACAGCACGGCATTGCCTGGGGGACTCCCCAGCAGCAGGTTCTATCCTTGGAGCCAAGAATAGAGCTCCCAGCAGGCTTGCCCTGCCCAGCCCTGTCCTGCCCCTCCTGCTGGGAAAAGATCCGTAATCACAGACATTGCTAAAGAAGCAACATAGTCAGGCCCCAGAGCTGCCCCGGGGACAGGGGAACGTGAGGCCCCTCAGTCTCGCTGACATCAGCGTCAGCGTCAGCGGGAAGGGCCATCCCCAGAAGCCCTGCCCCGTGGGTGACATCACGGACTGGTGGAGAGAGGAGGGTGAGGAGACCAGCACAGCCGCCCGAGGGAGGTGGCAGACCCACCGCAGGGGCGGGGGGCGGGGGGAGGGCAGGAACTCAGAGTGCCATCTCCCGCCCCCTGAAACCAGGGTCTGGGGCCCACCCCAACCCCGTGACTGAGTCAGCCCTGGGCCCGTGATGGGCAGCATCGCGCCGGGCCTGCCCCACGACCCAGCGTTGCGGTTGGGGTGGAATGTGCAGAATGCCGAGTTTCAGGTCACCCTGGCACATCTCGGCGTGCCCCTGGGCGGCCGAGACCCGGGCAGGTTTCCGGCCTCCCTGAGCCTCATCTGTAACTTGGGTGAACTCACCCGGACCCCCCTCCACCCCCCACCCCCCCCGCCACCCGGCAGGGTCTTCGTGAAGAACTGGCGGGTGCCCCGTGGACCACTCCTGGCGTGACGCCGTGTGGGCTGGATTCCTGGGAGTTCAGCGGGTGGTGATTCCTCCTGGGTGGGGCTCCTCTGGGGTTTAGGGGTGACGGGGGGGGGGAGATGCAGACGTAGAAAAGGACAGGCACGCTGACCCACCAGGGCGGCTCCGTGGCTGAGCATCGACCTAGGAACCGGGAGGTCACGGTTCGATTCCCAGGCAGGGCATACGCCTGGGTCCAGGGCTCGATCCCCAGTGGGCGCCGTGCGGGCGGCAGCTGATCCATGATTCTCTCTCATCATGGAGGTGTGTTTGTGTTTTTTTCTTTTAAATATATTTTTGTTGATTTTACAGAGAGGAAAGGAGAGAGATAGAGAGTTAGAAACACGCATGAGCAAGAATCATTGATTCAGTCCCTGGGCCGACACTCCATCCACGGAGCCAAACCGGTTAGGGCTGGTCATTGATGCCTCTCTCTTTCTCTCCCCCGCTCCCTTCCTCTCTGAAATCAATGAAAATATACACTGAGTGGCCAGATGATGATGATCTCTGAATGCATCATAATCTGGCCACTCCGTGTCTGTCCTATAGAAGAAAAGGCTAATATGCAAATTGTCCCCTCGACCAGGTGTTCGACCAGCAGGCAGGCTGGCCAACCGCCCATGTCCCCTCCCCCTAGCCAGGCTGGCCAGACCCCACCCATGCACGAATTCATGCACCGGGCCTCTAATAATAATCTGGCCACTCAGCGTCTGTCAATGGAAAAATATCCTTGGGGGAGGATTAACAAAAAAAATTAAAAAAAATAATAAAATGAGGCCAAGTAACCTGAAGGTGGTGGAAGACAGAGGGGAGGTGGCAACCTTGGAGGGAGGGAGGGAGGGGTCTCACAGGGCCCCGGGGGAGTGACAGCCCTGGCCCCACCCAGCCCTGCCCCAAGGGGCCCCCTCCCGGGACCACCCCCAGCAGTGTCTCCCCGCCCACCCGCCCACCCACTGCAGCCGGCTGGAGCAGGATGGGGCAGGGACCGGGTCCGTTTCAGCCCCTTCTGGGGTGGGAGGAGGCACGCCCGGGTGGGACTGCCAAAGTCAACAGGCCTCTCTGTGGGCAGGGACTGGTCTGGCACCTGCAGGCCCGGTGCCCAGCCCACAGACCTGGGTTCCGGCCTCTCCTGGCTCAGCTGGTGTTTCTCTCTCCCCGGTTCTCTGTCTCCATCACACAGTCCGGTCACCACCCTTCAGGACCACAGACCTGCCCCCCCTGACCCCCCCACCCCCCGTCACCCCTAAACCGCAGAGGAGCCCCAGGAGGAATCACCACCCGCTGAACTTGCCCCGAGGACAGAAACCGCCCACCACACGGGCTCGGAGGCCGCGCTGGCCAGACGGTTCTCTCACAGTGAAAGCCCTGGCCCCTCCCCGCAATGCACACAGCTGTTAACCCGTCACCCCTCCTCAGCCGGCTCCCGAAAACCTGGTGTACGTGATCCCCACCCGCGTCTCCTCAAGACCTCTTACCCTGCCCGGCCAGCGTGGCTCCGTGGTTGAGCATCAACCTAGGAACCAGGAGGTCAGGGTTCGATTCCCGGTCAAGGGCACAGGCCCGGGTTGGGGGCTCCATCCCCCGTGGGGGGCGTGCAGGAGGCAGCCGGTCCAGGATTCTCTCTCCTCATGGCTGTTTTTCTCTCTCTCCCTCTCCCTTCCTCTCTGAGATCAATAAAAATATATTAAAAAAAAAAAAAAGTCCGTGCGCCCCAGGAACGAGTGGTGGATTTAGCTAGCAGGTGGGTGCAGGGGGCCCTGGGCCTGGGCAGAGACCCCCCAGTCCGTCCCTCGCTGCGGAGGGGGGCCAGGCTCACGCTCCCTCTCCCCACCGCCTGTTTTGTTTTGCAAAATCAGAAGGTGTTTCCCGCCCCAGAGGCGGGCAGGTGGCGGGCAGCAGGCCCTCCAGCCCCACAGACGCTGCTTTCAGGGCCACCACCTCCTGCAGCGTGTCCCTCGCCCTTCCCTCTCCCAAATGTTCCCCGAGCTCTCCCCACCCCTGGACGCTCTGCACCCCAAATCCCTCCTCCCTGGCTGAGACTGTTTGCTCAGGGTGGGGACCTGGCCATGAGGAGCCAGCCTTTTGCCCACACAGAGGTGGGGGGGCCGCTGAGTCCCCCTCCATGCAGCCCTCACAGGGATAAAGCCTCCTGCAGTCGGAGCAGTTCACAAGGGGGGGGCCCCCCTGTCCCCCTCCTGTCCTGGCGTGCCCCTCGCTCGGGCGGGCAGTGGGACGGCACTAATGCCCTTTGCCCAGGTGGCGGGGGGCAGGCTGAGGGGAGCCAGCAGCTGCCTTGCCCAGCCCTGCCCTGCCCCCCCCACCTGGGCGGGGCTGTCCTTCTGGCCCCCCCTCCTGGAGCTCCGTCCCCGGGCAGGCGGCACAAAGGGGCCTTTGTCTGGGCTGGAAATGGTGGTTCTCTCCCATGTGGAACCGTGGGCTGGGGCTGGTACCACGCAGGAGGCGGGGTCAGGGCCTGCCGCGGGCACTGGGATTAGGGGGCCATCCTCCGGCGCTGACAGCCCTGTCCTAGGCCCTAATCCTCACCTGCTGGGCCCAGGGCGCACACCCTTCCTTCCCCAGGCTGGGCCCTGGGAGCCGCTCGCGGAAGGGAGCCAGGAGCCAGGGGGCCCAGGCGGACCGGTGGGTGCCTCCCACCCTAGCACCCGAGGCTCGGTTTGCAGCCCTGCCAGCGCGGCACTGGGTGTGAACGTGCAGAGAGGCACTGCCTGGTGACAAAGGTAGTGCCTGCTTTGGCCCAGGGCCACCCCCTCCTCCCAGAGCCTCCGTGGGGTGGGATGTGGGGGGGTGTACCAAGCCTCTGAGGCCCGGGGCCGGTTCTCCCATTTGCTTTGGCACAAGGGAGTCTCTGCCCAGGCCCTGCTCTGCCCACAGCCCTGCAACCTCTGCCGTCACCTCCTGCAGCCCGTGCCCCCTCCCAGTTCCTGTGCCCTGGGGTGCTCCCCACCTCCCCTCACCCAGCCTCCAGGGCCCAAGAACACACAAGTTCCAGACTAGACGTTCCCTGGGCCTCCAGGACCAGGTCCCGTGCAACTTTTTAAGGAATCCAACAGCGAGGCCCGTGCGGCTCCGTGGTGGCGCCTTGACCCCTGAACCAGGAGGTCAGGGTTCGATTCCCGGTCAGGACACACGCCCGATTGCGGGCTCCATCCCCCGTGTGGGGCGTGCAGGAGGCAGCCGGTCCATGATTCTCTCTCATCGTGGATGTTTCTATCTCTCTCCCTCCCCCCCACTCCTTTCCTCTCTCTCTAAAATCAATAAAAATAGGTTTTATTTTAAAAAGAGAATCCAACAAAAACAAGCCCATGGAGATGGAATGGGGTCCTCCCTCAGGGTGGGAGCCTCCTGGGCCAGCGCTGCCACGGCCAGCAGGACAGAAACCACGCGTCCCGCCTGAAGAAGCCTTCGGGACAAAGGCAGGGGCAGGTGGCCTTGCTCTCCCCGGTCCTGCCTCTTCCTTATTCTGGGGAGATCCCTAGATTCCACTTAGAAATAACATGAGCATCGCCAAGCTGGCCCAGTCCACCCCATTTTACAGATGGGTAAGCTGAGGCTCAGAGAGGGGGTTCCAACTGAGGGCCCCTGGCCGCCGAGAGACCAGACGGAGGACCCGGGGCCGACGGGGACCTCGGGACACACGGGCTCCCTGCCGTGCTGGGGACCGGCCGTGGGGGCAGAGCTGTTGAAACTGGCAAAAGGCAAACAGGCCAGACTGGTGACCTAACCCCGTGCATCTCACTCCTTTATCAGTTTCCTCTGAAGCCCTTATCTCCCTGGACTTAAAGCCACACGGCTGCTATCTCCACCCAGCCCGGGCATTTATCAGGTTCTAGAGTAACAGCTTTCCAGGCTGCTGGGAGCCCAGTGCCAGGGCCGCGGCCTGGCGTGGGGAAGGCGTGTGTGTCTGCCCGCCCCTCCCTCGCCCAGGCCCACACTCCCAGCTGGCCAGAGCCCCTCATCGCCGTCTGGGAAGAGCCAGGAGACAGGGGGGAACCCCTGTGAGGCCACCTCGAGCAGGTTCTGAGCTAAAACTTCCATTTTCTTTATTTTTTAAAAATCTATTTGTACTGATGTCAGAGAGGAAGGGAGAGGGAGAGAGAGAAACATCATGGAGGAGAAAGGATCAGGGATCGGCTGCCTCCTGCACGCCCCACACTGGGGATCGAGCCCGCAACCCGGGCCTGTGCCCCGACCGGGAATGGAACCCTGACCTCCTGGTTCGGAGGTCACGTTCAACCACGGAGCCACGCTGGCCGGGTGGCTGGGCTCATGCAAGTTTCTCCAAAACTGTTTCTGAAAAGAAAAAAAATGTCTACATCTCCCCAAAGACAGGGCAAGCCTCCAGCTTCAGGGGGGAGCGCACACCTCTCACTGCGAGCCTGGGCAGCCTCCCCGGACGCGGCCCCTCCCCGGGGACCACGGTCACCAGGGCCCCTCTCCATCCATCTGTTTGTTTTCTACGCGGCCGAGTTCATCACGCCCTGTCGCTGCCGGGGCAGGGAGTGCCCGCCTCTGACAAGGCACGCAGCCAGCTGCGAGGTGACCTGTTCCTTTGCCGTCTCCACCCAGAACATGCTCCCCGGGGCGGGGGGCCGCCGGGACCGGGTCATCCCACGCTGGAGTCCCCCAGCCTGGCCCAGACCAAGTGCTCGGCTCCGTAGGTGTTCGTGGAGGGAGGGACGCTGCTTCAAACCCTCCCTTTTCCTCGGAGTTCCCAGAGACCAGTTCTGCTCTGTCCCCCTGCCCTCTGCGCCCCCCACCCCCCCCACCCCGCCCTCTGCAGCCAGTGGCAGACGCCAGGTAGCACGGCCAGGGCATCCTCAGCTTCAGTTCCCACCGGGAACATCGTTGCTGGCTGTCTCTTCCTCTCCCTTCCTCGGTGAGAGCAATAAAAACGTATTTTATGTTTTATGTGGAAGGTTCAGAGGGCCGGGGGATAGCCCGCCTTTGCCAGTACCAGCTCCGTCTTCTCTGTTCCGTGCGCCTCTCTCCAGGGGACCGACTTGCTCCCCTCTTGGAGCCCCCCAAGCTTCGTTCATTCATCGGCTGGTTTATATTTAAAAATTAATGTTTATCGAGCAGCCACAGTGCCCCGGACTCTGAGATTGAACGGTGAGCAATAAAGACAATAAGAGACACACAACCCCTGTGATGGCCCTTATCTCGGACCCTGTGGTATGACAGTCAATCACGGCTGGATGGATTCATTCCACAGACTCTTACTGAGCACCGGCTAAGGGCTGAGTACGCCGTGGTGCCCAAGACACAAGCCCTGGTTCCTGGTGGTGGGGGAGACAGGCACGTCAACCAACAGTGACACAGCATGGGAGGGCTCGGATGGACGGACCGACGGACGGGCGGGTGGATGGATGGACAGATGGACAGATGGATAGATACATGGGCAGGTGGATGAATGAATGGATGGATGGACGGATGAATGGACAGATGGATGGATGGATGAATGGGCAGGTGGATGGATGGATGAATGGGCAGGTGGATGATGCATGGGCAGGTGGACGGATGGATGGACAGACGGACGGACGGAGGGATGGATAGATGGATGGACAGACGAATGGATGGAAGGTGGATGGATGGATAGATGGATGGATGGACGGATGGATAAACAGGTAGATGGATGGACGAATGGACGGACGGACGGACGGATGGATGGACAGGTGGGTGGATGGACTGACGGATGGATGGACGGACGAATGGGCAGATGGACGGATGGATGGACAGGTGGGTGGATGGACAGATGGCTGGATAAATACCTGCATCAGGAGAGAAGCAGCGAGAGGGAGAGGGGCGGTGGGGCTGCTGGGAATGTGCCCCACAGCTTGTTCCTGGACTCTAAGCTCCACGAGCCAGAACCCTGCTCGACTCGGCCTCCCTCAAGCCTCAGTCCTGCCCAGGCGTCTGTCCCATGGATGTAAGTGTGTCCCCGCTGTGTCTGGGTGCACCAAGGGCTTCCGTCTAGCCTGCCCAGCCCCCTCCCAGCCCCTCGCCCTCCCAGATTGCCCCCTGCAGGTGAGCAGCACCTGTCTGCCTGTCCGCCTGTCCATACAGCTGAGGAGCTCTGGGGAAGGAAGCCAGATGAGGCAGGTCCACTCGCTCCCCACCCTCCTGCCTGCCCCCAGGCGATGTGTCCCATGAGAAGCACAGGGTCCCCAGGCCACCCACCGACACCCTGCGGATCGGCCCTCCTGGGGACCCTGCCTCCTAGGAGGACCCTGACCAGACAGGAGCAGGGAAGGCCGGTCAGGCAGGGCGACCAGCTCCGCCCCCACAGTCAGGGTCGCTCGGGGTGCTGCGGGGAGGTGACCACCGGCCCAGGGCCTTGCCGGGTGCGTGGCAGCTCCAGCCCATTCGAGGAGGGAATGCTGTCTCCCAGCTGCTGGGCCGCCAGAGCGGACGTGCTGGCCCGGAGCCCACAGCACCACGCCCGCCCCACACCGAGACCAGCTTAGGTTTCGCCCGCGTGGCCATGGCGACCGAGGGGTGGGTAGGAGGAAGCCTGGGAGCCGGACCAGCACGGCAGGGCCCTTGTCTGAGCGCTCAGAGCAGCTGGGGGTGCAGAGGACTTGGTTGTCCCAGGTGCCAGGGTCTTGGGGCCCCCCTCCCACCCCGTCCACTGCCGGGCGCCTCGGCAAGCCGCTCGGGGCCTGTCCAGACTTGCTCTGGCCGCCGCCGCCAGTCCCGGTCCAGCCTCGCCCTTCCCTCTGCTGACCCCCGGGGCCTGGGAACGGCTTTGGAAACAAGAGGAGAGGCCTCGGGTCACCAGCGCCCGGCCTGCGAGCCATCGCCATCCTCTGAGCAACACCTGGCGTCTCCACCCTCACTCTGTGCCACCCTGGGCGCCGTCGCCACCATGGCCACGCACGGGCCCCCGCCTGGCGGCCGCCCAGCCCCACTCCCCGCCGTCTCCCCACACGGCCACCGGAGTGAGCTTGGAAAGTGGACATCACGTGATTCCTCTGGGCTCCTCAGAATGACTGCCTAGCCCAGCTGGTGTGGCTGAGCATCCACCCAGGAACCAAGAGGTCACCGGTTCGATTCCCGGTTCGATTCCTGGTCCGCGCACCTGCCTGGGTAGCGGGATCCATGGGGGGGGGGGGTGGGATGTGGGGGGCGTGCAGGAGGCAGCCGATCCGTGATTCTCTGTCATCATTGATGTTTCTCTCTCTCTCTCCCCCTCTTCCTTCCTCTCTGAAATCAGTATTTTTATTTATTATTATTATTATTGTTAACCCTCACCCAAGGATAGTTTTCCATTGGTTTTAGAGAGAGCGGGAAAGACAGGGAGAGACAGAGAGAAGCATCGAGGTGAGAGAAACCCACCGATGGGTTGGCCTCCTGCTCACGCCCTGACCAGGGCCCGGGCCGAGGAGGAGCCTATAACCGAGGTACGTGCCCTGGACCGGAATCGAACCCGGGACCCTTTGGTCCGCAGGCCGACGCTCTATCCGCTCTATCCACTGGGCCAAACCGGCCAGGGCTCAATTTAAAAAAAAAACATTTTTTTTTTTAATACACAATGGAATACGACGCTGCCGTAGAAAAGAAGGAATTCCTACCATTTGCAACAGCACGGATGGAGCTGGAGAGCATGATGCTAAGTGAAATAAACCACTTGGAGAAAGATAAATGTCACAGGATCTCACGCGTTTGCGGGATATAATGAACAACATACACTGATGAACAAAAACAGACTCAGGGACAGGGAAGCAGCGCTCGGACCTACAAACCTCAGAGGGGAGGGCGGGGGGAAGGCGGAGAGATCAGCCAAAGGACTTGTGTGCACGCAGATACGCCTGACCAACGGTCACGGACACCAGGGGGTGAGGGCATGAGTATGGGGGGCTGGGGGCAATGGGGGGATGAGGACACACATGTAACACCTTAATCAATAAAGAAGTTTTTTAAAAAGTTTTAAATGACAGCCCACGCTTCACCCCAGGCCACCAGGGCTGCTCCTCACCTGGGGCCTCCCCCTCCCGCCTGCTGCCTTCAGCTCAGAACGCCCGGCTTCTCCCGCTTCTCCCGCGTCCAGGCCCAGCTTTGGACCCCTCTCCTCCCGGGCGCGTCCTAGCCCTGGCCTCCCGCATGCAGAGGCCTCCATCCCCGCCCTTCCGAAAATAGACCGGCCGGGACGCGGCACGCGGCCTGCAGCACGTCGCCGGCCTCTCGGAGCGCATACCTGGCCCCGCTGGCTCATGCCCGTGTCCTTTCCCCTGGGTTTATCAGTCCCCTGCCAGCTGGGTATGAGGGCCCCCAGGGCACAGGCCTTCTCCCTCACCGTCACATGCATGTCAGCCTGGAGACGCCACACGGGAACATTTCTGAGGAATGAGTGATGGGAGCCGTTCGGACACCGCATCCGCTCTCGGGCCTCGAGGAGAAACCCAGTGGACACTCGGGGCTCGGACTTCAGGCATTTGTTGGAAAACCGAGTCGTTTTTTTCCCCGTGAGGAATCCCGTAAATGGCCAGCGTGGCTCGGTGGTTGAGCGTTGACCTATGAACCGGGAGGTCACGGTTCCATTGTGGGCTGGAACCCTAGGGTGGGGCGTGCCGGAGGCAGCCGACCAGTGGATGCTTCTCATCCTTGATGTTTCTATATTTTTTTAAAAAATTCATGTAGAGAGAAAGGGAGAGGGAGAGAGAGAGAAACATCCACGATGAGAGAGAATCATGGACCGGCTGCCTCCTGCACGCCCTACGCTGGGGATCGAGCCCACAGCCCAGGCCTGTGCCCTCCCGACCTGGAATCGAACTGTGACCTCCTGGGACTGTGACCTCCTGGGTCATAGGTCGAAGCTGGCTTCAGGGCTGTCTACCTCTTTAATTGTCTGCCTTCCCCACCCTCAGCCTTCCCCGAGGGCCCCTTTATGTTTTAAAATGATGCTAATTCCCCAGCAACAAAAGCATTGTCTCCCTTTGTTTGCTGCGGGAGAGACGGCTTTGTCATGCGAAGGTGACCCTGGATCCGCAGTCCCTGGAGACACCTGGGTCTGGTTCGCGGAGGGAGACGTTTCTTCCGGTGATCGGCGATCGGCTTGGTGGTCAAGAACCAAACTGCTGGAGATGGGAGACAGATGGGAGGCGTTGGAGAAACACATTCTGACCGTACGGGTCTCGTGGCTGAAATGCTCGGCGATAACGAGGCGCCAAGTGCCTGCGACCAGGGGGACGGACCTTGAGGAGGTCAAGCTGACGACAGAAGGGAATGGGGGGGGGGGGGGGCGGGGGGCGCGGGGAACACGGGAGGTCCAGGCCCCAGGGAAGGGCTGGGCGTGTGGCAGGCGGTCAGCACACCCGTGGTGCCTGCATGTCCATCCTCCCGTGCCGAGGACGAAGGACGGGATGGACAACACCCTTAGGTGAACTCGGCCGCTAATCCCCGAGAGGAAGAGACATCCATTCTGAGTCACACCCACCCCAGGCCCTGACCCCACCCAGACCTGCCCCGGGCTGCCTCCTGGCTCTGCACCCTCTTCTCCCCTGGTTCCCTGCAAGGTCATTGTCACCCACCCAATAAATACCCTGGCTGTGGAGCCACCAGGCCCCGGGCACCACGGAGTCTCTCATCAAGGGGGCCAGTGGACCCCACTCTTTATGTTTAATCCTCCCCGAGGACATTTTCCCGTTGTTTTTTAGAGAAAAGTGGAAGAGAGAGGGAGAGACAGAGAGAAGCAGCGAGGTAAGAGAAACACGTCGATGGGTTGCTTCCTGCACACGACCCCCACCAAGGCCTGAGTCGGGGAGGAGCCTGCAACCCAGGTACCTGCCCTTGACCGGAATCGAACCCGGGACCCTTCGGTCCGCAGGCCAATGCTCTATCCACCCAGCCACACCGGCCAGGACTCTTTTTAAAAATTTTTTCTTATAAATATATTTTTATTGACCTCAGAGAGGAAGGGAGAGGGGGAGAGAGAGAGAATCATGGATCGGCTGCCTCCTGCACGCCCCACACTGGGGCTCGAGCCCACAGCCCAGGCCTGTGCCCTTGACCGGGAATCGAACCGTGACCTCCTGGTTCCTAGGTCGACGCTAAACCACCAAGCCACGCGGGCCGGGCAGAGGGTCCCACTCTGACTCTGTGTCTCCCTAGACCTCAGTCTCCTGCCAGGAGAGGCCGGCCGAGGAGAAGGTCTGAGCCCCCCCCACCCCCCCCCCCTCCCCCCGCCTCTGGTGACATGGAGACACAACTCCCTGGCCTCCCCGGCCCCCCAAAGGCGTGTCATCCTCGGCTGCCTGGCACCGGGCTGACAGGGAAGGAGGGGAGCCTGCTCCCCAGGGGCCCCACCCCCAAGGCTTCTGCCCAACCTGTCGGGCAGGTGTGTCTGGCTCGGAGCCAGTGAGGCCCAGCCTCCAGCTCACTTACGGGAAGGAAGGATGTAAACAGAGGACAAGGGGCAGGTGGGGGACAAAGGTGGCCGGGCCTGTGTGTGCTCCTCGCTCTGCCCGAGAATGCTCCCATCTCAGCCCAGTGGCCGCCACCCGGGGACCGGGACCTGTCCCCGGAGCCCAGCACGCAGCACCTCGCGCTCCCCCATGGCCCCCCAGGACGCCCCTTCCCCTCTCCTGGGTGGCCCGGCCCCTCGGTCCCCCCTCCCAGCCAGATCTCTGCCCCTGGGGAGGCCTTATGGCTCAGCCGATGGCCAGGACACAGCCCCAGAGCCCCAGGTACTCGGGCACTGGCCTGTGTGTGGCATGGGGCTGCCCGGAGGTGAGGGGGCCCTTTAGGGTTGGTTATCCATGGCGAGAAGTGGAGAGGAGGAGGAGGAGGAGGACAGAAGGCCCGGGATGTCAGGGGGCTTGAGCCACGATCCCCTGGGAGTCTCCCTGACTCCAGGGTCAATGCACTGAAGATGCCTCTGAGGACTGGGCCCCAGGTAACGCAGGGAGTCCATGCATTCAGCGACAAGGCATCGGCTGCCCCCAAGCCCAGTGCCCGCTCCTCGGAGCAGAGACCCTACCTGCCCATGTGCACCTCCTTGTCATGGGACAGGGGGCATTAAAAGAAATGCATCGAGCCTGCTGCTGTGGCTCAGTGGGTAGAGCGTCGGCCTGAGGACCGAAGGGTCCCGGGTTCCGTTCCGGTCAGGGGCACGTGCCCGGGTTGCGGGCTCCATCCCCAGTAGAGGCTGTACAGGAGGCAGCTGATCCATGATGCTCTCTCATCACTGATGTCTCTCTCTCTCTCCTTTCCTCTCTGAAATTATAATAAAAATATTTTTAAAAGAAAAAGAATAAAGCACAGTCTGGGGGCCGCAGATGATGCAGAGGCACCAGGTGACTCACGATGGGAGACCCTGTGTCTGGGAGAGACAAGCCCAGAACCCAGAACCGAGGGGCCCCGGGAGAGGGGAGCTCTGTCCTGCAGGACCAGGAGGACAAAGCCAGCAGGGTGGGCGGGGCCACGTGTAAGCTCCTCCCCCAAGACCAAGCAGGTGTCCCTCCTGGGCTCCTGGGAGACATTGGACTCGGCTGGCCGTCCCCTCGGTGAGCGCCTGATGCGCAGGGGTGGCTCAGCCGGCAGGCGACACCTCCAGAGAGGAGGCCCTGGCCCCTCGCCAAGCCGCGGTGCCATCCTCTCCCTTGTCTGACAGGGCAGGGCCCGAGCAAAGGCATCCCGAGATAGCCACCCGCTGCTGACCCACATACATGGAGTGGCCAGATGATGATGATCTCTGAACGCATACTAATCTGGCCACTCCGTGTCTATCCTATAGACTAAAAGGCTAATATGCAAATTGTCCCCTCGACCAGGCGTTCGACCAGCAGGCAGGCTGGCCAACCGCCCATGTCCCCTCCCCCTGGCCAGGCTGGCCGGACCCACCCATGCACGAATTCATGCACCAGGCCTCTAATATAAATATATATACATATATATATATATATACTGAGTGTTCAGAGATCATCATCATCTGGCCACTCAGTATATGTCCAGGAAGCGATACCGGGTGAACCGTATCTCCAGGAGCTAAACCAGTCGGGGAGACCCTCCTCAGGGCAGGATCCGAGCACGGAGGGGACCCCTTATTATTTTTTTAAAATATTTTTATTGATTTCAGATCCAGAGAGAGAGAAAGAAACATCAATGAGGAGAGAGAACCATTGATTGGCTGCCTCCTGCATACGCTCAACCACTGAGTCACACACACACACCTTTTTTTTTAATCCTCATCCGAGGGTATGCCCATTGACCTTAGAGATGGGGGGAAGCAGAGGGAGGGAGGGAGAGAGAGAGCGAGAAAGACATTGATGTGAGATGGGAGAGGGAATATCGATGCATGTGCCCCGACCAGGGAGGGTACCCACGCCCCAGGGATGTGCCCTGACGGGGAATCGAACCCGCCACCTTTCAGTATAGGGGACGGCACTCCAACCGAATGAGCGGCCTGACTGGGGTTATTTCACTTTTTTTTTTATTATTTATTTCTAATCCATTGATTTCTGTTCATATATATATATATTTGGTATTGATTTCAGAGAGGAAGGGAAAGGGAGAGAGATGGAAACATCCGTGATGAGAGAGAGTCATGGATCGGCTGCCTCCTGCACTCTCCACACTGGGGATCGAGCCCGCCACTCAGGCCTGTGCCCTTGACCGGGAATCGAACCCGGGACCCTTCAGTCCGCAGGCGGACACGCTCTGTCCACTGAGCCACACCAGCGAGGGCCACTTTTTTTTTTTTTTAACAAATGTTTCCAAAATAGAAAAAGCGTTTGTCTTCTCTCCCTTGTTCTAAGAGCAATGCAGGCGTTCGGGAAGAGACATTTCAGGAAACAGAGAAAGCCTGATCCCCGCCCCCCCCAGGCATCGGGCCTCCCTGCCGGCTGCTTTCCACGCATGCCCACACCTTTAGTCACCCTTCCCCTTCAAAACCAACGTCGGGACATACCTGCCGGCCGCTGTCCCACCGGCCTCCTCACTTAACCGGGTATCACACAACCACATTGCACATCTCTCCGTAGCCAGGCATCCTTCTTCTTAAATTGTTTGAATTGATTTTAGGCAGAGGAAGGGAGAGGGAAACACCGATCAGTCGCCTCCTGCCCGCACGCCGACCGGGGATCGAACCGGCACCCGGGCATGAGCCGGGCCAGCGGCCTTTTGGTGCACAAGACGATGCCCGAGAATGTCTCAGACATGAACTTGCTCTGTGAACAAGGTCCCCGTGTTTTGTTTTGTTTTTGAAACAAATCGGTTTTTTGTTGATGTCTGAGAGGAAGGGGGGGAGAGAGAGAGAAACCTCCATGATGAGAGAGAATCATGGATCGGCTGCCTCCTGCACGCCCCACACTGGGGATCGAGCCCGTAAATCAGACAGGTGCCCTGACTAGGAACCGAACCCAGGACCCTTCTGTCCATGGGCCAACCTGTCTACTGAGCCGAACCAACGAGGGCAAGAATAAGTCCTTTTATTTAAAAAAATACATTTTTATTGATGTCAGAGAGGAAGGGGGAGAGAGAGAGAAACCTCCATGATGAGAGAGAATCATGGATCGGCTGCCTCCTGCATGCCCTGCACCGGGCATGTGCCCTGGACCGGAATCGAACCGGGGACCCTTCCAGTCCACAGGCCGGCGCGCTATCCACTGGGCCACACCAGCTGGGACCGCGCCCCTGCTTTTTAAGGCTTTTAAACACTGTCCTTGGGAAAGGGTGCCCCGGCCCACACCTGGGCCCAGGGCTCGGGGCCGGCCTCACCAGCTCCTGCCATCGGGAGGATCTCTCCACCCTGTGATGTTGGAAAGTCAGTGCCTCCCCGGGTCAGCATCGACTCACATTTCAAACAATTCCCTTTGGAGCGTCTCGTCCTTCAAACCCAGCCCTCGCCACCCGGCACCAGCGGTCCCTCTGGGCCAGACACCAGTGGAGGGGACCGGGCCCGTGAGGCCAGGGCGCTCAATCCCAGCATGCCTTGCCAGCACCAGGGAGGATGAGGGTGGACAAAGGATGCGGGACTCTCCCTGAGTCCCGGAGGCTGGCAGGTGTGGAGCTGCGCAGGTGAGGCCGAGTCACGAGGGGCCCTGGGCGTGGCTTCTTGGATCCGCACCAGAGTTGACAGGAAGGTTCCAGTAACGGGTGCTGAGCTGAGCTAATTGCTGCTGCCGCCCTGGCCCATCCCTGCACGTAGCAGGGGGCAGGGAGAGGGGAGAGGGGGAAGAAGGGCAGGGAGAGGGGGGAGGGGGAGGAAGGGCAGGGGGGGAGGGGGAAGAAGGGGCAGCGGGAGGGGAGGGGGAGGAAGGGCAGGGAGAGGGGGGAGGGGTGGAAGAGCAGAGGGGGAGGGGGAAGAAGGGGCAGCGGGACGGGAGGGGTGGAAAGAGAAGAGGAGAAGGGAGGAGGGGGGAGGCAGGGGTGCATATGATGAGGGAATACTCCTAACAGATGATTTTTTAAAAATATATATTTTTACTGATTTCAGAGAGGAAGGGAGAGAGAGAGAGAGAGAAAAACATCCACGATGAGAAACATCGATCAGCTGCCTCCTGCACGCCCCGCACTGGGGATCAAGCCCACGACCCGGGCCTGTGCCCTTGACCCGGAATGGGACCGTGACCTCCTGGTTCCTAGTCCGACGCTCAACCGCGGAGCCACGCCGGCCGGGCCTGTGAGATGGGCTTAGAGGATTTCAGAAACGGGAAGCCCACCCTCGTCCCCCACAGGCTCGAGGAGTCCCCGAGAACAGACCTAATGGAACCAGCACCCCAGGCCTGTCTGTCCATCCGTCCGCCCGCCCGCCCGTCCTCGGGCACTTCTCCAAGGCAGGGCACGTGGTGGTGGGTGCTGGCGCCTCTCAGAGCAGAGCCGAGGGTGGGCTGAGGGAGGGGGGTTCCAGCTCTGAAGCCTGAGCTGCTCCCCAACCTCCCTGAACCCTCAGCTTCCCGTGGCCCGAGGGACCTCCTGCCTTGCAGACCTGCTGGGGGCTCTCTGCAGGGTATTGTTCAGACTCCAGCCTCGTCTCGCTGCAGCCCTGCGTGTCCCCTTCCTCCCGAGTTCCTGCGCTGGGCAGGGAGCCGGGCACAGGGCCGGGAGCCTGGGGGCGTGGGGCCGGGAGCAGCACGCAGCGCCCACTCCCAGGGAGATGAGGAAGGAATGCGTGACGGACAGCAAGCACTCGCCTGGCATGCTGCTTGACATCTAGCAGGGGCTTCGCAAGGGGCCTGCTGCCCAGCTATGTAGCTCAACAGTTGCGCGTCGAACTAGGAACCAAGAAGCCAAGGGTTCAATTCCAGGTCAGGGCACAAGACTGGGTAGGGTCCCCCGTGGGGGGCGGGGGGCGGGGGCCGTGCAGGAGGCAGCTGATCGATGCCGTTTCTCATTGATGTTTCTCTCTAGCCCTCTCCCTTCCTCTCTCTCTAAACTATGTTTTAAAAAAATAAATTGGGGAGGGGGGGCGGGGCCCTGCTGTGTGACTTTGAGCAAGTCCCCTTCCTTCTCTGAGCCTCCGTTTGCTCGTCTGTAAAATGGGCTTGTGTACCTGGGTCTGGGAGTCTGAGCTGCCAATCCTGGTTCGAAGTCAAAGGACTAGGTTTAGGGTCTGTTCTTCCTGCAGAGACTGGTTAAGGGAAGACATACAGGACGTGCTGCTGCACGGTGCGTAGGTTTTGCCAGTGCTGACGGGGACCCAGACGGACCGGGCTGCTGGCCAGTGGCGGCCTCCGTAAGCGGTAAGGGCCGTGGCCCCTCGCAGCCCGCCCTCGGGGAGGGCTGGCCGGGGTCCAGACATGTGAGATCCGCCGCATCCTCTGATTTCTTCAGAGACTTTAAGACCCTGGCAACTTACTCCTCGCTGCCTCAGTACCTGGGGGGCCAGGCCAGGCTTGAGGGAGAGTCAGCTGGACCCAGGGAGGAGCTGAGCAGGTTAATAAAGGGCTGGGCCAGCAAGCCTGGGGGGCTGAGTGTGTGACTGTGTGAGTGCATGTGTGGGTGACCTATGTGCGAGTGTGCGTGGGTGTACACACACGTGTGTGACTGTGTATGGCTGTGAATGTCACTGGTATGTGCACGTGTTGTAACTGTCCTGTGTGAGTGCACATGTGTGTGGCCTATGTGCGAGTGTGCCTATGTGTACACACATGTGTGTGACTGTATGGCTGTGAATGCGACTGGTGTGTGCACATGTTGTAACTGTCCTGTGAGTGCATGTATGTGTGTGACTGTGCATGTGCATGCATGAGTGCACAGGGGAGGCGGTGGTGGGGCAGAGAGCCACCAGCTGTTTCCCAGGTCTTGGCCGGGCACCTGCTCTGAGGGGCTGAGGTAAGTAAGCCCATCCTTGCCCAGGGCAGGGGTGCTGTCGACGGGGCGGGAGAAGCGTGTACACACACCCGGTATGGATGGCAGACTGACACAAACCCTCACAACACAACCACGGACCCACCCGGCCCAGGAGAGCAGGTCAGGCCAGTTCCCCCTGAATTGGGTGGAGGGAGGGCTGGGGAGAATCCGGGAATATTCCCTGGAGGCCCGAGGGCAGGCACACCCAAGGGCGGAGGGGTGACCTCCCGGTGACCTGCCCGGCAGCACCAGATCTCACCGGAGCAGATAAGGGCTGACCAGCTGCTCCAGGCAGAACCGAAAACAGCCCGGCCACACCCAGGGAGAGGCCTCCTGGGGAGAGGGGCCTGCAGAGGCTCCTGAGCCCGGGCCAGATGGGAGGAAGGGTGCTGCCACCCAGCAGAGGGTGCCCAGGACAGGGGAGAAAGGCTGCCCAGGGCGAGCACACGGCTCTGCAGGGTCCTGGGGACAAGAGGGGCAGAGGCATCTTAAGAAACCTGTCCCACCCCGGCCGGTGTGGCTCAGCGGATAGAGCTCTGGCCTGCAGCCCAAAGGGTCCCGGGTTCGGTTCCGGTCCAGGGGACGTACCTTGGTTGCAAGGCTCCTCCCCGGCCTGGGCCCTGGTCAGGGCGCGTGCAAGAGGCAACCCATTGATGTTTCTCTCACATCGATGTTTCTCTCTGTCTTTCCTTCTCCCTCCCACTGTCCCTAAACTCAGCGGAAAAATATCCTCGGGGGAGGATTGAAAAGAAGTGACATGTCCCTCTGGTGGAGCTGGGGACCCCTCCCGCCTCCCGGGGCCACCGTGGGGGCGCTGCACCTGGGCTCCCCCCCACCCCCCGCAGGCAGGATCCCCAGCTCCGGTCCCCTCCTCACCGGCCAGTGACCTTGGGCCCGCCCCGTCTCCTCAGGGCTGGGGTGCGCAACAGCCGCGATAATGGGTGAGGAAAGCACCTCATAAACCGAACCGGGACGAAGGTCAGCGTGGAGCCGGGCGGTGCCTCCCTCTGGCCGGGACATGGCGCTTGGCCCATTTCCCGCGCGCTGTCTGCCCCGAGAGCAGAGGGGGGCTGGAGGGGGTGCCTGTGCCCTGCGCCCCCAGGCGCATCCTCCCGTCTGGGCAACAAGGGTGACCCCAAGGTAACGTGGGTGCAGGAATGAGCTCGGTGCCAGCACATGGGGCTTTGCACGGGACGAGGTGCCGAGGAGTCCCCGGGGCGTGGCCTGGCCAGCTCAGGAGCCCCGTGTGTCTGGGGTGAAGCCTGGGCCCTGGCCCATCAGCTCTGGAGGAGTCAGCTGTACACCTCGGAGTCACACGCCTTCTGAGGGCTGCAGGGGGTTCTGGGGTCCTCCAGACAACCCCCCCTTCTGTCCAGCCTCCCCCACCCTGCTTCCCTACTGTCCTATTTCCGTAGACCAACCCCCCCCCCCCGCATACACATACTCAAACACACGCACACGGCATGCACACACACTCCCCATGCACACGCACACACCTTCCCCCCAGAGCCCTGCCTTCCTGCCCCACATCCCTCCGGCAAAGCCTCCTGCTGTTTCCAGGACGACGCAACAGCCTCGCAGACTTCCGAAAGGGGCTGAGAGGCGGGGCCCCCGGAATCCGTCTCCTCCAACTCCAGGGACTTTCCCGGAGGAAGCTACGTGCTGGGGACCAACCTGTGCACAGCCCCGAGGCCCGAGGTGCTGTCCCTGTGCCGACGACGCAACGCAACAGCCAGGGATCTGCTGAGCACGAGGTCAGAGGGCCAAGCCCCGCGGCCGTCCCCTGGCGCGCTGAGCCTCACCGTCTGCATCTGTGAAATGGGCCCAGCACCCGGGATTCCCTCATCAAGTCTCGTCTCCGCGAGGTTGTCGCCGCGTCCACGTCCGATGGCGAGCCGGAGGCCCCCGCAGACACACCACCCGCAGCCAGCGTGGCTGGAATGCGGACGCGCCTCCTCCACGCGCACACCTGGACTCCGACCGCGTCAGCGGAACCCCACCTCCCAGCTGCCCGAAGGGGCCCAACGTGGCTCCCGCAGCACCCGGCCCAGCTCAGCCCGTGGCGCTCACGGCCCCCCAGTCCCGTGGCGCTCACGTCCAGGTCCCGTGGCGCTCACGTCCCGCTCCCGTGGCGCTCACGTCCCGCTCCCGTGGCGCTCACGTCCCGCTCCCGTGGCGCTCACGTCCCGCTCCCGTGGCGCTCACGTCCGCTGGCGTGTCCTTCACCTAGCCCTCCTGGCTCTGGGACCCCCCCCACCCCCTACCCCCTACCCCCCACGCCTGCCTCCGCCTCCCCCTCTGGCCTGCATGAGGGGGAGGTCTTCCACCCATGACCTTAACGGATGCCCATGTCCTCATCCACATTCCGTGCACAGGGAGCTGAGACAGCGGTTACAAAAAAGCCCAGAAGGCACTTTATTGTGGGGGGGGGGGGTCTCTGTGCCCCGCTCAGGAGCCAGGAGCCGGACCATCCTGAGCGTCTGGCACCCCCGCCCCCCGCTGGCCCAAGCCCAGGGCCGAGAGTCAGGGGGACGTCTTAGAAAAAATAGATCTCTATGTACACCGGCGCGTCTGCAGCACATAAATTAGGGCGTGCTCTGACCCCCGCCCGCGGAGCGCAGCACTGGAAGGGAGGCGGGCCCTGTCCCCCGCTCACGGCGCCCTGGGCCTCCCCGCCTCGGTTCGGGCATCCCGGCTGGAGGAAGGCGGCGTGGGCAGCCTGGTCCGGATTGGGCGTCAGGAGGCCCCGTAGAGGCCCCACGTGCAACATGGTCACCGAAACGAGTCACTTCAAAAACCCAGAGCTTGTAATGCCACAAGGCAGCAGCCGGACAGTCCTCCCCATCGGCCGGTGGGTCGGTCGATCGGGGCCACGGCCTCGAGTCCACGCATCTGACTCGGGTCCACTCGGACCCTCAGTTCCGACTCCCGACCACCTCCTCCTCCTTCCAGCCACTGGAGTTCTTGCCGAACTTGTAGACGAGCCTCCGGCCGTCCACGCGCTCCAGGATCTCCCGTTTGTAGTAGTACCTGAGCGGACGCGGGGTGGGGGTCAGAGGGGCCCGGGCAGGGCGCGCCCCGAGAGCCCAGCGCCCTCCCAGCTTCCGGCCCCACCAACCTGAGCTTAGAATTGCTTTCTATTTAGGGCTGTGCCTGGGGCTTGTCAGGGACCCACAGACTTCAGGCCCAGAGACAAGCAACGTGACTGTTTCAACGGAGCACAGGTTTGGGGCGTGTGGGCCAATGACCACTGAGGCCCAGCTGGGATGGCTCAGGGGCTGAGCGTGTCCACCTAAGGACCAGGGAGGTCGGGGTTTGATGCCCAGTCAGGGCACGCGCCCGGGTGGCGGGCTTGCGGGAGGCGCCCCAGGGTGGGGGGCGTGCGGGAGGCGACCGGTCTAGGATTGAACCCTGCACACTTCCTCCGGGCCGCCGTCCACCCCTCAAAGTCGGCGGAACGCTGCAGTCCCCGCCCCACGGGGCTCAGGCCCCAGGAGCCCCCCCCCGCGGTGCCCCAGCCGTGCCCACGGGCAGCCCTCACCTCATGGCCCGGCTCAGCTTCTCGTAGGTCATGCTGCTGTTCTTCTTCTTCTGGCCCCACAGCTGGGCCACGGCCTCCGAGCGCAGGAACTTGAACACGCCCTCCTGCCGGTTCTCCCACCTCATGAGGCCCTCGTTCAGCTCCGGGTGGATGAGGATGTCCCGGATGAACTCCCACAGGTGGGTGCCTCTGGGGGCTGCAGGGCCCAGGGGCCCGTCAGCCGCAGCCAGGGGACCCTGCCCGCCCCGCCTGCCGGACCCTCGACCCGCACATGCCCCCCCCCACCCCACTCCCCCGCCAAACGCCGTGGGCCCAGGACGCCGGCTCCCGGCACGCTGCTTTCCGGCTCCAATACTAGATACAAAAGGGACTGACACGCATCCCACCAACAGCTGGTGACCGTCAGCAACTAAGGGACCCCCAGAGCTGGTCCCGCTGGGCCGGGGCGGGGGGCCCAGGGGCCGGCTTCCTGGGAACCGTACCCCCAGGGCCAGGAATAAACCAGCCGGGCCCCACGCAGGGAGTCCAGGAGCCGGTGCAGAGGCACCTCCGCCAGCCTCAGTTTCCCCTCCTCCTCCAGGACACAAGACCAGGCTCTGCCATTGGTGGTGGGTGACGCCAGGCGGCCCTGCGCCCGCGCCCCGTCCCGCCCGCGCCCCGGCTCCGCGCAGGGTCGCGAGCTCACCGTGCTTGCTCTTCCGGCCCTCCGTGCCGTCCCGGGACTCTCTGCTCAGCTTCCGGGGCCGGCCCCGCTTCCGCTTCCCGTGCTTGGGGTCCCCCTTCTTGTACTCAGGGAAGCCGGCTGTGGTAGGAGGAAGTCGGGTGGCAGGTCAGGCGGCGGGTCAGGAGCGAGGGGTGGGGTCGGGGGGCGGGCAGCCCCCCTGGGGGACAGCCTCCACTCACCCCCGGAGAAGAGCTTGCTGTCCCTGGGGTCCAGGTCCATGTCGCTGCCCCCCGAGTCGGAGGAGTGGAAGCACCCAGAGGCACCGGTTCCTGGGAGGGGAGGCGGGTCCGCATGAGCCCCTCGCCGCCCACACTGCCCACACGCTCCGCACACACGGACACGCTGCCCCGCCAGCCCGGCCTCCGGCAGAGCTGGGAGCCAAGGGCGGGGACACCTGGGGGTGGGGGACTGCTGCCCGGGGAGCCCTCACCTGCGGTGGAGCCGGTGGAGACATCCGAACTGCCCGGGGACGGGGCCCCCACGCCATAGGCGCCCGAGTGGTAGGGGCTGGGCTGCAGGCTGTCCTCCGGGGTCTCTGGGCCAAAGGGGCTGCCCTGGTCTGGGAGGAGGTGAGAGTTCAGACCAGGCCGGGAGGAACGGGCAGGGCCAGGCGGGGCCACCCAGACGAGTGACGACTGACCTGATGACCGTCCCAGCCTGAGACAGGTGTGGGGGAGGGGCAGAGAGGTCGGCGGGGGGACTGGGGAGGGAGGCGGGTGCTCACCAAAGGGGCCGGGGTCCCCCAGTGTCTCCTGGAATGAGGTGCTGTCCTGCTCCAGGAGGTCGATGATCCAGCTGAGCTCGTCCGGGAAGCTGGACGCTGAAGGGGAGGCAGGTCAGAGCCTGGCTGCCCCTTCCCTCCCCCTTCCCCTGGGGCGCCACTGTGGCCGCCCATGGCCCCAGGCTCTCGGTCCTTCCCACAGTCACGTGGACCCCAGACCTCACTGGGACACGGGGACCACCCCCGGCCCAGCCTCCCTGACGGAGAGCAGCCCCCCCTCTCCCGCACTCACTGAGGTCCCACAGCTGGGCGTAGAGCTGGTCCCCCAGGGGCCCGAAGACCAGCCGCAGCTCCTCGGGCGCGCAGCTGCAGAGCGCAGCCCCGTCCATGTCGCAGCGCGAGAAGTCGATGGTGCTGGCGTCAAACTTGTGCTTCTCCACCTGGTAGCTAATCCAGTCGAGCACCTGGGCCTTCGACCAGAACTGGGGCGGCTCCCGCGACCAGCTGGCCTTCTCTGGGGGGGCAGGCACGTGAGGGTCAGCCAGGCACCACGAGGGTCAGCCGCCACCGCAGACCCCCTCCCGGACAGGACAGGGTTCACGCCCTCGCCCGGGCACCGCCACGCGGACGCCCCTCCCGGACCCGGTTTGCGCCCTCGCCCGGCACCGCCACGCGGACGCCCCTCCCGGACCCGGCTTGCGCCCTCGCCCGGCACCGCCACGCAGACGCCCCTCCCGGACCCGGTTTGCGCCCTCGCCCGGGCACCGCCACGCGGACGCCCCTCCCGGACCCGGTTTGCGCCCTCGCCCGGGCACCGCCACGCGGACGCCCCTCCCGGGATAGGACGGGGTTCGCACCCTCGCCTGGGCACCGCCACCTCCAGTGAGTCCCCAGCAGGAGGAGCTCCTTCTGCCTGACCCCCAAGCCACCTGACCTCAAGTCGCACCCCTCCCCGGGAGACCCACCTGTGCCCTCGGGCGGCATCTGGGGGCTGCTCAGGGACAGCACGAGGTCATCGGGCCCGAAGGCGGCAGCGGCGGCGGCGGCGGCCGGGGGGACCGGGGCCGGGGCGGGGTCCTCCGGGCTGTACATGGTGCTGAAGTAGTTGCTGAAAACGTTGCTGATCTCACAGGCTGTGGCCATGGGGCTCCTGGGGGGAGATGGGGCAGGTGAAGGGCGGGGCCTCCCCTCGTCCTGCGGTGACTGGGGTCCCGGGAAGCCTGGGGCGGGGGGAGCCATGGGAGGAGGTGAGAGTTCAGACCAGGCCCCCATTTTTCGGGACACCCCATCTTCAAGGGTGCTGGGGGATCCCCGTGCCCGGGCTAGGCTCCCGCCTCAGTCGCCTGGGCCCTTGAGTGGGGCTGACACCGTCGTAGCCACCGTCCCCCTCGGCTCTCGGACCCTCAGGACACCCCGCTCTCCCGGCACCCCGCACACACCTGCTGGGGACTCCGGAACCAGAGCCCACCATTTCCTGGCCCAGGCTCGGAAGGGGGGGACCTACCAAGGCAGCGGTACCGGCGGGCGGGCGGGCAGGCGGGCGGGCAGGCGGGCGGGCGGGCGCGGCGGGCAGGCGCACTGGCGCGGCTGGTGGGACCGCAGGCGCCAGTAACCACCAGTAACGCAGGAGGCAAAAGCCGAGCAGGTACTGCGACCGCGGCGGCTGCCCGCCCGCTCACCTAAATAGGCCTGGAGCCCCGCCCCGCCAGGCCTCCGGAGTGGGCCACCTGAGCTGGCAGCTCATTGGACGGAGGGGATTTCCTGGCCTTTCGGCTGCGCTCCCGGCCCCAAGTGATTTGCATATTTTGTGCCACTTGGCCCGGGTCCGACCCGGGGTGCTGGGAAGTCGGGCCCGGCTGGTTTAATGATTGTCAGGCGGTTGTCCCGCACCCTCCGGGGCTGGGCACAGGGCACTGGCCTGGGCGGGCGGCGGCGGCGGGAGGGTCGCCGAGGGGGCGTAGCTCCGTCCTTCCCACCAGCCACCCTCAGGCTCAGAGGTTCCTCCAGGGGGTGAGGGGACGGTCGTGGAGGGGCTGGCGAGGGGGCAGGGTACCCCTGGGGGACATGGGTCCCAAGGGCAGCTAGCCCTCAGCACCTGGGCACCTGGGGGTCACGTGGGGAGAGAGCACCCTGAGGGTCAGGCGGGAAGGCGCTCCAGGGAACCTTGGCGGGGGACGGGCCTGCTGCCTAGCTCCCTGCCCTGCGGCTCCCGTTGCTCCCGGCGCGTCCCCAGCGTCCCAGCCCGAGGGCCTGTTTGCTGACACCCATTTCGGACCCTGTCCTAGTATCAGAGCGGTAGCAGCCGCGTCTGGGCAGAGCCAGCTCCACGGCCCGTCCCCAGCCGTCCCCAGCCCTCCGCCTGGGGCAGTGGAGGGTGCAGGAACCCACAGGCTACGTTTCGTCCTCCACCTGATCACCTGGTCCGCCGGCTCTTCGCCGCTCACCTGCCGCTCACCGGCACCTCTGCTGCCCCCTACTGGCCAGAGCCCGGATACCGGCGTCCGTCATTCAAACGCCAGGATTGCTTCGTGTTTGCCCTGAACGTAGTCCCCATTCATCTTCCCTTGTTTTTTAATGTATTTTAATTGATTTCGGAGCAGAGGGGGAGGGGGACAGGGAGGGGGGAAGGAGAGGGAGAAAAACATCAATGAGAGAATCATGGGTTGGCTGCCTCCTACACCCCCCCCCCCCACGCTGGGGATGGAGCCCACAACCCGGGCAGGTGCCCTGACCGGAACTGAGCCGGGACCTCCTGGTCCATGGCTCACCCACTGAGCCACCCTGGCCGGGCGGTTATCCCCACTTTGTAGACGAGAAATTGCAGCTCGGATCCCAGGCCACAGGGAGCTGGTTAAGTGGTGGGGCTGAGGGTGAAGACCACTGACGGGGCTCCTGCCCGGCACACGCCTCCTGGCTCCAGGCCCCCCTCCCCGCCCCGCTCAGCTCTGTGATTCCTTCCTGCCTGTGGTTCTCTCTAGGCCCTGCCCTGGCTGGTTTGCTCAGTGGTCAGTGTCAGTCCAACGACCCAGAATAGCAGGTTCAATTCCCGGTCGAGGGCGTGGACATCCGTCGCAGGCCTGATCCCCGGCCCCCCATAGGGGCGCGTTGGCGAGGCAACCAATGGCTATGTCTCTCTCACTCCTACCACTCTCTCTCTAAAAAAACCAATGGAAAAAATGCCCTCGGTGAGGATTTAAAAAAACACACCAACACAGGGCCCGGTCCTACAGACCCTCCCCACTGAGACCCGGGGTGCAGGGGGCGGGGAAGGGGAAGGGGGCAGGGCAAGGTGGGGTGGAGCAGGAGGCGTATTTTCTGGTTTCTCCCCAACTGTGTGATTCTGCACCTCAGTGTCCCCCAGTTTAGCCCGGCCGGTATGGCTCAGCGGTTGAGCATCGACCTAGGAACCAGGAGATCAGGGTTCGAGTCCTGGTCAAGGGCACAGGCCCGGGTTGCGGGCTCCATCCCCAGTGTGGGGCGTGCAGGAGGCGGCTGATCCATGATTCTCTCTCATCATTGATGTTTCTCTCTCTCTCCCTCTCCCTTCCTCCCTGACATCCATACAAATATTTAAACAGTAAAATAAAAATAAAAGCAAGGTGGTTTGGACTTAACCCGAGGTGTCGCCCAGCATCTGCCTCATGAGGCCCAGGTATTGCCCTCCCCACCTCCTCCGTCACTGCCCGGCCCAGGTGGCCCAGGGCCAAGTGCAGCTCAAGGATGAAGGGGCCAAATGCAGCTGGAGGGTGCTGGGTGCAGCGTTACTCAACGCTGGGTGCCCCCGCCCCGCCCCCAGCTGCCCTCGCTAACTCCGCAGCCCGAGGACTCGGGAGTCCAGCCCAGGGAAACGGCTTCCCACCCACCTTGTGTTTGAAGCTGCCGGTGGCCAGGAGAGGGGGTTCAGTTGCGGGTCTCCCCACGGGGCCAGGGGAGCCAGGCTCTGGATTTCCCCAGCGCCTGGGCGGGGGAGGCCTCCCCCACGGAGCAGAGCCCGAGGCGGGCTCGCCCTCCACCAGTCACCCAGGAATGTGGCAGAACCAGCTCCCTGCCCAGGACTGCGCCCTGCGCCCGCCTCGCAGGGGAGGACGCCTGGGGACGCCTGGGGACGCAGGCTCCGGTGGGACCAGCTCCCTGGCCTTAAAGGGGCTGCAAGGAGAAATGGGGCCCCTCCCCTCCAAGTATTTATTTTTTTAATGTTTGTATGGAGGCCAGAGAAGAAGGAAGGGAGAGATAGAAACATCCATGAGGAGAGAGAATAATGTATCGGCTGCCTCCTGCACACCCCCCACTGGGGATGGAGCCCACCACCCTGGCATGTGCCCTGACGGGGAATCGAACCCTGACCTCCTGGTTCCTAGGTGGATGGATGCTCAGCCACGGAGCCACGCCGGCCAGGCCCAGTGTTTATGCCTTCGTCAACGCTGATGCTGTGAAATGTGCATAAAGGCCCAGGACAGTGCCTTGGAGGGAGGGTCGGGTGGGGAGAAGCTTCCAGAAGAGAGGTCAGAGGGGCTGTGGGGTGGGGGCGGGGCCTCCTGATGAGAGGAAAGAGCCACGTCAGGGCCAATGAGCAGCCCCGAATCAGGTGCCGAGTGTCAGGACAGCCCTGAACCGTCCGCCTGCAACCCGGAGACTAGTCTCCTCACACTGTGAGGACTGCATGGGACAGACACACCCACCACTCCAGCCTGTCACGTGGTCGTAGTACTCAACCATTCTCGCAAAGATGGAGAGCAAGTCTCTTTCCTGCTGTGCTGGTTCCTCCCGAGCCCAGGGCAAGACGGGGAGAGGCCTGAGCTGATAACCTCCCCAAGGACAGAGCCACGGCCGGGCAGAACCACGGCCAGACACAGCCACGGCCAGGCACAGCCACGGCCGGACAGAGCCACGGCCGGACAGAGCCACAGCTGGATAGAGCCACAGCCAGGCAGAGCCACGGCCGGGCAGAGCCACGGCCGGGCACAGCCATGGCCGGACAAAGCCACGGCCGGACACAGCCACGGCCGGACAGAGCCACAGCTGGGCACAGCTGGATAGAGCCACAGCCAGACACAGCCACGGCCGGGCACAGCCACGGCCGGACACAGCCACGGCCGGGCACAGCCACGGCCGGACACAGCCACGGCCAGACAGAGCCACGGCCGGACACAGCCACGGCCGGACAGAGCCACAGCTGGGCACAGCTGGATAGAGCCACAGCCAGGCAGAGCCACGGCCGGGCAGAGCCACAGTCGGGCAGAGCCACAGCCGGACAGAGCCACGGCCAGCCACGGCCAGCCACAGCCACAGCTGGGCACAGCCACAGCCGGGGCAGAGCAGGCTCGGGCTCAGGGGTGCCCTGTATGTAAGAAAGGCAACTTAAAAATGTATTTAGCCCTGGCTGGTGTGGTTCAGTGGATAGAGTGTTGGCCTGCAGACCAAAGGGTCCCGGGTTCGATTCCGGTCAAGGGCATGTACCTCGGCTGCAGGCTCCTCCCCCAGCCCGGGCCCTGGTCGGGAGTGTGTGCAGGAGGCAACCCATCAGTGTGTTTCTCTCACATCGATGTTTCTCTCTGTCTTTCCCTCTCTTCCACTCTCTCTAAAAATCAATGGAAAAATATCCTCCAGTGAGGATTAACAGAAAAGCATTTAAATATTTCTCTGCAGCCCTCCCCTCCCCCTCCCCCTCCCCCGGAGCCCCACACTGACTTGCTAGCAGCTTAGACCCCCACGTGGAGGCCAGGAGATCAGAACCCAGTCACCAGCCCGTGAGTCATCCAGGCTCAGAGGCGGGCCAGGCCCCGGGGCTGGCGAGGAGGCGCCGGGAGGACAAATAAAAGGCACGTTCACACGTCAGCCCGGACCAGACGAGGAGCCACCCTGCAGCGAAGTGCAGGGACCGGGGTGCTGCTCCTTTGCCCGCTTCTCCGGGACACGTGACGAACCATGTGGCACGCACGTGCGGGACCCCACACCTCCTGCAGCCGGAGCTCCCCGAGGACGGAGACACTGGCCCTTGGGGTCTCCCCAGGGACCGTCCCAGGACGCCTGCACAGGGGGGGCACCGAGGGGAAGGAATTCCGCAGCCCCTCAGTCCACAACTCCAACATAAACACCTGTCACTTAAAAAAAGGTTTATTAAAACGCAGATTCAACCGGAAAAGGGAGCGACCCAAATGCGGCGTTTAGAACGTCGGGAACCAGCCAGCGGGCCCGGCCGCCGTGGCTCGGGGGCTGAGCGCCGACCTAGGAACCAGGAGGTCACAGTTCAATTCCCGGTCAGGGCACGGGCCCGGGTGGTGGGCTCGATCCCCAGTGCGGCGTGCAAGGGACAGCCGGCCCGTGATTCTCTCTCATCGTGGGTGTTTCTCTCTCCCTCTCCCTTCCTCTCTCTCTAAAAAAATCATTTAAAAACATATTCTTTTTAAAAATCAGCCGACGAGGAACAGACTCTCTGCTCTTCCCCTGACCCTCCCATGGGGAGGGGAGCCTGCCCCACGGAGCAGCGGGCACTGAGGGCCGTGGGGGGTCTCTAGTCTCGGGGTCCAGAGCAGCCCCCACAAGTCACAGACTTGGCCCCGGACACCAGACCATCGAGGGGATGCACCACGGAGGGGGCTGGGGACGGGACTGGGGCGGATTGTTCCGGAAGCCTGCGCGGGGCGGCACAGCCTCTAGCTGCCCCTGGGCGCCAGGATCTGCTGCACGTAGTGGACCACGTTGCTGTGGAGCTGGGCGGCGGTGGCCGCGAAGGTCTCCTTGGCGAGGGCCCGGGCCGCCTCGCTGCCGCCCATCATGGCGTGGTACAGCGGCAGAGTGTACTTCTGCTTCCCCTGCAGGAAACACACACGTATGTACACACACACACACACACACACACACACACACACACACGTGTGGCTGCGTGGCCTGCTCTGGGGCTGTCCAGCCCCTGCCCGGGCCGCGGCCCACGGGCCAGCGAGTGAGGAGCGTCCCCGACAAAGGTCCACACACAGAGAAGCCGGCGTTCACCCCGACCCAGGGCAGCAGGGACGCGGGCGCCTGACCGGACAGGTGGGCTCCCCAGAGGCTCAGGGCCAAGACGGGGACAGAAGGTCCGCCTGCTGCCCTGCGGAGAGCCCGGGACCCGGCCCCCGCCCGCCCGGCTCCGGGGACAGAGCGCCGGCCGCTCGGCAGGGTCCGGCGTTTGGTTCGGGTTGCAGCTCCCCAGCCCTGGTCGGGGGCAGTGACGTGTCTCTCTCTCATCGCTGTTTCTCTCTGTCCCTCCCCCTCCCCTTTTTAAAAAAAATACATTGTATTGATTTGTTACAGAGAGGAAGGGAGAGGGAGAGTCAGAAACACCGACGAGAGAGAAACATCCACCAGCTGCCTCCTGCACGCCCCCCACTGGGGATGTGCCCGCAACCCAGGTACACGCCCTTGACCGGAATCGAACCCGGGACCCTTCAGTCCGCAGGCCGACGCTCTATCCGCTGAGCCACACCGGTTAGGGCCCTCCCCTGCCCTTGCACTCTCTCTAAAAACAAGGTAAAAATATCCTCGGGTGAGGATTCACCAAAAAGGAAAAAGAAAAAGGGAAGAAAGAAAACCCAGGACCCAAACACACACCATGTGAGTCGGCTGTGGCTGGACCTCCAAGCCGGGCCTGGGCTGCCGCCAGCCCCTCCCCTCCCACCTGGATTCGCTCGGGCATCTGAGGCCCTGGCCCCTGCCCAGCAGGCGGCCCCCAGGGACCTGGGAGGCAGCAGGGTCTGAGCCTTCCCTGCCACAGGCCCCGGGGCAGGGACCACATCCTCACCCCCCCCCCCCCTCACCTCCTTGCCCTTGGGCCGAGGGCAGACCCTCCCGGCTCTCCACCCTTCCCTCTGCTCCAGGGAAGGGCGAGGACCCCGAGCCAGGGAGCTGCGGGCTGTGGGCCCCCGGGGGGGGGGGGGGGGGGCGGGGGGGGGACCGGGACAGGAACGCCAGGGACCCACCTGGCTCTGCAGGAAGTCCCTGGCCTTCCAGAAGTCCTCCTGGAGGTCGTTCTTAAGGACGATCTGGCCCCATCGCAGCCGCAGCTCCGCGTTGCGGGCGCCCGAGATCTTCGGGTACATCTCTCCCAGCCTCTTCACGTTCCCTGGAAAAGGAGCCGTACCTTTCCGAATAACCACGCTGCGCTCCGCATCCTTTTTCTGGGTGTGTTTCTTATCGACTTCAGAGAGGGAGGGAGGGGGAGGTGGAGGGAGAGGGAGACAGCAACGGCGCCGGGCCATCGTGGCTCCGTGGCTGAGCGTGGACCCAGGAGCCAGGCGGTCAGGGTTCGATTCCCGGTCGGGGCACAGGCCCCGGTTGCCGGCTCGATCCCCTGTGTGGGGCGTGCAGGAGGCAGCCGATCCGTGATTCTCTCTCATCCTGGATGTCTCTCTCTCCCCCTCTCCCTCTCTGTAATCAATAAAAATACATTTGGGGGAGGGGGTGGGGGTGGGGGAATTACCCCCTCGCTTACCGGGCGGCAGAGGGGACTTCTGGAGGACCTTGTCCAGGAAGTACACCAGCTGGTAGGTCTTCCAGGAGGCGATGGCCACGGCCTCGATGGCCGGCATGTCCAGCTCCGGGGCCGCCCACAGCTGGGCCAGCTCCTCCGCAGGCTTCATGAGGGCGTCCCCGGGGGACAGGTCAGGGAGGTACGGTGGCCAGCCCGGGGTGTTCAGCCAGCGGTCGAACTCGAAGCCTGGAGACGAGCCGACATCAGGAGACGCGGACCTCCCCGGCTCCTGCCGTCCCATCCCCGGCTCTTGCCGTCCACCAGCGGGAGGCTGGGCCCCTGGCTTCACCACTGCACCCGTTTTCCGTGAAACGGGGCGAGCCCTGCCTCAGCCGGCGATGGTGAGGACTGAACACGCAGACACCGCGGGGAGCTCTGCCCGCGGCTGGCAGGACCCGCGCGTGATTAACTCTCCTGGGCCGTGGAGGCTGGTGACCTGGAAGGCGGGCCCGGAGGCAGCCGGTGGGTGCTCGGCCGAGCCCGCCAGCGTCAGGGGTGCTGCCTCCCCAGCCCCACGACGGGGTGGCTCAGGGTTAGACAGGGTGGCTCAGGGCTCCAGCGCGTGGGGGGCCGTGTCCAGCGCCCCCTCTCGGATGGGACGGCCTCCTCCCTCTCAGGCAGCACTGGGCCCTCCCTCCCTGCAGGAGGCAACTCCCTGCTCTGCTCCCGGGCAGGGCTGCAGCCCCTCCTGCCCCCCCCCTGCCCCCCAGGGCTCCAGGCCCAGCCCAGGGTGTGAGCCAGTGGTTCAGGCTCCAGGAAGAGGAAGAGGGAGGAGCCTGGAGCCTGGGGCCTGGGGCCTGGCCTGTTCCCCAGCGCCACCTGCTGGGTGACCTGGTGCAGCGTCCTCTGACCGGACAGCGGGCGGGAAGGCCAGATGGTCAGACAGCCCCTGCGGCCTGGGGGCCGGGCCCCTGCGCACCTGGGATGGCATCCACCTTCCTCTGCTTTAGCTCCGGGAAGTACTCCAGGTAGAACTCCAGGAGGTCGTCCGCCAAGATGCTTTGGAACTTAAACTCATTGACGTAGGCCTGGGAAGGGGGAGGGGGGCCTGAGTCCCAAGGTGGGGAGACGCCCTGTCCCCCGAGCCTCCTCCACCCGACCCTCCCCCCCCCCCCCCCCGCCAGCTCCCGCCCTGGCCGTCCCCCTGCCCCTCTCCCCCATCCGAGTGGACGGTACCTGGAGAAACCTGTCAAACTGATCCTGATCGCCCACCAGGTGAGCCAGGTAGGAGACGAAGCAGAAGCCTTTCTCGTAGGGGGTCTCGTTGTAGGTGTCGTCCGGGTCGACACCTGGCGGGGGACAGCGGCCAAGGTCTGAGCCTTCACAGCCGGTCCCCCTCGCCGTTGTGCCCGAGCTCCAGGCTCGGCTCAGGCGGAAGAGGTCAAAACCGTCACCCCCGGGGACAGCGAGGCGGGACCCCGGACCCCCCCAGGCCTCCCGCGGGCACCTCAGAGGGACCGGGAAAGGGCCAATAACCGTGGAGCCAAGAGGAGATCAGAGAAATCAGCCCTGCCCTGGCCGGTGTGGCTCAGGGGATAGCGCGTCGGCCTGCGGACTGAAGGGTCCCGGGTTCAATTCCGGTCAAGGGCACATGCCCAGGTTGTGGGCTCGACCCCCCCCCCCCCCAGTAGAGGACGTGCAGGAGGCAGCCAATCAATGATTCTCTCTCATCATTGATGTTTCTCTCTTCCTTTCTGAAATCAATAAAAAATATATTTAAAAAAAGGAAGAAATCAGCCCTGCCCAGCCGGAGGGCTGGTGTGGCTCCGTGGTTGAGGGTTGACCTCTGAACCAGGAGGTCACGGCTTGATTCCCGGTCAGGGCACGTGTCCGGGTTGGGGCCTGATCCCCAGTGTGGGGCTGCAGGAGGCGGCCGATCCACAATGTCTCTCGTCATGGATGTTTCTCTCTCTCCTTCTCCCTTCCTCTCTGAGATCATCAGTAAAATAACAATTTAATAAAAAGACAGACCAGCCCCGCTGGCCCCCACCGGCACGCCTCCTAGGAGCCCACAGGCCTGACTCCAGCACCGGCCCAGGCCGGTGGGACAGTCCTGGGGACGCACAGACCCGCGGGACTGAGGTGGGGGTGCAGGGCTTGGCTCCGCCCCGGGGGGAGGGTCCGGGGAGCCCACGGACCAATCCCATTTAGGGGAGGGGGTGTCACAGAGGGCGGGGCCTCCTGGACCTGGTTCGATCTTCACCCGCAGCTTGTTGAGCGGGTGCTCCTCCCCGGTGACGTCCATGTGCTGGCGGAGCAGCGCCCGCCCCGTGGCGGCCTCCAGGCAGGTGTAGGCAGCCCCTGGACCAGGCAGAGCAGAGACCCCAAGAACAGGGTCAGCCGTTCAGGCCGGCTGCCCCCTGGTGGCCACAGGGAGAATGAGGACAGACACCTGAGCTCATTCACCCGGGATTTTTCCAGCGGTGTCTACGCCGCCTTCTGGCTCCCACAGTGACTGTGGGAAGAGTGTTTGTGTGTGTGTGGGGGGGGGGGGGGCGGGGAGGGGGCCGGGGGCCAGGCAAGTGTTGACTCCGGACAAGTTCCTAAACCCTCCCGGCCTGTTTTCCACCTGCGTGCTGGCAGGGTTCTTGGCGGCCAGTTAAGAATCCACAGACAGCCCAGCAGGTGTGGCTCAGTGGATAGCGCGTCGGCCTGAGGACTGAAGGGTCCCGGGTTCAATTCCGGTCAAGGGCATGTACCTGGGTGGCGGGCACATCCCCAGTAGGGGGCGTGCGGGAGGCAGCTGATCGATGTTTCTCTCTCACCGATGTTTCTGACTCTCTGTCTCTCTCCCTTCCTCTCCGTAAAAGTCAATAAAATATATTTTTTTTAAAAAATCCACAGACAGTCCAGCGGGCGTGGCTCAGTGGCTGAGCATCACCCAGGAGGTCACGGCTCGACTCCCAGTCGGGGCACCTGCCCGGGGTGCGGGCTCGGTCCCCGGCGGAGGGGCGTGCGGGGAACAGCCCATCAATGCTCCTCGCTCATCACGGATGTTTCTGTCTCCTTCCTTCTCCCTTCCTCTCTGACATCAGCACACCTGGCCTCAATGCCAGGTCGGCCTCGCCCGCTGAGTGTGACCAGGCGGGTTCTCGTCCTCTCTGAGCCAGAGGGACCCATTCGAACACGGGCACTGGGAAACCGCTAAAGGCTGCGCCTTCCCCGCGTGCCCAGGCGACGCTGGTGTGTGCGCACAGTGGGAAGCGGTGACGGTAACGGCCTGCGATTCGCTCGGAAACGGATGCGCTTCCGGGCGAACCCTGGGCACCCCTCCCCCTGGACGCGGCAGGTGCGGCTCCCGCTCAGCTGAGTCACCCAGCGGGCAAGCTCTTTCTGAGACCCCCTCCCGGGCACCACCGCCTGCCCCCCCCCCTTTGCACCGTGTGGACCCCGAAGCCCACGAGGTCCCCCGGCCCCCCAGGCCAGGCGTGGGCCCCCGCAGCCGCTCACCGAAGAGGCGCGCGGAGATCCGCCGCTGCGCGTACATGGTGAAGCCCTCGTTGAGCCAGAACTCGCTCCAGCTGGCGTTGGTGACCAGGTTCCCGAACCAGCTGTGCGAGACCTCGTGGATGATGACGTCGGCCAGCGAGCGGTCCCCCGCCAGCAGGCAGGGGGTGACGAAGGTCAGGCACGGGTTCTCCATGCCCCCGAAGGGGAAGGACGGCGGCATGAAGAGGACGTCGTACCTGGGCAAAGCGGGGGGCCATGAAGCCCTGCTCCGGACCGGGCCCCGCCTCCCTCCCCATCCTGGACCTGGGACAGGTAGCGAAGGGCGGGGCCGGGGCTCGGATGGCGCCAGGCTCCTCAGTCCCACGGGCTCGCTGGGACTCCCCCACCCCCAAGACCCCCGTCTGCTCCCCAAAACCTGTCCCCTGTTCTGCTTGTAGGCAGCACCCCCAAGCTCACCGGGGGCCACGGAACCATCACTCTCTCTAAAATATTTTTACCGATTTCATAGGTCGATGCTCAGCCACTGAGCCAGGCCGGCCGAGCTGTGTAACCTGTTCTGAGGAGCCCCGGGAGCGGGCAGCTCCAGCAGACGGGGGGCGGGGGAGGGGGGCAGTTAGCTGGCAAAGGTCCCAACCTCCGAACTCCGCGACCACCAGGCCCGGTTTTACCGCCCAGAATGGTCACCAGGCCCCCCTCTGCACCAGGGATCCGGGTCGGGCTCGCCCCTCCCCGCTCACCTCCGGGTCGGGGCGCTCTGCTCCAGGAGGCAGAGGGGGGCTGGGGAGCCAGGGACAGGACCGTCCACAGGACCCTCACCTGCCCCACACGTAGGGTCCGAAGAGCTTCTCTCCAGTGGCCAGGAATTCCTCGATCACACCGTCATACTCCTTCCGGGCAGCCTCGACCACGCAGGGCTCGGCCCACACCCGGCTCCTAGGGACAGACGAGCAGAGAGGCACCCGGGCTGTTCACAGGCCTGTAGGACCTCTCGAAAGCCTCGAGCCGGAGCCAAAAGCCGGGGCAGCGCGGCCAGGAGCCGGAGGCCGGGCCCCACCGAGCATGGCCCGTGGGGTGGACGCAGGACCTCAGGGAGACCCAGCTCCTGTGAGAAGCCAGCCGCGGAGGGAGGGCAAGGCTGCGCCCCAGACGCGGGGCCTCAGCTCTGGGGTGGGGTTGCCTTTTGCTTTAAAAGTCTGAGGGCGCCCTGACCGGTGTGGCTCAGTGGATAGAGCGTCGGCCTGCGGACTGAAGGGTCCCGGGTTCGATTCCGGTCAAGGGCATGTGCCTTGGTTGTGGGCACATCCCCAGTAGGAGGTGTGCAGGAGGCAGCTGATGGATGTTTCTCTCTCATCCATGTTTCTAACTCTCTATCCCTCTCCCTTCCGCTCTGTAAAAAATCAATAAAATACTCCCAGGGGACCCAGGTCAGCAGCTGCGACCGGCGGGGCGGGGGAGGGCCAGGGAGAGGCGGCGGTGACCCCATGGCGGACACAGAGTTAGAAATGGACGGAGGGAGACCGGAGAAGGCAGAGCAGGGCCTCCAGGTCGCATGGACATTGCAGACAGAGGGCTCAGGCGCCTCCTTGCCTCGGGGTCCAGCCTGGGGCGGGCGGGGGCGGGGGAGACGCGTGGCTCCTACCTGGGCCCCACCTCCGCTGAGACCAGGTCTCCGATGGCCAGCGCGACGAGGTAGGAGGGGATGGGGTGGCCCATGCGGAAGAAGAACCCGTGTGGCCCTCGCCGCTCCCAGGTGTCCGCGCTCATCACCGCGGTGAAGCCCTCGGGGACCTGAGGGGAGCGCAGGGGCCTTCGCTGCAGGGACTGGCGGGCGGCGGGACCAGCCACCTGCACGGGGACCACAGCTGCCCCGAGTCCTCCAGGCCGCCCCGTCCCCCGCTTGCGCTACATTAAAGGATTCAGCCCGGCGGGCATGGCAGAGCATCCACCTAGGACCCAGGAGGTCCGGGTTCGATTCCCGGTCGGGGCACAGGCCCGGGCTGCGGGCGCCATCCCGAGTGTGGGGCGTGCGGGAGGCAGCCGGTCCGTGATCCTCTCTCATCATGGATGTTCCTCTCTTCCTCTCTCTCTCTCTCTCTCTCTCTCTCTCTCTCTCTCTCTCTCTCTCTCTCCCTCTCTCCCTCTCTCCCTCTCCGGAATCAATAACGATAGGTTTAAACGAGAGGACTGGGCACAGGCGAGATTCCTGAAGGCGGACGGACCTTTCCCGGCCAGACGTCACGCCCAGTGGCCAGGCCCCAGGGCCGCCCCTCACCTGGACGAGGGCGGAGTAGGTGCACTTCACGGCGGGCGTGTCGAAGCAGGGGAAGAAGGCCCGGTTCAGGACAGCCTGGCCCTGGGTGTAGACAAAGGGCTTCTCCTTTCCCGCGGTCTGCTCGGGGGCCAGCCAGCACACCTGAGGGACAGGCATTTCAGAACTGACCTCTCCACCCCCCCACCGCCCCGCATCCCCCCCATCAGCCCCGCCAGGGAGGAGGGGCGGGAGGGAGAAGTCCCAGGCCATCCCCACTGTCTCGGTGCCCCCCAGAGACTGAGGGCTCTGGCTGGGACCATCTCTCCTCCTGCGTGTCCCACCCACCCCGGCACCCACGCCAAGGTGCAGCACCCACTTCGCAGGGCAGGCACCTCAACGGGCCCGCCTCTCACGGCACCCCATGGGTCGCCTCGAGAATCCCAGACCTGGTCTCTGACCCTGTCTCCCTCCCATGTCCTTCTCACCAAAAAACGAAAACCACCCTGACCGGTTTGACTGGGCGGATAGAGCGACGGCCTGCGGACTAAGGGTCCCGGGTTCGATTCCCGGTCAGGGCACAGGCCCGGGTTTCGGGCTTGATCCCCAGTAGGGGGCGTGCAGGAGGCAGCTGATCCAGGATTCTCTCTCATCATCGATGTTTCTCTCTCTCCTTCTCCCTTCCTCTCTGAAGTCAATAATATATATATATATATTTAAAAGTATCCTTAAAAAATGAAAACCACAGCAGCTGTCCTTGAACTTGTGACAGGAAAGCAGACCCAAAGCTGGAAGGAGTCTGAGTCCAGTGTGCTCTCCATTCTAAACCAGCCCTTTCGGAGTTAAGCGCATTTCACACAAGAGCTGCTGGCTTCGATTCTGCATCGTTTTCCGTTAACCCTGAAGCCCGGGCCGACCGGAACGATCACTGCACGCCCAGTTTTCACCTGCAGCAAGACGTCCCCGTGTGTCCCAGCCAGCGCTGTGGAGGGAGGCGGGCACCTTGGCGCCCAATGCCACTAAGGATTCGGGAAAGGACAGCATTCCAGGAAGTCGCAAGAGAAAGTGAAACTTTGTGGATGGGCCTTGGCACGGGCAGGATTTGGAGGGCGGAGGGAGAGGAAGGAAGGAAGGAAGGAAGGGGCCGCTCGGGGTGCACCATGCCGAAAGGCGTGGGCGGATGGGGGCTCTGTGACCTGGGGGTGGGCTCTGGTCGAGGTGGGCGCCTACCTGGGCAGGTGCATAGAGGGCTCTGAACACAGAGACACTGGGGACCTATTTTAAAGAGGCTCAGGAACACCCATGAGCATGTTGTGTGTGTGTGTGTGTGTGTGTGAATTTTAACGAGACCCCAGCAGACATGGAAAGAGGGGAAGCAGCGGAGAAGCCAGGCGACTGGCTCAGCACCAAACAGCCACATTCATGCTGACACCACGTGCCCTCAATAGGATGGGACAGCATGGCACTTTAGACTTGATTCTGCCATAAACCTACAACGGCTGTCAAAAAGAAAGTCTGTTGTTTTTTAAAAACCAAAATCCCACAACCCCAGCCTAGTGATGAGAGAAACATTAGGCAAATCCCAGCAGAGGGACGTCCTGCGACGACACACTTGACCGTGACTCAACGCTGTCAAGGTCTCCAAAACAAGGCCAGTCTCTGGGAAATGGTCACAGGCCAGGGCACCTTAAAGGGAGGGGGCAGTTCAATACGCTGGACACTAAGTAACAAATCAGGAAGTCTGATTAAACTGCAGACATCAGCTGATACATTGTATCAGCATGTGATACATTGTATCAGCATGGAGATCTGGCTGCTACAAATGTATCTCAGTTGTAAAAGGCTCCCAGGTGGAACTGTGTGTGTGGGGTTGGGGGTGGGGGGGTGTGGAGGTATGTGAAAACTACCATCTGCTCAGTTTTTCTGTTCATCTAAACTGTTTTTAAAAATAAATGCTATTCATGAAGAAAATGAAGGAGTTGACCATAAGTGCTCACACTGAGTACTCAGCGGGCACCAGGCACTGTATCTGGCTCAGATGGAGGCAACTCACTGAACTTCCCTCGAGCACACAGACTCGTCCCGGGCACATCCTGACAAGTACCGGCCTTCATCCTCACTCATCATCTCTGCTTCTTGTGTTTTCCTCCTCACCCGAGGGTATTGCTTCCATTGGTTTTCAGAGAGTGGAATGGAGAGGGAGAGACAGAGAGAAACACGGATGTGGAAGAGATACGTGGATTGGTTGCCTCCTGCTTGCCCCGGACCAGGGCCCGGGCCTGGGGCAGGGGGGGTGGGGGGAGCCTGAAACCAAGGTACGTGCCCTGGATCGGAATCCATCCCGGGGACCCTTTGGTCCGCAGGCCGACGCTCTATCCACGGAGCCAAACCGGCTAGGGCTTCTTTTCTAATGACGCGAAGAAAAGGGAATGAAGGAGCGGGCGATACCAACACCACAGAAAGCGTCCGAAGTCCAGGAGAGGCACAGCCTCTGTGACGAAGGGGAGCGCCCTCGCTGGGACGGGGCCGCGAGGAGGAGTAAATACAAGGGCCATCTACGGAGCCCCTCCCGGTGCAAAGGACAATCGGCAAAGCGTGCATCGCCGCCGCCACGGCTTCTACGGAAGCGGTTTCGCTTCGAATGGCGCCGCACCTTCTACCGTAAGGTCCATTTATTCCCCGAGTGGTGAAGGGGCAGAAGGGAAACGGCGAAGCCGAGAAAAACCACTCCGTCCTAGGCAACCAGCCTCCTGGGGAACCCCCTCCGCGGGTTTTCCTGCTCCGACAGGTGTCGGCCACACAGCCTCCCACCCTCTTACTTCCAGCACGTGCCCCTCCCTGTAAGATGCAGGAGTCAATCGACAGTGAGAAGGCCACACTCTAAGTCCCGTTCGCACTTGGGACTGAAATCCTTTTGCTAATCGAAACCAGGACTTCCCACAAGTCCACGCATGTCATGATCCGCCTGTGGCACTGACGCCCGAGTCAGCGTCGGGGCCAGTCACCAGCCGCCATAAGGCAGAAACCAACGGGCCCCCACGCCCTGGGACATTCAGTTCCGTTTGTGAGGAGCCCGCATTCTGCAGCAGGAACCGCACAGCACAAGGTTCCTTCCTCCGGCAGAAACGGAACTAGGCACGCGGGTTCTGGGAGGGTCAGTCTGGACAGGTCGCCGCAACTGCCGGGAAGGCGCCCAGCCTGCGGCTGAACCGGCCAGGCGCCGGAGGAAGGAAACCAGGGCGGCCTGCCTGGAGGGAGAGGACGCGGCGGCGCAAGGGGGCTCGGGAGCTCGGGCCTGGGGGGCTGGGCGATGGGAGTCTCCTCCTCTTCCTCTGCGAGGGGCAGCCGGGCGAACTCACCCCGGGCCCGGCATCGCCGACGCGGTAGGTGAGCAGCACCTGGAAGCGCTCGCCCGCCGCCAGGGGCTGCGGGAAGCTCAGGCACAGCGCGCAGCCGTAGCGCGCGAAGGGCCGCGTGTGGAAGCTCACGGGCTCCTCGGGGCCGGGCGGCTCTCCGGTACCGGGCGGCCCCCGCCGCAGCGCCGCCGCGGTCACCTCCAGGCTCGGGTGCGAGTCCAGCCGCAGCTCGGCGGCGCCCGCGGGCACCCGGCAGCGCAGGTCCAGCACCGCCGTGCCGCTCAGCGTGCGGCTCGCGAACTCGGCCCGTAGGTCCAGGTGCAGGTGCAGGACCTCGAAGTCTCGGAAGCTGGACGCCGTGGCCACGTCCTCCACCCGCGCCGAGTGCAGCTCCCGCCGGGCCGCGCCGCTGGACGCCCCGCCGCTCGCCATGGTGCCCGCCCGCTGACTGCCGGAAAGCCTCGCCCGCCGACCTCGACCGCGAGCCCGCGAGCCCCCGCCCCCAGCCCCGCCCCGAGCGCACTGCGCCGCCGCGGCCACGCCCCCAGCAACACCTCTCCCCGCCGGCCACGCCCCCAAGGGAACCGGGGCCGGGCCACGCCCCCTCCAGAAATCTGAGCCGGGACCGCACCCCAGTTCCGGAGTTTTTCATAAAAGGAAATAGTATTATGTCATGTTTCCTAGTGTCCCAGTGTTAAAATACTTTTTATTTTATGCAATGCTTGTTGGTTTTTTAAAAATTCCATATAAGGTCCATTTCTCTCTCTCGCTTGCCGTGGTGAGTGAATTCGATAAGCTGGAACGCCTTTGCTGTGCGTTGATCGCAGTGCTTGGCACCTATCAGACGTCCAAAATCCGCCTGGGAACGATTCCTTCTCTGACGCTAAGTACTCACTCACCACACCGCAGCCATGGGGCCGGGTGCAGGGCGACACTGTCCCTCAGGCCCGCACAGACCCGGCCTGGGCTCATGTACTCACACTTTCCGGGGAGAAACAGGCCGTGACAGCCCCATGTGCTGTGCAGCGCCTGGGAGGGACAGAGCACTGTGGGGGCCCCGGGGGCAGACCCCGACCCCGACCTGACCACCCACCTCTTCCCCAAACGGCCTTCATTGCTGCGTACCTTTCAATGCCTAGAATGTAGCACACCTTGGACATTTCAAAATAAAGGAGACCTTCCAGAATTGATGAAAAGCATGAGTTCATCAAGGTTACCGGATACAATACATAAAATCAATTGTAGTAACCAACTGTGTTTCTACTTAGTAATCATAAAATGCGAACTTTGAAAAATACTATTCAAACAGCATTCTCAAAAGTGAAATACCTAGGTTTAAATCTAACAAACATTATGTGCAGGATGTTTGTGCTAAAAACGATGAAACACTGACAAAAGTTAATTCCAATAAAAATTCCAGCAGGTTTTCTGTCGATATGGACGAGCTCGTGGTGAAATGCATGAGGCTCGGAGACGAACAGCCGCCGCTGAGAGGGGTTCCACTGCCCAGTCTCCCAACGGACTGCAGTGTGGCCGCGGGGAAAGGGTGACTGGGACCCACAGAACCCACAGCGGCCACGAGTCACACTGCTCACTGAGCACCTGAATCACCCGGCTCCAGGAGCCGCCCCAGCACCCGCACAGATCCCTGCTGCCCCTCCCTCCTACACCCCCCCCCTCCACCGGGCCATGGGCTGCACTCGTCTGTCCCAACCACAGGCTCTTTCCCTGAGCAGGGACCCCACCAGGCCAGTGTCCTGCACATGCAGGGACAGTGCGGGAAGCACTTCAGAAAGAGCCGGTCTTCCTCCTTTTCCGGCTTTTCTCCCACCCGACTCCGAAGTCCAGAAAATTCACTTGTGCCCAAGGATCGCTCAGATAGGCAGAGCTGAAGACGCAGCTAACCCATAAAAGGGCAAAAACGTGCACATCCCACCACACACACACACACACACACACACACACAGCCACCCACACCCACACCCACACCCACACCCACACCCACACACACCCACACACACACACACACACACACACACACACAACCCACCAGGACCAATTCACAGGGAACCCACTTTCTGAACCGCGATAGCCTTTAGGGGTGTAGACTGGCCAGGCTCTCTGCAGTTCCCTGCTGTCCTATGCACCGGCCCGTCTGAACGTGCAGAGCTACAGACGGACAAGAACATCTGCACAGACAGACACGCAGACGCCAGTGAGCACGGCACCAGCAGCCATTAGAACGCAAACCTAAAGCAAGAGACAGCACCTCGCCCTCCTGGGTTGGCGACACTCCTGAAGCAGGAGAGGAAGTGCTGGCAAGAATGTGAAAACTGGCCCTGACCGGTGTGGCTCAGTGGACAAAGCGTCGGCCTGCGGACTCAAGGGTCCCAGGTTCGAGTCCGGTCAAGGGCATGGACCTTGGTTGCGGGCACATCCCCAGTAGGGGGTGTGCAGGAGGCAGCTGATCGATGTCTCTCTCATCGATGTTTCTCACTCTCTAGCCCTCTCCCTTCCTCTTGTAAAAAACCAGTAAAATATGTTTTTAAAAAAATGTGAAAACTGGAACCCCTAGTGTAGCTGGTGGGAATACGGGCGGCGCAACCGCTGTGAGAAAGCGTGGTGGTTCTTCCCGTGAAACACAGGACCAGACGACCAGGAAACCTGCTCCGGGTGCAGGGAGGAAGCTGGCTCCGGGAGGTTTCACAGCCTCACAGACCGAGTTTGAGGAGCTGACCCCCTTCCACATACAGGGCAGTGCTTGGCCTTGGTCTTCATCCAGGAGGATCTACTGCGGAAGGATCCCGGCGCTGCATGGCCTCCTCACACACCACTCACTCCAGGGAGACGGCCGACCACAAACCCGCGACCTGCAGCAGGCTCTGCATCACTGGCGTGTTGGAGGGTGAGAGGCAGAGTCCACAGCTTATCCAAGAAGGAGCAAGCTCCACGAGTTTTATTGTTGGACGAACAGAACACAGGCCAGGCAGAAGTCCCCGAGGAGACGGTGGCCACGCTCACCGCTGTGTGCCCCGTGGTCCTGCATCTTCTTAAAGATATCAGACACCTACTTTGATCATGAACGCACTCCAGGGCGAATAAATAAGTGGATTCTCTTTTAACACCCCCACCCCATGTTCCTTTAAATAGAAAAAAATGCTAATGTCTCTTCGTGGCCTCTTTGGCCGCAGCTGTCCCACCTACGGTCTGGAAACTGCCTGTACTGATGTCCTGAGGGCCGCTCCTGACCCCGCGCCCTCGCGGAGAAGTCCTACTGGTACTGCCGATAGTCTCCAAATGGCGAGGACGGCAGCGGGGCCGCAGGCAGCTGGGAGGGGTCGTCCGCAAACTGAGGCCCTGCAGTTCAGAGGAGAGAATTTTACAAACCCCGTGAACGTCACACAGCTGGGAACCATCCACGCACTGAAACCCGAGCTCTCTGGAAACCTGCCCACGCCCACGGGTGCACCTGCGAGTCTGGCGTAAGGTGGGCCTCCCTCGTGCTCCAGAGGAACAGTGCTAAGTGTGAAAGCCAGCTAGCAAGCAGCCGGCACCACAGTGCGAACCCCAAAGTAATGGCTGCACACGGAAGCAGGGGCACGAGGGCCCAGTCCCACTGGCGTCCGACGAGCAGGGCGTCTGAAACTGCCCGGACACGGCACCTCGCGAGTGCCTTGGGAAAACAAACCAAACGGGGAGCTGCCATCCACCCCAAGTCTATGCGGAATCTCGTCCACGCTCCCAAGTAAGCTCCATCCACCGTGTCCCCGTTCTGCACACGGCCCCGAGAGGCAGGGCAGAGTTCACTGCCGCGTCCTGGAAGGCCGCAGCACCCCACGGGGACAATCAAGCTGTCCACAGCTACACGGCAGGCACCCGCTCACAGCTAAGCGCACGTTCCCTGACACGGTTTAACCTTCCCCGTACTTGGGAAAACAGGAGGCATCAGCCACAGAAATCCTTTCCCTGAGAACCCCAGGGGCCTCCCGGACAGGCGTCACTTCCCACCACTCTTCACAGCCAGGGGCACAAGCCCACAGCCGCCTGTCGCTGTGAACGTGCTGGTCGCCTTCCCACCGGACCAAGCCTCGTTCACACGGTGTCGCCAGCACCTTGGACAGGGCCTGGCACCCGCCCCCCCCTCCACGGGGACAGGTGTGGGCTGACGACCACTCTTGTTTTACATGTGCAAGCCCCTCTAACACGAGCAGCAATCTCTCAGCAGCAGCACGTGAGCACGGATGAAACCTGGTGACTACCAGGAAGACCAGCGACTCAGTGACCACAGCACTTGGGCGACTGTGTTGGACGCTCACGGAGCCAGCACCCGTCATAACCCTCTGACCCACCGCACCCTAACACCTAAAACAAGCCCAAACGACCACGGTAGCTGGCAAAACGCGTTTTCCTGAAACGCCAGGAGACCATTCCGTGTCTGAGTGACGGATGAAGCAGGACACTCACCGTTGGGGAACTGCGCGGAGGCAAATCTCGTCAGCAAGATGCCAGCTCCTTCGATTAAAGCCAGGAGGATGCCGCCCATCGCGGCGGACCCCACCATGGCCACCGGTCCGTCTGGGAACATGGACAACAGGGACCACGTGAACAGAGCTGGCTTACTGCAGACGCAGCGAAGGACAGAGCAGTTCACGGGCTGCACCCCACCCCCGTCCAAGCCTCTCACACTGTGGACACCGGGGCCAACGGGCCCCACCCAGCTCCCTGCCCGTTCACGTCCACGTCTCATTGGGACGGCGGTGCTCACCCATTTGTGTGGTATGGGGCTGCTTTCGCGCGGTGATGGCTGAGCTGCACAGTGTGGCAAAGACCCCCCGAGCCACAAAGCCTAAAATAGTTACTACCCGACTCCACACAGTGTGCCGACTCCCGGCCTCAACTATGAAGCCCAAAGGGGTTCTGGGTCACTCTCTGTCCCAAAGATCCCCAAGACAGTTCTCTGCACTTTACCGATAACGAGCCCGTGCGACAGGAACCAGGGCTAATTCCAGAGACGCGAGGAGGAGGAACAGAACGTGAGCTGCTCTCGGCCACAGTTAACGCGCGGGTCAGGGCTGCACGCTCCCTCTCGCACGTTCCTCACCGATCCGCTTACGTTCCCCCCAAACCACCGTGTACGTTCATGCTGTACCAGCTTAAGCGATGCCCCGTGTTACACATTCCAGGCGCCGGTAAAGGAAGGCACAGAGGGGCTCCCCGCGGCGGTGTCCGCAGTGTCCACTCGCGCGCGCTTACTTCTGGCGGCCAGGATGGCTCCCGTCAGGGCCCCGCTCGTGATGGAGTTCCAGGGGTCCTCCTTCCCCCGCACCTGAACCAGGCTGCAGTCGATCATGGAAAACAGACCTCCCCACACGGCAAAGCTACCTGTGTCACGCCAAAACAAAACAACGCACGTTTCACTCTTTCGTCTCGCACTTGGAGCGTCATCACGAAACACACGGGTAGCCCGAGCCGGTGCGGCCCGGGGGAGGGTGCCTCACCTCCACACACACACAGAAGCCTGGGGCACCGGCGGGGAGCCGGCTTTCTTACCTCCCAACTGCGGGGCCTTGGTTTTCACGGCTGCCAAACTCCCTCGCAGCCGGTGGCTCACTCCCTGTGGAAAGGCAAGCACAAGGGGGTTCAAAGGGCCATCAGGGACGGCGGCAAACCCGGGTTTCCGGCAGCGACGACACAGGACAGGGCTTACCACTGGAGAATTGCGGAAACCTTTGACTGCTTGGAAGATGCCGCCGCCTATGGTGCCCATGGTGAAGGCCCCGCCGCAGTCGTCCACAATTCGCCAGGGACTAGGAACAGGGAAGGGGGGAAGAAGAAAAAGGAGAGACCTTACTTCTCGTTTTCGTTCATCACCCTTAAAACGGTCTTCGCCAACACAGCAGGGTCCTCTGGGACCAACAGGCATCTGTATCGATCTGCCCCACGTCGCCCGAGCTGGGAGCGATGGGACCGGCCACCCCTTTACGAGGTGTGCCGGTGAGTAATGCGGGTTTTTCCCCAAGCGATGGAGTCACACGTGTGTTGGTATGCATGCGAGGTGATATGTGTGTTTTGTTGTATCGCTCCCTCGGACGACCCCTTGTTCCGATGGATGGCCCTTCAAAACGTGTGAAGAAGTGGACAGTGGGGTCTCTGAATGGTGTGCCTCAAAACAAGGAAGTTCTATGGGGACGGTGCCCACCAGTGACCTGAAAGATGGGGGAAACGTGTAGCTAGCGATGGACATCACTTTGAACAAAGCATCTTTTTAAAAAATGTATTTCTTTTTCTTTTTTTAAATATATATTTTATTGGTTTTTTTTTTACAGAGAGGAAGGGAGAGGGTTAGAAACATGGATGAGAGAGAAACATCCATCAGCTGCCTCCTGCACGCCCCCTACTGGGGATGTGCCTGCAACCAAGGTACATGCTCTTGACCGGAATCGAACCCGGGACCTTTCAGTCCGCAGGCCGACGCTCTATCCACTGAGCCACACCGGCGAGGGCGAACAAGGCACTTTTGATGTTTCTCTTGAAAGTCTCGTGTTTTCTTGGATTACAAAATCCGCGTTATTAACCGGTATCCGCATTTTTAACCCGTAAACAGTCAACCCGCGTTATTAACCGGTACACCTAGTGTTCATTCATTTAACAAAAGTCGGGGCGGGGGGGAGGGGAGGGCTGTGCAAAAGCCAATAGACAATGTACAAAGTAACATCGGGGGTTATATTAGCATCAGGAATGTGACCCATCCCTGCCCGGACAGGAGACAGGCGACTCACCCCAACACGGGGATTTCTCACCGCGGACCCCAGAAGCCTTCCCCGCAGGCAACCTGGAAAGGCGATCAGGCCCTTTGCAATGACCTGCCCGCCTGCCTTTCTCATGCTTTGAGTCCCCGAACCTAACAAAATGCTGAGCAGGGGGCCCTCCCTCCGTGAGTGAGTGAATGAATGAATGAATGTCCCTGTTGGGTAAAATCGTCACCCACTCCTGGGAAACGGCCCGCCCGGCGGGCAACGCATCCCGACACCAATGCCTCGGGAATGGCACCCCCGAGACCAGGGACGCGTCCGAGGTCGCCTCGGCCGGCAGTGGGGGACAAGGTGTGACCCCCCACACACAAGGTCGGCGCGGCCCGGGGGTGAGAGCAGGTCGGAGGCTCCATCACGCCCAAGCCTGGACCTCGCCCCATCCACCGCAAGGTCACCGGGGCGGGGGCTGCGTGGGGGAGGCTCGCGTTGGGGGAGCCGACGGGACGCTTCAGCCCGCGTCGCCCACGGTTCCCGGGCCGGCGTCGTCGGTCTCGGAGACTGGAGACCGAGGAGAGCGACGGGCGACGGGCAGGACCAGGCGAAGGCACCGGTCAACTCACCAAGGTTCTCGGGCGTACTCCTCCATCTTGATTGGGGCGCGCGAGCGACGCCGGGAGAGCGGGGCAGGGCCTGAACCGGAAGCGGAAGTAATCCCAGAGGAGGGCGTCAAGGCCTGTGAGGATTGGCTCGCCGCTTCCGAAATGCAGCCAATGGGAACTCGGAAGCATGAAGCTGGCCCCGCCCAGGTCCCCCAGGCGGCGGGTGTGACTGCGGGGCGGCGGTCCCCGCCCCAAAGGAGTTCCGGTTTCCAGTCCCCGAGGCGCGGGGTCCTGAGGGAAGTGCGGGTTCGTCCCTCTGAGGTTGGGGCTCACCAACGCCCCAATACGCCCCCTTTCCTTAGTACGTGGGCCGGGGGCTGCGAATGAATGCCGCCTGAGCAACTCGGCCTGATCGCGAAGCTCTCGCCTCCGACACGCAGCCCCCGGGTCCCGGCGCCTGGAGTGGAGCGAGGGAACCGCACAGGCGGGCGAGGCGCGCGGGCCGGGAGGGGCCCCCGCTCGACGGCGGGACGGCGACCTCAGTCTCTGCTGGGCCTCCCTCCAGGGGGTCCCCGGAGGACATGACCCACAGGCCAGGGACCCAGCGCCCCCTAGTGACCGTGGACAGGCCTCGCCCATCCAGGCCGCAGCCTGGAGATGGACGAAGTACGTTCACCTGGGACAACGCGGGGTCGCCCCCCACCCTCCCGCAGCCGGAAATCCGAGGATAACTTAGGATCCCCCCAAACTTCACTGTGGATAGGGTCCTGTTGACCGGAAGCCTTGTCCATGACACGAGTGGTCCATTAGCACGCGTTCTGTATGTCCTGTGTGCTCTGCTCCGTACGCCTGCAACGAGGGAGCTAGAGGACAGGAAGTGTCGTAAGAAAATCGTGGGGGGCCCTGGCCGGTGTTGCTCAGTGGATAGGGCGTCGGCCTGCGAACTGAAAGGTCCCAGGTTGGATTCCGATCAAGGGCACGTGCCGGGGTTGTGGGCTCGATCCCCCGTGGGGGACGTGCAGGAGGCAGCTGATCCATGATTCTCTCTCATCATGGATGTTCCTATCTCTCTCTCTTCCTCTTCCTTCCTCTCTGAAATCAATTAAAATACATATTTTTTAAAAATCGCAGGGAACGGAAAGCTTTTGTCCGGGTCCCGGCCAAGAACGAGGCCCCCGAGATTCCCAATGGTGTCCATGACTTTCAAGCGGAGCCGCAGCGACCGGTTCTACAGCACCCGGTGCTGCGGCTGTTGCCATGTCCGCACCGGGACGATCATCCTGGGGACCTGGTACATGGTGGTTAACCTGTTGATGGCAATTTTGCTGACTGTGGAGGTAACTCATCCAAACTCAATGCCATCTGTCAACATTCAGTATGAAGTCATTGGCAATTACTATTCATCTGAGAGAATGACAGATAATGCCTGTGTTCTTTTTGCCGTCTCTGTTCTTATGTTTATAATCAGTTCAATGCTGGTATATGGAGCAATTTCTTATCAAGTGGGTTGGCTTATTCCATTCTTCTGTTACCGGCTTTTTGACTTCGTCCTCAGTTGCCTGGTTGCTATCAGTTCTCTCACTTACTTGCCAAGAATCAAAGAATATCTGGATCAATTACCTGATTTTCCCTATAAAGATGACCTCCTGGCATTGGACTCCAGCTGCCTCCTGTTCATTGTTCTTGCGTTCTTTGTCTTATTCATCATTTTTAAGGCTTATCTAATCAACTGTGTTTGGAACTGCTATAAATACATCAACAACAGAAACACACCAGAGATTGCTGTGTACCCTGCCTTTGAAGCACCTCCACAGTACGTTTTGCCAACCTATGAAATGGCAGTGAAGATGCCTGAAAAAGAACCACCGCCTCCTTACATCCCTGCCTGAAGACATCCTGCCTTTGTCAATAAACCCTATACCAGCAAAAAAAAAAAAAAAAAATCGCAGGGAAGAGGAGATACAATGGCAGCACTTCGTGGCTCCATCCTCGATTTAATGCAAGAGGCATCGCCTCCATCGGCGTCACCCCCAATGTCGCCTTCAGGGGATGTGCTACCCCACTGCCGCCGCCCCCACCACTCAGGAAAACCCCGGTCGCCCCAGCTGGTGTGGCTCGGTGGATAGAGCGTCTGCGGGAGGACTGAAGGGTCCCGGGTTCGATTGTGGTCCAGGGCATGTACCTGGGTTGGAGCCTCTTCTCTGTCTTTCCCTCTCTCTTCCACTCTCTCTAAATATCAATGGGAAAATATCCTCAGGTGAGGATAAAAAAAAAGTATCTTTAAAAACACACACACACACAAAAAGAAAAAACACACAAAAAAAAACCCAATTGTCCTGGACGAGTAAGGCTCACGCACAGGCAGCTCTAGGGTTTGGGGCTCCAGTCTGGCTGGGGCTGTTTGCTGGGCAGGAGGTATAGACGGGGGGTAGGGGGTGTCTCTCCTCTCGTCTGCCCTCTTCCTTAGCACGTGGGACCCCATTTCCTACATTCAGTGACCGCACACCCCTTCCTCCAGGCAGGTCCTCGGAAACCCCTCACTGCCCATGCCTCGGGCTCAGAGAGGCGTGAGAAGGCGCTCAAGGTCTCACACCTCAGACCTGAGCCCAGGTCATTCGACTCCGGAGCTGGTGGCCTTCTCTGCTTTCCTGCCCGCCTCCCCCCCCGCCCCCCCACCGCCTTCACAGACGGTGAAGCGAGTCCAGAGAAGAAGGTGGCTGGCCTGGAGTCGCGTGGCCGGTCCGCAGCAAAGCCAGGACCTGACACAGGTCCATCGGCCCAGAGAGGCCACGCTTCGGCTTCTTCTTGTGGTAAAACCGGTGATGAAGATTATCTACACTTCAGGGGCACCACATTATCATGCTTTTAAAGTTATTTGCAAATAGACTTTCATTGATTTCAGAGAGAGAGAGAGACATCCATGATGAGAGAGGACACCATTGACCAGCTGCCCCCTGCACACCCCCCCACTGGAGATCGAGCCCGAAACCGTGGCCTGTGCCCTTGACGGGAATCGAACCCGGGACTCTTTAGTCCGCAGGCCGACGCTCTATCCGCTGGGCCACACCGGCCAGGGCTGCATGGATGTAGTAGCATCCCTCGGTCTCAGACGTCACGCTTGCTGACGTGCTCGACACAGATGATGCCCCAGGCCACTCACAGGCCTCCTTCCGCGCTGCCTCGGTCGCCCGCCTCGCCTCGCCTCTGCCCGCAGTCCCACCTGCCAGCACCCTCCCCCCTCGGCCTCCACCCGAACCTGGACCGCGGGCACCAGACGCATGGCCAAGCTTTGTCCCGGCCAATCCGATGGTCCCGGGACCCGGCAAGGACCGCTCAGGCGGCCGCGCCTCTGGCTCGGGTGGCGAGACGCCAGGAAAGATCGAAGCGTCTGCCCGATGGGTTACACGGGCTTCTCGGCGGCGGCGATGCCGTGGCAGGAGATTGAATGTCTGTGGCCGCGCGAGGCAGCGTGAGGGATGCACGGTGGAGAGCGCTCCGCGGCGTGCCAGGCCCGTTGCAACCGGATCCCTCCCGGTTATGTTTCCCTGAAGACGCGGGGACTCGAGGGAACCGTGCTCTGGACGGAGATGTGGTGGCCACCTGCCCCCCCCACCCCCACCCCTGCTCCCTAAGGAAACCCCACAGACGCCGCAGGAGCAGGAAGAAGCCCAGAGGCTGGGAAGGAGGGAGGTGTGTACCCCCTTCCCAGGAGCCGGTGCTTCCTGGAAACGGAACCGACGGCCCTTTCGCACGCTCCTGCCTGCACCCCTCTTTCCTCCCCAGTCAGCCGGCCCCCGCGTCGGTTTGCTGCACAGGAGGGCTTAGTGCTCGCCCTCTAGAAGCGGCCAGAGCCACTGGGGCCTCCGATGCTCGCACCCAGGCGCTGGTTGGCAGGGACGATGGGCGGGCGGGCGGGCGGGGAGGTTTCCAGGATCCTGAACGGAATGTGTTTCCTGGGGCTGCAAAGGGCTGGGCACCCCTCCACCCCGCTTCCCTGGACCAAACAGAGGAGGAAGGGTCAGGGGACCGGTACCGACCACAGGGACATCCAGGCAGGCTAGGGAGGGGGGCCGGGGGGAGGAATAACACGTGCACTTGAACCCCGCGGCTCGCCGGGCTGGCCTGGCGCAGGCAGACCTGCTCCGAAGGCCTCTGCGTGTTTTGTCTCTTTTCCTCACCGCGGGGCGGCTTGTCTTTAAAAGGCTAAATGCTCGGCACTAAATTTGGTCACACAGCGCGCGCTCCAAGATTCCCTGGAATGTCCTCAAGTTTCAGCCTCTGACAGGGAGGTGGGCCCGCCCCCTCCCCCCCACTCCCTCCTCCCTCTGGGGGATTGGCCTGTCCTCCCCGGCCGGGCAGGCGCCGGGTCTCATTGGCTGCTGGCAGGCGGCTGGTCCACTAGCCCGGCCGGAGGCTGCTGCTCCCAGCGACTCGCCCAGCACCTGCCTCCCGAGGGCAGAGGAGCCTGGTCCTCGAGCCGCCGGGGGGTCGCTCCCACGCCCATCCGCTCCGTCCAGACCCACCTGTCCTGCCCGCAGCGCCCCCCCCCCAGCACGGCCACCGCCTTCCCCGCCCCCAAGAGCCGCACCCTGTTGCCAAGATGTCCAAGGTCGCCAAGTACCGCCGTCAGGTGAGCGAAGACCCCGACATCGACAGCCTGCTGTCCACGCTGTCCCCCGAGGAGATGGAGGAGCTGGAGAAGGAGCTGGACGGGGCGGACCCCGACACCAGCGTGCCCGTGGGGCTGCGGCAGCGGAACCAGACGGAGAAGCCGGCCACGGGCACCTACGACCGGGAGGCCATGCTCAGCTTCTGCGAGGAGACAACCAAGAAGCTCATCCGGAGGGAGCTGTCCCTGGACGTGGACGTGAGTGAGGGGCCGCGGGGCTGCGGCGGGCGGGCGGCCCCGGCCACCTCCCAGGATGGACGTTTCAGAAGGACCCTCCCGGTGCCGGTGTCGGGAGGGGTGTGATGGGCTGGAGGGACAGCACCCCGCGTCAGAGGGGCTGCGGTGGGGGGGTGGCACTGGAGGTGGCCCTGAGCGTGGCCCCCACACCTGTGGGCTCCCTCACGCGCGCCACCCGCCGTGTGGGGAGGAAGGACGGGGGTGCGCCAGCAGGAGGAGGCGCTCAGCCCTCTCTGGGGGACCCGGCCGGTTCCAGGAGGCTGAGCCCCTGGAACCCACAGCCACGGAGCCGGCGGGTCTGGGAGGCGGGGCCTGTGTGGCTTGAGTGACATTCCCGGGGGGGGGGGGCTGCACTTTCTGGGGGAGCGGCCCCTCCTCCCGTCAGCTCTGTGCCAGGGGCCAGGCCCCCCTGCTGGGCAGGAAGGTGGTCCCAACAGCACCGCCCAGGAGGGGGTGGCGGCTCAGGAAGCGCCGCCCACATCAGGCTGGGCCCGAGCCAGGCCTGCTCCTCTCCTGGGTGAGTCTTCCTGGGACAGACCGCTGGCTCCACCCTGGACGGTCCCCTGCCCACGCCGCACCTGCTGCCTCCCTCCCACCTGGTCCTTTGCTGGGGAGTCCCGGCGAGAAAAGGCCGGTCGGTCCCTCCGTCCTCGTCCTGCTCTGTTCCTGGGGGCACCGAGGCGCAGGCCTCCCCCTCCCCCACCCCCCACCCCCTGCGACTGTGTCCTCGCAGAGATGAGGGTAGTGTTTCTAGTCACCGGCGCGTCGTGACCACGGGCCTGGGGGTGGGCGAGCGGGAGGAGGGAAGGGAGGCCCCCACCGGGACCATGTTGAAGGTTTAGGAGGTCGGGAGGCAGGGGAGCCAGGATGCTCGGGGCTCATGGTCCTGGGGGCCAGGCCGTGGCCTCTGAACACGACGAGCAAACTCTAAACCGTTTGCAGGAGAACGAGAGGCGCAGGGGCCCCGCCGTGGGGCCTCCTCAGGAAGCAGCGCGAGGAAACGTCCCCAAAAGCGTTGGCACCTCTAAGTGCCCCGAGGGCCCCCCCATCTGTCCGTCCGTCCTCGCTCTGTGCCCTGGATGCCACACACACGCTTAATCCCACCAGGGGCTGTGAGGACTGCTCTGGAGGTGTATTCTCACAGCCTTTCCCTCAGCCAGAGCCATGCAGGCCGCCCCCCCCCCCGCACCCCCTCTCCCCTCCCCTGATTTGTTTATGCCCGAGCCCGGGCAGGGGAGTGCGCATGCGTGCGCTCACACGGTACCCCCCTCCAGGCCACTTTCCCTCGTGGCCATGTCTGTCCTCCCCGTCCCGGGGCCTGTGAGGGCCGCCTGACTGGTCAGAGTTGAGGGTGCATCCTGAGCCTTGGGCAGGGCCCTCTGTAAGTCGGGGTGAATGGGGGTGAACCCCAACAGGTGGCTTCTTCAGCAGCGTTAGCAAAGTGGCCGGCGTGGGGCGGGCACCTGGGTGTGAGCAGCAGCGCCACCGTCTGTGCAGCCAACCCTCAGGGCCAGCGACCCGCTCCGTCTCCGTCGACAACACGCCCACCTCAGGGGGTTGTCGAGAGTCTAAGGCCGTGGTCAGCAAACTGCGGCTCTCGAGCCACAGGCGGCTCTTTGGCCCCTGGAGTGTGGCTCTTCCACAAAAGACCACGGCCTGGGCGAGTCTATTGTGAAGAAGTGGCGTTAGAAGAAGTTTACGTTTAGAAAATGTAGCTCTCCGAAGAAATGTCCGTCCTGGTGCTGTTGATATCGGGCTCTGTTGACTGATGAGTTTGCCGACCGCGGGTCTAAGGGGCCGGATGGGAGGGGCGGGCTCCGAGCCGGTGTGCAGTGGGCACTCCGTGACCGCCGCCACGAAACTACCAAGTCCCTGGAGGCCAGACCCAGAAGCCCGGGGAGCGAGCAAAAAGCAGACCTCCCCAGGGCGGTGCAGGCCCAGCTGGCTGCTCCCAGCGGCCGGAGGAGTAAACATGGGGGCGGCAGGGGGGGGGCTCCACAGACAGGAGCAGGCGGGAGCTCTCACTGACCCACCCTGGACTCCACGAAGGAGCTGGAGGCTCATCAAAACAGTGAGGCCCCCTCGCAGATCGAGGGGCGTTTACAGAGAGCCTGCCGTGCGCCCTCACCTTCGTCTCTGTTGAAGCCGCACAGAAAAACTGAGGCACCAGGTCCCCCAGGGAGCAGCCAGCCTGCCTGGCTGAGGACTGTCCCTCCTCCTCTGCCACACCAGGCCGGCCTGGGCGCGTCAGCTCCTGAGGGTCCCGGATGGATCCCGGCGTGAGCTGTTGCATGTCCCGTCTTGTTGTGGGAGCAGCGGCTGCAGCAAGGCTGGCCCCGTTCCCCCCGCCCCCTGTCCCCCCACGATGAGGAGCGAACTGTTAACGAGTGTGGGTTAGAAGTGAGCTCTAGCAACACCGGGTGCGGATTAGGGAGCGTGTCCTGCCTGGATGTCGGGGGCCTGAAGGAACTGGGTTCATTCCCAGCAGGTGGGGTGACTGTTGTGGATGTAAGTTGTGACGGACCCTCACCTGGTAGGCAGGAAAACGGAAGTATTCATGGAAAACCAGAGAGTCCGGGAATCCGCTTTAAAACACTGTGTGGGGGGGGCGTGGAGGGAGAGGGGGGCGTGGAGGGAGAGCGGGGGGCGTGGAGGGGGAGGGGGCGTGGAGGGAGAGCGGGGGGCGTGGAGGGGGAGGGGGGCGCTCGAGGGGCCACGGCTGAAGGTGGGCTGGCCCCCAGCTTCTGAGTGACATTCCCCACGCTCACTTGGGGGCCAGCAGAGCATGAGAGGAAGGCAGGCCCAGCTGTGTCTTAAGCTCTGGGTCTTCCTGGGGTGGGGGCGGGGGCGCCCGAGGTTCACATGATCTGGACTGTTGGGGGGTGTGACCGTCGTCATGAGTGCCCCCCCAGCTCCCAATGCCGGCTCCTGTCTGCCCTGGGGTCCCAGGCCCCCTTCCTCCAGGGGGGAGGGCAGGCCCTGGTGTGAGCGCCAGCCCCACGAGGTACCCACCGGTCCTGACAGATGTCACCTCTGCTCTCTCACCTCCGCCTGTGGAGTGAAGGTCAGCGGGGTCAAGGTGAGGGGCGGGGCTTGGCAGAGCTGACCCGCCCCCCCTCCCTCTGAAGGGGCCGGCTCTCACCCACCTGTGCCAGCCTGGCCCTCCCTCAGGTGGAGGACAGAGCCGGCAGGTGTGCAGCCCGGGCGCCTGAAACCCGGCCCCTGGCTCAGGTTTCGGGAACTGGATCCCCAGTGCGGCAACTCCTGTGTCCCCCTCCCCCCCAGCCTCCTCCCCCTCCTGCCTCCACACCAGCCACAGCCTCCACACCAGCCACAGCCTCCACACCAGCCACAGCCTCCACCACCAGCCACAGCCTCCACACCAGCCACAGCCTCCACACCAGCCACAGCCTCCACACCAGCCACAGCCTCCATCACCGGGGCTGGGTCAGCAGCTGGGAGGAGGCTCTTTAGGCGTCCCACGGTGAACGAGGGGGGGACGGGGGGGACTTGAGAGCTCCCCCTGGGCCAGCCTCCTGACCTTCCTCCTTCACCTGCCCTGGTCATGCCCAGCACCCACGAATCCCCGCAGGGATGGGGTGCCGCGGGGATGGGGGTAACACAGGGAGGGGGTGCCACGGGGATGGGGTGCCACTGGGATGGGGTGCCACTGGGAGGGGGTGCCACAGGGATGGGGATAACACAGGGAGGGGGTGACGCAGGGAGAGGGTGCCCCAGAAATGGGGTGCTGCAGGGATGGGGTGCCGCAGAAGTGGGGTGCTGCAGGATGGGATGCCGCGGGGATGGGGTGCCGGGGATGGGGTGCTGGGAGGGCCCCCACGCTGCAGCTCTCACCCTCAGACTGCCCTTTGCAGGGTCCGCAGGGCATTGGGTGGCACAGCCCTCGATTAAGGGGATTAACCGGCTGCTCCGCCCGGAATAGCCCTGGAGGGGGGAGGGGGTGGGGGGCAGAGAGGGGGAGGGGCCGCTGACCCGGAAGGGGGCAAAGCAGGCGCCCAGAGGAAGGACGGGAGGGACAGCGTCCCCAGCTCCTGTGGGGAGGAAGCTGCGGACGGTGGGGGGGGCGCCGCTCCGCACCCTGTCACTCCCTGCCCACTGCCCACCCTGCCCTTCCCGTCGCCTGTAAATGCGCCAAAAAGTCAACCTTTTAAACCCTCTCATGCGGCTAAAAAGATGGTGGGATGCGGGAACGAGGAGGGAGAGGAGGGGCGCTGAGGCGGGAGACGTCTGGGTGTGTCATGGCCCCCCCCCGCCCCCCCCAGGCTCCAGGGCGCAGGGAGCTCGCCTCGTCCACAGCCTCGGGGAGAGGAGGCGCCTTGGCGGGGCTCAGCCTCACGGTCCCCCGGGCCCCGCGCAGGACGCCCAGTCGGCCGTCTCCAGGGCGCTGTTTACCAACAGCTGGGAGGGAGGCCTCTGCTCCCCGCCCCCCCCCGTCCCCTCCCTGCCCCTCAGAGCCCTGGCTCCTCCCTGGCCACGCCCCCATCCCTCATTTCCCCATCGAGGGGCCCCGCCCCCCAAGACCCTGAGCAAGCCGAGGCAGAAGGGGAGGGGCTTCCATGAAGCTCTGGGCAGGATGCGCTGGGCCGGTGGTCGTGGTGCTGAGCCCAGCTGGGCCTGGACCCGGTCCCGCTCTGCTGGTGCCGCCGGGTGAGCCGAGTCCCACCCGCGGGTGGATGGCGCGCGCCCTGGAGGTTGTGAGGGTGAAGCCCTGCAGGCGCCCGGCTGGGAACCGGGGGGCTGGGCAGGCGCTGGCCGTGGGGAGGGCAGGACGGGGCTGTCAGGGGGGCCCACGCTCATCCGCGTTCACGGGCGGACGAGGCGGCAGAACCCGCGGAGGCCCGGCAGGCACGGGGGTGGGGCGGGGGAGCCTCAGGTCCCAGGAAGGCGCTTCCCACCCGAACTCCCCCCCCCCCCCCCCCCCGAACCGTCCCCAAGGCCGCCTGTACCCAAGGGGAAGGAGGGCCCCGGGTCCCTCCCCAGCCCTCCCCCAGGGCTGTGGGGAGAGCGCAGCCGGTGGGCACGGCGCCCGCCCACGCCCCGCTGCGCCCCCTGCGCCCCCTGCAGTCTTTCCCACCAGCCGCCCCTTTTCCTGATTCTCCGGCGTCTTGTCTGCGTCGCGTGTGGCACCGACGGCAGGATTTTTTCCCGCGTGTGCCTATGTTGGCGTAGAAGTTACACACCAGGCCCCCTCCTCCCCGCGGGGCCCCCTCCTCCCCACCCCCCACCCCTTAACTGACTCCGCCCCCCAGTCAGCCGCGCCTGCTGGTCAGTCTTGCACGCAGGACCACGCTGTGTCCTTTGCCTCTGGCTCCTCCCACGCTGCCGTCTGTCCGTAGCAGCTGTTCCTTCGGGGCTGTGCGGCCTCACTGGGCCAGCGGGTCACGCTTTATCACCCATTTCCACTCTCGGACGTTTGCGCTGCTGCGGTTTGAGGAAATTGACATCCACGCTGCTGGATCGCGCTGTGACGTCATTTCTGTTGGGGCGCGCTGTGACGTCATTTCTGCTGGAGCTTTGTGTGGTGGTGCGCGGTGACGTCATTTCCGCTGGGCGTGGACCTCAGGGTGGATTGCCGGGTCCTAGGAAGTGGTGGTGACACCAACGTTCTCACCTGCAGACAGAGGCCACGCTGCCTCCAGGAGACCTTGGGAGGGTCAAGTGCATCGGTGTGAAGGTCAACACATGCCCTGTAGACAGTGAGCTTTAATTAACTGGGGCCATCACCCTCACTTCCAGGGACGCCCTCTCTCAGGGGACGGGGAGCGGCCGCGTCCTCCAACACGTGGTGCCGGGCCCGCCTGGCTGCGTGGCTGCGTGTCGACCTGTGAACCAGGAGGTCAGGGTTCGATGCCCGGTCAGGGCACAGGCCCGGGTTGCGGGCTCCATCCCCAGTGGGGGGCGTGCAGGAGGCGGCGGATCCATGATTCTCTCTCATCACGGATGTTTCTCTCTCCCTCTCCCTTCCTCTCTGAAATTACTTTTAAATTATTTTTTAAAAATTTAAAAAGGTGACACTGGTTAAACAAAGCCCAGGTCAGACCCTCCGCCCAGGACTGGACCTTTCCGGAAAGGGGGTGTGGAAGGCGTGTCCACTTCCTGCCTCCCATCCCAGCCTCGCCCGCGCCCGTCCCACGGGCGTGAGGACAGACCTATTTCCTGTTTAGCTCGTGTCTCATTTGCTCGTCCTCAGCCTCAGCCTCAGTTCTCCCGCTTCGACCCCCTTTCCTCAGCGGCCCCTCCCCCCCCGCCGGCCTGGAGGAGCCCCAGCACATGGACCCCAACTCCCTTCCGAGCTGCAGGTCCCCCTGGACAGAGGAACACTCTGGGGTTGAAGCCGGGCGGCCCGCAGCCTCCACCAGGTGCCCTTTTACCTCAAAGGGAGCCCTTCTCTGACCCCCGCTACCCCCCTCCCCCATCTCTGCTTTCACCCGCTGACGGCCCGCATCCCGTTTCACTGAGGAACCTGAGCTCAGGTGCCAACGCCGTCCAGGTCCTTGTCTGGTCCCTCCACGCGGGCCCTGCCCTGTCACAGGCTCCCGGCCTCCACACGGGGCCTCCTGCTCCTGCCCGCACCGCCTCCAGGACGCTCAAGGTGACTGTCCCCTGTCTTGGCTCCGCCCTCCTGTCCTCCAGAAGGAGGCCACGCCCCCCAGCTGGTCGGTCCGTCCGTCTGTCCATCCGTCCGCCCGCCAAGGGGGCTTCCCTGTGCCCCGCACCCGCCCTCCTGTCTGGGTGACCTGCTCCACCGCGTTCACAGGGCCCCGCGGGCCGTCTCTCCCTCCGTTTTCAATCCTCACCTGAGGGTGTGTTTGTTGATTTTTAAAGAGAGGAAGGGAGAGAGGCACCAACGTGAGCAATGTCGGTCAGCTGCCCTGACCCACACGCCAGACAGGCGCCCTGACCAGGAACGGCACCCACAGCCTTTTCGGTGCACAGGACGACGCTCCCAACACGGGGCCACTGGCCGGGGCCTCGCGCCTGGCACGCGCCCTCAGCCCGGGCCCGGCTTCCTCTGTGCTTCCTGCAGGTGCTGAGGGCAGGCCTGGCTCTCCCTGGGCCCCGCGGGGAGCCCAGCGCCCGGCTCAGTGCCGTCGGGAATGAGCGCAGGAAGCACAGGCTTCGGGCGCCATCCCTGCCCTACCAGGCGAAGCTAGTTTATCCGTCCACCGCTCTCTCCTGAGACAGAGGACGTTGTGTCCAAGTCCTCACCAGGAGGGAGAGCTGGCCCGGGTCCCTGTCCGTCTGACCAACAGCCAATGAGCTCCGAGCCAGCACGCGTGCTGCTTGTGCTGGACAGAGGACCTCCAGGCCTCCTGTGTGACTCCTTCCATTCTCCCTCCTCCTCCTGCTCTGCGCTGCCCCCTCTCCGGGGACCTGACATTTCCAGGCTGACTCACCCCGTTCGCCTGCCATCCCTGGGCCGGGGGCCCACCCCAGCAAGGACGTTCATCGGAGGCCGAGGCCGCCAGTTCCCACCCTCCGATCCGTCCCTGAATGCTGGGCGGCTCCGCCCTTCGCCTCCAGATTCAGACAAGGGGCCTCGGCCCGAGGACTCACACGGGGCGGGGGCAGGGGGGGCGGGGAAAGCAGAGCCCTCAGGAGTGAGTGTGAGGAGGCAGGCACGGGGCCCAGAGGGCGGGCACGCCTGGTGCAGGCAGACGTGCCCAGGAGCTGAAAGGTGGGCACAAAGGCAGGCAGAGCCCAAAACCCGGCTCTTGTCAGCCAGGTTCCGCCACAGCGCTGGCCCCAAGGTCTCTGACCTTCCCAACCCGCCCCCCGCCCATGCCAACAGCAGGATGTGCAGGAAGCAGGTCCTTAGGAGCCCGTGCCTGAGGGCGGGGCCCCGCGCTGGGGAGGGGGCTCACAGCCAGCCGGGATGGGCCCCTCATCCTCCCCGCAGAGCTGGCCCGCCTGTCCCCGCCCTACTGCGTTCAAAGTCCCCAGAGCCCGGGAGACCCCTGCGCCAGGGGTCAAGGCCCTGCATCCTGGCCTTAAAGGCGCAGTGCCTGCCCGCGGTGCGCAGGGCACAGGGCGACCCCCGGGTGCTAGGGCTCCTCCCCACGGAGCATTCGCTGAAGCCGTGGGCGCTGAGTGCGGTCTGTGTCCGCCCCGCGTAATTGGGACCACGGACACGCGCATGCCCCATCGCGTTCGGCTCTTACTTTGGAAAATCCACATTTTCCCATGTCCCTAAAAATGCCTCCCACGCCTCGCTGCCGGCGGGTGTTGTCAGAGCCGTGGTGCGGCTGGGCTGAGCCATTTGCCTATATTTGGGCATTTATATGGTTCCCAACACACACACACACACACGCACACACACACACACGCACACACACACACGTCCCAAGGCCCCAAACGGACCGGACCGCAGAGCCAGGCTCCTCGCTGTGGCCTTTGGCGCCCATCCCCGGGGAGGGAGCCAGCCGAGCGGGCGGTGAACAGCCCTCGCACAGGGTCCCCCTCACACAGACCAGGGCGGGCGCAGGGGCTGGGCCTGGAGGTGAGGAGACCGTGTGCCCCGGATCGGGGGTCCCGAGGCGGATCGCTGCCACGCCGGGCTGACCCCGTCCCCACCCCGCGGGAGGTGTCGCCTGCACGGACCACGGAGGAACGCACGGGCCTGGTCCCTCCGTCTGGGGGAAAGGCGTTGTCACCACTTGAGGAGAGAATGGGCTCCACGGGGACACGGCTGTGCAGGGAGGAGCCGGGAAGGGCGAGGTGCCGGCCATCTCCTGCTCCCAGAGGCCCCGCCCCGACTCCCGGGAGGCCCGGACCAAACCCACATGGTGCGCGCTGGCCACGAGGCAAAGCGCAAAGCGGCGTCTCCCTCCCAAGGAGGATAAAGGGGTGTCACCTGCGCACCGGCTCACAGAGGCGCACAGCCGGCGGGAGGGGGGGGCGGGGGAGGGCGGGGGCCTCCCTTCGTGACCCATCACCTCCGGCCTGGACTGCGGGGAAGCCTCCAGCAGCCTCCTTCCCTCCAGCCTCTCGGCCTCCACTCCCTCCCCAGGCCTCGGCCAGGCTCCTCGCGTCCACGACTGACCGAGGGGCCCCCCCTGGATAGGAAGCCCACGGTCTCCATCGCTGTCGGCCTGCGCAGGCAGCCTGCAGGCTCCTCACACCTTTGCCCCCCTCCAACCCCCCGGGGCAGAGAACTGCCCACCCCCCCCCAGTGCACTGTGCTCCATGGTCTCCTTTCTCCCCTTCTGCCCCCCCCCCCACCCTTGTCTCTGCCCAGTGATTCCCTGGCCCTGGCCCTGCTGTCGGAAGCTCACTGCTCCCAGCGCAGGCGACCTGACGCTCTGTCCTGCACATGCTCATACCACTGCATAGGGGGGGAGGGGGGCAAGTGGGGCAGAGCTCCTGGCACCCACAGGAACCTCCAGGGACCCCGGCAGCACCACCCACTGCACCCCGCCAGGCAAGGAGGGAAGGACGGTCGGGAGCAGCGAGGCTGGGGGGCTGGGGCAGGGGGCCGGTGGAGGTGCATTCCCAGGAGGCGGTGGGGGCCGGGGCCGCGTGGACAGCCTGGGACCAGCAGCCGCCTTTCGGGGGCTCCTCGCAGGCTGGGCAGCCAAGAGCAGGGAGCAGGCATGTCCCAGGGCAGAGCTGAAGTGGCTTGTTTGTTTCTGCAGAGATTTCCCAGTTTCTCCAAAAATGGGGCTTCGTGGAATGCTCCCCGATGAGTCACAGGCCCACTGGCCGAGCCCTGAGGTGCAGGGAGCCGGGCTTGCCCCGCCCTGCCTGACCCCCCTCCCCCCCCCCAGGGCAGAGGGCGTGGCCAGAAGGCCCAGGCGGGGGCGCTGCTCTATCCATCACTTCACGTGGATCCCAACCTGGGGACGCCCGGAGCCACGCCACGTGGCCGTGGGGCCTGGAGGAGACGGGAAGACAGGTTCCCCGCGGCCACAGGTGGTCAGGGTGCTCAGGGGCCCTTCTCCGCTCCCCTCCGCGCGTCCCCCACCCCACAGCTCCCCGCAGGGAAAGGCCTGCTGCCCCCTGTTATTTCTAACCGAAGCCCTTCCTCCCACAGGCTGACTAGCCAAGGAACCTAGAGCAGGCACAGGCAGAGAATGACCTTGGGGGCCACCAGGTGCACCCCAGTTCTGGGGGCAGAGCCGCTGGCCGGGCTCCTGCTCAGAGGAGCTCCCAGAAGCCCCGGGCAGAAGGCTCCTTCTCCTTTTAAGGCCTCCGGCTCGCTGGGCAGCCCCAGCCCATTCCTGGCTGTTGGTGATTAATCAGCCTGTTTTCATTCGGTTCTCCTTAAAGGGCTGGCGCAGCGCCCCAACAACCGTCACACGCAGGCCCCCAGGGCCGGGGGCACCCGGAGAGCCCTGGGCCAGGAGGAGGCTGGGTGCTGGGGTGCTGTGGGCAGCAGGGCACCCCCAGCCCCAGAGGGAGGCTGGGGAGGGTCAGAGAAGGTCAGAGGTCAGGGAAGGCCCCACGGACTGGGCTCTGCGAGCGAGGCAGGTCTGGAGCCCTTCCCTGAACTTGTGGGTGAAACTGGTGACGTCTTCATCTCTAGGGACCCCCGTGTCCTCTGAGGGAGGCCTGGTGGGCGGCGTGGGGGCCCTGCGGGGGGCACCGAGGGCAGCTGCCCCTCCAGCTCCCGGGGGCGGCCCTGGATGAACCCCCTGATGGGGGGGGGGTGGCCGGGCAGGCTGCGGGCAGCCGCAGGTGTGTCCTGGCCCAGAAGGCAACCCGTCGGTTCCTCGTGTGCATCTGTGCATTTCCACTCCTCCCTCCCTCCCTCCCTTCTAATCAAGGTGGGGCTGGGTCCCAGGTCGCTGCTTCTGCTCCCTGAGAGGGTGACCTCGGGTCTCAGTCGTGCCGGGAGCCGGAGTGAGAGTCAGGGGCTCTCCTCCCCCCACGGGCACCAGGGCCGGCAAGTCCCTTCGGCCGCCCACGGGCAGGAGGGGACGGGCAGGAGGGGACAGGCAGGAGGGGATGGGCAGGAGGGGACGGGCAGGAGGGACGGCGCATTCCAAGGGCCTGTCTCACCAGGCCCGTGCCCTGGGCCTCCCTGTGTTGTGACTCGGGATGGAGCCAAGGACTCGCCGCTAAATCAGCCGCTGGTCCCCACTGGTATGTGTTTTCGCTGCAGGTACAGGCTGTTCCGCAGGCCAGCGCTCCGTCCGCCCCATCCGGCTGGGGGGGGGGTGCTGGAGTCCTTCTCCTCCCCCCACCCCGTCCCCGTCCCCGTCCCCCACCCCCCACCCCATCCCATCCCCATCCCCCACCCCACCCCTCACCCCCCACCCCCCTGAAGGACAGATGCCTTTCCACCAACCAGGCCCTTGTCCTTCCTCTCACACCTCGTGGAGGAAGGCACTCCAGCCCCTGAGGACTCAGCGGCTCTGAGGTCTGTCCTGGTTGGTCAGTTTGCTCTCGAATCTGCTCTCAACGGTCCTGCCTCCCAGCTCCTCCAACGTAGGGGGTGGGGGCAGTGCTCCCCAAAGTGGCCTGGGAGGTGCGGGACCTGCTCCATCCTCTCCTCAGGGTCTGTGTGGCCACAGCAGGGTCACAGGGCTGGCCCGGCAGGTCCCAGGGCCCCTCAGACAGGTCTGGTCCTCGGCAAACTTTCTACCAAAAGGGGGGGTGGGGGCACCGGGGTTATCAGAGAGCACGCACACAGCGCACGGAGTGGGGTCGCTCGCACTTCCGTGAGGTGGCGGTGGAGGCAGCACCAGGCGTAAATGCCCTGGATTGGAGATGTCAGCAGCCTGCCTCGGTGCCTCCCCGCACGGCGCCCCCCCAAACCCCCCACACGTCTCCCCACATTGAAGCAGTATTGGCTGTAGGGCCCCATGTCTGAGACCAGCTGACCTCCCTGGAGGTGACCTCCCTGGAGGCGGGGGGCAGGCAGGTGGGCCCTGGCCTGCAGCCCAGGATGCGGGGTTAGGGGGTGGGAATGGGGGGGGGGGGGGGCGTGAGGAAGCTAGTGACCAGGATGACAGATATTTCCATGAAATTGCAAAACAAGCAAAGCCATGCCCAGAGCCTCGATGAACACAGACCCCACGCTGTAAACACAGACGGGACCAGGGCAGGGACTTGCCCTTTGGCCGGGTCCCAACACGGGTCACGGGGCCCCACCTGGACACAGGCCTGTCCCGGACAGGGAAGGCCCCGGGAAGGGGCCGCCGGTGTCCCCGGGGTCTCGGCCCTCGGGTTCGGGGCCTCTCGGTCCTCAGGGGTCACAGCGTCCCCACCCTCGTCCCGACGCCACCCCCCTTCCCGGGAGCCAGGGCCTCAGCGCTTCTTCCCTTCTCTGAACCCTTAGGAAAGCAAGCCAGCGGAGACCAAGGCAGACGCCAAGAACGGCGGCGGCGAGAGGGGCCGCGATGCCGGCAAGCAGCCCCCGGGCCCCGGGCAGGTCTCGGACGTGGGGCGGGCGCCCCGGCGGGGGGTCCTGAAGAAGGCCTTCTCCCGTGACCAGGGTGACGTCGCCGCCGAGGCCAAAGGCGCCCCGCAGCCCAGGGAGGAGAAGCTCATCCGGGGCATCGACCGGGGCCGGGTCCGGGCCGCCGTGGACAAGACGGAGGCGGGGGGCAGTGGGCGGGGGGACGGCCAGGCCCCCAGGAAGGAGGAGGAGCCGAGAGGGGGGGCCAGGAGCCCTGGCCTGAGCAGAGACAAGGATGAGAAGCCCGAGGCCGGGAAGGGGAAAGGAGGCGGAGCGCGCACGGAGGTTGCGGGGAAGGAGGGCCAGGCGAGCCGAGCGAGGAAGGAGGAGGAGGAGGAGGAGGGGGTCACCCAGGAGGCGCCCCCCAGCCTCAGGGCGCCCGCCGAGGAGAAGCAGAGTGAGGCAGCGGCCGCAGAGAAGCCGGCCCCGGGGGGCCCCGCCAAGCCCCCCGAGGGTGCGGCCCCCGCGCAGGAGGAGGAGGCGGCCCCCAGCATCTTCGACGAGCCGCTGGAGCGCGTGAGGAGCAACGACCCCAGCATGACGGAGGTGAACGTCAACAACTCGGACTGCATCACGCCCGAGATCCTGGTGCGCTTCGCCGAGGCCCTGGAGTTCAACACGGCCGTGAGGGTGTTCGCGCTGGCCAACACGCGGGCCGACGACCACGTGGCCTTCGCCATCGCCATCATGCTCAAGGCCAACAAGACCATCACCAGCCTCAACCTGGACTCCAACCACATCACGGGCAAGGGCATCCTGGCCATCTTCCGCGCGCTGCTGCAGAACAGCACGCTCACCGAGCTGCGCTTCCACAACCAGCGCCACATCTGCGGCGGCAAGACGGAGATGGAGGTCGCCGCGCTGCTCAAGGACAACACCACGCTGCTCAAGCTGGGCTACCACTTCGAGCTGGCCGGGCCCCGCATGACCGTCACGCACCTGCTCAGCCGCAACATGGACCGCCAGCGGCAGCGGCGGCTGCAGGAGCAGCGGCGGGCGCAGGAGGAGGCGGCCGCCGCCGGGGAGAAGAAGGGGCTGCTGGAGGTGCCCAAGGTCAAGGTCGGGGCGCCCGCCAAGGGCCCCCCCGGCCCCTCCCCGCAGCCGTCTCCGAAGGCCTCGCCCAAGAACTCGCCCAAGGGAGGGGGCGCCCCGGCCGCCCCGCCGCCGCCGCCGCCGCCCCTGGCCCCGCCCCTGGCCCCGCCCCTCGTGGTGGAGAACCTGAGGAACTCGCTCTCGCCCGCCACCCAGAGGAAGATGGGGGACCGGGCTCTCCCCGCCCAGGAGAAGAACTCCCGCGACCAGCTGCTGGCCGCCATCCGCTCCAGCAACCTCAAGCAGCTCAAGAAGGTGAGTGCGGGGAGGGGCCCGCGGGGGCCACCGGCGGCAGCACAGACACCCGGGCCAGCCGGTGGGCCTCGCCTCGCGGGGGCACCGCTGTCCCTCAGGGGGGACTGTCCTTCCTTTAGGGGCTCCTCTAGCCTCTCCCTCCGTCTCCCCCTCCTCCTCCAAGAGACACCGCGTCCGTCCCAAAGGCGCCTGGGGAGTCAGTGCGTGCAGTGCAGGGGCACCCACCATCCGGCCCACGGCCCGGGGCCGGCAGCCATGTCCGTGGGGCCTGGACAGCAGGAGGGAGGACAGCCGGCGGTAGTCCCGGGGTCACAGAGATGCCCAGCTTCTCCTGTGTCCACCCACGTGTCCACCCTCAGGCCCGTCCACACCCTTGCGTCCGGGCCCGTGGAAGAGGCCGGCGGCTCCCTAAACGCCCTGCCTTGTCCTTACAGGTGGAGGTGCCCAAGCTGCTGCAGTAGGGCCGGGCCGCGGGCACCGCGGGCACCGCCCCCCGGCTGGCCTGCTGCGGTCCCCCGTCTGCCCGGGGCCCTGAGGCCGGGCCACGCTTTCTCATCCAGACGCTCCCTGTCCGCGGGCTGATGCTTCTGGACAAGAAGAGTCCTCTCGGCGCGTCCCGGAGAAGATGGCACGCGGCACGCGGCGGGGAGCCGGGAAGATATGCACAGGGACCACGTGGCGGCCCCGCCCCGCCCTCCAGGGCCAGGATTCAGCTCTGAGGAGCCCTGGGCAAGGCTGCTGGGCTGGTGTGCGGGGCAAGGCAGACGATGGAGAGGGAGAGGGACAGGGACGAGGATGGCCACCCACCCCCGCCTGGGCTGACAGAGCCTGGACAGATGGACAGCGCCTGGGGGAGGGGCGGACGGGCGGCAGCCGGACCTGAAGGTTTGATGCCAAAGCAGACGTTTTCCTACACCCACTCGCTATGTTGTGACTCGCTGTGTCTTCCCATAAGATTTTGATAATATATAGACGAGCCTTTCGCTGCGCGTGGCGACGCCCACCTCTGTGCTTTGCGGGGCCCTGCCCATCCCGCTCCCTGGGGACCCTGGACCCCAGGTCCCAGCCGTGCTGTCCCAAGCTGCCCACCGCACAAGTTCACTGCAGGGTGCAGTGTGGGGACAGCACCCGAGCTGGCCGCCCAGGCCCGGGACCAGGCCTCCGGGTCTGCTCCCGACAGCTGCAGCCTGGAGGCACCGCCAGGGGCGGGCAGAGGGAGCCAGGCCGGGGCTGTATTAGGCGTGTTCACCCCCTGACTCTCCCCGACTGTGGGCTCCCGGCCAGCTCTCAGGGCAGCCCCACTCCCTGCCCGGCCTCCCTCCGTGGGACCGCCTGGCGGTGCTGGCACCCCTGCCGTGGGCCGGAGTCACTAGTGGGTTTTCCTGCCTCCGTGGCAGCGGGCAGAGCAGTGTTCCCATCTTTGGGGGTGCAGAGGGTCCCTGCTAGGTGTGGCCACGACGGGAAGGCTCCCTCGGCACAGAGCCTCGCCCAGCCCCCCTCTGCCCTCGCGGTCCCGCAGCCCAGGGCGTCCGCTTCTCTGCCGCCTGCCCTGTGCGCGACAGCGCTGCCTGCACTTTGCAGATCAAGTCCCGCCCGGAGGCTGGCGGCGGGGCCAGCCTCGCCCCGCGGGGAACAGGGGAGGCAGAGCCCGCGCCTCCTCCCCTCGCTCAGGGCCGCAGCGCCCCCTCCAAGCCTCAGGCCCCGCAGACCGCGCCCCCGGGGAGCCCTTTCCCACCACCGTCCACCCGCGGACGCTTCCTCCAGCTCCGGGCACCGCCAGGCCCGGGTGACGTCATCCTCCTCGGCGCCCGGGAAGCGGGAGCGCAGCGCCACCTGCTGGCGGGTCCGGCGCAGGCTCCCTGGTGACGTCACCCTCCCCGGAGCCAGGCCGCGCGGCCTCCCCTGGTCACAGACCCCCGAGTGCCAGAGCCAGAGAGGGTCTGTCGTGGTCCGCGCCCACCTTTCACGGGGAAGGAACGGGGGTTCAAAGGGAGCAAGTCGGTCCGCGGCCTCCTGCCCACGAGGATGCCCTCCACGCACCGCTCCCAGGTGCCTGCTGCTCTGTGCTGGGCTCGGCCCCCGCCTGCCCGCAGGCCCCGCTGCCTGTGAAGCATCCTCTCTCCATCTCTGTGCCCAGACCCCACAAGTCCCCGAGGCCCCGGGAGACGCCAAGCCCTGGGGGCCCTGCTGCTCCCCCACTCTCGGCCTGGCCTTGGGGACCCTGGTTCTCAGGCCCTGTCCCAGGCTGTGTGACCACAGCCTCCCCCACAGCGTCTGGGTGGCAGGGACCCCGGGGGGCATGGCTGGTGCAATGGCCATCTGCAGACCCTGCCTTGGGCCCTCGGAAGAGGGAGGAGGGACACCCACCTTCAGGATACCCACCCTGCCCGTGAGCGGAGCCGGGACCTCAGGGGCCCAGGTGGACCTCAGTGGACCCAAAGCAAGGAGCAGCCGCACATCTGACCTGTTGCAGACCGTGCCGGGGTGGGGGTGGGGAGGAAGCTCTGTAACTAGGGCACCTCCCCACCCAGGGCCAGACCCACCTCACGGGCCGTGGGACCAACCCTGGCCTGGGTGCCCGCCTGTGGGTGGGTGCGGGGTGCTGTGCCCTTCCCTGCCCCTGCCCCCTCCTGCCCTCTCGGGTGTGGAGCCGGCAGCCTTGCTGGACGGTGAGGACCACGGACCACGTGAGTTGCCTCTCAGCTTTAATGGCAGCCCAGCGGGGGCAGTGGGATGGCCAGCGGGCTCCCGCGGGCAGCTGACAGAGCCCCACCCAGCCTCCAGGGCAAGCAGGGGGGTCCTGGGAGTGGAGGGGCAGGGCGGTGACCCACACGGCGGTCCTCCCTGGGCCCCCAGGAAAAACAAAAATAGTGCAGCAATGCCTGGCCCCCACCAGCCCTCCTTCAGGGCCAAGTTCCCGCCCAGATCCCGTCTACTTCCCTGCACGGCCCAGGGGGCGGCTTGTTGGGGGCCTGTGGAGTGGGTGACCCCTGCCACCGCCAGGGCCAGAGGCAGACACAGGTGAGCCCTGCAAGAGCAGCAGACAGTCCCTCAGGCTCCGGGATAGGCAGGCTGCGGTGGCAGATAAGGGGGAGGAGCTGGAAGCCAAGGAGACAGGACGTTGGCCACAGGAGCAGTGCGGTGACCCCACCCCTGGGTGCGCGGGATTCGAGGAGAAGCCAGCCTGGGGGTCTCAGCTGAGGCAGAGGGCATCGGAGAGGGACCCAGGGTGATACGGGGGACAGGGAGGTCCTGGCGCAGGGGAGGGGCGGGAGGAGAAAGGGCTGGATTGCTCACTTACCTGCAGGGCTGTAGACAGGGGGCCCTGCTGGGTAGAGAGGAGGCTGTGGAGGAGCACTGGGGGGGCACAGAAAGCCCGGGGGCGGGGGGCCGGGGCCAGCCTTGGGGTCTGGCGGGTACGGGTATGCTGGCTGCACAAGGGTGCCTGTCATTGGAATCTCCTGGCCTGGGTGGGGGAACAAGGTCAGCATTGAGAGCTCCACCTCCAGGGGGCGCCGTCACCCCTTCCCAGGGAGCCCAGGTGAGCCCCACTGGCTGCCCACACCCTGCTGGTCAGAGCAGAGCAGGGTGCTGGGCGCGAGGCCCTGGTGGGAGTCAGGGCACACCCTGGGGAGCGTCCTTGGGCCGCGACCGGGCAGCACAGAGCTGGATCTGATCATCCGCTGAGTTGTCCCCAGGGGATGCCAGCCCGCCCCCTCCCCCCCACTCCTCCCACATGGACCTCCCAGGCCCATCACCCACGCGGCATCAATGCCCATGGCTCAGACCCCCACAAACACCCGGGCACATCCAAGTGGCCGCAGGTGTGTCCACAGCGCTCTCCGGCTGCCCCTCGGCCGCCCTGGGCTGGGCCCCCCCGCCCCCCTGTCTGGGCTCCTGGGGGCTGCTCCGTCCCTACCTGCAAAGGGGCTCTCCAGCCGCTGGCGCCGGCGGGCCAGGTAGCGGCAGGTGCAGAAGAAGCAGCAGGCGGCGGTGGCGACCACAGCCAGGAAGAGGGTCAGGGCCGCAGCCAGGCCCGCCGTGAACTTGGGGCTGGAGACAAAGCACGGACGGGTCCTCGCACCTGCAGCTCTCACAGCGGGGCCCGCAGGACCCCGAGACGGGGCTCCATCCGTCCTGGGGAGACTGCTGTCTCCCGCCAGCCGAGGCGCATGGGACCGCGTGCCTGGCCCCCTCCAGGGGTTTATTCGTGGTCCCTGGGAAGCGGCCTGGGCCTCGAGCTCGGCACCTTCATCTCATCCGGGGGAGCACGGGCCCAGACAGCCGCGGGTGGGCAGCGCACCTCCTGGTCACAGCTCTGCCCCCCACGTGGCCTGCGGTGGGGGCAGACCCCGGGCTCCCTCCACAGGGCCTGACCGACCGGGCAGGCGGAGGCGGCGGGAGGCCAGGCCCAAGGTGGCTCCCGGGAGGAGGGACAGGTGCGGGCCGCCCACCTGAAGCCCAGGCAGCGCTTCTGCTGGAACTCGGAGATGAGCAGGCTCAGGTCCCGGCAGCAGTAGCGATGGCGGCAGGTCCCGCAGCAGAAGGTGAAGGGCTGGCAGCTGAAGCCCGGGTGCCAGGCGTCATCCTCGTCCAGGTACCCCAGGCAGCCGGTGCCGGCCCGCGCTGTGGGCGGGGGGCGTGCGGGGCTACCAGGCTGGTCCCCTGCCTCCCTGGCCCCCCGTGGTCCTTCCCCAGTGACCCCACTTCCCACGGTGGTCCCCACTCCCCTGATGGTCCACCCCAGTGGCCCCCTAGTCAGCCCCCACCTGTGGGGTCCCCAGCCCCCTGGCGCTGGCAACACGAGTTGCCCCTTGGGGCTCAGGGGTTGGCTTCCCAGGGCCCAGACTCCATCCTCTCCCTCCTGCTCCCTGCCAGCACCCCCGGGGACACCACTCCTGGCTCCCTGCCCCTTACCCAGGGGGACCCCCAGCAGCAGGAGGGCGACGGCCGTGAGTGGCATGGTGGGAAGAGGGGGCTGCAGGTCCCGGAGCCGCTGGGGGCTGCCCACTGCCAGGCACGGCTGTGGTGGCCAGACTGCCTGCCGGCAGTGACCACGCCCAGGGCCCGCCCCCGGCCCCACCCCTGCCTAGTCTTGCGCTTGTCCCCTCTGTGGTGTCCGCGCAGCGCCCAAGCCGTGCCGTGGACCCCAGCAGCCTTGATCCTGGGCCACCCCCCAGGAGGGCAGGGCCGGACCTTGCCTGGCCTGTCCAGCCCAGGACGCCGGGGGAGGGCAGGGGAGAGGCTGGGAGCCCTCCACCCCCACTCCCAGAACAAGGCCCCACTGAGGCAGCTCAGAGCAGCTTTGTCCCAGCTGTGCCTCCCGCAGGCCGGGCCTGCCAGCCGCAGCTCCTGGGGCCCCGCCCCCACGTGGGCAGTGTGGACACCAGGGCTGCCCCGGGCCTGCCTCCCGGTCTGGGCAGCACCTCCTCAGGACGTCCTCGCGTTCCCGGCCAGGGCCAGGGCAGGACAGTCCCCTGGGGCTGCTCCCACCCCAGGACCCTGAGCCCAGCCGGTCCCCGGAGCCTTCCCCACAGGCCCTGAAGCCACGCCCCCGCAGCTCCGCCCTCCACGGCAGGCGCTGATTGACAGCTTAGTGTCACGTGGTCCCAGAGAAACTGCCTCGCAGGGCCGGCAGGAGGACCAGGCACTGCGCTCCCCGAGGCCACCCGACCCCGACCCTGCCACAGCCCAGCTCCTGCGGGTGGGGCCTGGGGCCGAGACTGCTTCGCTCATGTCACTGTCTGACCGCAGCCGCGGCGGCGGGGTCACTCCCGCGTCAGATCTGGGAGGGGTCACGGCCCCAGCTCCTTCCTCGGAGGCGGGGGGAGGGGGGAGGGGCGGGAAGAGCCGGGACAAGGGGCTTCCTGGCCAGGGGCAGCACTGGTGGGTCCTTGGTGGCACTGGGGAGACACGCCCCGTCCGATGGCGTTCACCAAGCCTGGTGGCCGTGTGGCAATGGCCCCAGCGTGTCCTTCTCAACCTTCTAGTTTCTCCCACCTTCTCCGCTTCTGTCCGCCGATCCCCCAAACCCTGGGAGAGCCCTCTGCCCTGGGTCAGACCTGCAGGCCTGAGCACACCCCGTCTTATCTTGAATTGACTCCTGACCAGCCAGCCCTGCCCTTTCTGGATGGAGGGGGTTTCATTGGACAGGAGCCGGTTCACCGGGAGGCAGCTCCCGGGCGGTTCCTTCCTCCTGCTTGACCTGGAGGTGCCCCTGAACTTCCAGTGGTGGGAACCGGGCACCTGCCATGAAGGTGATGCGGGAAGGATGTGCCAACGCCTGGACACAGCCCACAGGGTCTGACGGCCGGCCGGTGTCTGTGTGACAGGCCCCCATTACGAGGCCCCCTTCCCCAGTGTGGCTGCACGAGGCTGCTCTTGGTCATCGGGTCCCTCTGGCCATGCACAGCCCCGTGGCTGCTACCTCCCAAGGTCAAAGGGAGGAAGAGCAGGAGGCAGGGGCAGCCTGAATGCCCACTGGCAGCAGGCAGACATCCCTCCACTGGACACGGGAGCTGGACACCAGGGACACTGAGTGGCAGGCGCTGCCCTGGAGATGCCCTGCCAGGCCCTTCCTTGAGCTACAGACCAACTCCCTCTGCCCACTTCCTGTCTGAGGTCACCTGCCTGCAGGGCGCTGCGCAGCTGTTACAAACAGGCCCCGGAGGGGGGCACATGGGAGGGAGCCCTGCCCCCCAATGTCGCCTCCTCTCCCTTGACCCGACAGACCAAGCTTCCCTTAGGCTGCCGGCCGGCCCGGCGGACCCTTCCCCGGTTGCCTCCTCCTCCAGGGATGAGGCAGAGGCAAGGACGCGTTCGTCTGTGAAGATTCCTTTACTTCCTAGAAAAATAACACGCCGCCATCTGGGGGCTGCCGCCCGCCGGCGCGGTTTGAGGAGGCAGCCCTGGACCGCGCGGGAGGAGCATTAAATAGTCGGGAGGCGGGCTCTAAAAATCCGTTTCTCCTAGTTCTAGGAAAAAAAAAAAAGAGAGAGAAACAGACCGCCATCTGCCTGGCTTCTGGTGTGCATGTGTGTGCGCACAGGAGTGCACGTGTGTGCGTGTACATGGGACGGCTGGGGAGGCCCGTCATGCACAGGAGGAGGGGGAGTCTCGGCAGGGCCGCAGAGTTGCCCTGGGAGGGAGGCACTGGGCCGGGCAGCGCTGTCCCTCATCCCCACTGGGACCCGGCGTCTTGAGGCAGAACTACTCTCCGGGGTTCACGTCAGGGCCCCGGAGCGTGAACACTGTTGCAGAGCACGGACAGCCGGCTCCCGGGCTCCGAGGGGGCAGATGCCCGTGAACACGTCCTCCTGGTAGGCAGTGTTTCCAGACGGGCAGCAGAGGACTCTGGGAACTGGCAGGCTGGGGGGAGGAGCAGGCGGGGGGCGGTGGGAAGCGCCCTGGTCCAGCATCGCTGAGTGACGCGTGACGAGCTCGGCCTCCCGTTGCCAGGTCACTGCGAGGCTGAGGGCCATGGCCAAGAGGCAGCTCGAGGCGGAGAGGAGAGCGCATCTCTAGACCGCAGGGCGACACGCTGCGGCGGCAGCAGCACCCGGACCAGGGTGCTGGGACGGCTCCTAGATCCCGATGGCCTGCAGCACCCGCCTCTCGCTGTCGTTGAGGTGGCCCGAGAACATCACGTAGCAGGGCTGCTGCGCGAACTGGCACAGGAAGTCCGTGAGGTACGCCTGCAGGGGGAGGGGGCGGCGCTGGCTAGCACACCAGGCGTCCAGCACCCAAGGCGTCGTCTCGCACATACTTGGACCTGGTTTAGGTCCAACTGGGGGCTGAAGTCCACAGGGAAACACTCTCCCCTCAGGACCTTCACTGCAGCCTCACAAGTGGGACCAGCCCGGCCGGCCTGGCTCAGTGGTTGAGCATTGACCTATGAACCAGGAGGTGACGGTTCGAGTCCCAGTCAGGGCACTTGCCTGGGTTGCGGGTTTGATCCCCAGTAGGGGGTGTGCAGGAGGCAGCCGGTCCATGATTCTCTCTCATCATGGATGTTTCTCTCTCCCACTCTCTTAAGTCAATAAAGATACATTAAAAACAGAAAAAATTATTTAAAAATAGGAGCGTAACCACATTGTGGTACAAGCCCCACCCCACGCCCCGCCCCCAGCAGGACAGGAGCTCGGCCCAAGGCCAGGGTGCACCGGAGCGGGAGCCTGGCCCTGGTCCCTGGCACCCTCACCTGCAGGTCCACCTGGTAGAGGGGGTCCTTCAAGGCGTCGGGGTCGTCCTCCTCGTCGTCCTCGTAGTAGTCCTCCTCTGTCACACATGGGGGTGGGGTGTCAGGCAGGCGCCCAGGCCCGCAAGCACCGCCGGGGGTGGGCAGGGACGCTCACCGTATTTGCTTGTGGCGAGGATGTCAGACAGGAGCTGGCCCGCTAAGCCCGCCCCCTCCTCCTCGTCCTCCTGGTCCTCGTCCTCATCCTCCCACATGTCATTGGAGTCATCTGGTTGGAGGAAAAGCAGCTGTAGCCACCCACGTTTTCCAGCCCACCTCGAGCAGGGGAAATGGGCCCGCCTCTGCCTGCGCCTGCGGCTCCCACGGGACGGCAAATCCCCAGGAAGCTTGAAGGAAGAGCGGGGGAGGGGGATGACGCCGGAGGCTGGGAAGCTCTGGGAAAGCCACTGAGGCCGGCGGCTGCAGGGTCCCCGGAGGTGGGCAAGCACCTGGGCCCCACTCGGCGGGGGTGGTCTGCCGGGCAGTGTTGGCCTCCATGACGTTGGACAGCTCGTTGATGATTAGCTTCAGGATCTTGACCAGCAAAGGAATGTTTGTCCAGCGCTCGGGGTCTGCGGGAAAGAAAAGGCTTCGAGTCGGACTCGGCTCCCTGGCCTCGCCCTGTGCTGCAGGGATGCTCAGCAGTCCACCGGCCAGCTCCCACCTCCAGACCACACCGAGGCGCTCCCATCAGCCACTCGTCACACGGCCTCCTCTGCCTGGTGCCACCACAGGTCAGTTAGGAGAGGCCCGAGTTCAGGAATTAAAGGAGGCAGGTTGCGGCCAGCAATAAAGCTCGGGCACCACGTGGGGGCCTGGAGCCGAGCACGCGGTCCCCATGACCTGCAGCCGGAGATTGAACCTACAGGTCAGGGGCACTCACTGCCTACAAGTCACTGGGGTCACAGGCCAAAGGTGGCCGATAATCGAGGCTGGACTTGGCCCCAGAGCCCAGACGGAGCTGGAAGCAGGGATCCTGGTGCTGAGGCAGCGCCCGCCCATCTCAGCAGAGGGAGACCCCTGTGCTGACCCACTGCTCCTCATCAGGCCCGTCACCCCGAGTGCTGGTTCCACACCGAGATCGGGGCGCCCCCGCCTCCCGTGTCACCCACTCTTGGCCGTCTTGGCGCGGGTGCGGACGCCCTCGTCCACGCCGTAGATCTCCTCGCCCTTCACGCGGATGTCCTGCAGCCGCTTGTCGTCCGTGTTGATGCCGTGCTGGAGCAGCTTGCACAGGGCCACGGAGCTGCAGGGCACACGCGGGACAGCCCTCAGCCACCCACTCAGAGGTCACACACGGCGGTCGACCACCTGGGAGCGTCAGGGACAAGCCTGGGCGCAGCAGCGCCAGGAGAGGCCCACCTGACTTTGCCCTCGTACTGGCCGTAGAACAGGTGCTGCCGGCTCGTCCACTCAGCCATCACGAACTCCAGGGCGGGCTTGCCGGTGGGCCCGGGCAGGCTGCACAGGAACTCCAGGAGGGGCTCCAGCTGGCTGTGCACCAGGTGGGCGAACACCATGATCAGGGACTGGAGCAGAGGGAGGCCGCCATCAGGTGACCAGGACACGGAGCCTCCTGGTCAGCGTAGCCAGGCCCACACGACCGCGTTTCTGCGTGCTCTCAGGGCAGGCGGGGCTCCGGAACTGGGGAGCAGGGTGCGGATTGCGCCCCCGCCCAGGAGGCGGCCCACCCTCACCTGCATGACGCTCAGCGTCTCCGCCTGCTGCATCTTGCTGAGGATGGCACGCAGGATCTGGTCCAGGTTCTCGCCCAGCTCCCGCCCGGCCTTGTTGATGAGGGTGGAGACCAGGCGGCCCACGAAGGCGGCAGTGAACTCGGAGGTGCGGGGGTCCAGCAGCTGGCTCACCACCTGCATCACGTACCACAGCCCACTGTGGCCCTGCTCGTCATGCCACTGCGCCACCTGCTCCAGCGCCACCGACACGTAGGCCCGCAGGCACTCACCGCCATTCTGGGGACACGGGAAGGGCCGCGAGGTCAGCAATGGGACGCCCGGTGCCCTGGGTCTGTACAGGCGGGGCGGCTCTCCAGGCTCATGCCTCCTCAGAGTGGGACCTCGTCCCCTGGGGGCTCGGCCGCTCCCCTCACAGACACAGACACCACAGTCCCCGCCTCGCCCACGCAGCCCTCAAAGATGCGCACTCTGACCTCAAGGGACAGTGGCCAAGCAAACCGAGTTTTAGCCGTAAGGGCCACCCCTGGTGCTGGGACACACGTGTAAGGCCAGCGTCACGGGCGACAGGCACCTGAGAGTCCCCAAAGCCCATCTCCCTTGACTTCTCAGAGACGAAACATCCAGAAAAGCCTTCCTCACGGCCCAGGTCTGTGTCTGTGACGCCTCCACAGTGGTGACCCCCAGACACAGGGCACCCACACCTGTGTGACTGCAGCCCCAGAGCACAGACAACAGACGTGGGCAGTCTGACTGTCCCGGTCCTCTGGGTAAAACAGACGTGAGACACACGCCAGAGCGTGGGCCTGTCAGACCTCAGCCTCCCACAGCACACGGTACCTGCATGGTGGCGTTGTCGTCCGTGTGCAGGGTGCACTGCGCTGCCGCGGGGAACGCCTGGCAGATGAGCAGCTGGGAGAGCGGCGGCTTCGTGCTGCGCACCACGGTGGTCAGGATGTCGATGGCTGTCTGGAGGAGGAGGGGGGTCAGACCTCAGGTGGGAGGGGCAGCAGCCCAGGCCCTCACTGCGTGGACACAGCGCAGCAGCCCAGAGAAAGCTCACTGAGAAAGGAAGGACCAGAGACGGCGGCGTGCGCGCCCAGCCTCCTCACAGCCGCGGAGGGACAGCAGGTAGCTAGCCGAGTTAACAAAGGAGGCGCCTCTGGAACAGCCATTGTCCTGAAGCCTCAAGAACCACCGTCCCCGAGGGCAGAGCAGCCGGCAGTCACCCTGACCCTCGACCTTCACTGGCGTCCTGCCAGCTGGGCGCATGTGCAGGTGGTGAGCTCACACACACCCACCCACACCGGCACCGCGTGGCTTCGCGCCCACTCACCGCGCACAGCCCCGCGGGGAGCTTGTCTGCTGGCGCCTGCATGATGCTGACCAGCGTGGGGATCAGCCGCAGCTGCACGGGGCCCTGGCAGGCTTCGATCTGCGACAACTCCTTGAAGATGTCCTGAGCCAGCAAGGCGACGACGGGATCTGAGGTGGACAAGGCAACACGGGCCCCGCCCGCCGGTCTGCGCACGCCGCTGGCCAGCGGCGCCGGTGCGTGGCCCTAACCTAGCGAGCAGCGTCTGTGTGGATGACACGCCACACCCGGGACCTAGCGGGACCACATGAACCGCCTGGAAGGACAGGAGAGATGCCACCTCCAAAGGCACACGATCGCCCAAGGCCACGGCTTAGGCAGAACCAGACCCGGCTCTTTTCCTGGGCAAGTCCTGACTGCCTTACCCTCGTGGAGCCCGGCTGGGCTGAGGAGCCGTGCGGCGAGGGCCGCCCGAGGGTGCAGTGCGGACGCCTTGCCAGGCCGCACCCCCAAGTGAAAAGCCATCACCCACGACGTGCAATAATCCCCAAGCACCCCCGGAGCCGCCTCTTTACAAACACACGTCCTCGGTATTTTTCTCATAATAAAGTACACACAACACACACTACAGAGAAGTAGTGTAGAACATGCTAAAAAGTGCAAAAGGAAAGAAACCCGTAACGCCACCGCCTGGCAGCCACTGCCCCAACACACTGACGTCTATGTACGTATGTTTACACGCATGCTTTCCTAACACAAAACCAGCACTGGGGACTGTAGTCTATGCATCTGGAAACGCTATTACTTATTATCACGTCAACGTGAGCTCAGCGCTCTAAGCGTTCTCCTGAAGTTCAGTTTTCATGGCTGTAGTTTCCCATGTTATGGCATCAGCTAACCCTTACATGCCCACGTCGTCGCTGCTATGGAAACGAGAGGAACGCCCTGTCCCTCTGTCCTCAGACCTCCTTTCAGAGGCAGTGCAGGCCTCTTCCCAGAGCTGATCCCCTGGCTCCACTCCCCGGCCCCAACCCCACCCCACCCCACCCCGGTTCTCACAAGGGGATGAGACCCCCGAGAGCAGGAGCCTTCCTTTCCAGCTCTGCTGACCCCAGCCAGGCTCGGCTCTGCTCACGGACAGCCAGTGCTTGCTTAGGATACGAAAGAGCATCTCCCCCAGGGACAGGTCTGCTCCATCCCGTGGGGTCCTCCCTGGCGGCATACCGTTGCTGTACTTGAGGAAGATGGCGATGGTGAAGGGGCAGATCTTGCTCTCCACGCTGGCTGTGAACTCGGGGTCCACTGTGCACACGATGCACAGCGTCTCCATCACCAGGTTGAGGACCTCGGAGCTGAACTGCGCGGCCAGGTGAATGAGGCCGTCCAGCACGCTGGGCAGGAAGGGCTGAAGGACATGCGTGCTCTCTGAGGCTTTCAGCTGGTCACAGTAACTGGGGAGACACAGAAGCAGGCATTACTTCCTCCTGGTGCAGGTCCCTCATGGCGCTCCCATCGGCGCTTGCTGTCTGCGTGCTGAAGGACCTACAGCAGGAACCAGGCCTCGCAGGCGCTGGCTGTCTGCGTGCTGAAGGACCTACAGCAGGAACAAGGCCGCCCAGGCGCTCGCTGTCTGCATGCTGAAGGACCTATAGCAGGAACAAGGCTGCCCAGGTGCTCCGCAAACGCTGTGGCCCAGGCTGGGTGGCTCAAAATGGCTGGAGCACCATCCTGTACTCCAGAAGGTGGCGCTTCACCCCCTGGTCAGGGCACATGCGGGAGGCACCTGATCAATGTTTCTCTCTCTCTCTCTCTCTCTCTCTCTCTCTCTCTCGCAAATCAATTTAAAAGTTGCGATACTAAGGTTTAAAAAAATGTTTAAAAAATTTTGTCTTGCCCTGGCTGGTTTGGCTCAATGGGTAGAGTGTCAGCCTGCAGACTGAAGGATCCCGGACTCGATTCTGGACAAGGACACAAGCCCAGGTTGCAGGCTCAATCCCCAGTGGGAGGTGTGCAGGAGGCAGCTGATCCGTGATTCTCTCTCATCTTTGATGTCTCTCTCTCTCTCTTCCCTCCCTTCTTCTCTGAAATCATTTAAAAAATACATTTTAAAAAAGGGAAAGGAATGAACTACAGTGCACGTAGCATCATGGATTAACATCAAAATCACTGTGCTGGGTAAAAGAATTCAGGCGTGTGCACACACACACACACACACACGTTGTCTATGACCACGTTACGCGCCAGCTGCTGTGTTCCCAGGTCGACCACGACCAGCAAAGTCGTGGCTTTGATCCCCAAGTTGTCCAGAGCCTCGCCTGTGGTCAGAACCCCGATGCTCACGGCCTGCCTGCTCTGGCTCACTTCTTCAGAGCGGGTCTGCCTTGTGGCCTGGGGGATTTCTCCGTGTTCTCTGGGCCTCCCGGTTCCCACAGGGCACTTCTGTCCGCGGGTGGAGGGCCTGAGCGAGACCTCAGAGGAGCCCCCTCGCTGACGCCAGTGCCGCAATGCTTCCCGACGCGCATCACAATGCGCAGCGCCGCCCTCTCAACAGGCAGGACGGCAGGCAGGCGCCAGGCAGGCGGTCGTGGGCTTCAGGGAGATCTCAGGGTTCCAGTGAGGCTCAAGCTGGACTTTAAAGTATCCCCAAACCACAAGGGTCCCTCTGGGCCGGGCGGGAGGGTGAGTGAACGACCAGGGTCCTGGCCCGAGCCTTTACCAGGCCACACCACCCACATCTGGAGGCAGCGACCCCCAGAACGGCCGGCTCTCCTCCTGCTCGTCACTCATGTGCAGCCCTCGGCGGCGATTCTCTCCGAGCCGCTGGGGCTTGGTGTTTGAGAGAAGGGGCCCAGTGACAGGTCCCGGCCAGGGGGGGTCACAGGGGCCAGGAGCGAGGGAGCAGGACACGTTCCTGGCACGCTTTCCCCCACCCAGTCCTCCGAACAGCTTCATGAGGAACCTCCAGCAACCACACCCACCGGCCAATGCTGTTTGGACTCAGCTCTGAGTAACCTTCTCTTAAAACAGTGTCACCCTACGGCGGGTACTCACCCCCAGATGGCCCTCACAGCGGAAATCCGTACGGACGGGGGCTGCGTCTCGTGGAGACCGCTAACTGTTGCCTGCAGGAACTGCTGGATCAATTCGGGGGACATGGCAACAGTGAACCGACTGGCGGCCCAGAGAGCCCGACCCAGGAGGAAGGGAGACACTGGGAGGGAGAGAGAGCAATTAGGGGCTGGACAGCACCGTCTGTCACCCCTCGCCCTTCCCCCCTTCCCCGGCTTGTCACTCACGGGGTACCACATACTAGAGACAACTCAGGTGAGCGAAAACGCTACCTTTCACCGTTTGCAAAGCAGACCCCGAACACTTCAAACTAAAGACCACCGACTCCCCGCTCTCCTCACTGCCAGGCTGTCCTGCCCACCACACACCTCAGCTGCCGTTCTTGTACTTAAAACATGCCCACAATGCCCGTCTACCGAGTAACGGGCACCTTGGTCGGCATCGAGTTCGAGGCCTCGAGACCAGTGACTCAGCACGGCCCACGGTCTCCCCACGCATTCAACTCAGGCACCCAGTCTGTTCACTCTCCTTCCGAGCACACAGGGCAGTTTCCCGAGGGCTGCGTCGTGTGCAACACTGTGGCTCCGACAGCTAATGGGGCGGATGCTTACATTTCTTACACTTTAATGTCTCAGTCTTCGCGGCTAATGTGTTAAAATGGACACAAAAATTCCAAGGAAAATCTCTTTGGGATCACTGATAATTAAAAAAGGCTGGTATAGAAAAGCTCTTAGCTACAGACAGGATAATAAATGTGACGTATTAAACCGTTCTCAGTCCTCACACTAAATACTCTCAAACCTCCATGGGCTTTTAAAGGCTGTTTGCTAGGCAAATGCTACAGAAACATGCGGGAGGGTTTGAGCAGTCCACGCTGTCCCTGGACACGTACTACACGCCTCGTCCCGGAGGCACCACGGGCAGAAGCTGCACCGGACGCGCCTGCTACTCAGACCTCACATCAGGGCGAGGACGCAGCACGTTCACCAGCCACAGAGCAGTGCGGTCAGAGGGAAAGGGGCCTCCCTAAGGCGCGCCCTGGAGGCTCAGCCGCCTCAGCTCCGACTGGGCCCAGAGTGAGGGCAGGCCTGACACCGGCCCTGGGGGAGGGTGGGGGCTCCCCAGGACGTCCATGGAGGAGAGGGGAGTGACAGACCGGGGCTGCAGCCTGCACGCCCGGCGTCCATGATGTCTGCGCAGGAGCAGCAAGGTCGGCAGTGTGTGTGGGTCTGTGGGGCGGAGGAGAGCCTAAATGTGGGCAGAGGCCAAGGAGCCAGAGACACGGCGAGTGAGCCCCGGGCACTCAGCGAGGCTGGGGATGTGGGAAAGCGGCCGACATGCCAGAGGGCACTGTTCTCTCACGGCAAGGGCTGACGTGGCCAGAGGGCAGGACACGGGCTGACGTGGCCAGAGGGCAGGACACGGTCTTAGGAGGACATTGGCCAAGAGTAAAGTGTGAGGAACACGACAGGAAACCAACAGAAGACGGCCTGGCTGGGACGGCCGAGGGGCGGCTGGCAGCAGCAGAGCCCGGCCAGCCCTCGTCCAGAAGCAGGCTGGTCTGAGAAGTCATGCCCAGGCGGCAGGGTCTCCTGCTGCTGAGGTGAGCCAAGGTCGGGGCTGTCTAAGGCTCAGGTGGGAGAGCTTTCCCCAGAGGATACGTGCCCCTGGCTCTCCCACCTCCGGGAACAGGGACGCGACGCGGGTCTCAAGGCCGCCAGCCGGCCGCGAGCCATACCTGCGAGGTTGAGGTCGGCCAGGACCACGCTGGTGAGGAACCCATGCATGTCAAAGTGGGCCCGGCCATTCTTGACGCTGTCGGTGAGGACGGACTTCACCGAGCCCAGCGCCAGCATGCAGGCCTCGTGGATCTTCCACCTGCGGGGACAGCACTGCCGGTGAGCGGCCGCCGGGCGTTCCGCTAGGAAAGGCACTCCAGCCCGACCCTCCCTCTCAACCTGGAGCGGAGACAGACACTCGGCTAGTTTCCTGACTAAACAAAGCCGAATTCTCCCCAAGGCTTTTTAGAAAGGGGCGGAATCACAGCCTCTGAACAGACTGTCGGGGGAAACCTGCTCTAAAACCAGGCAGTCACAGGCAGCCGAGGCCCGTGCGCTCCAGGCAGCACCCCACGGCCCGCTCACCAGTGCTCGGCGCCGCTGTTCTTGGTCTGCTCAGCTTCCTGTAAGTGCCGAGTGGCTGCGGCAGCCAGGGCAGCCGCGCTCTCACCCTGGAAATCAGTGGCCACAGCCTGGGCAGACAGGAGACGGGCTCATGCGTGTCTGAGCGAAGCAAACCCACTGAAGCTGCACGTGTGATTGCGCCCGGAGTGCCGTCCTCACACACAGGCTGAGCCCGAGGTGCCTGGACACACCCTCCTGGTGCAGCCTGGGGGCAGAGCGGCATCTCTCTCTGTGGCTGCAGTGCCCGCACTGGGAAAGGCTCCTCTGCTAAGGCAGTGGTCGGCAAACTCATTAGTCAACAGAGCCGAATATCAACGGTACAACGATGGACATTTCTTTGGAGCCGAAAACCGACCTCTGCGCGTGGGCCACAAAGTTTCAATCACACTGTACGTGTGCGCCTGCACGAGGTATTTTGCGGAAGAGCCACACTCAAGGGGCCAAAGAGCCGCATGTGCCGACCACTGTGCTAAGGGAAGTTGCCCCAGGCAACCAAAGAAGGAGCAGAATGCGCCCTCCACGGGGACAATCCTGCCCGCAGCAGGGCCGTGGCAGCTTTGCAGGTCCTGGGCCTGGAGACCCGAGCCCCAGTCAGAGCGCGAGAGAAGAGGGTCAGGCGCCTGGGCCGTCCCCACCGTCTAGCTCCCGTGCACGCCCGACCGTCTGCAGAGCCGCTGCTCGGAGCGGACGGAACGTCCTGCTCTGACCCAGGGCAATGACCTTGGAATTCCTGACCCTCCAACTTCACCCGAGATCCCCCTCCTTACCCCTGGGGGACGCCTGGGACAGAGCCGCCCACCCACTGCTTGCTGGTCTCGCAGAGGAGAGCCGAGGGCCGCGGAGCCGCCGGCGCCTCGGGCAGCCTTACCAGCAGCAGGTCCTGCGCGGCGATCCGGACCGTGTAGGAGAACGTGTCGTCATCTTCGTCCTCCACGAACTGCTGGGGGTTGGCCGTCCACACTTTGATCTGAAAGGAACCGGAGGGAGGCTGCTGGGAGGCGGCCACCCGCTCCCTCTTCAGACTCGGCCTGTGCGCTCTGGAATAGGAGCCCAGCTTCGAGGCGCTCCTCTTTGGCGTAAGAAGCAACCCCCCGAGGTCAGCAGCGAAGGCAATGCCCTCGAGGGACACTGGACACTGCTTCGGAGCGGGCAGGCCACCAGCTCCGCTTGTCAGTCGGCTGTTACTTTAAAAAAACCCTCACCTGAGGCTGCCACTGGTTTTAGAGGGGGAGAGAAAAACAGTGATGCGGCAAAGAAGTGTCAACTGGTTGCCTCTCCTACATGCCCCAACCAGGTCCCAACCCGCAACCGAGATCCGTGCCCGACGGGAATGGAGCCGTGGCCTTGCGTGCGGAGGACGGTGCCCCCACCGAGCACACGGGCAGGGCCACTGCTCCTCTTTCAGATGCACCTTCTGAAGAGACCAGACCTGATGGGGTTTAATGTGAAGGTGATGTCCAAGCTGGGGGCTGACACCAGTCATTCTCGTGTCTTATGTGCTTTCTTAAGTGGTGACCTCGTCTATTTACAGAGAAGGAGCGGTCATCCCAGGCGAGGGCCTGGGTCGGGGTCCTGCAGGCCAGGTGCGCATGGCCAGGCCACGCTGCTGCAGCTTCCCCAGCACGTGGCGTGGCAGGAGTTACCCTCCCAGTGTCTACTTTTAGAAACACCCTGGCGCCGGGCCTCCTGGCTCCCGGCTCACCTGCTCCTCGGTGATCTGCATGTACAGCAGGATGTAGTAGATCAGCTCCGGCAGGGCTTTCCTGACGGTGCTTTTGAACTTGCTGTTCTCCAGCAGCGCGTGAACAAACTCGAAAATGCTGAAGACGAGGTTTTCAAAGCCCAGGACTTCGCCTGCAGGAAGCGCAGCGACAATTTGAGTGACAAGAGCGTGCAGGACAGGACGTTCGCTGGGAATGAACGAACGGCATGACCTGTGACACTGACGACTACTTCTGTCACTTGAGAACACTGCTCCCAGGGAATGGCGGGGACAGCACTGTATTTCCCAGCAGGTCTGTTTGGACCCGAGATACTGAACACTGTGACAGCAGAAGGGAGGGTCAGCCCCCGGGCCCGGCTCAGACGGACAGAATGCTGGAGTGGCGGGGCTGGCGGCCTGGAAGGCACCCTGTCCACGTGCAGGCCCCGTGACCGTGGGACGCAGGCACGCGCCCTGGTCCCACAGCCGCACAGCGAAGGGAAACCCGACAAGAACGTGCTAAGGAGCAAGCCCCCGGCCGCTTTCCCGGCGGCTGTGCTCCTGCCCAGGCCCTCTTCTGAGCAGCCTCACCACGCACCATCCGAGTCCACGGGGTCCTCCACCTCCTCCGTGTAGTTGACCTCTGTCCTCACGTAAGTATGGCGGCGAGTAAAGGAAGCCAACCTGCCCCACACACCCTCTACAGGGAGGGTGGACACCAGGGGAGACACCGCTAACACGGGCGCAGGGACGTGGCGAGCCCGCCCAGCCGGGCCAGCCGGAAGGATATAAGGCCGCGCTCTCGGTCAGGGTGTTCCAGACGATGGGCAGGATCTGTTGCATGGAGGACACCATGTGCTTGGGGAAGTTCTTCACCAGGGCGGTCACGGCCTGTGCCGGGGAAGACCACACAGGATGTCAGGGAGCAGACGCCCCACGCCTCGGACTCACCGGTCACCGGTCGCCAATGCTCACCTTGAGGACTTCCATCTTAAACCCGCTGTCGGAGGTCGGCCCGTCGGGGATCTGCAGGGCCTGCACAAAGGCCTCGGTGAACTGCTGCACCACAGGGAAGATGAGCACTTTGGCTGCACCCTGATGCCAGAGAGCAAAGTCAGCACCGACGCGGCCCACCGGGGCCAGGCCCCCCCACCAGCCCTCGGGGCTCCCGAGATCCCTCAGGCTCTGGCCAATCCCAAGGCTACAACCCCTGGTGGGCTCCTCCCTGTGCGGACCTCCTCAAAGCCGCCATACGAGGCCCCCTTTCCCAGCCCCCAGGGTCAGCGTTCCCAGGGAGCTCCCACACGAGGCCGTGACACGCCAGTGAGTCGGGGCACTCGTGTGAACAGGAGCAGGACAAGGTGTTGGAAGAAGGAAGGCTCCAACAGGACACTGAGCCACCTACGCCTGAAAACTACCCCAATGTCCCGTGTCCCCACTCCCCGGCGGTGTGCGTCCGCGGAGTACTGCTGCCCGCAATGGAGGCACCGGACCGTGAGCCCAAGGTCCTGTACCTTCTCCAGCTCCTCCATGTTGCAGATCATATGGGCACACGTGGTAAAAATCTCCACAGCTCGGGAACGGGTCCGGATGCCATACACCTGGGAAGAGGCACAGACGGGAAGGAAAGCTACTAGCTATTTGGTGGGAAAGAAAATAGCTAGGTCCCGCCTGTGACGGGAAGGAAAGCTGACCCCTCAATCCCGACGTGACCGACTCCGAGACGGAATGTTGCCCGCTCCTGCCCCGGGACAGGTTCTGCCCTTCGGTGAACGAAAGTCAGAAGATAGCTGGGACTCAGCAGATGAGCCTCCCATGCTCACAGCCCTCGTGGGCAATCTGATGGGAAACCAGGCCCGGCACTGCCTGCACATCTGGCATGCGGGTGTGTGCCGCTTGGGGTGCAGGCCCTCGGGGGGGACAGAGAGCAGGAGGCGGTGCACCCCACCAGCCAGGCTGCTGCTGACTGTGAACGAGCTGCTCATGCTCGTCAGCACGTCTACGGGAGGGACGTGGACACCTCTGTGGGCACGGTGGTGCCAGGCCGCTCTCAGCGCCCAGCGGGAGCGAGGTCTTGGCGAGGCAGGAGGGAGCGGCCAGCCCGGGACTTCGGGCCACAGGGTGCAGGAGGGTGGCAAAGGACAGCCACTCTATCTTCACGCTGGGGATGGGCAGCCAACACTGGGCTCCGCTGGGAGGGGAGGCTGCTGCCTGCGCGGCCCCTCTGCGTACCTCGGCCATGGTGAAGATCTTGTACATCTCTGGGAGAATGACCGGGGCGACGAGGGGCATCTGCGTGTCTGTCACTTCCCGCGTGAATTCTACAAAGAAAAGGGAGTCCAAGCTGCTTGGGAAAGACGGTGCGTGGGAAAGCGTCAAACCAACAGGAGGCAACAGGGGCAGCCACCGGCCTGCAGGCCTGTCCCGGAAGGAGGAGCTACTAGCTATTTGGTGGGAAAGGAACAATTAAGAGATAAAGGAGAAGACACGTGATTAAGGAAGAAAGCCTTCAACAGGCCCTGAAGAAAGTCCGTGACAGAAGGGGATGAAGCTTGTGAGGCCACCGTCGGGAAATCCCGTGTGAACCTGGCCGGTGGCCACGCGCCAAGATTCAGGTGCCATCAAGGTGTTTCCCCTTTGGTTCCGGTTTCCACTCGCCCCTGGCAAGCTGTTCTGATGCACACAATGAGCTCAGGAGGCTCCACCTCCATTCTCCACCCCCTCCCAGTGAGCGGCATCTACTGGCCTGGAAGCCGAGCCTGCTGCTCACGGGGCGGACCAGGTGCCCCAACGCAACTGACTCGCGGAAGGAGGCCTGAAGGTGAGGGGATGCGGGCCGTGCCTTTCCTTTAACTCCCCAAACCCCCACGAGGCACTGAGAGCGCACAACGGACCGGGCTCACCGAGCACCGACCAAGCTCAGAAGAGAGACCCACCCAATCTCCCCGGACTACAAGTGCAAGCATGTCCCTTCTGCCGGACTGTCCTTAACTCTGTCCTGGCTGAGCTACGACAAAAACACCATATAATAAAGACGACGACAACCATAACGGCTAGAACTGACGAGCGCTCTCCACACCCGTCACGGTATGAACGCTTTATGGAGAGGAGCCCATTTAAAAAGACCATCCAGGCAGATACTAGATCTCAGCTTTACACACAAGGAACCCAGACCCGCGGTACGGCCAGAACATGATCTGAAATGAGGCGCTAACCAGCAGCCGCAGCCTGGCCTTGGGCGTGCGGGTGTGCGCAGCGGACACCACACCGACCCAATTCCCTGCAGAGGGCAGACGGGCGGGAGGACAGGCAAGAGAGGAACTGGGAGGAGCCGCAGCACAGCGGAGTCACACAGGCCAAGTCCCGCTGCTCGGAGGCTTCCGTGGGAGCAGGGTCCGCGCCAGGGAAGGCTCCTCACCTGTCAGCACGCGCATGGCCCCGTGGACTGCGTTCAAGTCTCCGCTCACCAGCATCTCCATGAGCAGGTTGAAGAGCTGGGGCCAGGCTTCGGGCCAGTCCCAGTGGGCGATGGCCGACACTGCGTAGGCCACGCTGGAGCGCACCTTGCTTATCGACTCCCTCAACCCGTTGGGCAGCAGCTCCCGGATGAAGATCTTTGCCTGAAGGGGGAAGCCGCCTGCCCTCAGACCAGGCTGGGCGTCGTCAGCAGTCCCACCCAGCTGACGTGTTAGCCAGGCTCTGCATGGAGACACTAACCATCTCTATTTCCTCGACGGGCAGACCTGACAAGTGATTCAGACACCCGTGCGGCCCCCACCTCCCCGCGGCCCCCACAGCCCCGCAGTCCCCACCCCCGTGCGGCCCCCATCCCCCCGCGGTCCCCACCCCCGTGCGGCCCCCACAGCCCCACGGTCCCAACCCCCGTGCAGTCCCCGCAGCCCCCACCCCCGTGCGGCCCCCACAGCCCCGTGGTCCCAACCCCCGTGCGGTCCCCACAGCCCCCACCTCTGTGCGGCCCCCACAGCCCCACGGCCCCCACCCCCGTGCGGTCCCCCCAGCCCCGCGGCCCCCACCCCCGTGCGGCCCCCACAGCAGCACTGGCTCCATGTGGCCATAGACATTTGCGCCATTACAATGGAGGAAGAGAAAAACCCTGCCCTCAGCTGCAGGCCACCCAGCGCTCAGCACCCAGCGCAGCAGCGGCCACATCTGAACAGACACAGACGGGCACAGCTGCAGAGCACTGGGGACAGCCCACACCTCAGAACTTCTCAGGGCTCGGGGTGGCCGCACAGCTCTGCCCCAAACAGAAACGTCACTCCATTCAGTCCTCACACAACTCTGGAAGTTGGAGCTGAGAAGAAAAACACTGCAGACTGGGACCTGCGGCCATCGGCCTGCCACCGAGCATGCCTCACCCCTTACCCGGAGTGTCCGCAGCACCAGCGCCCGTCCGTCCCCTCGGCCCAGCCCTCCGCCCCTCCTGCTGCCAGGCAGACTGGTCGGTCACTGCCCTCACCCTTTCCGTAGTTTCTGGAGGCCTGAACTTCTCCGAGTGGGCACACCAGTGCGTCTCCACGTACTGCTTCAGAATGACCGACGCCAGCTGTGAAGGGAACAGGCCGTGTCCACAGCAAGAAAAGGCATCTTCACGCGTCCACACACCATGCACCCGCCCAGTCTGCCCAATGCAGCGGAACCTGGTGCAGACCCCAGGTTACTTACAAACTGGCTTTACTCTTTCTCTTTCCCATGACTAAGTTTCACTTCCAAGGACAGGGAGTTGCTTATCAACTGGACCAATCGGCTGGACATACCTGGCGAATTGCTAGGGCCCCCTGGGGGTCCACGGTCAGCTCAGCCAGGTGGACACCAAACTCTGGAAGAGAAGACTATTGTGAGTCCAAGAGAAGCAGGAGAGCCACAGCCATTACTGAGCCGGAAGCCTGGGGCCAGCAAGGAAGGCTCCGGAAGGGCCTGCTCCACTGCTCTGCAAGCACCGGTGATGCTTCAGGGACCCTCCAAGGAGGCGGCGGGCGGCCCGCAGGGAAAGTTCCAGCACCGGGTTACCTTCTCCATCACCACAGGCGCCTTCCAGCCCCTCCCTCCCAAGGCGGCGACACCTTCCTCCTAGCCCGTGGTCGGCAAGCCGCGGCTCGCGAGCCACACGCAGCTCTTGGCCCCTGGAGTGTGGCTCTTCCACAACATACCACGGCCTGGGCACGTCTGTTTGGAAGAAGTGGCGTTAGGAGACGTTTCAGTTTAAGAAATGTGGCTCGCCAAAGAAATGTCCATCGTGGGTTGTTGATATTTGTCGCTGTTGATATTTGTCTCTGTTGACTAAGGAACTGGCCGACCATTGGCCGAAACCAACGACAAATGCGTATCTAATTGAAACCAGTGCTATCTGACCCCAAAGAGAAGGTGGAAGGTGAAATTTCAGGAGCTGCTCAGATACGCACCCCCAGATAAGAGACGACTTTAAGTCTAAGAAAATCTGGCTTCCAAAGGCTCAGTCCTACAAACACAACTGTTGTAAGTTACCAGTTTTCAATGAGCAATGAAGGCATTTGGGAAGCTAAACAGCTTTTACTCCTAAAATAAAGCTTAATCCTTAAATGCAACACCCATAAAAACCCCAATAACCGTTTTGTTTGTTTGTTTGCAGAAATAGAAATATCCATCCTAAAATTCATCTGGAATCTCAAGGGAGCACGAAAAGCCAAAGAAGACCAAACTGGAACACTCACACGTAATGATTTCAAAACTTACCACAAGCCTACAGTGATCAAGACAGGGAGGCTCGGGCACAGAGACAGAGCGACGGATGGAAGAGAACAGAGCGCACACCTATGGTCATGTGACTTCTGATGGGGGTATCAAGTCTGCTGACGGGGAAAGGACAGTCTTCCCAACAAATGATGCTGGGACGCTGGGGACCCACTGGCCAAAGGATGAAGTTAGACCCTTACTTAAAACCAGACAAAATGAACGCAATGGACCAGGAGCCTGAATGTGAGACCTGGAAGCAAACACAGAGAACTTCACGACACTGCGTTGTCCGTGATTTCCTGGTGTGACACAAAACACAGAGAACGAAAGAAAAATAGACGTGTCGGACTTCACAGAACTTCAAACATCTTGTGCCTCGAAAGACACCACTGTGAGTAAAAAGGCTGGAAGCGCCTGACGCCCTCATCCGCACTGACCTCTCCCACCCTTGCCCACCGCTCCCGGAAGTGACCCGGCGGCGTGGTCGGTCTTGCCTGCGCTTCTTTTGCACGAACGAACGAGCAGATACCGCGCATCCCTCACATCCTCGCTGGCATGAAAAGCAGTAACTTTGCTTTTCTTCAGTTACATTGTATCCAGGAACTCACCCTAACCCAGCTCTCGGGAGCCCTCACTGTCGGTCACAGCCACACAACATGCCACCTCGCCAGGCTCCAGCGCTCACCGCGAGGGCAGTGGGCGTCTGCACTCTGCTTTTAGAAACAACTGCAGTGCCTCACGAGCGCGCACCGTCACTCCCTGGAGGCTGACCTCCACCGGAGTCCCCAGCGGATGCGGGGCTAGGAGTTAGAGAGCCTCCCCTTAGGTCAAGGTTAGAGAAAGCCGCCTATGTTTTCATGCAGAACTGGTGTGGTTTCCGAGGTATTTAGACTTTCATCCAGGTGTGGTGTGAGATCCTGATCCAATTCCAACGGCCACCCAGCTGTCCCCGCCGTCAAAGCCTGTCTCGCCCCCCGTGCTCTGAGAGGCCACCCCAGCTGGGCCACCAGTTCCCACAGGACCCCTGCCTGCTCCCGCGCCAGCGCCATGACGTGCTCATTACAGAGGCCGACTCTCTGGGTAGCCAGGTCCTCCCACATAAAAAAAAAGTTTTGCTGATTTCAGAGGAAGGGAGAGAGAAAGACAGAAACATCCATGATGAGAGAGAACCATCGATTAACCGCTTCCTGCATGCTCCCTGCTGGGGATCGAGCCCACAACGCAGGCGTGTGCCCTGACTGGGAACCGAACCAGCAAACTTGGGGCACGGGACAATGCTCAGCCAACTGAGCCCCACGGGCAGGGCCGCGGCCAGGTTCTCGGCTGCATCTTTAATCCAGCCCAAAATGGCTCCCAACTGCCTCTACTACTACGCCTTCTGTCTTTCCGTCTTCTGTCCCTTCTCCCCTCATCCTTGCTCCCCTCGCGCCCCCCCCCCCCCCCCGCAGCATTATCTACCTAAGACTGCCTGAGAAGGGTGAGCCGAGGAGAGCAGGAGGGTGAAGCTACTGGGGGCAAAGGGGCTGTGAGCCGGCTCTGCGGGGGGAGGGGAGTTCTGAGCACAGCTCTGGAGAACCCCCTTTTCTCATGGGGGCTGGGAAATAGAAAACCACCGCTGAAAGGGAAAGGAACTGCACCACTGGCCTTGTTCTGAGCGTGGCCGCCTTCCGCTCGGCGCAGTGCCCAGGAGCGCCCAGTGCCACGCGCCCAGGGATGCGTCTGGATCCTCGAGGGCTGCTTGTGCCGTGCCAGTGCTTATGCTAAACTGCAAGAGAGCCAGAAAAGCGCCCATGAGACCCGGGAAGCAGCTCCAGCGCAGGGGCACCCCCGAGGCCTCCGGGGGATCATCACAGACTCTGGGCAGCATCTGAAAGCCAGAAGGGAGGTGAGGCAACGCCCCTCCCCGCTCAAGTACCGCTGGTGGAAGGGAAGAAAAACGTTTCTGTGGCGATCTGCTGGGAGCAAGCAGAAGAGACTAGGTCAAGACCCCACGATGGGGAAACATCTTCCTTTCTAACAGAGGAAAAGAAAAAACGGGAAAATGACCAAGAGCCCAGGTGTAGTAGCTGGCAAAAGCCTGTGCTATGCCGGCCTAGAGAACCAAAGCTCGCGAGCGAAATTCACTCCGCCACCCGGACGATCCTACTCTGGGAGGAAAAGGAGGAAAAAGCTTTATCCTAAGATGTAAAACCGCGAAGCATACACACACCACAAACGAAGAGCGGGCATTCTCCGAAGCCACCACGTGCAAGTCCCACAGAAAGAGCCGGGCGGGCGGCTGAGCGCAGGGCGCCAACGGAGGCGAGAGTCCCAGCCTCGCGAGGCCTCTCCAGCGCGAGCGGTTATCGGTTGCTGATAAGATGCTTGGTCTCGCCTGCCTAGCAAATCGGACGGAATGAGAAAGGCGCTCTCACGGATCACCGGCCTTCTGCGTTAGCTCTACTGGGGGCACCATGCCCGCACACCCGGCAGTTTCCCGGGACCAGAAGGCAAGGCGTTTCCTACGAGAACCAAACTAAAAGGGAGGCAACTCCAAACGAGGGAGGATGCTCGCTCCTTCGTGGGCCTGCCCGGCGGGCCGCACTGGCTGGGACCCAGGAGCTGCACCCTCGCCGGACGGTGGGGAAAGGGGAAGGAACTACTGACCGTGTCAGGACAGAAGGTGAGACGGGAGGTACTCTGCACCCGAGACCAGGAGAGAAGCGGGGGCTGCATCGGAGGACTCGCCATCCTCCGTGGGAAGCCAGGCTACCACGGGGTGCATTTCCGTAATTCCCCCATAAACTCGGGAAGCGGGCGGTTTAAACACACACACAGCCTCCAAAGGGCCCAAAGCAGCGTTCAGCTAGAGGCGTGACCCGGGCTCAGCCTTCCCGCCCGGCCGGGGCCAGGTCTGCATCAGGCCTCCACCTGCCACCCCGTGCGCCCCGTCCCCCCCCTCCCCCCCCCCCCCCCCCCCCGCCCACAGCCGCGCCCCCGTCACCTACAGCCCCGCATGCGCTCCCGTCCACTCCCGTGCGCTCCTCCATCCCACGCAGAGGCGCCGCACGTAGGTGTCATCCTTCATGGGAGGAAGGCAGCGAGGGGCTGGATCCTAGGGTTGACCTGGCCGAGTCGGACCAGGGCCCTGGCCAGCGGGCGTGACAGTCACCCCAGCAGGGACCACCCTTTCCTGGGAAGGCGCTGGCCCTGCCTTGGGGGCAGCGGGACAGGACCACCGGGCACCCTCGAGGGAGGCCCTCAACTCCGTCCCCGCGGTGCCTGGTCACCAGGAGGCTCCTCGGCCTGCCGCTTGTCCTCCCGCGCACCCCAGGGGGGCGGGGACTCGGATGGGGACACCCGGCTGCTCCTCTCGCGGGGCCTGGCGTCCCTGAACCTGCTGGACCCCACATCATCCCCGCGTTTCAACAGAGCGAAAGTCGCCCCCCCACCGCTCTGTCGGGGGTGCGGGAGGGTGTAGGTCCCATTCAGGGGGAGACGAGTCTTCCTTTTTTTTCTTTAGTTTTTAAGATTTGTATTGACTTCAGAGAGGAGGAAGAGAGAGAAACATCCATGATGAGAGCATCACGGGTCGGCTGCCTCCTGCACGCCCCCGACTTGGGGATCGAGCCACAAGCCTGGCCTGTGCTCCGACCGGGAATCGAACCCTGACCTCCTGCCTGGTTCATGGATCGATGCTCCACCCCTGAGCCCCGGGCCGGGCGCGCCTCCCACGCTCCCCCAGAGACACCCCAAGTCAGCGACGGGAGGCACGCATGGCGCTGGGAGCGGGGGCGGCGCTGGAGGGTCTCTACGGGCGTGGGGTGAGGAGGGAGCCCTCGCGGGGGGCGCCCCGGCGGGCCAGGCGCACGTCGGTGCCTGAAGGGCCCGGAGAAAGGCCCGCCCCGCCTGCAGCCGCCGCCCCACCGTCCAGGCGCCCGCGGGACAAAGCGCGCAGACAAAGGGCGGGGGCGCCGCCCCCTGAGGACGGCCCGCAGGCAGCGCGGCCGGGGCGCGGGGCGGCACGCGTGGCTCTCACCGACTCGCGGGCCGTGACCCAGGGAGGGCCGCCCTCGCCCGCGGCTATCCGCAATGCACGGCGCCGCCAGCCCGGCCGCTCGGTCCTGGCGCCTGGACCACCGAGCACGGCCCGGCTTCGGCCTCCGGGCCTGACCTCGGCTCCCGGGCCTGACTTCGATCCGTGGGCCCGGCCCTGGCCCCCGCGGCGCCGCCCCCGCCTCAGGCTCCAGCGTGTCCAGCGTCCTGGCCGCCGCCCCGGACGCCCGCCTCTCACTCACCCTCCGTCACCTCCAGCACCTTGATCTGCTCCTCGGCGGCCGCGCGCACCTCCTGCACCGGGGACAGGATCCCGGTGAGCGTGTCCACCAACGCCTCCTTCAGGCCCTGGGCCACCGGCCCCGGTAGCCCCGAGGCCGCGCCCGCCGCCGCCGCCGCCATCTTGCTGCGCTCAGCCCGCCAGCCCCGAGGCTGGGCCCGCCCCGCATGACGACGCCCGCGCGCGGCCAATCCGCGAGCCCGCGCCTGCGCACCAGAGGCGGCGGGAGAGCCGGACGCCGGGAGTGTGCGTCGGCCTCCGCAGACAGCGCCTCCTGCGGCGGTGACGAGAACTGTACCTTCCTCCGCCGGAGTTGGGATTCTGAGAAACTGAGCCCTCAAGCAGAATACCAGGTGTGCCGGTTAATAATGCGCGTTTTTCTCAATAGACGGGAGTCACACGTATGTTGCTATGTATGCGATTTGATATGTGTGCAGTTTTGTTGTATTGCTCCTTCAGATGACCACTTGTTCCGATCGGTGGCACACGCACTTTCTGAGCAGCACTTCAAAGTGAAAAATTGGGTCTCTGAAGGGTCTGCCTCAAAACAAGAAAAGTTCTATTGGGACGGTACCCACAAATTACCTGAATGATGGGGGAAATGTGTAGCTAGCAGTGGACATTACTAATGCCCACCTGCACGCCCACCTGCACGCCCACCTGCCCTCCCACTTGCACGCCCACCAGCACACCCACCCACATGCCCACCTGCACGCCCAACAGCATGCCCACCTGCACACCCACCTGGATGTCCAACTGCACGCCCACCTGCACACCCACCTGCACGCCCAACTGCATGCCCACTGGGATGCCCAACTGCACGCCCACCTGGATGCCCACCTGCACACCCACCTGCATGCCCACCCGAATGCCAACCTGCACACCCACCTGCACACCCACTTGCACACCCACCAGCACACCCAGCCGCATGCCCACCTGCACGCCCAACTGCATGCCCACCGGGATGCCCACCTGCACACCCACCTGGACTCCCATCCAGATGCCCAACTGCACGCCCACCTGGACTGTGGGGAGTGGCCCCCAGGAGAGAGCCCCCACGTGGGAGGGTATTTCCTCCAGATAAGTCCTTATGTGACTACTGAGAAGGAATCCTATGAGCTGAAAATGGATAACCTATTTCCCCCTACAACCCTCTGAGAAATTAAGGCTGGACATTTAAAGGAGGCGGGGGAGACAGGAGTCATTTTCTGTGGATGGACCAGGGCTGGTCTCACCAGTGACTCAAAAGATAATGATGCTCTTGCCCGCCAACATGGCTCAGGGGTTGAGCGTCGACCTAGGAACCAGGAGGTCACGGTTCGATTCCCGGCCAGGGCACAGGCCTGGGTTGCAGGCTCCATCCCCAGTGTGGGGCCTGCAGGAGGCCGCCGATCTTCTCTTATCATTGATGTTTCTCTCTCCCTCCCTCTCCCTTTCTCTTTGAACTCAATAAAAATAGATACAAAATAAAACAGAAGGAGGTGCAGGGGTCTAGCTGGGGTTGGAATTCATTTTTTAAAAGATTGTTTAAAAAAAAAAAAAAGGCAAATGGCCACCATCAGTCTCACCTTCCAGACCAAGGCCTGGGCTACCAGCTGAACGGAGACAGAAACCAGACAGACAGGGGGCTAGAGAGCGGAGTGGTCAATTCAGGAGATAACTTTATTGAAATGCAAATGGCACCGGAACAAGGGAGTCTTGCTGGGTGGATGGGGGGCGCGGGGGGGGGGGGGGGAGGCAGAGGGCCCAGATGGGGGTGCTTCTTCAGCGTGGATCCTGGGCATGGATTTAATTTTCAACCAATTTGTTACATAGAACGAATGACTGGGGGGCAGCCCAGCTCCCAACACGATTGTTCCCGCACTATATACATCGCTCGGCTCTCTGGACTCTGCCCTGCTTTCTCTACATTCGATATAAGAGGGGGCAGAGCGGAAGAGGAGGGTCAAATGAGAAAAAACGTAAGCACACAGACACACACACACAGCCTGGTTGGGGGTTTTCTCTGCCCAATAAATTCGAACAAAACAAACAAACAAACAAACAAATGGGTTCCCCCTGAGGATCACCATGCATCTGAGAAACAGACTCCATTGCGTGAACAGTGCGGCCTAAACAGGGGTGGCGGGGGGGGGGGGGGGGGGACCTCGCTGGGGTTGGAATGCATTTTTTAAAAGATGGTTCTGTTAAAAAAAAAAAAAAAAAGCCAATAGGAAGTGGAGGCTACTACCCAGCAGCAGCCGAGACCGGAGGGGACAGGGGGGCTCCTGCCTCATCACCAGACACCTCCGTCTCAGAGAAACGGCAGAGAAGCGGAAGGTCCACAGGAGGTGGCCAGAGGGCCTGCCGTCGTCGGCCTTTGGGGAATGAGGGGTGGGGTCGGTGCAATGGCTTCAGCCCCACGGTCCCCGGGCTCCGGTCCCCCCTCCGAAAGGCGAGGTTCCGGAACTCAGAGGCTGAGTAGTGGTACGCACCTTTGCCCTCCACCCACGAGTTCGCTCACAGGGAAAATCGGTCGGCACACTTCCAAACAGGACCAGGCATACAGAGGAGCTCATCTCCCCCAGGACCCCGCCAGCTAGACTGCGAGTTTGGGAAGTGATCACTGTTCCCTTTTTATAAAGGACTAGTGACTTTATAAAGGGGGGGGGGGTGTCCCTCAGTCCAGCCTGCACCCTCTCCAATCTGGGACCCCTCAGGGGATGTTCGACTGCTGGCTCCTAACGGCTCACCTACCTGCCTGCCTGATGGCCCCTAACCACTCTGCCTGCCAGCCTGATCAACCCCAACTCCCTCCCCTTCTGGCCTGATCGCCCCCAACCACTCTGCCTGCCAGCCTGATCAACCCCAACTCCCTCCCCTTCTGGCCTGATCGCCCCCAACCACTCTGCCTGCCAGCCTGATCAACCCCAACTCCCTCCCCTTCTGGCCTGATCGCCCCTAACTGCCCACTCCTGCCAGACAGATTGCCCCCAACTGCTCCCCCCACCTGCCAGCCTGCTCGCCCCCCCCCCGGCCCCCCTCCCCCCGTCAGCCTGATCACCCTTAACCACCTCTGCCTCGGACCCACCACCATGGCTTTGTCCAGAAGGACATCTGGACGGTCTCCCGGTCTAATTAGCCTATTACTCTTTTATTAGTATAGATTTCTCATTCTATACTAACACATCGCCACGCTGATGTGTTCCGAATCCAAGCCCTGGCGTGGGGACTTAGCTCCCGGGACTGCCCCTTCATCGTGCTGAACTCTGTCCGGGAGCAGAGCAGAGTAAGACAGGGGGCCTCTCGGGGACCCTGGAGCCCTGCACCTGTTAGCTGCCCGGGAGCAGGGGGCTCCGGCCAGGTCCGCAGGCCCAGCAGGGCCCTGCAGAACTCACACGAGGGCTCGGAGTGGACGCAAGCCACCCAGCGGGCTGAGGAGCCCCGCCCCGAGCTGGCGGGCACACATTTCAGGGCCACCCAGTCTCCCCCGGAAGGTGGTCTTCAATGAGGAGAGAGGGAAACACGGCCCTAACTCCCTCCCCTCAAAAGCAGCACACACCCCTTTCCTCCCGTGGGAAATGCTAGGAGACACACACACACACACACACACACACACACACACACACGGAAGCACGAGAAAGGGGATGATGGAATCCACGTTGACATCAAAATGACCACCCAGGGCCTTCTCACTCGGGGTCCCAGCGCCCCTCGAGCGGGACACACACACACACACACACACACAGACTCTGAGACTCAAACATGAGTGCCCGGAGGATCTGTGAGAACACGGGTTGCTGGGCGGGCACCCCTGAGGTTTTGGATCCAGTGAGTCTGGGATGGGGGCCTGGGAATTCCACACGTAACGACTTCCCAGATGCTGCTGGTCCAGAAAGGCACGTGGAGAACCTTGTTGTCCCGGACCGTTTGGCTGGTGTGGCTCGGTGGATCGAGCATTGGCCTGGGGACCGAAGGGTCCGGGGTTCGACTCCAGTCAGGGCATGTACCTTGGTTGTGGGCACATCCCCAGTAGGAGGTGTGCAGGAGGCAGCTGATTGATGTTTCTCTCTTATCGATGTTTCTCTCTCTCTCTGTCTCTCCCCATCCCTTCCACTCCCTCTAAAAAAAAATCAATGGGAAAATATCCTTGGGTGAGGATGAAGGAGAAAAGAAAAAAAGAAAAAGCAAGTCCACTCACTCCGGTGAGCACTCGCATCGTACAACCTTCTCCAGGCTCGCCCACCGAGAAAAACAGCCGGCCCCCGGCACTGGGAGGCCCCGTCCCACAGGGTTCATTTCTCACGGTACCGGGCTCCCTGCAGCCTGTCTCCCTGCAGCCTCGGCGTTTTGATGGGTGCCCTCACGTGGAGACCCCACCGTTTTCCCGTTCATGCTCCTCTTTGCCAGGGCCAAGCCGAGCAGGCGCATACACGGGCCCTCACCGGCGTGGGGGGGGGGGGGCCCACAGGGTGGTCCCACAGGTCCCTGGTCAGGTTGATTGAAGACTCGTGAAGTTGATTCAGCCCGGTCGGCAGGGCTCCGTGGTTCAGCGATGACCTAGGAACCAGGAGGTCACGGTTCGATCCCTGGTCAGGGCACAGGCCCGGGTTGTGGGTTCGATCTCCAGTGTGGGGCGTGCAGGAGGCAGCGGATCCATGATCCTCTCTCATCATGGATGTTTCTATTTTTCTACCTCTCCCTCCCCCTTCCTCTCTGAAATCAATAATAATAATAATAATAAATATATATATATATTTAAAAAAAGACAGTGGCACGAGGTACAGACAGCGATGAGTACCTTGGACTGCCACAGACACAGATGAGCTGAGATACCCCAGGAAGCCTCAGGAGACAGGAAACAGGGATGGCAAAGGGCTCGTGTGACGCACACGCACGCACACGCACACGCGCACACACAGACATCAGGTCCCATGTTGGCCTCCAATCACCGAGTGTTTTATTGTTAGCGCCCAGGCGGGTTTGAGAAACAGATACACCGAACAGAACACGTTGGTAGTCTTTGCCCGGGAGGGGCTGTGCAGCGGGGCCTCCCTCGCTCCCCCCCCTCCCCCCGACGGTGGCCGTCCCCAGCGGATGTCGGGGATGGAGCCACGTGGTCTGTGAGCCAGCTTTGGTGAGGACACGGGAGCCGGGGTGCTGGAGGAGGGGAGAGCACAGATGCCAGTCTCGGGGGCGGGGGGGCTGATTCTCCTGAAGGCCTGGAGGGTGTGTGTGTGTGTGTGTGTGTGTGTGTGTGTGTGTGTGTGTGTGTGTGAGAGTTTAGCGGAGGGACCCGTGTTTGTTTTTGGAGGGGTCCCAGCAGTCTCCACCGAGAAGCAGGTGCGTGGGCAGCGAGGGGCGCTCAGGTGTTGTGTTCCGGGGAACCCGGGGTGAGCGTCCTGGGGGTCATAGCACCAGGAGGAGGCTGCACGTCTGTCCACGGTGGCCGCATGGCCATGCCAGTTCCTCGGGGAGATGACCGGCCCCCCCACCCCCCGGCGAGGAGCCCGGGTGCAGGACTGTAAACACGTCCGGAGGGAATAGACTCTCCGGAGGGAGCGGTGGAGACCTGGGCCAGAGGCAGCAGCCAACTGAGGGGGGGCCTCGGGGGGCGCACCCCAGGAATGGAGATGAAAAGTCGGAACACGAGAGGCCTCGGGCATTCCCCTGGCCGAGGAGCCGAAGGATGAAGCGCACGGTGGTCCCCCCGGTTACCAGGGAGACCGGGGTCCCTCTGGGGGTCGGCTCTGAGGCAGCTGGAGCCGAGAAAGCGTTCTCTCTTCCCGTCTCTCAAAGCGCCAGCGACACCCCCGGCAGAAGGCACTGGCTGGGCAGCACCAAGAGATAGAGTGAAGGGCTCCGCCTGCCCTCCGACGGAGGTGACGCCTCGAGTCGGAGCCTGGCCACGGGGCTGGAGCTGAGACAGAGTTCAGAGGCGGCCTCGGTCCCAAGGAGGCCGGTCTGGTCTTCCCTGCCTTCTGGAGGAGATCTTCCGGGGCCTCCCGGGGCCACGCAGCAGGGGCCTTAAGGCAGGGTCGTCAGCACCGTCCTGGGCCCAGCAGCCTCGTCCAGCCGCAGAGCTGCACGCGCCGCAGCCGAGCTGGCTCGGGGGGGGGGGGGGGGGGGGGGGTGTCCCCGGGGTGTCTTCGAAGCTCTCGGACTTGACAGCGACAGTCTTGTGCACGGAGGACCCCGACACGCCTTGGAGCACCTGGGGAGGGGGCAGCAGGAGCGTCCTCGGGGGGTCCGCTGGCACCGAAATGAAAATATTCCGACGTGAAGATTCAGGTGCACCCACCCCTTGGTGGTGGTCGGCGGTGGGGAGGGCGGGCGGGCAGCATGGCCCGGGCCTGTGTGACTATGGATTCCGAAACCGTGGTCTTGTGTGTAGGAAGGCGAAGAGTGAGTGCGGGCCCTGGCTCCTCACGGTTCCCTGGCCCGAGGAGCCCCCGATGTGACGGCCTCACCAGACAGCTGGCCTGCAGGTGGGCCCGCAGGAAGTAGAGCTCCCCGCGCACAAGGGAAGCGAGATTCCTGGCCCTTCAGGGCTGTGGTAGCGGATCCCGGGCCTCCTGCCCACGCCGTGCGGTACATGGCGCCCAAGGCAGCTTCCTGGTGGGCTCTGGGGCTCCGGTCCTAGGCTGACCCCAAAGGTCCAGCGGGGGAGGGGATGTGCAGGTCACGGAGGTCCACGTTCCTCCCAGACCGTGACCGCCAGGGCCCAAGTCTCGTCTTCTTTTCAAACTGCTCGGATGAAGGAACGACAAGGCCAGGCCTCCTGGGCGGTGGTGGCCCGAGGCGGGTCCCCCCCTGGGGGAGCACCTCACGTGGACGTCCCCCGTCACCAAGAGCGAAGGCCAGCATAGGATGTGGCTTCCGCCAGGGAGAGTGGCTGCCACCGGAACAGAGCGGAGCGGCCAGGCTGGCTACCGGATCGCGGCGCGGGCCTGGGGTCCCGGCCGCCCAGAGTCCACGCTGTCAGGGAGTCGCATGCTCGTGCCGCCGCCGCCGGCCGGCCGTCAAGCGCCCACACCGCACACGTGCTTTGCCCCGGGGGGGGGGGTGTCAGATGCTCCGAAGGAAACCCGCCCGGAGGAAGCAGAACCAGCACCCCGCCCCCCCCCCCCCCCCCCCAAGCAGCCGGAGCGTCCCAGCGAACCCGTGAGCAGATGGGAAAAAAAACAACAGCCAGCAAACCAAAAGGAGAAAAGGAAAATAAATAGGCAAACGGAAGGGGGCGGGAAGGGGGGAGAAACAGAAATAAAACCCAAACTAAAAAATAAAAACGTAGGGTTTATTGGCGAGCGTGCCACGAGAGGGCTGAGGGCTTGAGGGCTGCGCGCGGTCCGTCCCGGAGGCGGTGAGTCACGGCGGGCGTTCCGCTTCCTCTCTCCAGCTTCATCCTTCCCATTTTTTTTTTTTTGAACCTTTTACAGATTGACTTAAACTTTTTTTTTCTTTTCTTAAACCACATGCTTCTTTTTCTGGGCTCCAGCCAGATCTCGGGAGGGAGGGAGGGGGGGGGTGTTGGCAGTGGCGATGGGTCCGGAAGGGTCTTCAGAAATCCCCGTGGGGACCATCTTTCTCAGAGATGCTCCTGAGAAACGGCGATGAGCCGCTGCGTGGGCTGGGAGGGCGCGTCTGCCGTCTTCCGAACCCTCCCCGGCGAGCCCAGGAGTCCGTCACGGAGACCAGGAACGGGGGGAAAAGACTCACACGGGGTCTTTTCAGGGCTCCCTCACTTCCTCACCCGGCCCGGCCCGGGAGGGTCCAGGAAAGAGCCGGCCGAGCCATCCGTGCCCCCTGCCCTGGGGCCACCTCGGAATGGCCCCACTTGGAATTCCCTTTGACCCCGGCCTGGTGTGAGGGAGGCGGAGAGGCGGGTGCCAGGGACAGCGGGGTGCTCGGCCCCCTCTCCAGCATCCCGCCTCCCCTGGGCCCCTGCTTCTTCCTGTCCTGCCCCATCGGCATCGAGGACTCCTTTACCCCAAAGTCACCCGAGAGGAGGCCAGCGCAGGGGTGCTGGGAACCCTCGTCCCCCGACGCCACCCGCTCGCTGGTCCTTGCCAGGAAGTTCTCAAAGGTGCAGCACCAAGGTACCCTCCTCCTTCCCGGGGCCTCCACCCCCTCCCCTGGGGCTCTCCAAGGAGAGCCACGGCTGGGGGAGGGGAGGAGGGAGGAGTGCCCACAGAGCTGAGGCCAGCGTCCTGCCGTTTGTCCGTCCGGGGTGACAGGGCCCGCGGGACCCTCAGAGCGTGGCCTGGAGGTTGGGGTCCAGGATGGTCTCTCGATCCGGAGACTCGATATAGTTGGCAGCCTCCTGCAGTTTAAGCAGCATGGCCATCTGAGGGGCAGAGAGAGGGACGGGTGATGGGGGAGGGGGGACGGGACACTGGTCCCGCCCACAGAAGGGGGCCTAAAAAGCCTCCACATTGCCCTGTCCGAGGTGGCTCCGTTGGGTGGGTGTCGACCCAGGAACCGGGAGGTCACGGTTCGATTCCTCGATTCCCGGTCCGGGCTCGTGCCAGGGTGCAGGCTCAGGCCCGTCCCCGCCCCCCCGGCCCCACCCAGCCTGCCGCTCCCGGCCTCCGCCCTCGGGGAATGGGGGAAGGCATCCCTTCTGCACCCCTCTCGCTCTGACCTCAGGATGGTCCCCACTCACCAGGGGGTCTGACTCCAGAGAACTTGGGGTGCAGTCTTTGACTGTCCTGTCCTCGGGGGGCGAGGCGATGCTGTGAGGGCCCACGGTGGGCGGGGGCAGGTGGTACAGCTTGGACTGGTCCTGCTGGGCCGAGGGCCAGGGGAGCGTGTCCCGGACCCACTCCACCGGGTCCTCCCAGGCGGCTTTCTGTCCGTGGACCTGGGGCGAAGGAGAAGGGGGAGGGGTGAGGGGAGAGGGACCCCCGGAACCAGAGGCGCGGCCACGCAGTCTCCTGGCGGGGCCAGTACTGCCCCTGGATGCAAACCCTGAGCTCCGATCCCATGGAATATTCTCCGCGTCTCCCAGCCAGGGAAGGAGGCGGGTGTGAATCGGTAAAACCTTTTGGAGGACACATCGGCAGATGGCATCGAGACCGAACACGGGCAAATCTTAGGACCCGAAACTGTGCTTTTCAATGGGAAACGCTTGGGCTTCAGTAAGAAACGCCTTTACATTTTTTGGATTTTGCCCGGCCGGCACAGCTCAGTGGTTGAGCGTCGACCTAGGAACCAGGAGGTCACGGTTCGATTCCCGGTCAAGGGCACAGGCCCGGGTTGTGGGCTGGATCCCCAGTGTGGGGCGTGCAGGAGGCAGCCGGTCCATGATTCTCCTCACGGATGTTTCTCTCTCTCCCTCCCTCTCCCTTCCTTTCTCTTCCTCTCTGAAATCAATAAAGGTAGACACGGAGTGGCCAGATGATGATCATCTCTGCACGCATAATAATCTGGCCACTCAGTGTGTGTGTGTGTGTGTGTGTATTAGCGGTCCGGTGCATGAATTCGTGCATGGGTGGGGTCCGGCCAGCCTGGCCAGGGGGAGGGGACATGGGCGGTTGGCCGGCCTGCCTGCTGGTCGAACTCCTGGTCGAGGGGACCATTTGCATATGAGCCTTTTCTTCTATAGGATAGACACGGAGCGGCCAGATGATTATGCGTTCGGAGATCATCCTCAGCTGGCCGCTCCGTGTATATTTAAAAAAAGGGGAAAAAAGGGAAAGGAATCCTGCCACTCTGGGAGGGGACGGCCTGAGCCGGGCAGACGGGCGCGGGCAGGGCTCACCTTGACGCCGTCCTTGGCTCCCTCCTGCAGGTAGGGGATGATGGAGTTGTTCCACAGGTCGATGAACCAGGTCCGGAAGTCCTCGATGCCGATGGGGCAGGACAGGAAGAAGCAGGGGCCTAGGGGAGGCGGGAGGCTGGAGAGGGGGCCGAGCACCCGGCTGTCCCTGGCACCCGCCTCTCCGCCTCCCTCACACCAGGCCGGGGTCAAAGGGAATTCCAAGTGGGGCCATTCCGAGGTGGCTCCAGGGCAGCGGGGGTGGGTGGGTGGGGGGGGGGGCACGGATGGCTTGGCTGGCTGGCTCTTTCTTGGACCCTCCCAGGCCGGGCCGGGGGAGGGAGTGAGGGAGCCCTGAAATCCCCCGAGGATTTCCCTCCCGAGTTCCATCCGTTGTGGGGGACACACGAGGGAGGGGGCTCGGCGTTCGGAAGCTTGGCGGATTCACCGAGCACGGGGGCTAAGGGCGCTAGGACAGCTCAAGTGACTCAGAGGTTCTGCGTCTGAAGGTTTTCACACCCAAAGACCCCAGGGAGGCCCCGCTGGGTGTGGCTCTGTGGTTGAGCATCGGCCCGGGAACCGGGAGGTCACCGGTTTCGATTCCTGGTCAGGGCACATGCCGGGCTGTACAGGGCTTGATTCCCAGTGGGGGGCATGCAGGAGGCAGCCAGACCATGAGTCTCTCTCCTCATGGATGTTTCTCTCTCCCTTCCTCTCTGAAATCCATAAAGTTATGTTAAAAAAAAAAAAAAAAAGGCCCTGGGGAAAAAGGAGAGCTCCTCAGAGGGGGCCGGGTGGGGAGGGGGAGGGGGCACGCACCGATGAGGAAGTCGGAGGTGCTGTGCTTCTCCAGGAAGGTGTGCAGGTGGTACCAGAGCTTGGGCACCCAGTCCAGCACCCGCAGCAGCTCCTCCTTGTTGGCGTTGACGTCGCTGTCCGACTCCAGCAGCTTCCGCCGCAGGTAGCGCACCAGGAAGCCGTTGGCCGGCTCCACGTTGTTGGAGAAGGTCAGCATCCTGGGCCGGGCGGGGTGGGGCAGCGGGTCAGAGCGGCCACGGGGCCCGTTGGGTCCGTCCCCCCGCCGCCCTGTCCCTCCTAGGAATGCCCTCCTGGTGTCTTCTCAGGTCACAGTGGGGTCAGCTGACCTCGGGGCAGTGGTCAGGGGCAGGTTCTCCAGCCAGGGACCCTCCTCGGACAACAGGCCGAGCGGGTGTGTGGGCGGAGGGCCAGAATCTGTTGCGTCGCTGAGTTTTGCGATCCCTTCCCTTCCCCTCCCCTCCTCCCCCTCTCCCCCCCAGGGCCCACGTCCACCCTGTGATTCCCTCTTCCCAGCCCAGACAGCTCTGGAGGGCTCTCAGGCCATGTCCTGGGCCCGAACTAGTGTATGGACTCGGGGCCCCATGCTCACCTGAAGCTCAGGTGGAGGCCGTGATTGGGGGTCATTTTCACAGGCTGATTCGTGGTCCCGATGATGTAGGGACTGAGTGGAGAGAGCGTCAAAGGATTTGCCGAGAGGCGTGGGGTCACGTGAGGCCTGCGGTGGGCACTGCCCGAGGAGAGGCAGGGGCCGCCCGGCCCCGCCCACTTGCCCCGCCTCCCCCATTTGCCCCGCCCCCTGCCCCCGCTCACCACTTGTGGTACTTGCAGGTGAGGGCCCCGTTGACCAGCTCGCTGATGGAGCCAGCCTCGCTCAGGTCGTCCAGCAGGATCACCAGGGGCACGTCCCCCACCCCGGTGTCCCGGTCTATCTGGTTGGCCAGGTTAGAGAGATAGAGCTGCAGATCCTGAAACAGCAGGGGGGGGGGTGTCAGAGGGCAGGGGTCAGCACTGTGTGAGCCCTGGACCTCCCTGGACCCCAGCAACCCCCCCACCCCCGACACCTGACATGTGACTGCAGACGCAGGGGCCTCGGCGGATAAATAATGGCTGCAGCCGCCCTCCTTGGCCGTGGCCCCAAAGGTCCCCGAGAAGTGGGTTTTCAGGGGCTGGCACCTGGACTTCCCTCCCCCCACCCTCCCCCCCACCCCACCCCTGTCCCCCAGGGAGAAACACGGCTGGAGCAGGTCCCCGTCAGAGCACTCCCTCCCAGAAAGCCCAGGGGCAGGGACACTGAGGAGAGGGGGAGGGAAGGGAAGGGAGGGATGGGGTGGAAATGGGGGTGTGGCTTGAGGAGCCGAACAGGCCAGGGGAGTGTGTGGGGCACGGAGCCTGGAAGGAGAGGTCTAGCCTGACCTATGAACCAGGAGGTCAGGGTTCGACTCCCGGCCAGGGCACCTGCCCGGGTTGCAGGCTCCATCCCCAGTGTGGGGCGTGCAGAAGGCAGCCGATCCATGATTCTCTCTCATCACGGATGTTTCCATCTCTCTCCCCCTCTCCCTTCCTCTCTGAAATCAATAAAGACTTAAAAAGAAGTTTAAACTTGTTTAAATTTAACTAAAAATTTAAAAAGAAAGAGACGTCTAGAAAAGGGGTTGGGAAGGGGGCGCTGAGTGCAAGCGAGGTGGGCGGGGCAGAGGGAAGGGGGCGGGAGGTGGGCGGAGGCAGAGGGAAGGGGGCAGGAGGTGGGCGGGGCAGAGGGAAGGGGTGGGGAGGTGGGCGGGGCAGAGGGAAGGGGCCGAGTGCAGGGGAGGTGGGGAGGGGCAGAGGGAAGGGGGGAGGGGTAGGGAGGGGCCGAGTGCAGGGGAGGCAGGCGCGCACCTTGCAGGACAGCTGGTGCATGTTGAAGGTGCTGACGATGCCCTCGGTGACCTCGCGGCCGGAGCGCTCCACCAGGTACTCGGCCAGCCGGTTGGTCAGGTAGGTCTTGCCGGTGCCGCTGGGGCCCGAGAGGACCAGGCGCCGGTGCTTGAGCAGGAGGCTCACGTAGTGCTGCATCATGGGCTTGGGGATCAGCGTCTCGAACACCAGGCTGTCCACGCACTTCTCCTTCAGACCTGGGCCGGCCCCACAGCGTGAGTCTCGGCGGGCGGGGTCCCCAGGGCGTCTCCCTCCGCACCCGGAGCCCACGGAACCCAGAGCTCCGGGCCACGCGGCCCAGGCTCCACAGGAAGCCCTCACACCCTGACCGAGGGCTGACCACGTGGGGGGTATTTTTAGGGACTGGCTGTGAGCTACGGGCTCGTGGGTGGACTTGGTAGAAATTTCCCTGGGAACCTGGCCGGCTGGCTCAGTGGGTGAACGTCGACCTAGGAACCAGGAGGTCAGGGTTCGATTCCTGGTCAGGGCACAGGCCCAGGTTGCGGGCTCGATCCCCAGTGGGGGGCGTGCAGGAGGCAGCCGATCCAGGATTCTCTCTCGTCCTGGATGTTTCTCTCGCTCTCCCTCTCCCTTCCTCTCTGAAGTCAATAGAAATATATTTAAAAAAATATACGCATTTCCCACCCGGGTTAGTTGCACCCCAGGGTGCCTGCCCGAGGCCCTGGAAGGAACCCGCCAGCGGCCCTGTCTCGCGGCCGCCATGGGCAAGGCTGACCTTTGAGGGAGACGGAGATGTTATTGACCCCCCGGCGGCACGGCGGCATCTCGGGGGGCTCGGTGTCCAGCACCCGCTTCACGTGGCTGATGCTGTAGCCTTGGATGGACTCCGTGCTGAGCCCCAGGGTGGAGGCTGGGTCCATCTTAGAAATATAGTCCTGACCGCGGAGGGGAAGGAGGCGGCCGTGAGAGACCGGAGGAGAGACAGACCGACAGACAGACAGACACGTCCCAGCACAAGACCCAGGAACGTCAGAGGGGACACGAGGAGACAGAGAGGGAGGGGCAGGCGGGGTTCCCACTCAGCATCTCCCCAGGAGGCAGCCAAGGTCCCCAGGACCCCTCCCTCCCCCCCCCCCCCGACCCCGAGCCGACCTTTTACCTGGAACACCTCAAAGACGGCCTCGTCCAGCATCTTCCAGTCGACCTTCCCGCTGACCTTGCTGCACCCCAGGAAGAATTCCTGCTGCTTCAAGTCCTGCGAGGCCAACGCAGACGCCCGTGAGCCTCCGGGAAGGGGACCCCCAGGAGAGGGAGCCCCTAACCACCCTCGGGAGCGGGGCGCTCTGGGTTAGGGGGGAGTGGGGGGCGCCCAGGTTTTCTCGGTTAAGGATGGGGGGTCGCCGGCCCGCCCGGAGGCGCTTACCCCTCGGATGATGTGCTGCGGGGGCATCCTCACCACGACCCGGAGCGTGGCCTCCTCCTTGGGGCCACAGGTGCTGATGCCGTCCATCGGGGACAGGTCTGCGGGCAGCGAGGGGGCCGTGGGCGCCAGGGCACCCCAGGCTCTCCTGAGCCTCCCGGCCACCACCCCTCCCACCTCACTCTTTATTTATTTATTTATTTATTTAGAAAGTGGTTATTATTATTATTTTTTAAAATATATTTCATTGGTTTTTTTACAGAGAGGAAGGGAGAGGGAGAGAGAGCTAGAAGCATTGATGAGAGAGAAACATCGATTAGCTGCCTCTTGCACACCTCCTACTGGGGAGGTGCCCGCAACCCAGGTACGTGCCCTCGACCGGAATCAAACCCCGGGACCCTTCAGTCCGCAGGCCGACGCTCTATCCACTGAGCCACACCGGTGAGGGCCCACCTAACTCTTTATTTTAAAAGTGTATTTTTTTATGGCCCTAGCCAGTTTGGCTCAGTGGATAGAGCGTCGGTCTGCGGACTGAAGGGTCCCAGGTTCGATTCTGGTCAAGGGATTTATATTTTAAAATATATTTTGATCTCAGAGAGGAAGGGAGAGGGAGAGAGAGAAACATCCATGATGAGAGAGAATCATGGATCTACTGTCTCCTGCACGCCCCCGACTGGGGATCGAGCCCACAACCCGGGCCTGTGCCCTTGACCGGAACTGAACCGTCACCTCCTGGTTCACAGGTCGACGCTCAATTCCTAAGCCACACCGGCCAGGCTCACCTACCTCTGGAAGCATCGCAGAGAGGAACGGGGACCCCCACCTAAACAGTAATGAGGCCCCTGCGTGTCGGGGCGCAGGCACTGTGTGGTGTGGGCCACCCCCTTCCCTTCTCCAGGGACAGGTCTCCTCCCAGCAGTACCTGTGTCTGCCAGGCTCGGGCTGAAGGAGTGGGTGAGCGCCAGGCCCAGCGAGCGGCGAGGGGACGAGAGAGCGGACGACCCAGGGACCTGCCCTGGCGTGGAGCCCGACGAGGGGCCCGGGGCGACCTTCAGCCGGTCGTTCTCGGCCTTGAGCAGGTCCACCTCCAGCTGCAGGCAGAAGAGACAGGGTCAGGGTCGGGGCCGGGGCCGGATGGAGGGGCCGAGACCCTGCCGCCGCCGCCGCCGCCGCCCGCGCTGACCTGCATGTTGTGCATGGTCTCCCGGAGCTGGTCCAGCTGGTGGGCGGAGTTCAGGGCCTCCAGGCGGATGTCCGTCAGCTTCATCTCCTTCTCCCACAGCTCCGAGCGCAGCTCCGACACCTCCTTCTTCTCCGGCTCCTCCTCCTCGCCGGCGAGGAACAGCCTGGTATGGGGGACCGGGTGCACAGGACCCCTGCAAGGAACAAGCGAGCGAGCGAGTGAGCGTCAGCCTGGCTGGCGTGGCTCCGTGGTGGAGCGTCGACCTGTGAACCAGGAGGTCAGGGTTCGATTCCCGGTCAGGGCACAGGCCCGGGTTGTGGGCTCCATCCCCAGGGTGGGGCGTGCAGGAGGCAGCCGATCCGTGATTCTCTCTCATCATGGATGTTTCTCTCTCTCTCTCCCTCTCCCTTCCTCTCTCAAACCAATAAAAATCTATTAAAAAATAAAAATGAGCCCTAGCCGGTTTGGCTCAGCGGATAGAGCGTCGGCCCTCGCACTGAAGGGTCCCGGGTTCGATTCCAGTCAAGGGCACGTACCCCAGTTGTGGGTTTCCCCAGCCCTGGTCGGGGAGCGTGCAGGAGGCCGCCGATCGATGTGTCTCCCTCACATCCAGGTTTCTCTTCGTCTCTCCCTCGCCCTTCCACTCGCTCTAAAAATCAGTGGGAAAATACCCTCGGGGGAGGATACCCGTGAGCCGTGACGGAGAGCATGGCTGGTGGGCGTGGCGCCTCCTGCGCCTGGTGGTCAGCCGGGCTTTCACGCAGGCGCCGGGCCGGGGACAGCACTTACTCGGGGGCGTCGCCGCCTGCAGAGGACGAGGCGGAGGACTTGATGGAGGGCGAGGCGGTCTCGGTGGACCCGTGCTGCAGTTTGGGGGACGAGGGGGCGGAGGAGTCGGGGGTGGCGATCTCCTCGATGTCTGAGTAGGAGGACGCGGACTTGGGGCCCTTCTTGATGCTGAAGGCTTTGTTGAAGGAGCTCCGGAGCTAGAAGAGAGGAGAGCCGGGGAGAGGGAGGTCAGGGCTCTGCTCGTGGGGAGACCACAGAGGGAGGGCGGTCGGGGGCGTCGGAGACGGAGGGCCCCCCGCTCCAGGGCTTCGCTTGACTCATGAGACCTGAGCAGAGGTGCCTAGAAACCAGGGCTGAGCCCTGGCTGGTGTGGCTCAGTGGACAGAGCACCAGCCCACGGACTCAAGGGTTCAGGGCACGTGCCCGGGTTGTGGGCTCAGTTCCCAGGGGAGCGCTCCGACCCAGCCCACATGAATCCTCTCCCTTCCTCTGAAATCAGTAAAAATCTACACTACTAAAAGAGTAACATGCTAATCGACCATACCGTTACAACGCCCACCAGCCAATCAGGATTGAGTATGCAAATTAACCAAACAAAGATGGAGGGTTAATTTGTATACACAGGCACCGAGAGGGTGGGGGCGGGACGCAGGCGTTCCGCACCACCCTGGCCACTCAGGGCCTCTGGGCATCATGGGAAGGCGGAAAGGCGGCTCCAGCCTGAGCGAAGGCGGTGCCAGCAGTCAAGGGAAGGAAGGCCCATTCTTGCACGAATCTTTGTGCACTGGGCCTCTAGTGTTTATATATATATATATAAAAAAAAAAAAAGGATAAAACCTCTGCTTAAAAAAAAAAAAAAAAGTAATCAGGGCCGAGATATAGAGAGGGGTCTGGCTGGTGGCTGTGGCAGATTGGGGAAATGCATGGGACTTCTCTTGTGCCTGGGGGAGCTGGGAGGGACAGGGATGCCCCCAGGGCCACAGGGGACACCCCACGGCAACCCAGCCCCCGCCGTCGACAGAGACCACTGCCTGTGCCCCTCAGCCTCACTCCTGGGGGCCCGGGTCCAGCCCTGACCAGGTGCATTGGATCAGAATCTAAATGTTTGTCGGCCCAAAACTGCCCAGATGGTTCTGTGGACACAACAGAACAGGGGTGTCACGTTTTCTTTAATGTCCCCGTGCTCAGCACAGCACCGACGGGGCGGGGGGGTGGGGGTGGGAATGGAGGGGGGCGTGCTTAGCACAGCTCCAACAGGGGCGGCGGGGTCACACCACCCGGTCAGGGCTCTCTACCCTCCCTGCTCACAGCCCCCAGAGTAAGGGATGCTTCCCGGCCCCTCCTCGGCGCACTGGGGACGCTGTCCTGGGACCACAGTGTGTGGGGTCTCGGGTGGTGATCAGAGCGTTGGGGGCTGGGGGTGTGAGCTAGAGGTCCCACACCCGCTCACATGCATCCACATGGCATGCACACCACACGGGGACACGGATGGAAGGGTGGGCGGCGAGACAGAGTGAAGGGGGTGGTCGGAGGCCGCGGGGGACAAGAGTAGACCAGACCTTTGGGACAGTGAGAAGAGTAAAGAAGGGGACTATGCCCTAGCTGGTGTGGCTCAGTGGATAGAGTGTCAGCCTGCAGACTGAAGGGTCCCGGCTTCCATTCCAGTCAAGAGCACAGGCCCGGGTTGTGGGCTCGATCCCCAGTAGAGGGCGTGCAGGAGGCCGCTGATCCGTGATTCTCTCTCATCATGGATGTTTCTCTCTCTCTCTCCCTCTCCCTTCCTCTCGGGAATCAATAAAAGATATATTTAACACACACACACACACACACACACACACACACACACACACACACACCCCAAAAACAAGAAAGCTCACTTCCAGGGCAGGAGTCAGTTAGACGGAAGTTGTGACCAGGGGCAGAGGGGGCCGGGGGACAGAATGTGACCATGACCTTCCCACCGGCCCCTCCGGGCCAGTCCTCTTGCTAGGGGTTGTGTGTGTGTGTGTGTGTGTGTGTGTGGTGGGGGGGCAGCTGTGGCCGGGCCATGCAGTGGGGGGAGCCGGGAGCTCTGGGGGATCGTCACAGTTAGTTTTACGAGCGGCCGGTCGGTCTCTGGGGGGGCAGAGCTGCTGTGGAAATGGGGGGCATGGCGCAGGAAAGAGAAGACAGGGGAGGGGAACCACGTCTCTTACCTCATAGACCTGGAAAAAAATGGGGATGTGAAGTCAGCGTTTGGAAAGGGGTGGGGAGGGGAGAAAGAAGAAGCAACACTTAATCACGTGTTCCGCACGGCAGGTCCCTGCCTGCCCCACACAGCCGTCGGGGGCCAGTCCTACGGACCGGGGCCACGGGCAGGATGCCCGCACGGGGGACCCCTCCCTGCCGCCGGCCGGCCGCGGGGGACTGGACGGCTTTGGAAGGAGTCGGGAGAGTGTCACCACCACCTGTCCGTCAAGCGGAAGCAACGGCCCCCGGCCCCCGGGAGCCATCTGGAGTGAACGGCTTTGTTTGGGATTCTTTCCTCCACACCGTGGCCGGCCGGGGGCGGGGACCCCAGGGCACCCCTTCTGCTGACAAACATTGGAGCTGACCCGTGAGGAGAGCCCAGGAAGGCAGCCCGGGGGGTGGGGCGCAGGGCGGGGGGGGGGGACCGGAGGGGCGGCCTCGGGACACGTGCAGAAGCGGCTCTGAGGAGGCGTGGCCTTGGGGCTTGGCGACCCGAGGGACTCTGTCTCGGGGGCTCCTGGGAGGACCCGCGCCCTGGCTGAGGGGGTGGGGGGTGGGGGGTGGCGCCACGCTCTACCCGTGTTGGCTCCCCAGCCCCGTGACCCTTCACCCACCCAGCTCTTCTTCTTCTTCTTCTTGGCGTCCGCGTCCTTGCCGCTGCCGACGCTCGAGTGGCTGGTGATGCTGTTGAGGCTGGAGATGCTGTCCGAGGAGTTCTGTCGCTTGATCCGCAGCTCTGGGGGGCGGGAGGGGGACACGGACAGGCTGGGTTCACAGACTCACACACGTGGGGCGCAGGCAAGGCCCGGGGCGGGAGGGAGAGGGAACCGCCCCACCCCTGGGCCCCCGTATTCCTGTCTGGGTCACTCTTTGTAGTTGCTGGCTCCTCCTCACCCGAGGATACGTGCCCGCTGGTTTTTAGGGAGTGTGGACGATGGAGGGAGAGACAGGGAGAGACATCGAGGGGCTGCCTCCTGCCCGGGCCCCGTCCAGGCCCCTCCTCTCACCTCTCCCTGCTCCCCTCGGCCTGTGGCTGGCTCTCCTACCTTTGGGCGTGGCCTCCGAGGCATTGAGGGCTCCCTGGATGACTGCCTGGGCCTCCGAGTTCTTCTTTTTCAGGAAGTCAATGGTTTCTCGCAGATCCAGCAACTCCGTGTCCTGAGAGAGACATGGAACAGTGTCGTTGGCTGGGATCAGAGCACTTACTATGTGCTGGTTGGTAGAATGGGCACCTACTATGTGCTGGATGGTAGGATGGGCACTTACTATGTGCTAGGTAGTAGGAGGGGCATCTATTATGTGCTGGGTGATAGGATGGGCACCTACTATGTGCTGGGTGATAGGAGGGGCACCTACTATATGCCAGGTGGTAGGAGGGGCACCTACTATGTGCTGGGTGATAGGATGGGCACGGGTGTCCTACCAGACATGGCACAGGGAATGGGGAACTGGGACAGCTCTATTAAGGGGCAGGTTGAAAGTTCAGGTGACAGAGGGAGAACCGGGCACGGGGCGCGCGGCCTCTCACCTTCTCCTCGGCCGTCTCCGCCAGGTGCCGCAGGCGGGAAGTCATGTTCACCAGACTCTGCTCGAATGCCGCCACCAGGTTCGCCTGGAACAAGGACACAGGAGGCCCTGAGGCTTGAGGACGGGGATGGGGGGTGGAGGGAGAGGGACAGGGACGCAGTTTAGCGGATCTCCCGTCTCAGAGCTGACACACTTCTTGGGGACTTTGAAACAGAGATCTCCCTGAACGGATGAGGTGCATTCAGACTCCTTCTGGGCGGGGAGGGGGGGGGGCAACTTCTTTTTTGTTACATTTTTTAAAATTTTTATTGATGCCAAAGAGGAAGGGAGAGAGAAACATCCATGATGAGAATCGTGGATCGGCTGCCTCCTGCACGCCCCACCCTGGGGATGGAGCCCACAACCCGGGCCTGTGCCCTTGACCGGCAATTGAACCGTGACCTCCTGGTTCACAGGTCGATGCTCAACCCCTGAGCCACGCTGGCTGGGCTCCTGCCGGGAGCCGCAGAACCGCCCCCGGGGCCTGGCATCACGCCTCATCCTTGAGGACAGGTCATGACCTCGGGAAGACTCGGCCTCCGAAATGCGGAACCTGTGCCGTGGGGGCTTTGGGCTGGTTCGGCTTCAAGCCGAAGGGAACTTCCTGTTCCAGGAGCAATCCGCCCCTGGACTCATGTCCTTGGCCCTCGCCCAGCCCGACAGCGCCAGGGCCGGCAGCCCGCGTGTGAGCGAGCCGAACACCAATGTTCTCTCCCCGGGGTCCCCCCCACCCCCCAGCGTCTCCCGGGCGTGAGCCTCCCGGACTGAGCAGGCCCTGACCCCGGCCGCCCCCTCGGTGCGTGGGGTGTGCGGAGGGAGGAGGGGCTGCCCGTGTAGATCACAATGCTGATAAGTTCCCACGAGCAGAAGAAAGGACTTCATCCGAGCTTCAAGCAAACCATGGACAACATCGCCACCGAGGGCCCGGGATGCCCGGCCGGCGTGGCTCTGTGGCTGGGCATCAACCTAGGAACCAGGAGGTCAGGGTTCGATTCCCGGTCGGGGCGCAGGCCCGGGTTGTGGGTTCCATCCCCAGCGGGGGGCGTGCAGGAGGCAGCTGATCCATGTTTCTCTCTCACCATGGATGTTTCTCTCTCCCCATCTCCTTTCCTCTCTTGGACATCTGTAAAACGTATATTTAAAAAATAAATAAATAAATCCAGGGCCCGAGGATCAGAGAAGAAAGAGAACGGTCAGTGTGCGAAGGGACGGCTGTTGAAAATAGAACGTGAGACACCCGAGGTCCTGGTGAGGAGCCTCCTCCCCGACTCGGAGGGGAGAGCCCGGGCCGACAGCTGTGCTCCCCGGGGAGGAAGGAGAGAGGAAGCCAGCGCTTGGATGGCTCCCCGGATCCGGCTCAGCTGGTGTTTACAGCTTTGGGGGAAAATGAGGCTTATGTTCTCAGCTCGGCCACGGGGGACAAACGACGGCAGCCTGGCCAGGGGAGGCGGCCCCGGTCCTCCCCGTCGCCAGGGGTGGGAGACCGACCAGGCCTGGAGACAGAGAGAGAAGATGCTCGCCTGGCCCGGCCGGCGTGGCTCCGGGGTGGAGCATCGACCTGTGAACCAGGAGGTCAGGGTTCGATGCCCGGTCAAGGGCACAGGCCCGGGTTGGGGGCTCGGTCCCCAGGGTGGGGCGTGCAGGAGGCAGCCGGTCCATGATTCTCTCTCATCATGGATGCTTCTCTCTCTCTCTCCCCCTTCTCCCTTCCTCTCTGAAATCCATAAAAATTTATAAAAAAAAAAAAAAACCACCAAAAACAATCTCTACTGATTCCTGCCCATGGCCGATGGCTAGGCTGTGCCCACCTCCACCCAGAACTGCTGATAACAACCCCCGTTCTCTCTCTGGGGAGTTCAAGGCCCTCGGGCGTGAACGCCTCCACACGCACCGAGTAGCGGGGGGCAGAATGGTTCTTAGTAAAAGTCGAGACTCTGAGCGGGGGGTGGGGGTGGGGGCGGGGGGGATGCCCCAAGCCCTGTCCGCTCCTGTGGCGTCGGGATATCCGGGGACGCTCAGGAACCAAGCCCCCCCCCCACTCGGGCCGGGCCCCACTCACGTTGGCGGACAGCTGCGACGTCAGGGTGGCCACCTTCTCCTGCGAGGACTCCAGCTCCCGGCGGAGCTTGCGGATTTGCTGTGAGAAGGAGGAGAGAGACAGCTTAGGCGGCGGGAGGGGGAGGCCCAGGGGACGTGGCGTGGAGGGGGTCGGCGAGCGGGACGAGGCTGGGCGCCCTACCTCGGACTGCATCCTCTCCTCAGCCTGGAGAAGGGAGCGTGGAGGAGGGGGGGAGGGGGAGAGAGAGAGAGAGAGAGAGCAGGTTACCCGGAGCCGAGGCAGCCAGACCGTGGCCGGCGGGAACGTGGAGAAGCGAGGCCTGAGCTACGACGGGGGCCGAGACGGCTCCTCGGCCCTGACCCGACACGGGGGCTTGAATCGGGGATTTCTCTAAGGTTTGTGTGCGGCCGGCTCCGTGGGGGCCGAGCGGGGGGGAGGATCCTGCCTGACGGGCACTCGGCCTCTCTGCCCCCAGCGGGAAGTCAGCCCAGACGCGGGGCAGAGGGGTCCAAGGATGGAGGCGCGTGAGCGCCCAGGGCATTGCACACGCAGCAAACTGCACACACACGGCCAAGGGCACATGCAGTCCAGTGCACACACGCAATAAACTGCACACATGGTCAAGTGCACACGCGGTCAAGGGCACACACGGTCAAGGGCACATGTGGTCAAGTGCACACACAGTCAAGTGCACACACAGTCAAGTACACACGCGGTGAAGTGCACACACGGTCAAGTGCACACACGGTCAAGTGCAGACACGTGTTCAAATGCATGCATGGTCAACTGCACGGGGGGGGGCTCTGGAATACACCTGGGGACCCCCCTGTCACCTCCCCACAAATGCCTCCTGCTCCCCAGGGTGCAGAGCGGGCTCTAGCACCAGGGGGCTCTCCAGCCTCAGAGCAGGCGGGCGGGGTGCTGGGTTCTTGGATGCCAGACAAACCCTGAGGCACCAAAGCTCCCAGCCCAGGGCTCCCCTGCCCCCCCCCCCCCCCCCGTGGCCAGGCTGCAGGGGGACGAGGGAGGAAGGAGGAGACGGGGGTTCCCTTACCGAGGAGTACGTGGAGGAGGCGCTGGACGCCAGGGACAGCACTGAGCCGTGAACTGAAAGAGAAAAGAATGGGGTGTTAGCTCAGGCCTCGGGGACCAGGCAGGGACCCCGGCAGGAGCCCTGAGGCAGGAGCTGGTACTGACTGGCGGGCACCTGGAGCCGACAGAAAGAACAGAACGGGGACCCGGCTGGAACCAGAGCCCCGAGCGGGTTGGGTCTGCTGAGCAGGGCGACCTCCTCCTCCTCGGTGACGCTGCCCGGGGGGGCGGACCCTGGCCTGGCCGGCTCTGAGGGGCGCCGGGACCCAGGAGGGAAAGGGGGTGTCGCGGGCAGGTGCCCATCGGAGCTGCACAGAGCAACCCTGCCAACGGCCCGCGCCTCCACTTCTCAGCGCGGGGGACGTGCTAGAATCCCGGGGACCACTCGACGAAAAGCCGGCCGCGTGGCTCAGGGGTTAAGCGTTAACCTATGAACCAAGAGGTCAGGGTTCGATTCCCGATCAGGGCACGTGCCTGGGTTGTGGGCTCCATCCCCAGTGTGGGGCGTGCAGGAGGCAGCCGATCCATGATTCTCTCTCATCATGGATGTTTCTCTCTCCCCCTCTCGCTTCCTCTCTGACATCAATATAAGCCTATTAAACAACGTTAAATAAAAATAAAATAAGAAGAGGAACGTCGGGTGCAAAATCCTTAGAGAACTCGTGTGTGTCTTCAAGCAATGAAGGCCCCGAGGCTGACCCTGAACCTGACACCATGGCAACCACGTCCTGCCTGACGCAGACTCAGGGCATCCTTGGAAGAGACACGCGATGCCTAGCTCCTCCCTACGCGTTGCTCCCGTGTCTCCGCGTGACCTCCTGGACCCGAGAGGCCGGAGGCAGACGGCTGCCAGGGGAGGACGGGGTCCCGTCTCCGGAGCCTGTCCACGCTCACTCCCCTCCCCAGCCCCAAGGTTTCTGGGCCCCCAGACCCTTCTCAGGGGTGGGGAGGAAGCGCTACGATGGCCCCGCTCGATGGGCTGTGAGTCATGTGCGTGGGGAGGCCGTGTGGGCGGTGGAGGCGGTGGCGGGTGGTGGGTGAGGGCCCAGCGGAGCCGGGATGAGCGTGAACCGCGCTGCGTGAAGTCTCACCGTCGTCCGCGGGGTCTCGGAAGGATCCCGACCGGATCATGCCCTTGGGTCTGTCGGCCAGGGACAGGGTGCTCCCCATTTGGGAGCCGCTGTACAGCTCGAAGGCCGCCTCGTGGGTGGGGATGCTGTTCGAGCGAGTGATTCTTGGCGTGGTGGCCGCCGAGGGGCTCACTGGAAGGACAGAGGGGGGGGCGGGAGGGGGCGGGAGAAGAGGCAGGGTCACCGGCGCTCAGGGCCTCGGGGACGGGGCGCCAGGGGTGGGAGGAGGGCAGGGGAGGCGGGAGGAGGGGTGTGCAGGCCAGCGGGGTGGGGGGGCGGGGGCATGGGCCCTAACAGACGAGGACCCTGCTGTCTGTGATCACGGCGGACAGCGTGTCCCGTGTGCAGCCTGCCCCCGGAGGTGGCCCTTAGGCTGGGGGCCTGGCGCTTGTCCCGAAACCTTCACATCCCTCGGATGTGCCCAGAAACACGGACGCTGTTCACTGACACGCACAGCCGGCGTGGCTCAGGGATGGAGCATCGACCTATGAACCAGGAGGTCACGGTTCGATTCCCCGTCAGTCAGGGCACAGGCCCGGGGTGTGGGCTCAATTCCCCCAGCAGGGGGCGTGCGGGAGGCAGCCGATCCATGACTCTCTCTCATCGTGGATGTTTCTCTCTCTCTCTTCCTTTCTGGAAAACAAAACAAAACAAAACAAGAAAAACAGGCGGCTGCAAGGATGGAGACCAGACCAAGAAGACTCAGATCTGAGAGGTGCAAAGAGCCGGCTGGAGAAAGGGCTTGTCCAGGGGGCCCGTGGGCGCGACAGGGCGGGGTCTCAGACCCCCCTTCCTGGGTCTAGGTCACCTTCACGCTCAAGCAACAAGAACCATGGCCTCCTTGCCCAGCATCCCCCTCGAGGTGTCGCCCGAGGGAGCAGGTGCACGTCAGGGCGGGTGGGGCCTGCTCCCCGCTGCCCTCTGCTGGGGCCACCGTCTCAGGGCTCACCCCACATGGGGCCCCTGTCCCAGCCCCTCAGGTTCTCTCCTGTGCCCCCTGCAGGTGGACGGCCGTCCCTGCCTGTGGATCCAGGCCGAGCAGGACCCTGTGAGTGCGGACCCATCACGGCCCAGCCCGGCCCCTCGGCCCGCAGCGCAAACCCAGTTTCCCTGTGTGGCCCCAGGTGCAGACGGAACACGAGCCGGCCCTGCCCCCCCATCTCTGAATCAGAACCCTTCCTTCTGGCCCGGCCGGCGCGGCTCCGTGGCTGAGCATCCATCCACCTAGGAACCAGGAGGTCAGGGTTCCATGCCCGGTCAGGGCACATGCCCGTGTTGCAGGCTCGATCCCCAGCGTGGGGCGTGCAGGAGGGGGCCGGTCCATGATTCTCTCTCATCATGGATGTTGCCCTCTTTCTCCGTCTCCCTTCCTCTCTGAAGTCAATAAAAATATATTTAAAAAAAAAAAAAAAGAAAGAGAGAGAGAGCCCTAGCCGGTTTGGCTCAGTGGATAGAGCGTCAGCCTGTGGACTGAAGGGTCCCAGGTTCGATTCCGGCCAAGGGCACATGCCCGGGTTGCAGGCTCAATTCCTCCGCTGCCCCCCAACTCCCCGTAGGGGACGTGCAGGAGGCAGCCAATCAATGATTCTCTCTCATCATTGATGTTTCTCTCTCTCTCTCTCCCTTCCTTTCTGAAATCAATAAAAAATATATTAAAAAAAAAAGAGAGAGAGAGAATCCTTCCTTCTTGCCTGGCTTCAGAAAGGGTGTGGCCAGCAGGGGTCAGAGGGCTCAGCCCTCGGGGGCAGGGACGGTGCTGGGCCAGCCCAGGCCGTGAGGGACTGTGGGCTTCTCCGGGTTTGGAGGCAGATCCCGTCCTTAGTCCTTGACCCTCAGCCAGCCGTCCCTCCTTCCTCTCTGCGGCCCAGCAGCCCGGTGAAGACACCCAGGCATGGGCTCCGCCCTGGCAGGGGCCACCACACCTGGGCCTGAGCGTCCCCTGCCTTCGTTCAGACCCCGAAGCTACGAGGATCCACAGAGCCTGCCTGGGGGCGGCTGGCCCGTCAGGATCTTAAAGAGTTTGTCTCCGTCTTATTTTGGGTTTGTAGACTCAGGCACCTCGAGGCGACCCCCCCCCACCTCTCCCTCCCCCGTGCCGGGCGCGAGGCTGCAACACTGACCGACGTTGGTGAGCTGGCCCTTGGCGCTCAGGGACAGGGGCAGCGCGGGAGGCGACGGCAGCTCGGCCTGCTCCTCGGGTTCGGGCAGCCCCCCGATGGTGTGGGAGTGTCGCCTCTCCTTGGGCTCCTCCTGGGACTGGAGCTGGTACCTGTTGGACGGAGGCAGCGGGACGTGGTTTGGGTGACAGCCAAGTGGGGCTGGCGTGGAGGCCCCGAAGCAGGACGAGGAGAAAGGGGAGCAGGGAGGGGGCCCGGAGGAGGGAACCACAGCGGAGGTGTCTGGGCGAGCTCCCCAGGCCCTCACGAGGGGCTGCAGGACTCCAGGGCCCCTCCGTGGGGCGCCCAGAGGGACTGAGGGGTGGGTGGGTTGGGGGGCATCAGAGCTCAGGGACAGCGGAACCCCAGCTGTGTCCCATGGTCACCCCTCGGGACAACCCCGAGGCAGCCCGCTCTCCCCTCGACGTAGAGGGAGGAAAACCACAGAGAGGCCGTGTGGCAGGATTGGGGTGCCCAGGACACAGGTGAGGGTGTGGCTCCCGGATGCCCACTTCTTTCTCCTCCGTCCCCAGGAGGGAACGCTGGCTCTGAGGGTGACTCAGGCACTGCAGTGGGGGGCAGGGCGTCAGCCCCCTCATGGGGCGGTCACCAGGAGCTGGGGGGCGGGGGGGCAGGCAGCAGGGTTACCTGAGCCCCTTCTTGGGCAGCGTGTTCCGATCCCGCTGGCCACTGTGGAGGAAAAGCAAGAGAAGCGTGTGGGCCTCTCTGAGAGGCTTGAGGCCGGGGCCCTGGGTTCGAGGGACTTGAACGCAATCAGAACTGTCGGCCCAGCTATCTCCACCAACAAAGGGAAGGCGGCCCCCAACCTGAGAAATTCATCTCAGTTGTTTCCTCTGATCGGAAAGCAGGGTGTGGGAGCTACCGAGGTACGCGATGGTGGACGGAACCAGGCCACGACGTCATAGGAATGATGTCATAGAAAGCAAAGGGTTTTTGGTGACAGGTGAAGCTAGCTATGGGATTTTTTTTTTTTTTAAAGAAAGGGAGGAAGCAGGGAGGGGGAGAGAGGGAGAGGGGTAGAGAAAGAGAGAGAGAGAGAGAGATCAATGTGAGAGAGACACATCGATTGGTTGCCTCCCGCACATGTCCCAGTTAGGGCTGGGGAAACAGTGACCGAGGCACGTGCCCTTGACCGGGAATCGAACCCACGACCCTTCAGTCCTCGGGCCAACACCCTAACCACTGACCTACACCGGACAGGGCTAGCTGTGCGACCTGGGTTAAGTCATCCGAGGTCCGGGTGCACCGGTCTCCCCTCTCGATAAGACAGCGCAAACCCAGTTTCCCTGTGTGGCCCCAGGTGGTTAAAATCCAAACCACGTCCTTCCTCTTCCACGGATTTGGGAAGCAGATGGCATTACTTAATGTCGGTTTGAAAAAAGAATTCCAGCTGGGGCGGCATGAGTCTGTGGTTGAGCGTCGGCCTAGGAACCGGGAGGTCACGGTTCGATTCCCGGTCAGGGCACAGGCCCGGGCTGCAGGCTCGATCCCCAGGGTGAGGCGTGCAGGAGGCAGCTGACCTGTGATTCTCCCTCATCCTGGATGCTTCTCTCTCTCTCTCTTGCTGCCTCCCCCTTCTTCTCTGAAATCGGTACAAACACATTTTAAAAAATAAAATTGAAAGTGGCCAAGTGGCCGCCCCTCACCACTGACCGCTGCGGGGGAGCCGGGACTCGGGGAGCTCTGCCCCCGTCCACCCACCTGTCCACCTGCCCGGTGCGGGGGCTCCCGCTCCAGGCCAGCTCCTCTGCCTCCTCCTCTGGGGGCGCGGCCGGGGGCACAGCTGGGGCGGGGCTGGGGGCGCTGCTGGTGAAGGCACCGGGCAGGCTCATGGGCATCTGGAGAGACTCCATGCTCCTGTGCAGGCCTGAGAGTTTGGGGTACATGCGGGGCTCCTTGGGGACACTGAAGGCGCTCATGAGCTCCAGGCCCTGGGAGAAGCTGGCGGAGTTGATGTTGAGGATGGGGGCCGGGCTGGGGGTGAAGCAGGAGGAGAGGGGGCCCCCGGCGGCCGCGCTGGCCGCGTGCAGTTCCGGGAGCTTCGGGGCGAGGGTGTCCCCGGCCGGCGGCAGGTCCAGGCTGTTGGAGTTGACCTTGTCCAGGTTGGCCAGCGAGGGCGGCTTGACAAAGCTCTTCACGGTGGCCCTGAGGCGGGACGATAAGACGAAATGCTCAGAATCAAGGAGCCAGAGAAGCCAGCGGCGGACAAGATGCTGGAGAAGTCCCCGTCCGGTTTCCTTCCTGTCTGGCTTCTTGCTGAGTCTGGAGGCTTATCCCAGCGACAGAGGCCGGAAGGAAACCCGATATCTGGCTTGGGACCCCCCTCGAGTCTTTTTAAAAAAAACATATTCTTATGGATCTCAGAGACGAAGGGAGAGGGAGAGAGAGAGAGAAGCATCCATGATGAGAGGGAATCATGGATTGGCTGCCTCCTGCACGCCCCCCACTGGGGATCTGCAACCCGGGCCTGTGCCCCGACCGGGATTCGAACCCTGACCTCCTGGTTCATAGGTTGATGCTCAACCCTGGAGCCACGCCGGCCAGGCCCCTTCCAGTGTCAAAGTGGGGACAGCTCGTGTGTGATGACTGTGAATACATGTAGTGGAATCACCCACACAGGTGCCGGAGACAGGCGCGGGTGGATGGATGGGGAACAGCACCCACAGGAACTTTGAAGGCAGGTTTGGAAGAGGGAGAAGGAACTGGGACGCAGGGAGTGGTAGAGAGACTCTAACTCTAACCCTAACCCTAATCCCATTCCTTTAACCCTAACCTCTAACTCTAATCCTTACACTAACCCTAACTCTAATCCCTAAACCCTTATACCTACCCCTAACCTTAACCCTAACCCTAATTCTAACCCCTAACCCTTGACCCTAAACCCTAAACCTCTAACCCCAACCCAAAACCCTCATCCTAATCTCTAACCTTAACCCTAATATCTACCCCTAACCTTAACCTTAACCCCTAACTCTAATCCTTACACTAACCCTAACTGTAATCCCTAAACCCAACCCTAATACCTACCCCTAACCTTAATCCTAACTCCTCACCCTAAACCCTAAACCTCTAACCCCTAACCCTAACCCAAAACCCTCACCCTAATCCCTAAACCCTAACCTCTACCCCTTATACCTACCCTTAACCCTAACAACTCACCCTAATCCCTAAACCTCTAACCCCTAACCCAAAACCCTCACCCTAATCCCTAAACCCTAACTTCTAACCCTAATACCTACCCCTAACCTTAACCTTAACCTCTAACTCTAATCCCTAAACCCTTATATCTACCCCTAACCTTAACCCTAACCCTAACTCTAACCCCTAACCCCAACCACTAACCCTAATCCCTAAACCTCTAACCCCTAACCCTAACCCAAAACTCTCATCCTAATCCCTAACCTCTAACCCTAATACCTACCCCTAACCTTAACCTTAACCCCCAACCCTAACTCTAACCCTAATCCCTAATCCTCAACCTCTAACCCTCACCCTCACCCAGAGCACAGAGCCCAGGCCAGGCCCCGAAGCCCAGGGCGTGTGGGGATCTGTGACTGAGCTGGAGCAGAGGGACAGGGGAGGTGGCCGGCCGCGCAGGTACCTGACGGGGGTCGGCGGCAGCTCGGCCAGCTTGGCGGCCGGCGGGAGGCCGGCCTGGTTCTTCGGCGTCGTCTCTGGGGAGCCAATGCTCTTCAGGGAGATGCTGTCTGCATCCAGGGCCACAGCCTTGGCCTTGGCCTTCTCCTTCTCCCGGTCGGTCTGATTGACAGGGGCTGGCCCGGCCCGCCCACCAGCCACCTTGGACGGCTCCTTCAGGCGAGAGGGCACGAGGCCGGGCTGCTTGGCGCTGAGCAGGCTGGGGTCGATGCTGCTGCTGACGGGGCGCGGTCCGGCCCGGCCTCCGGTCACGCTCATGGCGCTGGACTTGGCGGGCCGGGGCAGGCTGCGGTACTGGATGGTGGACCGGGCGCCGGGCGCCAGGAAGCCGGGCTCGGGGCCGTTGGACACGTCCAAGCTGGTCTTGCGCCCGCCCACGGGCTTCACGGGGATGCCCGAGGACTTCTGGATCTTGCCGAGCGTGGCGGAGCCGCCCGTCTGCATGACCGTGGCCGTGCCCGTGGCGGGCGGCGGCTTCTTGTAGCCGAAGGAGCCCGAGGCGGAGGGCCGGGCGATGCCCGACGGCGGCTTCTTGGCGTCGGCCAGGCGGTCTCGGCCCGCGTCCGAGGAGGAGCGCTGCAGGCCCGTGTTCCTCACGGCCAGCTTGCCCTTGTCCGCGGCCTTGCCTTCCGGTTTGCCTGTGAGAGGCAGGAGGTGAGGTGAGAGCAGGTGGGATCAGTCAACAACACAAATAAGTTTTAATTTTTTAAAAAAACTAAATACATTTTTATTGATTTCAGGGAGGAATTGAGAGGGAGAGAGAAACATCCATGATGAGAGAGAATCATGGGTCGGCTGCCTCCTGCACGCCCCACACTGGGGATCGAGCCCGCAACCCAGGCCTGTGCCCTGAACTCGAAACCCTTCAGTCTGCAGGGTGACGCTCTACCCACTGAGCCACACCAGCCAGGGCTTCTTTCCTTTTTTTTTTTTTTTTAATATATTTTATTGATTTTTTTATAGAGAGGAAGGGAGAGAGAGTTAGAAACATCGATGAGAGAGAAACATCGATCAACTGCCTCCTGCACGCCCCCTACTGGGGATGTGCCCGCCACCCAGATCCAAGCCCTTGACCGGAATCGAACCCGGGACCCCTCAGTCCGCAGGCCGACGCTCTGTCCACTGAGCCGCACCGGTTTCGGCTTCTTTCCTTTTCTAAAGGAAAGGCCTGCTCTGTTGTCATTACTATTTATTTTCATTCTCACCCGAGGCACGAGGAAGGATGTTTTTCCCGTTGACTTTTTCAGAGAAGGAAACGGAGAGGGAGAGACGGAGAGAGAGAGAAACACAGACGAGAGAGAGACATGGACTGGTCGCCTCTCCCTCCCACCCCGGCCGGGGCTGGGGGCTGAACCTGCGCCCGAGCTCTGAGCCCTTGGCCGGGAACCGAACCCGCATCCCGGGGGGCCAGCCACTGCTGAGGGGAGGAGCCCCACAGAGACAGGCCTTTCCCGCCCCGGCCCCCGTCCCAGGCTTACCCGCCACCTTGAGGGCGCTCTGGGCCGTGTGGGTGATGGGGGACGTGACGGCCACGGGCGGGGCCTTGCCCTTCTTCAGGGACCCGGCGTGGCCCAGGCTGATGGGCTTCTTCAGCTCCGCGACCTTGGCCGCGTCGTCGCTGCCGCCGCTCTCGGGCCGCTCCCTCCGCCACTTGGAGCCGCCCGATTCCATCTTGAGGCTCCCGCTGTCGTAGTCTAGCTTTCGGGGGGCCTTCTCCTCCGACTCGCTGAACCAGCTCAGCCCGCTCTCCACCAGGGAGCGCTTCTCCGAGTCCGTGCGCAGCTGCCGAGGAGACGATGGCGGCGGGGACACGCGTCAGGGGACGGAGGGTAGGCACCAGGGTGGGTGGCCACGGGGACTCCTCCGGCTGCTGGGGGGACTCCTCCGGCTGCTGGGGGGACTCCTACTGGCCGCTGGGGGACTCCTCCGGCGGCTGGGGGGCCCTGCTCCTCCCTGAGGCTTACATCCACCCAGGGTGCCCGCCCACACCTGGGGGTCCAGCAGAAGACATCCCACGCATCCGACTTCTTTCTTTTTTTAAAAAGATGAGCCCTGGCCGGTGTGGCTCAGTGGGTAGAGCGTTGGCCTGCAGCCCAAAGGGTCCCAGGTTCGATTCCGGTCCAGGGTACGGACCTCGGGTTCAGGCTCCTACCCGGCCCGGGGCCCTAGTCCAGGCGCGTGCAGGAGGCAACCCATCGATGGGTTTCTCTCACATGGATGCGCCTCTCTGTAATTCCCTCTCTTTAACAATCGATGGGAAAATACCCTCGGGGGAGGATTTAAAAAAGAAGAAGAAGGAGAAACATCCATGATGAGAGAGAATCACTGACCGGCGGCCTCCCGCACGCCCCTCCACGGGGGATGGAGCCCGAAACCCGGGCACGTGCCCTGACCTGGAATCGAACCCTGACCTCCTGGGTCACAGGTCGAGGCTCAACCGGGCTGCTTTCTTTTTCTCTCCAGCTGGAATAGCTCCACGTTGGTGTGGGCACGACCTCTGGGCACAGCCCCGCCCCCGCCCCCCCCCCCCCCCACGCAGCGGTCTCAGGTGACTGCGCAGGGAACCTGGGGTGTCCCCCTGCCAGCTCGCAAAGGGCGTGGCGGAGGCACCTGGGACCCAGCCCCACGGGGCGGGCGGGAGCGTGCGCACACCTGCCCCAGGCACCGCCCCGGCGGCCTCTCCCTGAGGTGCGGGGCCCGGGGTCTGCAAACTCACGCACCACGATGGTGGAGCTCCTGCGTGAGGCCGTGGGGGTCGTCGGGAGGGAGTTGAGCGAGGAGCTGGCGTTGAACTCCTCGGAGCTGAGGTTGTCGGAGGCATCGCTGAGCCCGCTGCTGATGGAGCTGCTCTCATCCCAGCTGCAGGGGGGCGGGGAGAGAGGGGTCAGCGGCCGGGGAGAGAGAGGTCAGCGGCCGGGGAGAGAAAGCTTGGGAGCGAGGCCTGGGTGTGCAGGCGACGCTGCGCGTGACGGAAGCGGCCTCGTAATTTGGCGACGCTGTGTAGTAAGAGCAGCCGACGGTTTGTTCTGGTAAAAGCAGCTGTTCCATCCTCTCAAGAGAGAAGGTGGACGGGGATCAGCCTAATTATTCAAGCCCAGCCCCAGCTCCCTGCAGACCGCCTCCATTCTTTTTTTAAAAATATATATATATTTTATTGATTTTTTTTTACAGAGAGGAAGGGAGAGGGATAGAGAGTTAGAAACATCGATGAGAGAGAAACATCAGCTGCCTCTTGCACACCCCCTACTGGGATGTGCCTGCAACCAAGGGACATGGCCTTGCCCGAAATCGAACCCGGGACCCTTCAGTCCCCAGGCGGACGCTCTATCCACTGAGCCACACCGGTCAGGGCCATTCTTGTTTTTTAAACTGATGTCAGACAGGAAGGGAGAGGGAGAGAGAAACATCCACGATGAGAGAGAGTCCTGGATCACTGCCTCCTGCACGCCCCACACTGGGGATGGAGCCCGCAATCTGGGCGTGCGCCCTGACCGGGAACCGAACGGTGACCTCTGGTTCCTAAGGCGACGGCCTATCCCCGGAGCCACGCCGGCCAGGCCGTCCCAGATTCTTTTCAATACATCAACCTCCACCCAGGGCTGTAGGAACGGCAGATTCCCCCTCTGGCTCTCCCTCGCCCCCCACCTCCTGGCACCCATGCCACGGTCCTGGGGACACGCCGGGGCGCCCATCTCCTCTGCAGGGCCGCGCGCTCAGGGCTGTGCGGAGGCCAGCGCCTCTGGACCCGGCTCTGTTTGTGTCCACGCGGGACACGTGGCCAGGCCCGGGGCGGGCACACCCTCCCCGCTGGGAACGGCATGGATGCTCAGGCAGCTCGTGGCTAGCACTGGCCGCCCTCCCAGACTTCTCTCACCCGGTCCCCTCCCCCCGGGGCCAGGGCCAGCCATTCCACAGGCGTGAATGGCCCGGGGCTGCGGGCGCGCCGGCGGGCAGGGCGGACGCGCTGTGACCACATGGGGGAAAATCCTGCCGCTCCCCCAGGCTCTGCGGGGGGTGGGGGGGGTCAGGCTCGGACACGAGTCGGCCTCCTTGTGTCTGGAATACAGGCGCCTGGTGAATCAGTAACCAGGGCGCTGCCGGAGGGGTGGCAGGACCCGGAGCCCGTGGCTCCGCACCATGACACGGGGAAGGGGGGGTGGGTGCGCACCACGTGCTCCCCCAAACCCCCCGCGGCTTAGCCCGCCAGTGGCTCGGGCAGCGCAGCGCTTCGCGGGACCCAGTGGATGCGACCCTATCGGCGGCCTCCGCGGGGCTCACTGGGACCTCGATGTGGGGATGGGGCATTGCAGGGTGGTGGGCGCGGACGGAGAGGTGAGGACGCCGGGCGCCGTGAGAGGCTGTTTCCGAGCTGCGGCGGGCGGGCCGGACGGAGAGAAACAGCAGAACGCCGAGCCCAGGCCCCGGCTCCGTAATTAGGACCAACTGTGGGCGAGGAGTGCTGACTCGGCGCCCCGCTTGTTTGCCTTCTCTCCGGTTTCAGGGAGTCCCCTCCGCCCGCCCCTCCTGCGCCTCTCACAGGGGAAGGGATGGGAAACAAGGCTCTTTCCTCGTCTTTTCCTTTTTTATTTTTACAAAATCTTTTTCGTTGATTTCAGAGAGGAAGGGAGAGAAAGAGACATCAGTGATGAGCCCCTCACCGGTGTGGCTCAGTGGCTAGAGCGTTGGTCTGCGGACTGAAAGGTCCCGGGTTCGATTCCGGTCAAGGGCATGGACCTTGGTTGTGGGCACAGCGCGCGGGAGGCAGCTGATGGATGTTTCTCTCTCATCGATGTTCCTAACTCTCTCTCCCTCTCCCTTCCTCTCTGTAAAAAAATCAATAAAATATATTTAAAAAAAGAAAAGAAAGAAACATCAAGGATGAGAGAGAATCACGGATCGGCCGCCTCCTGCACGCCCCGCACTGGGGATGGAACCCACAACCCCCCCACCTGGCATGTGCCCTGACTGGGAATCGAACCCTGACCCCCTGGTTCTCAGGTCAATGCTCCACCCCTGAGCCACGCCGGCCGGGCGCAAATGGACAATTTTTAACAGTATTTACACGGTCGCCTTTTACTCTGAACTACCCGCGTCGGAGAAGACAGTCACGGGCAGCCACGCACGCTGTCTTTGCTGGGGCGAAGGCGGGTTTCTCATCCAGCCTCGGACCCCAGCCAGATCTGGGACTTCTCAGGCGAACCTCCTTCCACCCCCCATCCCCACCCCCCACCCCCCCAAAAAAAACAAACAGCCCCTACATTCTTTCCTGATGTAAAGATTTCCAATAACAGCATAGGCCTAGCCGTTAATAATGCGTTAATCATAGGTCCCGACATGTCAATTACGGCGGCCTCGGAGAATACAGCTTGGAGGCCGCCGTAATTGAGGAAGGGGGGGTTGCGAGTCGCCAGAGGCAGCGGGATGTCTCCTTGGACACGCACGCGGAGCGAAGGCCTTGGGGAGGGTACTTCCCTGTCAGCCACGCCATGACGTTGCCGGTCCTTGCCTCTCGGTCTCCCTCTCGACCAACCTTACAATTAAACTCCCGGGGCGTGGCGCGTGGTCTTCCCTCACGTTTCTGGAGAGCAAGAAGGACGGGGCGGGCGGGGGCAGGTTAAGGAAGGCAGCCCTAGAACCGCTTAGCCCCCAGCACTTCCTCGTAGGTGGTGACGGGTGCCACGTGTAACTTGTGAGTTCTCTCTTGCCAACCGGCCCACCGATGCTCACATCCCCGAAACCCTTAGAATAAGGATGCTCAGGCCTGGCCGGCGTGGAACCAGGAGGTCAGGGTTCGATTTCCCCGTCAGGGCACACGCCCGGGTTGGCGGGCTCCATCCCCAGCCGGGGGGTGGGCAGGAGGCGGCCGATCCCTGATTCCCTCTCATCATGGATGTTTCTCTCTCTGTCTCTCTCCCTCTGCCTTCCTCCCTGAAATCAATAAAAAAAAAGAAAAAGAAAAAGGAAGAAATTGCACGGAAGGGAGTTTGGCTCGTGCCTTTGATCCAGGTCTTAAGGATCCCTCTCACCCCGGGGGGGCCAGGGGGGCAGGGTCAGTGACCTGGTCCCCGTGGGCCTTGTCCCTTTTGATTGGCCCCTTGCGCCTTCCTCTTCATCTCAAAACGAACTGCCTTCTTATCTCAACTCCTCCGTTCATGGATGGCTTCCTCCCCGAACTATCCCCGGGAGGGCCCGAGGGTTTGAAGGCTTTCCCTCCTCCGGAGCAGCACCGCGGGCTGAATAGCGCATTGTGCCTGGGGTCAAAGGTCGGCATCCGAGGGAATCCCCGCTCTGCCCGGTAAAAGACGCGCCCCCTCTTTTTACGGCGAGCCTCCCCCATGCGTGGGAGACTGAGCCCATCTCCCACCCCTTCCAAAGCCTCGGACAAAAAGGAGAACAAAAAGGCATCTTCAGTCTGAACCCCTGAGGGGCTGCCGGGAACAGAGGAAAAAAAAAAAAAAAAAAGCGAACTCCATGCAGCATGCAGGTGTTCAAGGTGAAAAAAACCACAAAAAACGAGAGACTCCCTGGCCCAGGCAGGAAGGACATCCTGGCCTCGCCCTAATAAAATAAAAAAATAACAGGGAGCCCAACAGAGGTGGACGCCCCAGCCGGTGTGGCCCTGTGGGCAGAGCACCGGCCTGCGGACTGAAGGGTCCAGGGTTCGATTCCGGCCAAGGGCACCTACCTCGGGTGCAGCCTCGATTCCTGACCCGGGTCAAGGCATGTGAGGGAGGCAACCAGTCACGTTGTGTCTCTCTCTCATCGATGTTTCTCTCTCTCTCCGTCTCCCCCTGCGCCCCTTCCACTCTCTCTGCAAAATCATTTGGAAGAAGAAGAAGAAAAAGAAAAAAATCCTCGGGGAAGAATGAACAAAAATAAACAAGTGAGCGTATTCACGATGAGAAATAAATACAGACATAAATAATTAAAAAAAGACAAAAAGGGACTTGGGAGTCTGGCTGGGTGAAAGCCTAGCCTACCCCACAGGACACTGACCCTTCCCCAAGCTTGGCCCGCCCCCTCCCGTCCCCCAGGCTGGGAGGGAGGACCGACTTTGTGATCTGAAAAGAGGTATCTTGGGGTGCAGGTGGGTAACCATGTTGAGAACATGTGGGGGCTTTTGGCCTGATCCTTAAAGAAGTTACACAGACACACACACACACACACACACACAGGCACACACACAGGCACACACACACACACACACACACACACACACACAAGAATACTGAAACGAAAATAAAAGAGAAAGTTCATCCAAACCCACCGGTCTTGTTTCTGGGGGAGGTGCCTGCAGGCTACCGACAGCCACACAAACGTGTCTCTCCGTCCGACCGCTGCGCTCCTAACCCTCCTCGGCTTAGAGGGGGCCTGGCAGCCGCCCCCCCGCCCCGCGGCCCCCCCTTCTGGAAGAAAGCTGCTGAAAACCTATTTTTAAACATCACGCCGTCCAAGGATCCGCAGGGTCGGACCCCGTCGTGCAGGACGGTCCTAGAGGAGGGTTTAACCTAAGCCCCGGGCAGACGGTGCCAAGCCTCGGGAATAAGAGCCTCACACGCGTGTGCGGGAGCACGGGCTCTGTTTTACGCGGCTGATCTATTTCAGGAGCTACGGCCGTGGACCGGCGCCAAAGAGCTCGCAGGGACCGGGTACCTGCGGTCCGTCCAACCTGGGCTTGTCCCCAGCACCTGGTCCTATCACAGGCGTTTCTGCCCTGTCCTGGAGCCTTCCGCCACCGGCCTGGAGCGTTCCGCCCCCGGCCTGGAGCGTTCTGCCCCCCGCCTGGAGCGTTCTGCCCCCCGCCTGGAGCGTTCTGCCCCGGCCTGGAGTCCTCTGCCCCCGGCCTGGAGCCCTCTGCCCTCGGCCTGGAGCCCTCTGCCCCCGGCCTGGAGCCCTCTGCCCCGGCCTGGAGCCCTCTGTCCCCGGCCTGGAGCCCTCTGCCCCGGCCTGGAGCCCTCTGCCCCCGGCCTGGAGCGTTCTGCCCCCGGCCTGGAGCGTTCTGCCCCCCGCCTGGAGCGTTCTGCCCCCGGCCTGGAGCGTTCTGCCCCCGGCCTGGAGCGTTCTGCCCCCGGCCTGGAGCCTGGAGCCCTCTGTCCCGGGGGTCTCTGAGGGATGAGCAGGTCTTGTTCCCCCCCATCCCCAGGCGCTCTGGACAGCCTAGATGCCTGCACCCCTGGTTGGAGCCTAGAGGGTACGGGAGGATGAGCAGGAGAGAGGGGTCTCCAGGAGCGACCAGACCAGAAACACTGGAGCAGGAGCCGCTGGAGCCAGCCTCCTGGGACGGGGGCATAAGTCCCAGGCATGGGGGGAGGGCGGGGGCGGGCGGGAAGTCAGCTGCTTCCAGCCAGTGGAGGGACAGAGGGCTGATCCCAGCTCAGCTCATCCAAAGCTGGTCATGGGGAGGGGGGGCAATTCAGCCATCAGCCCGGACACCTCACACCTCCAGCGGCCTCCTGGGGCGCTGAAAGGAAGCCCCGCCTTCAGGGAGGGGGTCTGCGGGCCCCAAACGTCCTTTTTACAAGGAAGGGTTAGCGCTGCCCCCAGAGGCAAGGCCTGGGCTCAGCCGTGTCTCTGAGGCCTGAAGCCAGGGTCGTTACGTTTTACATTTTATAGTCCACTCCGGGCCATTCCGAGGGCTGACCTCCACTTTAACGACACCCCTGCCGACTGCCAACAATCCTGAGCATCCGGTCTGGAAGGGAAGGAAACCACAGGCCCCACCGGGCCCCGCCCCACAGGCGGCCGCAGGGTACATGGAACCCAGGCAGGCAGGTCCCCACCTGGGCGCACCTGCCCAGAGGGGCCTGTTTCCGGTAAGGAGTCAGGTGAGTTGGAGGTGGCCCCAGGACAGGCACAGTGCAAAGCCTGGGTCTTGGGGCGGGGCGGGGCGGGGGGGGGGGAGGAGCAGAGGGAGGGGGCAGGGAGAAACCCATGCAGCAGAAATGGTGGTCTTAGACAAGGCTGTGTGGGAAGGAAGGTGTGATGGGCTGGGAAAGGGGGTGAGGTGGGGGAGTGGGGGGCAGGGAGAGCACGGGGGTGGGGTGGGGGGAGGGAGTACAACCCATGGTAACTTTCCTTGGGCACCCCCAGTTTGATCTGAAGGAGGTTCTGGCTGCAGAAGTGGGGAGGTCGTGAATGGCCCCTTCCCTCCACCTTCTCCAGGGCGGGCTGATTCGGAGCTCAGCTCCGGATCTCGCTAAAAGTAAGACACCCCCCTCCCCCCCCCCCAAAGTCCCTAAATAAACCTCTTCTCGGCCCATACACCGGTTCCTCTCGAAGACATCCCAGACCAACTCCAAGTCCCATTCCACAGGGTGGGCCGCAGCCCTAGCCAGTCTGGCTCCATGGACAGAGCATCGGCCCGAGGACCGAAGGGTCCTGGGTTCGATTCCGGTCAAGGGCACGTCCCTTGGTTGCGGGCTCGATCCCCAGCCCCAGGTCCGGGTGCATGTGGAAGGCAACTAATGGATGTGTCTCTCTCACGTCCATGTTTCTCTCTCTATCTCCTTTCCTTCCACTCTCTCTAAAAAACCAACGCAGAGACAGACACCCTGGGGTGAGGATTAACAAAACACACACAGAGGGTGCTGCTGTCTGTCCCATTGGGTGAGGACAGACAGTCTAGGGCCAGCAGGACTCGGGCTTCCAAGGGACTCCCTCTCCCTCCCGGGCCGGGCCCACTTCTGGGGCTCCTACGGGAGGCCTGGGAGAGACCTGGGTCCCCTCCAAGGAAGCCTGGAGCGGGCGGGCTATGGGGTGCCAGTCTGGGCTCCTGAGGTGTGAGTGGTCGAAGCCCCATTCACTCCCTCACCCAACTTCCCGCAGCCACAGGCCGGGCAGACCCAGGCCAGAGGTGGGGGTGTGGGCACTGGGATGTGAGGAAGCTTCCAGTAAAACCAGGAAGCCACAGCCCTCTTTCTCCGGCCCCCAGGGACCCCTCATCCGCTCACTTCCCCTACTCGGTGGGGAGCCTTGTGCTAAGTCCTCACCTTTCAGGGCTCGTCTGCCATCCCCCCACAGGGCATTCCCCTCCCCAGGGCCCCCCATTCCTTCCCAGAGCCCATTCCCAGGCCCACTCCCTCTCGGAAGGATTCCACCGGGGGTGGGGTCACAAGTCCAACACCACGCCCCTCAGGTCTCCCTTCTCCCCGCCCCCTCCTCCTCCCCGTTTCAGCCCAGGAGGCACCCAGAGCTTCCGGGGTTCGGGGAGCCATCGCTGAGCGGGTCAGGGGCTGCACCCCCTCCTGGAGCTCGCCGGGTCCCCAGCAACCCCCACGCACTGCCGGCAACCATTCAAGTTCCATCAAGTTGTACTATTGTCTCAGCTTCGTCCCCGTCTCTGGGGAGTCCCAGCGAGGCCTCGCCTTCCCGCTCCCCGATCCGCCCGGACCCCGCACACACCCACCCCGTCCCCAAATGCCCCAGCCTCCTGCACGCACCTGGGAGGCCGCTGCCCCCCAACCCTCAACCCCAGGTCAGAGGCGATCCCCCTCCTCCCAGGCTGCAGCCGCGGTGGCGCGGGGGGCCCAGGTGGGGGCTGCAAACCCGACCCCAGGACCGGGTCTGGGTGGGCGCGCGGGGCTCACCTGCGGGGGAGGCGCAGGGCCCTCCGCGCCCTGGGCGGGGGCAGGTGCAGCATCTTCCCGGCTCCGGCCATTTTCGGGGGGCGCCCGGCCCCGAACCACCGTGCTTGAGCCCGCGCCGGGGACCGAGGTGAGCGCCGGCCACGCGGAGGCCGAAGCCCAGCTCGGCCGGCCCCGCCCCCTCGGCCCCGCCCCGCCCCGCAGCCCTTAAAGGCACAGCGCCCCGTTTCCTTCTCTCTGACTCCACCCCGGGCCCACAGCGTGCGGGCCCTTTAACGCCTGGGCAGGTAGACAAAGAGACGCCGCAATCCGGGGCCCTAGAGCTGGGGTGCAGCGGGGTTGGGGGGCCATGACCCTCGACAATCAGGGATGCAAAAATGGGGGTCGGATGCCTCCACCCTAGGAGCTGTGTGGTCGGTGCAGCGGGACCAGGAGCGGAAGGGCGATCATCCGGAGGGAGCTGGGGTGCAGCGGGCCGGGGTTGGGAGCTAGGGGTGCAGCAAGGCAAGGAGCTCCGATCCTCCGGTGCCGGGTGCAGCCGGTGCAATGGGGGTCCCAGAGCCGGGGTGCAGCTGGGCGGGGCCTCCACCCCCATCTGGGCCACAGCGGTTAACCCCTGAGATGCCAGCAGGGCACAGAGGTGGAGGCCCCCTAAGCCCCATCCCCTCAGGGCTTTCTCCCAGCTGCCCCCTCGTCCCTTTCCAGGCTTGGGAAATCAGTCAGAATAAATGCAGGGAGCCAGTCCTGCCCCAGCGCCTGCCCTGCCCAGAGGCTGAAGGTGAGGCCTGGTGCCTACTGCCAGAGGCTGGCTCGGGGATCTCCCGACCCACCTACAACCTCAGGGGTGCGGCCCAGCGTGTGTCCAGCACCTACGACTGGACACTGGGTGCCAGATGTGCGTGGGGGGAGGAAACACAGCTCACACCACACAAGAGGGTCTGTGCCTCCGTCCAGGGGGCACTTCCGGAAAGCCACAAGGAGGCTTTAGTTAGAGCAAGAAGAAAGGGATCCGTGCACGGCCTGTGTGGCTCAGTGGTTGAGCGTCGACCTCTGAACCGGGAGGTCACAGTTCGATTCCCGGTCAGGGCCCATGCCCGGGTTGCAGGCTCGATCCCCAGTAGGGGGCGATCGGTGATTCTCTCTCCTTGTGGGGGTTTCTATCCCCCACTCCCTTCCTCTCTGAAATCGATAAAAATATTTTTAAAGAGTGGAGTCCAGTCGCCGGGTTCTCCATGTTTTGGAAAGGGTGCACCGATTACACCCACAATTTCTTTAAGCCGCAGAAACACGGCGATGGCATTATTACAAAGCTCTTCCCCCACCTCCCACCCCCATCCCCCTGCCACAAGCACTGAACTAAGATGACCTCGAACCACCCTGGGCAGCGTTCTGCGGGCTGGTCCGTGCCACCAGCCCTTACCAGCCCTCTCCCATGCCAGCCTAGGGCTCCGAAAGAAGGATTGGAGGGTCGGAGGCACAGCTCAGGGTGGGGGCGCGGTAGAAGCACAACGCGGTGCCTCAGAGCGCAGCGTCCAGAGCACGGCCCTAATCCAGCTGGGAGCCTCGGGCCAGCTGGAGGAAGGGGCCGCTGCTCCAGCTGCCTTACTGCTCTGCAAATATTTACACGACCTCTGAGGAGACCTGCCTCCCCACCACCCCGCAGCGCAGCAGCAGCAGCGGAGAGGACACCTCCCGGACCAGACAGAGAGCTACTGTTTCAGGCCCGCTCAGCACCCTCCTCCCCCTCCCTCCAGCCTCCGGGTCTCTGTGCGGCTCTGAGAACACGGGGCAGACGGGACGATGGGGACGGAGACAAGGGAGAGGTTGCTTCTGCAACAAGGACGGATGGACCCTGAGCTGGCTTGCCTGGGCTGTGTGCGCATGTGCATGTGTGTGAGCGTGCACAGCCGTGCATGTGTCTGTGTGCATTCGTGTGCACATGTGTGTTCGTGTGCATGTGTCTGTGGGTGTACGCATGTGTTGTCGTGTGCGCAGGTGTGCATGTGTCTTGTGGATGTATGCCTATGTGGTCATGTGCGCAGGTGTGCATGTGTCTGTGTGGGGGTGTGCATGTGTGCGCACGTGTGTCTGTGACCCTCGAGCTCAGGTCCCTGGGCTGGAAGCAATAATTTAGAGCACGCGGAGCACGCACTGCTCCGGGCTCTCCATCTTCGAGCTGCGTCTCTGACCTCTGGGCCTCTGAACTCTGCGTCTCTGACCTCTGAACTCTGCATCTCTGACTAGGCCTCTGAACTCTGCGTCTCTGACCTCTGGGCCTCTGAACTCTGCGCCTCTGACCTCTGAACTCTGCGTCTCTGACCTCTGCATCGAAACAGAAACACAGTCTCCTCTGAGCCTCAGGGCCCCTCTCAGCAGCCGGCCTGCCCTCCAGGGTTGAGCACTCCCTTTACTCTCCGACGTGACCCAGAAGCTTCCTTTCCAAGCTGCCGGGTCCTCTCTGGTCCCAGAGGCCTCTTCTCCCCAGAGGTGCCAGGCAGACGCTTTGCAAACGTGTCTGGTGCCATCACTCCCCGCCCTGAAACCTGCCTGTGGCCTCCCCGCTTGCTCAGAAGGAACGTACAAGACCCCCCGCTACCTCGGACCTCATTTCTGACCCCTCTCCCCTTACCCTGGCTCCAGCCACACCGACCTCCCTGCAGGGCCCTGAGCACGGGCCCATCCTCGCCACAGGGCCTTTGCACGTGCTGCCCTGTGCAGAGACGCCACCCCTGGCCCCCATCTCCAAGAGCCCTGCCTGTCCCTCAGCCCCTCCCTGCCCGATTTCCCCAGCAGCCCACAGCACTGCCTACTCAACCGCGTGACTTCTGGTGACAGCGGTGATAAGCTCTGGCCTCCTCTTCCAATAACACTCGGCAGAACCTCAGAGTCCCGGGAAGCCCACCCCTGAGCCTGTCCACATGGCGGGTCGCCCTGGACTGGCCCTGTCATCAGACCCAGGGGGGCCGAGACAGAAGCCAGATCGCGGGGCAGAAAGGGGAGAGGAGGGGCCGGGAAAGGAGCTGAAAGAGGGCGGGGACAGGGGTGAAGATCTGACCCTGTGTCCCAACCTGGAGATGCCCCGCAGGGATAGGGGACCAGAGAGACCCTTCCTGCCCGGCCGGCGTGGCTCAGGGGTTGAACGTTGACCTATGAACCAGGAGGTCACGGTGTGATTCCCGGTCAGGGCACTGGCCCGGGTAGCGGGCTAGATCCCCAATGGGGGGCGTGCAGGAGGCAGCCTATCCGTGATCCTCTCTCCTCATGGATGTTTCTATCTCTCCCTCTCCCTTCCTCTCTGAAATCAACAAAACTATATTAAGAATAAATAAATAAATAGCTCTAACCGGTTTGGCTCAGTGGATAGAGCGTCGGACTGCGGACTCAAGCGTCCCAGGTTCGATTCCGGTCAAGGGCATGGACCTCGGTTGCGGGCACATCCCCAGTAGGGGGTGTGCAGGAGGCAGCTGATCCATGTTTCTCTCTCATTGATGTTTCTGGCTCACTGTCCCTCTCCCTTCCTCTCTGTAAAAAATCAATAAAAATATATTTTTAAAAAAAGAATAAATAAATAAAAGAACAGACCAACACAGAAAAGCACAAAGAAGCAGGGGTTCTCAGGTCACTCATGGGTAGATTTCCATAAAAAAATATTTAAAATAAAATAAGATCTAGATGAGGACTTTTATAGGCTGGTTTTCCAGGCGTGACATCTCCTGGGCACCCAGTGCGTACAACATGATATTCTATCTTCTATTTATTTATTTTTTGCTAATTCTCACCCGAGGATATTTTCCCATTGATCTCTAGAGAGAGTGGGGAAAAGGAGGAGGCTTATGATTCAAAAGGAGAAGCCGTGGGCGTCCAGGCAGGTGAGCAGTGCAGGTGGGAATGGCCACACCCATCTCCGCAGCCTCCTCAACCTCACGCATGTCTACCGCCTGATTGTCGATCAAATTGTGTGTCATCCAACTCAGTGAACACCGGGCAGGCAGCGCAATTGTAGGTTACTAGGACACCCGGGAGGAGGGGCCGCTCCGCACGCAGCTTCCGCCTGCATCCGTTGCCATGGCAACCAGCATCCCTCCAGCGGCCCCTCTGGAATACCTGGCTGCCTCCCACCTTCCACCAGTCCCGCTAGGTCTGAAGGGATCCCACACCGACTGGGGGGTGCTACCATCCTTCTGTTTTAAGAACGAAGGGGTGTTTCAAGAGCTGGGGGGTCTCTCTGACTCTATACCCTCCTTCTTTTCCTTCCCACCTTCCCTCTTGTTTGTTTTTTTCTAATCTTTTTATTGCTCTCAGAGAGGAAGGGAGAGGGAGAGATAGAAACATCAATAATGAGAATAATGCATCGGCTGCCTCCTGCACGCCCCCTACTTGGGGATCGAACCCAGAACCCAGGCATGTGCCCTGACCGGGAATCGAACCCTGACCTCCTGGTTCAGAGGTCAATGCTCAAGCACTGAGCCACACCAGCTGGGGGCCATCTCCCTCCCTCCATTTACTTATTCATTTACTTATTTATATTTTTATTGATTTCAGAGAGGGAGAGAGAGAGACAGAAGCATCTACTGGGGATCGAGCCCGAAACCCGGGCATGTGCCCTCGAGCGGAATTGAATCCAGGACCAGGCCGACGCTCTACCCACTGAACCACACCGGCCGGGGCCATCTCCCTCCTTCTAGATCTGATTCGATTCAAGGGCAGAAACTGCTTCCCTCCTGAATCGAACATTGGGGCCGCCCCAGGGTGGCCCCCACCGCCTGTGCCCCAAGCCTCGTGTTCCACGGGCCAAAGCCAGTCCTGGGCCAGCTGCCCCTCCCTGGGTGGGCCACCCAGAGGGCTGCCGGGAACGAGAAGACAAAGGCAGAAAAAGCCAAAGAAACTCGTCTCCCTGCTCGTCCGTCCGAAGTCAGAGGGCTCCCCTCTCCTTGCACAAACCCCCACGCCCAGCACCCAGGCGAGCGGATTCCCGCAGCTGAAGATGGGGGGGGGGGGCACGTCGGGGTCCCTCTCAGGAGGGGGCAGCAGAGGCCCTGGCAGCTCTGCAAGGCCAGGCGGTGTCCCTTTAAGGCCTGGGCTCCCTGACTTGGGGAGCACAGAGCCAGCCGGGGAGAAGGCAGGGGCCTCGGTTTATTTTATTTGACATTTTTCAACGTCAGGGCACTTCAGAGCCAAAGAGGAAACAATTCGCAGCTGCTCCAGAGCCCCAGGCACAGTTCAAGAGGACAGGCTGGGGCGGGAGGGCAGGGGGAGACGCGGGGGCAGGAGCCTGGGACATCCAGCCACACACGGAACAGGGAGCCACCGGAGGAGCCACGAGCCCGCTATCCCCAACCCGCCCCCCTCCACCCCCAGCCTCTTCCAGAAGCGGCCTGCTCGGCCAGCGGGGAGTAGCAAGAAACACCCAAAGTGATGAATAGCAAGGACCTGCAACCAAGATGACCCAGCGAAACCCTCCCTTTTTTTACTTTTTAATATATTTTCATCGATTTCAGAGAGGAAGAGGAGAGAGAGAAACATCAGTGATGAGAGGGAATCATCGATCGGCTGCCTCCTACTGGGGATCGAGCCCACAACCCAGGCATGTGACCTGACCGGAATCGAACCCAGGACCCTTCGGTCTGTAGACTGATGCTCTATGCACTGAGCCAAACAAGTTAGGGCTCAACAACAAACATTTTTTGAGAGAGAGAGAGAGAGAGAAAGAGAGCCTGCTGGCTTGTCTAAGGTCCCATGGCCCTTGGCTGCTGAGCACACGACTCTGACCAATGTGAGTGGCGCCCCCTGGAGGTGTGCAACCTGTCGGTACTGCAGCTGGCTCAGCCTGGGACCCTGCCCCTCACCCTGGGCAGCTGGGGCACAGCCACCCAGACTGCCATTTGCACAGACAGACATGGAGACTTGCGGGGGCGGGGGGGAACCCCTAGTTAGAGCAGGGGAGAGGGCACGGGAGAGGGGGAGGGGAGGGGGCACGGGGAGGCTGGCTGACCTCCTTCCCCTCTGGGCACACGTCCTGCTGGACCCCGTGCCTGCGTCCAGCTCCGTGGGGGCCGACCTCCCGCTCTGACCTGGGTGCTAGGATGGGGGGGCGGGGACAGGTGGCTGCAGACCTTATCTTATTATTATTTTTTAATTATTGTCTTTTTGTGAATCCTCCCCCGAGGATATTTTCCCATTGGTTTTTAGAGACAGGGGAAGAGAGAGGGAGAGACAGAGAGAGATACCAGTGTGAGAGAAACACATCTGTGGGCTGCCTCCTGCAGGAGCCCCGACCGGGGGCCCGGGCTGGGGAGGAGCCTGCAACCGAGGGACGTGCCCTTGACCGGAATCGAACCCGGGACCCTTCGGTCCGCAGGCCGTCGCTCTATCCACTGAGCCATACCGGCCAGGGCCACACCTTATCTTCCTTAGATTCCAGACCTAACTATTTTTAGAAAAACAAATTCCTCTTCTCTTTTCAAGAGGGAAAAGTGTCCGAGCTGTCACCCAGGACACTCCGCAGCCGAGTCGAGGTTGCCTAGTGCCACCGCGGCGGACAGTGTCAGGTGGTGATCCGTGTAGGTGCCAACTTTTAAGTGGATCGTGGACAACTGGACAGCATCCGGCGGGGAGGGGGGGTGCGGGGGGGGAGACTGGGACGAGCATGAAACATCGGCTCGCTTAAGAAAATATGAAAATAGCCCGGCTGCCCCTCCCGCCCCCTCCTGCCTAGCCCGGCTGCCCCTCCCGCCCCTGCTGCCTGGCACAGCCTCGGAGCACAGGAGGTGCGGCCGGCTCCCCTCGGGCCCCAGCTGCAGGCAGGCCAGCTGAGCTGAGTGCGAGTGAGGTCTGAGGTCGGGGCCTGGGATTCACAGGCCATAAACAACCCACAATGAGTCAGCTGTTTTGCTCGGAGCAGCCCGCTCAGCTGGACCGCCCCACCTGGTCCCTCCTGGTTCATTCCTGGGCGGGAGCAGTGGGTGGCCTGAGATTTCTTCTCCCAAACTTGGGGGTTTTCCTGGGGAGAAGGAGTCCCTGCCGCTACCTGTGTGGTCCCTCGGAAGGTCCCAGCGACGACGACGGGAAGGAAGAGTGGACTCGGCCAGCACCTCTGTCTTCCCATCCGCCCCACTCCCTCCCGGCTGACGCCGTTTGAGCGTCGACCTAGGAACCAGGAGGTCATGGTTCCGTTCCCCATCAGGGCACAGGCCTGGGTTGTGGGCTCGGTCCCCAGTGGGGCAGCCCATCCACGACTCTCTCTCATCACTGACGTTTCTTTCTCTCTCTCTCTCTCCCTTCCTCTCAGAAATCAATAAAAACATATTTTAAAAAATGAAAGATAGGAAGATGAGGGTCCCGTGGGGCAAGGACCAGGCAGAGGGTTTGAGGCAGGGGCAGGAGGGCACAGGACAATCAGTGGAGGAGCAGAACTGGGGTGGGGGGTGGGGGTGGCGGGGAGACACTGGGTAAAACGGGGACAGGGGCTGGGAACCCGGGAGGAGGCGGTGCAGCTGCGACCCGCTTCGCTCACCCACACACTTTGTCTCCTTAGCAGCCTCTCGAGACAGGCAGATGGGGGGCTTAGCACCCTCTTTGCACAAACGGGGAAGCAGGTGAGGTCGCCCAAGGTCCAACCCTCTTCCCAGGGCCCCTCCCACCTACCAGCCTTTTGAAGGTAAAGGACTAGGGCGGGGACACCATAGAATGACAGCTACAGGGGCCAATGAGAGGAGGCATCAGCCCCAGAACGCACAGAATGACAGCCAGGGAGTCCAATGAGAGGAGGCATCAGCCAGAGAGCACAGAATGACAGCCACCCGGGCCAATGAGACGCTGGCCCTGCCCACCACACCCAAGTCTAGGAGGACCAAGGATGAAGCTCATTCATTTCAGGGGCGATCAAGACCAGAACCTGGAGGCCCCCTGTCACAGCACAGCAGACACATACGGGATCCCGTCCCATAGGTCCCTCTGTGTGTGCCCCCCTAACCTCCCCCGGCCCGCCCCCGCAGAGCAGGGCCCGCCCTCACCCGGTGGTGATGTCCTCGTCCTCCGTCAGGGTCTTGCCCATGAGGTCGCTGTCGCTCATGTAGCCGGACTTGAGGTCGGCGTCGTCCGCGTCCAGGCGGGAGATGTGGGTGAGCTTGCTGGGGCTGCGCATGGGCATGGTGTGCGAGTAGTGGGCCCGCTCCCCGTGCATGTACCAGGCGGGCGGCCCCTCGGAGCGGCAGCCTCCGCCCACCGAGGGCGCGTCGCCCGCCTGCAGCCGCGGGCTGGCCTGGCCGTAGCGCCACGACAGGGGCGATGAGCGGTTGGAGAGGCTGGACACGCTGCGGGGGTTGGCGTCGTCACTGTCGTAGCAGCTCATCTCCAGGGAGCTGGGCGGGAGCAGAGGGCATGATTCACTCGGCGCATAGCCGCCTCCTGCCCCCCTCAGCCTGCTCCCCGGGGACCCCAGCTGCCCCAGGTCACCTCCTCCAGGAGGCCCTCAGCCTGCTCCCCGGGGACCCCAGCTGCCCCAGGTCACCTCCTCCGGGAGGCCCTCAGCCTGCTCCCCGGGGACCCCAGCTGCCCCAGGTCACCTCCTCCGGGAGGCCCTCAGCCTGCTCCCCGGGGACCCCAGCTGCCCCAGGCCACCACCTCCGGGAGGCCCTCAGCCTGCTCCCCGGGGACCCCAGCTGCCCCAGGTCACCTCCTCCGGGAGGCCCTCAGCCTGCTCCCCGGGGACCCCAGCTGCCCCAGGCCACCTCCTCCGGGAGGCCCTCAGCATGCTCCCCGGGGACCCCAGCTGCCCCAGGTCACCTCCTCCGGGAGGCCCTCAGCCTGCTCCCCGGAGACCCCAGCTGCCCCAGGCCACCTCCTCCGGGAGGCCCTCAGCCTGCTCCCCGGGGACCCCAGCTGCCCCAGGCCACCTCCTCCGGGAGGCCCTCAGCCTGCTCCCCGGGGACCCCAGCTGCCCCAGGTCACCTCCTCCGGGAGGCCCTCAGCCTGCTCCCCGGGGACCCCAGCTGCCCCAGGCCACCTCCTCCGGGAGGCCCTCAGCCTGCTCCCCGGGGACCCCCAGCTGCCCCAGGTCACCTCCTCCAGGAGGCCCTCGGCCTGCTCCCCGGGGACCCCCACCTGCCCCAGGCCACCTCCTCCAGGAGGCCCTCGGCCTGCTCCCCGGGGACCCCCACCTGCCCCAGGCCACCTCCTCCAGGAGGCCCTCAGCCTGCTCCCCGGGGACCGCCACCTGCCCCAGGCCACCTCCTCCAGGAGGCCCTCGGCCTGCTCCCCAGGGCCCCCCACCTGCCCCAGGCCACCTCCTCCAGGAGGCCCTCAGCCTGCTCCCCGGGGACCCCCACCTGCCCCAGGCCACCTCCTCCAGGAGGCCCTCGGCCTGCTCCCCGGAGCCCCCACCTGCCCCAGGCCACCTCCTCCAGGAGGCCCTCGGCCTGCTCCCCGGAGCCCCCAGCTGCCCCAGGCCACCTCCTCCAGGAGGCCCTCGGCCTGCTCCCCGGGGACCCCACCTGCCCCAGGCCACCTCCTCCAGGAGGCCCTCGGCCTGCTCCCCGGAGCCCCCCACCTGCCCCAGGCCACCTCCTCCAGGAGGCCCTCGGCCTGCTCCCCAGGGCCCCCCACCTGCCCCAGGCCACCTCCTCCAGGAGGCCCTCGGCCTGCTCCCCAGGGCCCCCCCACCTGCCCCAGGGCACCTCCTCCGGGAGGCCATGGGGGACTAATAGGAACCTATGCTAACAGCAGAAGTGGCCCTGGGTCCGTGGTAGACAGAAAGCCAACCAGGACTCTCAGTTCCCTTCCCCATGAAGGGAGACAGAAGCCAGAGGCCCGAGGCGCGCTCCCCCCTCCCCCCCCCGCCCCCACCAATCAGCTGTGTGCAGAAGGCTTTGGGCCTCCCTCTTCCCCAGCCCCCTGCCCAGCATCGCCTGCCCGGGGGCAAGCTGCTCTGCTCAACTTGGGGGGCTGGCTGCTCAGAGGCAGTGGCCCCGGGAGGCTGAAGCTGCCGTCACTCAGGGTGTGACCCTCTCGGCAACTAGGTGCTTTCTGCCTTCCCGGCAGGGGCTGGCGGCCCCCGGTCAGCGCGGTTCCAGCCACTTCCCCGGACGGGGAAGGAGGAGGATCCTCAAGATTTCAGCCTGGCCGGCGTGGCTCCGGGGTTGAGCCCTTAACCGGAATCGAATCCGGGACTCTTCCGCCTGTGGGCCGAGGATCTAGCCACGAAGCCAAACCAGCTGGTGGCCTGATTTTAGTTCTGCTTCTGAGCCATGGCAATCCCACCGTGGGCTGGGCTGGTGTTGGAGAGATAGTGAGCTCCCCATCGCCGGAGGTATGTAAATGCACTCTTGCTATCACGTGGGCTAAGGAAGGCCTTTCTCCATTCTCCTCTCATTCTCCAGCCCCAGGAGATGGGGAGGAGCTGCTTTCTTGTCCAGCTGGAGAGGCGGCCTGCCCCCCTCAGAGCCTTCCTGTTTCACACCCCCACAATTTCCCAAGCCTGGCGGCTGCTCCCTCTCTACCCCCTGGCGCTGCAGCATGAGCTCATCTGGGCAGCCCGAGGAGCCCGTGGGGGAAATTCTGAGTCACAGGGGCTGTGGCCAGGATGCCCTGTGGCAGGGGTGGGGGGATGGGGGGGGGGAGGGGGCGCAGCAGCAAGGGGGGTTGCTGCAGGAGGGTGATGCTCAAGCAGCTGGAGGCTGCGAGGTCCCCGGGATGGGTGGAGGGGCGCACCCACATGGCACAGAGTTGGGGTGACACGGTGTGGGGCCCCACTGAGCTTCAAGCCCGAGAGACAAGAGGACCTGTGGCTCAGTGGCTGAGCGTCGACCGATGAACCCGGAGGTCACGGTTCGATTCCCGGTCAGGGCACGTGACCGGATGGCGGGCTCGATCCCCAATGCGGGGTGCGCAGGAGGCAGCCGATCCATGATTCTCTCTCTCATCATGGATGTTCCTCTCTCTCCCTTCCTCTCTGACATCAATAAGAACATATTTAAAATTAACAACAGAGACAAGAGGGAACCAAACTACAGAGCGAAAGACCCCAGTGTTGGGAGGGCACCCCCCCTAGACTCCCGGAAGGAGGGAGACTTCGGGGCAGGAAGAGGAAAGCCTTTTGGGGACCCCAATGGACCCACGAGGGGAGGTCAAAGAGGGAAAGGGAGCCTGGAGGCGTGGGGGAGGGCGTGACCCCCTCTGCAGCTCACCTGTGGGTCACCTGGGATCCCCGCAGGCTGGACATGGTCTCCTCCAGGTTCTGTCGAAGGTCCAGAACGTTCTGCACCGTCCTCTTCCTCTGGGACTCTGGGTCTGGGGGGAGAGAGAGGAAGCCGGTGAGTGAGGAGGACCTACTGTTGGGAGCCTGGGGGTCAGGGAGGCCGAGAAGGACCGTCTCCCCAGAGGCCTATCCTGGGGCCTGGTGGTCCCTGCCCCTCAGGCCTTCTAACGCCCCGGATGCATGCCTTTGACCATTCTGAACCCTCAGCCTTGGGCCTGGCCAGCGTGGCTCAGTGGTTGAGTGTCCATCTATGAACCAGGAGGTCAGGGTTCGATTTCCGGTCAGGGCACAGGCCCGGGTTGTGGGCTCCATCCCCAGTGCGGGGCGTGCAGGAGGCAGCCGGTCCGTGATTCTCCGTCATGATGGCTGTTTCTGCCTCTCTCTCCCTCTCCCTTCTTCTCTCTAAAATGGATTAAAAAAATATTTTTTAAAGAGGAGCCCCAGAAGCTGAAGAGGATTGGAAGGATCTGGACCGTGAGCACCTGGCACAGGGCTGGGCCCGGGGCAAAGCAATGCCCACTCCCTTCCTGCCGCCTCCACCTGAGCCTGGGTTCCAGCACCTTCTGGCTTATCCAGTTCGGAGCCGGCTCAGGGGTCGTCTCCACACCCGCAGGCCTGTGTCTGCTGCCCATTCAGAGGCACCGCCGCGGAGCGCCCAGCGGGATGTCCCTGCAGCACGTGGAGGAAGGAGCAGCGGGCTCCGGTCCTAGAGGCTGCGTACAAGCTCTGGCCCCCGCCTCCCAGCTTGTGTCCGGGAGGGACCTCTGTTAACGCGGCGACAGCCAGTTACAAGTGCACAGAGGGCCCCGGAGCCTCCTGGGTTGGTGAGGGTGGGACCACACGCATCAGCGGCAGAGCCCGACCTGATTCCCAGTCCAGCTCCGCTCCATCCCGCCGAGGGCAGCGCCCAGGCCTGGCTCTGACTGTGAAATGGGAAGGGTGCCCTGGGAAGGCATGGGCTGGGCGGCAGGGGTGATTCTACCCCTGCAGTAACAGGAACCGGCCAGCAGAGGGCGACAGCCTCTGCCGCCTCCCAAGGCAGACAGCTGGGCTGGGCAGAAACCACACCTGGTTCCCCTTCCGCAGGGGGGAGGGGGAGGCTGAAGGAGGGCTTTGGGGCCAGGTGGGCATCCAGCTGCCCTGTGAGGCCTGTGCCGCCGGACACTCTGTCGACGGGACCCTCTGGTGGCCGCACGGCGCAGGCCGAGCCCTCCAGGAGCTGGATGGCAGCACAGACTGGTTGTTCACGGCTTTTCCGGAGGAGGGGGAGGGCGGAGTGCCCACCTGGTGTCTACACCCCGGAGTCAACCCACCGGCCCCTCCCAGACTGGTTTGAGGAATCTGGGGCTGCAGGCAGGACCTGGGGGACTAGTGACAAGCTGGGGCCCGGGCTCAGCAGGTCCCTGGAGCTGCAGGGGAGCGTGGAGGGTGCTGTGCGCTGAATGGGGGATCCAGGGGGTGAGAGATGCTGCCACGAGGGGGTGAGGGGTGGCATCAGGGACTTGGACCAGGAGGCACCAGGGCAGAGGCACCAGGGCAGAGCCACGTCGCACAGAGCGAATGCAGGAAGTGAGCGGGTTTGCAGACCTCAAATCAATTTCTTTTCGAGGTAAAACAAGATCTGCCCGGGGAGGCAGGCGGCGGAAGCCAGACCCAGGAAAAATAACGGTACTTTGTAATCCGAGCCAAAGACGGCCAAGGGGGGGGGGGGGGGGGGGGGCGTGGCGTTCTCCACCAAGGTTACCAGCTGGGAGGGACCGCAGGACAAAGAGAGCAGCAGCCGCCCAGAGGCCCTGGTGCAAGGGCAGGACCCCTGTCCGCTGGGGGTGGAGGGGGTGGCGGGAAGGGGGAAGCCCAGCAGAGCCAATGGCCACAGGGTGAGGGGCCGCTTACTCAGAGGTCACAGGTCAAGGAGACACAGGCTGCGGGTTCCCTTTTTAGCTCTGCCCTCTACTGCTGTGTGCCCGGGAGGAAGTCGCTCGCCCTCTCTGAGCTGCAGTAAGCCTCACCTGTGTAGCCTGGGCTGTTCACAGCTGCTCCTCACAGGAGCGTGGGGTGATGGTGTGTGCGCCCCCACGTGCCCTGAGGGCTTTCTGCTCCCTAACCAGCACCCCCGCCTCACCACCCTGCCCGCCCTCCGCCTTCCCGGGACGGCACAGGCCCCTCTGGACCTCTGGCATGGACTCCGGACGGGCCACTGCCCTCCTGACTCCCTTTTCAATCCCGGCGGTCACAGTCCCAGCGGGAAAGAGACGGCCCGCGCTAATGGCTTTCTGGAAGGATTTTGGGAAAGGGGCCTGTGGACAGGTGTGAGAGCAGGGGCAGAGGGCCACCCAGGGAGGGGGCACCCCGGAACCTGAGACCATCCAAGATCTCAAGGGGGTGGGAGCGCGGCCACGTGATTGGCCGGAAGCGCACACGTGATCAGGGGGCATGACCATGTGGTCAGCCAGGAGTGCGCAGTGAGGACGGAGGAGGGGCCGCGTGAAGCTCGAAGGGAGGCGGCCAGGAGCCCCCCAAAGCTGAAGAGGCAGGAAGGACCCTCCCCTGGAGCCTTTCCAGGGAGCACAGCCCCGAAACCCTGATTCCAGGTTCTGGCCCCAGAACGGGGAGAATCTGTAGTCATCGGAGCAGCAGCCCCAGGAACTAGATCCCGTCCTGCCTCCTTTTGGGGTTTTGACCGTTGTTTTGTTTGTTTGTTTTTAAAAAATCCTCACTGGAGGATATTTTTCCATTGATTTTTAGGGAGAGTGGGTGACGGAGAGAAACATCCATGTGAGAGAAACACAGCAATGGGCTGCCTCCTGCACGCCCCGACCAGGCCGTGGGCCGTGGAGGAGCCTACAACCGAGGTGCGTGCCCTTGACCGGAATCGAACCCGGGACTCTCAGTCCGCAGGCCGCCGCTCTAGCCACTGAGCACACCGGTCGGGGTTGGGCCTGGACTTCCTGATGCCCGGTCGCCGGGCTGGGTCCTGAGCCTTCAGACCATGCCTACTTCCAGGCACAGAACCCCGGTCTGTCCCCCCAAAAGCCCACGGCCCCCCTGCAGGCTTCAGAGAAGAGGAACCCCTACGGCCTGCTCTGGGGCTGGCCGCCAAGAACGGGTCACCAGGGGGCGCTGTCGGTCCTCCGTCACCATGGCCGCGGCCGGGTGGCTGTGGGCCTGTGCTCGGCATTCTGCTCAGCACAGTCCTCTCCTGGCCTCAGGCTGGTCCCAGGCTGTACCCCGTCCTTGCAGCACAGCCAGGAGTTCGCAGCACCCACCTTGGGGAGCAGCCCGGCGCCCGGGGGCGGGGGGGAGCACACCAGGTCGAGGGAGGCCCGGGGAGCTGTGGGCTTCACCCGGAAAGCTCAGGCGCGGGCCCAGCGTGTCGGAGCCTGGCTGCGCTTTCTGTCCCACTGCCCTGCACACCAGGGGGCGCGGGGAGACCGGATGGGGTTCCCATCTGTGCCCCGAGGTCTCACTTCTGCTCCTCTGCCATGTTCCAGGTCAAGACGCTTGTCTGAGCCCCGGCCGGTGTGGCTCAGTGGATGGAGCCTCGGCCTGCGGACTGAGGGGTCCCGGGTTCGATTCCCGGTCAAGGGCACATGCCCGGGTTGCGGGCTCCATCCCCAGCGTTGGGGCGTGCAGGAGGCAGCTGGTCCATGATGCTCTCTCATCACTGATGTTTCTCTCTCTGTCCCCCTCCCTCTCTCCCTTCCTCTCCGAAATCAATAAAAATGTATTTAACAAAAAAAGAGAGGACAGACCCCCTGCAGAAAATGACCCGCCCACCTTAGCCGGAGACGTGGTCCCCGGCCCAACAGGTCCTGTCTCTCCTGCCCAACGGGCCTCGAGATTTTACTGCACACGTTTCCATCCGTGAGGCTGCCCAGACCCGTCACGGACACCTGCTCTAATGCAGTCCGGCTGCAGGGAGATGATGGGAGTGGTTGTTATGGCAACAGCGGACACAGCAGAAAACCATCTGCAGGGGGGAGGGGCTGGGGGCGGGGCCCAGGGGTGGACAACCACCAGGGATGGAGGCGGAGGGGGGGGGGGGCGGGGGTAGTCCTGGGGAGCTTCTGGTCGTGAAACGAGTAATATTAGTACCGGCAGAGCATCTGCCCCTGAATCAGAACTGGTGTGCCTCCCCCGGGCTTTCTCCCTGGAGGTTCCGGAAGACTCCTACGTGCCTGATCCCCTCGACCCTCTGCTGCTGCCCAGCCCCAGGGGCCCTCAGGCTCAGCCCATCTGCCACCAACACGCACCACCCATGGAAAGGATCAGGCTCGGACAACGACCAAGGGTCCCCCTGCAGGGCTCGGGCCCAAACCGAAGCAAGAAGGCTCAGGGTTAGCTCTACGGAGGACTTCCGACGGAGAAGGCAGAGCGATGCTACGGTGAAACCTGGTCATGAAAACCAGACTACGCTTGCCCGGCGGGCGTGGCTCAGAGGTTGGACGACGGCCCATGAACCAGGAGGTCAGGGTTCAATTCTGGGTCAAGGGCACGTGCCTGGGGTGCGGGCTTGATCCCCAGTCAGGGGCGTGCAGGAGGCCGCCGATCCAGGATTCTCTCTCCTTGATGTTTCTCTCTCATCACTCTCCCTTCCTCACGCCGTGTAATCAATAAAAACAAGTTCAAAAAATAAAAATAAAGGCGGTCAATGTTCTCCGAGGCAGGAAGGGGAGGGGAGAAAGAAAACAGTATCGGAGTGTGAGCTGAGCACCCATATCTACCCCGTCCTCATCACGCCCACGTTATAGATGCTTGGCTCAGAGAGGCCGGTTCCCTTCCTCAGCTCACACAGCTTGTGTGGGTGCCCCCGCCGGGATCCGAGTCCGACTCTGAAGGCCATGCTTTCTCTTTTCTTTTTTAAGATACATTGTAAGGATCTCAGAGAAGGAAAGAGAGAAACACCCATGACGAGAGAACCATGGACCGGCTGCCTCCTGCACGCCCCCGACTGGGGATCGAGTGCAACGTGGGCCTGTGCCTTGACCGGGAATCGAACCCTGACCTCCTGGTTCGTCGGTCGATGCTCCACCCCTGAGCCACACTGGCCTGGCTCATGTCCACGCTTTTTCCAAAATAAATGACAAGCGACAACCGAGACCCTCGAGCCGGACCCCGGGCAGCCCCTCTGACTGGCAGGCTGGACCGCATCCCTCCAGGCCCCGGGAAGAGGCCCGTCCCCTCCGCGGGATGAATGAGACGCAGGATTGCCAGCAGACAGATGAGGAGCAGGCTGCCGGCCAGGCCCGGTTTCTCTCTCTCCGAGACGGCGGCCTCCAGCCGGCCCTGGCCTTGCTGGCCCGCATGGCTCCGGCCCGAGACGTCCTCAGGGTCCTTCCCCTCCCCCCTCCCCCCACCCCCCACCCTCGGGGCCTCTTCCCGCCGGGGACCCTGCCCATCTTGGGCCTGGAAGCACCTTCCCAGAGCGCCTGGCAGGCAGGTTGGTGTGGCCGCCTGCCAACACCCGGCTGTGGTCGCTGCTTCATCAGATCCCTCAGCCTCCTCGGGCCGGCCAAGTCCGAGGCAGGAGCCTGGGAACCAGCCACAGCCAAGCAGAACGTCAGCCCCTTCCCTCCTCCTGCCCCCCCTCCCTCCTCAGTAGCACAGGTGTGGGACGGAGGCTCCCCTGCCCTCCTCCTGACCCATAACCCTAATGCCCCCCCCAGCTGGCCTCCCCCTGGAGGGGCTGTGGGGTCCCCTCTCCTCTTTTTAAAAAAATTATGTTTTTATTGATTTCACAGAGGAAGGGGCGGGGGACATCCATGATGAGAGAGAATCATGGATCGGCTGCCTCCTGCATGCCTCCCACTGGGGATCGAGCCCGCAACCTGAACCTGTGCCCTGGCCGGGAATTGACCCATGACCTCCTGGTTCAGAGGTCGGCGATCACCACTGAGCCTCGCTGGCCGGGGCCTGGGACAGGTTCTCAACGACAGAGTCACCTCACAGGACAGAGCCCAGAACACGGACGCCTCGCCATCCACGCGTCTCCCGATTCGCTTCTGATGTGTGTCCACAGGATGGACCGAAGCTCAGAGACAGGCTGACCGCCACCTGCCGAGGCCGCCGCCCCGGACTCTCCTTGCAGCCGCTGCGGTCAGATCAGTGACCCTCAGCCCAGCTTGGGCACGAGGCTAGCAGCTGGCGCCCCTGCCCTGTGCCCCCGGGGGTCATCTACCCTTAACGACGTGGCGGATGCTCAGAGGAGAGACAGCGAAGAGACGGAGAACATGGGTTCTCTCTCCTTCCGCGGACAAAGGGAGTCCCCCAGGTGTCCTGGCCCCCCTCCCACCCCGTCTGCAGCAAGCCAATTCCCGTGCCCCTTGTCCAACGTGGGGGGCCCCTCGACAACCCGGGCTGCAGCTCTCCCTGCTGTCGGCACTGCCGGTCAGTTGCCATGGGAACCGTGGCCGAGGATGCTCCTGGGACCAGGGAGCAGACCTGGCGGATGGCCGTCTGCGCCTGTCCCTCCCCCGACTGGGAGGCCAATGCGGGGGGCACCCAGGGGAGAGACTTCTGCACGGGAGGGCCGAGCCCCGGCTGGAGGCTTCGGACACACCATCCACTCGAGGTGGACACACGAGTCCTGGGCTCGGCATTCAAGGCCTCCTACAAGCGAAGTGTGGTCTCACCTTCCATCACGTCCCCTGTCAGCCTTCCACCCTCACCGGCCGGCCGGCCACAGCTGCTCCCCCCCCCTCCCCCACACACACAGAGGTCTCTGGCCCCAAAGGTGGACGGTGCCGCGGCCAACCCCACTGTGACTCCATCGCCTTTCTGGGTGGCTACAGCTCTGTCCACGCTAAGGGTGCCGGGGCAGGAACGGATTATCGGGGACCAGCGAGAATTGTGAGAAAGGGGAACCCCGCCCTGTGAACCGCCATGGTTTAGTTCTGGCTCAAGAAGGCACGTGCGAACCTGGCGGGCAGCGGCACGCAGGACCTGGGAGCGCGCCTAGGAGCTGTGATCACGGAGAGACGAACGGCCTTGCTGCAGAAGCCAGAGCCGCCGGCCCCTGGAAGACGCCCGGCCCTTTGCATACCCACAGGCCTTTGCAAATCTCCAGGCCTGTACACTGCCCACGTGGCACGCCCTTTGCCTGCTTCCCCATGTAATGCCTGTCCTTCTACCCGACACACGCAGCTGGCTTAAGGTGGGGGCAGAGCAGATGCGTGTGGCTGCCCTGCCGCCCTCCCTCGCTGCCGCCAGGACTGGGATCAGCGCTCCTAAGTGACTCCATTCTGTGTCCGCTGAGTTGGCTCCAGACAGGCAGCCGGACCCTTTCATGCCCTGGTTACACGGACACCCCTCCTGCTCCCACGGAGATGCCCTGTGGATCTGCTCGCTCAGTGGTCGGCAAACTGCGGCCGTTGACTAATGAGTTTGCCGACCACTGACGAGCTGGTCACAAACTCGCACTCAACTCTCCCCAAGTTTCCACTGGATAAACTGAGCACCCCCCCCCCGTCCCCCCGCCATCCCCCAAAGGTCAGGGCTCAGCCAGCAACACCGGTGGGCGGCTGCTCTGGGTCCCGGGCTCGGCTCCTCCCCTGGCCGGCCTCCCGGTGAATGGAGACAGGATTTATCAAAGTGGGAGCCAATTTCATATTCTCTCTCTCTCTCTCTCTCTCTCTCTCTCTCTCTCTCTCGTCAGGGACGGGGAGGAGAGCGATAAAAGGACGTACGACTCCCCACTGTCAGCCAGGGCCGCTAATGAATCCTTTGCTTCCGAAGACGATGACCGGACGGAATAATTCATCGCCAGAGATTAATTGGGCTAATTACGCTGGCTCTCAGAACCCCCTGAATCATCCTTTTCTGTTGGGGTGGGTGGGTGTCAGGGATGACTGTGTGATAACCGAGCGGCCCCGCGGAAAGGGATCCTGGTTTTGAATGGTGGGCGGGATGTGAATATAAATGCCAGTGTGGGCTCCGATCCCGTTACGAGGGCCCCGTATTCCACGTGGGAGTCCTTTATTCGGGGAAACAGTATCCGTTCTCACGTCCCACTTCTAACATCTACTCTTACCGCTTCCCATCGCCTTCCCTACACCCTGGTTCAGCAGGTTCTCCCAAACACCCCACCTCCCCCAGGAAGTCCTCCTGGATTTGACGGGAATGGGAGGCCCCCGCTGTGTGAATTCCCATTCCTCCTTGCAGCAGAGGGTCCCCGGCTCCCACACCCAGCTTGCCGGCCACCCTCCCCGTGCCCGCCCCCCCCCCATCTTTAGATTGAGGATCATTGCTCAGCGGGTCCGGGGGGTGGTTTGTACATAACTGCATGCGCTGGCCACAGAGACGGCCGGGCCCCCAGAAGGTCGGGCTGGACAAGGGCACGGAGGGCCCGGCTCTGCTCCTCGCTCCACCGCTCGCTGGCTGCTTCCTGGGCCTGTCCCTCGTTTGTAAAACAACCCTACGTCATGTCAAGCTTCACGGGCTTTCCGAGACAGACATGCACACGCTTTGATGGTCACCACAGGGGAAGGAAGCCAAGGAGGAAGGCGCGGCTGCCCGTGAAGATCCTGCCGCGGGCAGTGATGGATCGCAGACAGTCTGGCCTCACACCAGGAAGTATCAGGTGTTCGGGGGAACCAGAGCCAGCAGGAAGTGAGCAGAAACACCCAAACACGGGGTAAGGGACACCTTGGCGAGGATCATACGCGGTTGCCCACAGAGTGCCCCCTGGGGGCAGGGAGCGGAGTTGCCTCTCAGCCCAGGGGTAAGAGAGGCCCTCACAGGTTTCTTCCTTTTCTCATTTAAATATATTTTAAATCCTTAGATTTGAATCCTTCAGTCTGCAGGCCGACGCTCTATCCACTGAGCCAAACCAGCGAGGGCCCTCACGGGTTTCAAGTATTGCACACCTGTGAGGGGGCAGGTCTGGGTTTCTCCAAACGCAAATTGAACAGACATTTGTGTGCTTGCTACAGTGTTTCTCAGCCTCTTGCTACAGTGTTTCTCAGCCTCTTGCTACAGTGTTTCTCAGCCTCTTGCTACAGTGTTTCTCAGCCTCTTGCTACAGTGTTTCTCAGCCTCTGGGACTATGATCTTTGGCCCAACCTTGGGACTGTGACTCAGACGAAATGGGGTTTAAAACGCTACACAGCCCGGGCCGGCGTGGCTCAGTGGTTGAGCGTCAACCTATGAACCAGGAGGTCACGGTTTTTTTTGTTTTTTTTTGTTTTTTAAATATATATTTTATTGATTTTTTTACAGAGAGGAAGGGAAAGGGATAGAGTGTTAGAAACATCGATGAGAGAGAAACATCGATCAGCTGCCTCCTCCACACCCCCTTCTGGAGATGTGCCTGCAACCAAGGTACATGCCCTTAACCGGAATCGAACCCGGGACCCTTCAGTCTGCAGGCTGACACTCTATCCACTGAGCCACACCGGTGAGGGCGAGGTCACGGTTTGATCCCCGGTCAGGGCACACGCCCGGGTTGTGGGCTCCATCCCAGTGTGGGGCATGCAGGAGGCAGCCGGTCCATGAATCTCTCTCATCATGGATGTTTCTCTCTCTCTCTCTCTCTCCCTTCCTCTCTGACATCAATAAAAATAGATTTAAAACAAAAACAAAAAGAGCAGGGGCCCTGGTCAACGGTTGCCCCAGCCTGGGCAGAGGTCCCTGTCCACTGTGGCCGAACTGGCCGGCTGCTGGCCGCGAGGCCGCCGGGGGTCTGAGTGCCCAGGCAGCCTGCGGGGACCACAGCAGAGCCGTCCCCACCTACGCCTTCCTGCCCCCCAAGCTGGGGGGCTGGGAGAGGACCCCAGCCATTCTGACTCCGCTCTGGGGGGGCGGGCTCAGCATTAGAACTGTGTTGATGTAAAGTCAAGCAAAACAGGAGACTCCTGGCGGCCAGAGTCCGGGGGCTGAGGCGGCGCGAAGCTATTCCTCGACGGACTTAAACTTGACCCGTGCGAGCGCCAGAAACACAGCGCGTGACACGATTATTAACGACCCGATTATTTTGGCATAAAAACGCTCGGCTGGAGGGGACAGGAAAGGCTGGCTCCTTAGGGCCAGGAAGGGTTTGGGCTGGAGCCCGAGACTGGGCTCACCTCCGGGCGGGTGGCTGGGTGGGGGGGAGAACAGCGGGAGGCCTCTGGCCCAGTAACGGGTGCCCTGCCTGACCTCCAGGAGGCTCCGATGCCTCCCTCCCCTCCAGGGTCCAGCCTGAGGACGGAGCTGGGCCCGCGCCTGCCCGGGAAGCCCCTTGCCCGCAGTCCTGGGCGGAGAAAAGCGCCAGGGAGGGACAGACGGCGTCCCTGAGCCCGGCTTCAGCATGCTGGCTCCCAGATCAAGTTTCTCCTAAGGGGCAGAGGGAGGCGGCGGGCACCCCACACCGAGGTCTCCAGGGTGTGGCCCATCCCCCCCCCCACCTCCCCGGCGACGCGAATGCCTTCCTGTCGCTCCTCGCTGGCCAGTCTGGCCTGGCGGAGCCTCCCCCACCCCCACCCCCCACCCCCGGGCCACTGGGGAGGACTCATTTCAAAAGTGGGGCTGGGGTCACACCTTGTGGTCTGGGGGCACTGAGGCCCCTCAGTGACTTGGGAACACATTCTAAGCACGCATGACAACTTGGGGGCCAGGGCACGGGTCCAGGGAAATGCTTATTTTTCCCCTCCTCTCTGGAGGCCCCTCTCCCGACATCCAGCCTCAGAAGATGGTTCAGATGGCTCAGACAGGGGGGGGGGGGGGGGCGGGGAGAAGGGGGTGTGTGTGTGTAACGTGTTATAGATGGGCATTCACTTGTTAATCCTCACCCGAGGGTGTTTTTCAATTGATTTGTACAGAGAGTGGAAGGGCGTGGGGGGGAGAGAGAGAGAGAGAGAGAAACATCGATGTGAGAGAGACGCATCGGCTGGTTGCCTCCCGCAGGAGTCCAGGCCAAGGCCGGGGACTGAGCCTGCCACCTGGGTAGGTGCCCTTGACCTGGGATGGAACCCGGGACCCTTCAGTCCGAGGGCTGATGCTCTATCCACCGAGCCACGCAGGCTGGGGGCCCACGTGTTACGTACCCCGAGAAACGGCCGTGGGCAGACCGGGTCCGGACGGATGCACCTTGTCCCACGGGAGAAAGGGGCCCGGGGACAGGAGATGCTTTTCCAGCGGGCCTACTCCTTTGGCGCGGGTCAAGCAGAACCGCCTCACGGAGGGCCCCGGAGTTCAAGGCCAGGGCCCCCGAGAGCCCGGGTCACACAGCTCACAGAAGGGGGGGTGCCTGTGGTCCTGCCTGTGGGTGGTCTCCAGGAAGCTGAGGTTGGCCGGTCCGGCCGAAAGCAGGAAGGGCCCTGTCCGAGGGGGGGCTCGGGGACTTGGGGACCGGCCGCCAGGGACGTCCGCTTGGCTGCTTTCACGGTTGTGTCAAGAGCAGATGAGGCCCTGAGAGATGCTGTCAGACGGTCACCATGGAAACGGGAGCTACGTTTTGATGCCACCAGGTGCCCCGGGGGGTGGGTCCGGACAAGGCCCCTCCCCTCCCCTTCTCCAAGGACCTGAACAGGAAACAGACAGAATCCCGGGCCACGTGACACAGCCACAGATGGTCCCCACCACCCTGTCTCTGCTGAAAACCCTCCCCCAAAATACTTGTTGGTTTGAGACAAGTTTCCATAGCAACCGGGGTCCCTATCAGCCAGAGGGTTACCATGGCGACTTAACAGGGCTCCCTGTCCACAGCTAAGGAGGGTCCTCGCACCTTGTCTTGTCAAGCAAGGCTGGCAGGAAACCTCGCGAAGGATGGAGGCCTGGCCCGCGGCCCTGCCCGCCCGGCTCACAGGGCGCGCGCCCTCTCAAGCTGCCTGTCCCCGGGCCGGCCCGGCCCTCTCCTGAGAACCCACTCCACCTCCATCAGGGTCAACAAGTCACCCCGGACAACCTCTCGGTATTAACACACTCAGTTCATGGTATCTGTGCAACTCCCGGTCAACACTCCTGTCCAGGCCCCAAGCAGGGGACTTGCACCTGCTGCCTTACGATGGGCCCACGGCCGCCCCACTGTCTGAGGCTCCCCGTTTGTCCCTGGTTAACGGATTTGCCCGCCGAGCCCTTTCTTCCCCAGGAGGCTGGAGGCTGAGGGCATGCACGGCCTGCTCCTTGCTTAGAATTTCTGCTTTGGGCTCAGCTGAAGAAGTGGGGGTGGGTGGGCGTGGCTGATGGAGGGCTGGGCGTGGCCAATGACGAGCTGGGCGGGGCTGGTGGAGGGATGGGCGTGGCCAGCAGACGGCTAGACAGGAACTACGCGTGGTGGGTGTGGCCTGTGGGATAGGCGTGGCCAATGGCAAGCTGGGCGTGGCTGATGGAGGGATGGGCGTGGCCTGTAGAGGGCTGGGCGTGGCCGTTGGTGATGGGCCTCTACACCCCCAGTTGTGAAGACGAGTCCTGGCTGGGAGGTGGAATCAGTTTGGGGCGGGGGGGGCGGGGGGGAAGAGGGGGTCCGGTGATTGAGCCTGTGAATAAGGGACGCGTATATTTCAGTTTCACAACCCGCCTCGCCCCCGCGGCACCACTCGTAGTTACTACGCCAGGAGAAGGCAGCAGAAACGCAATCTGTGCGCGTGGGCCTCCCACGGCCGCCCCTCCCAAGCGCTCCCTCCCGTGTGCCCGGCCCATCTGCGGCCCGGCCTGCCCACGTGCCCACGTGCCGCAAAAGCTGGGCGCACATCCCCCAGATTCGGAGACACAGAAATAAAACTCCCGGACTTTTTGTCACGTTCCCGCCGAGCCCAGCACAGTAAGTTCATTAAGAAACAGTGAAAGTGTTTGTTGAGGCTCACTTTTTTTTTTAGCCTGCAGAAGTGCTATGTCTAAAATGAACAGCAGCATTTTTAAGTTTTTTAAGACTAGAGTCAGGCTTTTCTCTCCACCAGGGAAGGCCCTGCTCGCCCATCAGCCAAGTGGAGGGTCTGTCCTCATTTCTAGACACCCTCCAGCTTCGACCCTGATTCTGTGGGCCCTGGGGTCAAGGACAAGGGCACGTCCTTGGGGCTGGTCCTCGGCTGGATTCCTAGATGTGGTCCCCTGACCTAGCCCAGGAGCCTGGCTTCCCGGAGTAAGCTGGGTGCCCTCATTTCGCTTCTTGGTTCTTGATTTTGGTGCCATTCAGAGAAACCCTGGCCCCTGCTGGCTTTGCAAGGAAACCTGCCTCCCCAGACCCCCAAATCCTCAAAATCCGGAAGCCCACGCCACCTCAGGGCGTCGGGGGAGCTGAGTCTGAGAAGGGCTCCCCCTCCGGAGGAAGGCGGAACCCCCACTTCCTCTCTGACCCAGGTGGATGACGCCCTCCAGCAGAAATGACCCAGGTGTCGCCGCCCTGGGGCTGGGCATGGACAGCGCGGCAGGCCTCCGTGGTCCTAAGGACCAGCTCTCCGAGTCTAACCTCGGTCCTTCCGCCTCGATCACTGCTCCTGATCCCTCCTCCGTGGAAATCAGGGACAGTCTCTCCCTCCCCATCCCCCATCCCATCTGCCTTCCCCCCAGACTGTGTTTCCCACACACAGAGCTGCTTGAGATAATATACGATTTTTTTTCTTCTTTTTTTTAAGGAGCAGGGAAGCTGAGCAAGGAGGGTGTGGGGACACATTCCCTTCCAATTCTGTCTGGCTCCGGCCGACGAGTGTCAGTTTGCAGTCCCTGAACAGACAAGAAGCAAGCGGGAGGGGAGAGAAAGAGAGGGGGGCGGGCTGGTCTCCCCCGGGCACAGACCGAAGGGCCGGGGGGCTGTCGGGGAGAGGGTGGGAATCAGAAGCCGCCTGCCCCCTCCTGTGCTGTCCCCACGGGCCTCCGACCCCGTCCAGACACGTTGGAGTCCCCTGCCCGCACACGGACGGAGCTCCTTCACATCTTTACACGGGTTGAGGGACGCGACACGGACCCCGGTCATAGTCTCAAGCGATCAGAAGCCAGAAAGTACCAAACTGCCATCCCAGCCCGGCCGGCGTGACTCAGGGGTTGAGCGTTGACCTGTGAACCAGGAGGTCCGGGTTCGATTCCCAGACAAGGGCACGTGCCCGGGTTGCGGTCTCGATCCCCAGTAGGGGGCGTGCAGGAGGCAGCTGATACGTGATTCTCTCTCTCCCTCTCCCTTTCTCTCTGACATCAATAAAAATATTAAAAAAAACACAGGTGAGAAGACAGGAACTCGGAGAGGCCAGGGTCTCCGAGCTGGTGACACAGAGGCAGGTGTTGACCTCGGTCCATCCGACCCCTTCCCCGGGGCACACGACCCCTGTCTTCTGTGTCCTTCCTCCCAGGCCCCCAGGAGAGGAAGGGGGTGACTGGAGACGGCCGGAGCCCCGGCCAACAGCTTGGGCTGAGAAGCTGCGGCTTTACGATTGTGACACAGATACGGTTTCAGCAGGAAACCCCACCGCTGGGCTGAGTGTGGGAATTTGGCAGGACTCCAGGCCCTGGCTGGGTCTTCTGTGGCAAATCCCTTTCCACCCCCATCGGACACCCCCCTCCCAAGGCACGGCCAGCGGGCCTCCCCCACCCCGACACCCTGGCCTCCGCCCGGCCTCAGCTTGTGGGAAACAGCGGGTCAGCGTCCGCCCGCCCCTGCACCTGTTCCCCTCTGAGACGAGGGAGGGAGCCAGGATGTCTTGGCCTCATTCTCCCCCAGATGTTCCCCCAGCTGTGTGACAACCGGCCACCGGGGGTGGCTCTCATGCCTCAGCCCTGGGAGGGCCTTCCTAAGACCCCCAGAGGGGCTGCTGGCCGACGGAAGGACCTGGAACAGGGGCCCTGGGGTGGACAGAGGACAGACAGGCCCAGGGCCAGCTCTGGATCAGGCCCGAGTCTCCAGGCCTGCCCAGAAATGACGACGCCGACAATCCTGCACCCACAGTCCTACACCCACAGTCCTGCACCCACAGGGTTAACATGGACGGGACAAGCCCCCTCCCCCTCGCACCCCCCCCCCCCCGCAGCCTGCAGGGCTCTGAAACAGTGACCCTGAATAACACCTCACTGTGAGGATGGGAAGGGGTCACGCAGACCGCAGACCGCAGACCAGGGCTCAGCTGGGCTGGGATAACTGTCAGTCATCACTGCTGCTCATGTCAGGGCCCTACGGGCCTGGGGAGGAGGTGTCTGACCTGCCCACCCAGGCCAAGGCCTGGATCCGGGTCTCGGGGCGCTGGGAGCTTCCTTCTAGGGGCCCAAACCCTGCAGCTGGGCCCCTCCCCCATAGCCCCGAAGCTCGGGCTGGGCTGAAGGGCCAAGTTGGAGGCCTTGCCCTGGGGTCCCTGGGGACCCAGGAGGTCCCTCGGGGTGGCAGCAGGAGCAGGCACGCAGCCTGCTGAGCTGGGAGCAAACCCGGAGGTGCCGGGCCCTTGGGGGCAGAGCCCTGCTGAGCACGGCCCCCTCTTCCTGCCCCACCCAGGGGCCCAGGTGCAGCCTGGCTCTCCCCATGGACACACCTGGGGCCCAGACATTATCCAACCTCCAAGCCAGACCCCACCGCCCGGCAACACCTATCGGACACCCTTCAGGATCACCCTGGGGTCCCGGGAAGGACACGAGGGCGTTCCCGCAGGCACCCGGGCCCGCCCCGCCTGTGGCCCCCACACCCTAATCACAGGCGCGGCGCCCGGAGGCGTCCGGGGCCAGAGTGGCCGCCTGGACTTCAGACGGCTCCACAGAGAAGCTGCCCGCTCTGTGGCCACGCAGGGTATCATTGCGACTCTAAAATAAGAGCGAGACGGCTCGGGCCGGGCTGGCCGCCTGGCTGAGGTTTGGCTGGAGCCGGGCCGGGGAAGAACCGCGCGTCGAAAATGCATCCATGAGGGCCAGCGGCTGGCAGCCAGCAAGGGCCGGGAACCTGCCGGAGACAATGCTCTGGGGTGGCCCCTGGACACACAGGGGGCTCAGCGGAGGGGCGCCTGGGGGCGCCCACGGGGTCCTTCTCCTCCTCATCCAGCCAGAGGCCGCGATGCTGATAAAAGATGAAAAGCCCCCAGCCTGCCTCCCGCCGGTTCCCGCCGCGCGCCTGTGCCCACGCTCAGCTCACAGCGGGGCCCGCGCTGGCACCCCCTGGCACCGCTCTGATCCTCTCTCCGCCTCCAGCGGGGGACAGAAACAGATCCCGGGGCCTCGTCCCTGGGCACCCCGACCTCAGCAGCAGCGTGACAGGCAGAATGAGCTGGGGAGCCCCCGGGCCCCAGAAGCGATGGTGCGGGGGCAGGTGTGGGAGGTGGCGTTGGCTTTGAGGACCCAGCAAGGTCCCACCGGCTCCTGCGCCCGGCTCAGCCCTTCCTGTGCACAGAGGCAGGGCCCCGGCTCGGCTCGGGGGACATCAAACGCATCTGGGTAATGCAAACAGGCTGCGGAGGAGGTCAGCCAGCGCCAACGAGAAACATGTGTGAGCGCTTCCCCTCCGCTGGCTGCTCACAGGGTTTCCAGGCAGCGGGCGGAGAGCCGGCTGCAGGGGCCAGGGGCACCCAGTGGGTGCTGGGAAGGGAGAGGGTCCCGGTGGGGAGCTGGACAGCGGTGGGCCAGGGCTCAGGGGAACCGGTCCGCGTCCCCCTTCCATCGATCGTATTTCAAAAGGAAAGACAGTAGGAAAACAAAGACAGGGGTCTGGCCTCCAACACAGGGCACGGGGCCTGGGAAAGGCAGGTGGGGTCGCCTGGGAGGGTCCGGGCCACAGGTCTGGACCCAGAGGTGCAAACTCTCAGGAGACAGAATCTGGGCTCCACAGGCGTTCTAAGGACGAGTGCTTTCCAGGCAAACAAGGCAGCGAGCGCCCCGTCACGAGGAGTGTGCAAACACCACACCCACCTGCCCGCGGTGCTGCAGAGAAACTCCTGGTCTCCAGTGGGCGGCTCAGCCCCACAGTTTCCACTACGCGGCTCCCTGAGGCTCGGGGAAGGCTGAGGGGGCGGCGTGTTCTACACAGAAGAGGGGCTTTCTCCGAGCGGGGGACGCAGCCAAGCGCTGCAGGGGCGGGGCGGGGCGGGGCGGGGCGGGGCGGGAGGCAGGCGTGCTGAGCTGCAGGGGTGCACCCTGGGGGCTCCCTCAGCCTGGACACCAGGCCTGGCTCCCCCTGAGCCCCACAGAACCACCTGCACCTGGAGACTCCGGGTCGGAGGCCGTGAGGAGCCGTGAGGGGCCGGTACCTGTGCAAAGGGACAGGTGCCAAGAAGCTGGGACCGGAGCCCTCGTTGGTGCGGCTCAGTGGATAGAGCATCGGCCTGCGGACTGAAGGGTCCCGGGTTCGATTCCGGTCAAGGGCATGGACCTGGGTTGCGGGCACATCCCCGGTGGGGGGCGTGCAGGAGGCAGCTGATGGATGTTTCTCTCTCATCGATGTTTCTCACTCTCTCTCCCTCTCCCTTCCTCTCTGTAAAAAAAAAGAAAAAATCAATAAAATACATTTAAAAAGGAAAAGAGAGGAGGTCAACAGAAGAGAGGGTCTCCGGGGCCGGCGGCCCAGGCGTGGGGACAGGGCAGTGTAGTCACAGTAATGGATATCGGGGTGCGCAGCGGGAGGGGGGAGGGGGGTCAGATGTGGAACAAGGGGAATGTGCCAGGAAACACCCCAGGATTTCAGGGAACGTGGTCCCGTCACCCGTCCAATCTGTCCCTCCAGGGATGCTCCGGGCCCTCGAGGGCCGTCTGCGGTCTCCCCGGAGCCCAGGACCCGCCCTGACACCTGCTCCGGGCGGCACAGCCCAGCCACCTTGGGACCCGAGAACCAGCTCAGAGAGGCAGGAGGCCACGCCCGAAGGTAGGGAGGAGCCGGACCAGGGCGGGGCCCTGCGCAGAAGGAAACTGTCTTTTTTTAGTTTTTAATTCATTTTTAAAAAATCGATTTCCGAGAGGAAGGGAGAGGGAGAGAGAGATGGAAACATCGGTGGTGAGAGAGAATCTCACCGACCGGCTGCCTCCTGCGCGCCCCACACCGGGGATGGAGCCTGCCACCCGGGCCTGTGCCCTGACCGGGAATCGGACCAGGACCTCCTGGCTGGGGTCCAAAGGCACCCGCTTCCTGGAAGTGGCCCCCATCCCAGGCCATCACCCCTCGGTCTCCCAGTCCCTGGGGCTCTCTCCGGTGGGACCCTAGTTTTTTGGCAGCTTCCACGGCGAGGGAAGGGGCAGGGGCCGCCCGCCTGGACCATCTGGGCCCCAGCTGACTTCCGAGAGGGGATGGTCAGGTTTCCGCTCTTCTCTTGCACTCCAGAAAAGCTCTTACTCGGGGCTGCCTCACCGCCCCCTTCCCTCCGAAACGGGGTCTTGGCAGCTTCTGGGGGTCTGGGAGGGTCCCCGGGAGGGAGCGTAACCTGACTCCGAGCCTCGCTGTGGGGAACAGACGCCCTGTGTCCTCAGCCTCCGTCCCACCCCAAGACGTCGAGGCTGCCATTCCTGTCCCCACAGGCCACCCTGCTCCCGGGGGGTGGGAGGGGGGGGGCATCCTGACAACCAAGGTCACCTCACACCTCTGTGGTCTCTCAGCGTCGGACCGGCTCTCCCGGCCCTTCATCCATCAGTCCACCTCCATCCCCACCCGCCAGGGACCGGCCAGGCAAGTTGGCCAGAGAATGAACCCCTCTGTGGGGTCACAGGTCAGGGCTGGTAGCCTTGGGGGAGGGGCTCCTCTTTTTTTTTTAATTTTTTATTGATTTCAGAGAGAGAGAAACATCATGATGAGAGAGAATCACGGATCGGCTGCCTCCTGCACGCCCCCTACTGGAGATCGAGCCCACAACCCAGGCATGTGCCCTGACGGGGGAATCGAACCCTGACCTCCTGGTTCACAGGTCGATGCTCAACCACGGAGCCACGCCGGTGGGCCTGGGAGTCACCTCTTTCCCTGCTGACCCCGCCCTCTCCACCTGGGGAAGTGGGAGGAGGTCTTCTCTCCCCATCTCCCAGGTGCTGAGCAGGAGGGGGGGGACCACACCCCTCCCCCAAACCCTCCTCCACCAGCGTGGGGACATTTGTCAGGGAGTCTTTGCTTATTACCTCTTTTTAAAAAAATATATATATATTTACTGATTTCACAGAGGAAGGGGGAGAGAGAGAGAAACATCCATGAGGAGAGAGAATCATCCATTGGCTGCCCCCTGCACGCCCCACACTGGGGATGGAGCCCGCAACCCGGGCGTGTGCCCCCGAACTGAACCCTGACCTGCTGGCTCCTAGGTCGACGCTCAACACGGAGCCACGCGGGCCGGGCAGGTTACTGCTTCTGGAAAAGCAGCTCAGAAGGCGGCATCCAGGCAGCCAGGTCCTGGGGCGGCCGGGACCTCCAGGGCTGGGGACGGCCCAGAGGCCCTAAGTCATCCCGCGGGCGGAGGCCTGACCTTGAACAGGAGAGCCGTGCCCTCTGCTGTCCTGAGTCTCTGATCCTCCATCCCACACCCCCGTCAGACAGTGGGCGCCTCGCGCTCCCCTGCCCACCCCCACCCCACCTGGCGCCTCCTCCCCAACTCAATGAGCACCTCCCACAGAGGCCTCAAGCGCCCCCGCCCCAGCCCCTCTCCATCACGCGGCCCCCACGCCTTTCCTCCGCCCTCGAATCATTTCCTCTTTTCCCTTAAGGTCCGTCTCCCCCACTGGCAGCCCTGGGCACGGGATGGCACACTCCGGAGGTCACCGGGTCGGTGTCTGCACCCCCAACCCCACCCCCTCTAGCCCGGGCACAGCCCATAGGCGGCCTCTCCCGCCAGGCTCAGAATCCTTGCCCCTGGTCAGGGGCTCACATGGGGAATGTGGGGGTGCTGGGGAGACTGCGTCAGGGTACACCAGCTTCCATCGCTGCATTCTCCGGGGCGCCCCCCCGCCCCCCACACACACCGCCAAGTCCAAACCCGTCCGCCTGTCACTCCGGACGCCGCCTGCGCCGGCCCCGCCCCTGCACACGCGCGCGGACACGCCCCTTCCCAGCCCCCGCGGGGCGGACACCAGCCTGGTACCCCCGGGAAGCTGGTCTCAGGCGCCCAGGACCCACATCCCCGGGCGCCCAGGACCTAACATCCCGGCCACCGCAACAAGACCTCGGAGCAAAGCGGCCTCCGGGGGGCTCCAGGCTCTGCTGCCCCTCCCCCACCCGCGGATCAGCGTGGCCGTGTGGGGTCCCCAGGCCCCGCAGCCCCGCGCCCTGCGCCGCCCCATCTCCAGGCCAGGGATCGCGGGCAGCCAGCGCCGTGCAGGGGCCGCTGGGCTTTCTGCTCAGACTCCAGGCTGCGAGAACAATGGGGCCGCTCTCTGTGCTTCCTCCGCCGCCAGAGCGGGCTTTGTCCCTCCCTCCCCGCCGGCTCGGCTTCCCTTCGCCAAAGGGCACCGACTCCCCCAGTCACCCAGGAGGCTCGGCGCCCAAGCACCCCTCCTATGTCCCCCCTAAAAGCCAGCCCTGGGGAAGGGGTCTGGGCTGGAGGCGAGCGGAGGGGACAGGACGCGCCAGCCAGATGCGCGCAGCTGGCGGACCGCCGGGCCCCAGGCGCGGTCCCCTTGCCAGAACCCCCACACCCTGGATATCCGACTCGCGCTCCCGCCGGGGATCCACAGAGGAAGTGGGGCCCCAGCTCTGCTCGGGGCGGAACGGCCTCACATCTGCTTCCCGCACACGTGTCCCGGGGACCGGGCTCTCCCCGGCTCCAGCCGAGCCGAGGCGCTCACAGCGCACAGACCGGAGGAGCCCACACCCCTGAGGTCTCCACCAGTCCCCCGTTCCGCCGGGTTGGGATTTGGGGGGTTTAAGATGCGAGGGCGCCAAGGGCGCTCGGTGAGTTCTGAGCATCGGCGCCCTCCACCCCATTGTCCGGTCGCACCTGCCCAGGCCCCAGCCGCGCGGCCTCCTGGTGACATTTCTAAGAAGGCGCTTGGCCTCCGCCGCTGGAGGAGGGCCAGCCCTGCACATCTGGGCGCAAGGCGCCCTCAGCACCGACCTGAGGTCTGGAGAGCCCCGCAGTGGGGCGCGGGGCGGAGGGAGAGCCCCCCAGTGGGGGGCGGGGGGGGGCGCTTTCTCCAGGTCTCCCCAAGCAGCTGGCCGGGAGGAAGGAGGGAAGCAGCAGGGGCGGGGGGTGGGTCAGGACTCACCCAGCATCTGGCTGAAAAGCAGCTGCTCTAGGTCCCCCAGCACCGTCACCACCAGCTCGGGGTCCACCTTGAGGAAGGCGCGCTCCTCCGGGCCCTTGGCGGAGGGCGCGGGCCCCGCCGCCGCCTTCTGCGCCTTGGCCTTGCTGGACAGCAGCTCGTCGTCCGACTTGCCGTCGTCGCTCACCGCGGCCTCCGGAGCCTTGCTGAGCGGTTTGACCTCGGCGTAGGGGCCGCGCGGGATGCGGCTCGGTTTGCCCAGGCCCGGCGCCAGCGGGGCCAGGGGGGTCTTGGCGCCGCCGCCGCCGCCGGCTGAGCCGCCCTTGGCCTGGAAGAGCGAGTGCTCCGACTTGGACAGCGTCTTGGTCATCAGGGGGGCCTCCCGGCCCTTGGAGCCCGCCTTGCCCAAGCCCTTGGGCGCCGTGGCCATGTCGTCGCTCCACTCGGGCTCGTACAGCTGCAGCTTCTTCTCGGAGTCGGTGAGGAAGGACAGGTTGGTGAGCGACTTCTGCTTGCGCAGGTTGGAGGCGGGGGGCCCGCCGGGGACGCGGCCGTCCACGCTGCCCGACTTGAAGACCTTCAGCTCCGCCGCGCTGGCCTTGGCCAGGCCGCCGGGCGCCTTGGCGCGCTTGGGCAGCATGGCCCTGCCGTCCGCCGCCGCCTTCCTCCCCGGGTCCCGGGCTCCGTCCGCGCCCTCGTCGCCGCCGCCGCCGCCGCTCAGCTCCACCTCGGGCTGCGCGCTCTTGACGCCGCTGCCCAGCATTCTGTCCGCGAGGAGCGCATGGAGGAGGATCCGCGCGTCTGCAGGCACCGGGCGGGGGAGCGCGGGGAGGAGGAGGCGGGGGAGGGGAGGGGAGAGAAAGGACGGAAGAAACCGAGGAAGAAGGGAGAGAGGTAGGGTGAGGGCAGAGGGCGAAGGAAGGGAGGCGCACGAGGCGACGGGCGAGGAAGGAAGCGCGGAAGGAAGCGGGGGAGAGGGAAAGAGCGAGGAAACCGGGGGAGGGTGGGGGAAGCAAGGGGCGGGGGAGAGGGAAAGGGCGGGCGGGGAAATACAAATGAAAAAAATGTGAAAATCAATCAGAGAAAGGAGAGAAGCCCTGAAAGCCCCCGCCTGCTCGCCCTGGGGTCCTGGGGCGCGCGGCGCAGCGCCCTCTCCGCCCCCCGCAGCCTACCCACTGGAGCAGGGGCTGCGGCTGCGGCTGGGCTCCGAGCTGGCGAGGGAGGAGGGAGGGAGGGAGGGAGGCGGGCGCAATCGGGGAGGGAGGAGTGTGCGCGAGGGAGGGGCGTGGGGAGAGGGCTGTGTGTCTATTTCTGGCTTCGAGGGGGTGGTATTTGCCCAAGAGACGCAGGGGCGGGTGAGTAGGGGTACGGGAGTTGGGGGGGCGGGTAGAGATAACGGGTGCCACCACTTTTTTCCCTCGATTTGGACTCCGACAGGAAACGTTCTCCACCCCAGAGTCCGGTGGACAGGGTCTGCCCTGGAGATGTGTGTGTGTGTGGGGGGGCAGCTCCAAGCAGGAGCCAGAGTACTCCTGGGAGGGGGTGGGGAAGTAAGAGCCAGGTGGCCGGCTCCCTGACACCCCTCCCCCCAAGCCTTCTGGTTGCCCCCACTCCCCCAGGACACTCCCAGTCCCACCTGGTTCAGGCTTGGGGGCACGAGGCTGCTCCTCTGAGGACGGTGGTTTGGGGACACAGGGCCCAGGGCTGACCGGGTGGGGGGAGAGGGGGTGTCCGGGCATGGAAGGGAGACCCATCCTCCGTATCAGGCGGTCGGGTGCCCGTGCTCAGGGGCTGCGTGACCTTGTCAATGTCACCGCACCCTCCGGCCCTCCGGCTCTGCCTGAGGCGGTTTCCACAGCAGCCGCGCAGGTGAAGGGACGCGGGGCCTGGGACGTGACGGGGGCCGCCTGGCGAGGCACAGGGAGGCCCAGGACGGGCCCCTCGCCTGCCGTCTCACTGACTGCAGGAACCCCAAGTCCAGGACTTAGGAGGCCCGACACAGGAGCCAACGTGGGGGTGCAGACGCTAGCCCTTCCACCCGGACCCAGGGAAGAGAGAAGGGGTGTGTGCAGAGGCACACGGAGCGGGCTGTCCATCGGTAAGGGGAACCCTGCCCCCCCCCCCCCAAACCAGGGCCAAGTTGCCTGAGCCAATGGTTCTGGGACACGAAAGAGAAGGGGTTGGCCCAGCTGGCGTGGGTCAGGGGGTGAGCGTGGAGAGCTATGAACCAGGAGGCGACGGTTCGGTTCCCGGCCAGGGCACACGCCCGGGGCTGCGGGGCGTGGCACCACGCCGTCCCTTGGCGCGCATCCTTACGGGGGCCTGACCGTTGCCACCACAAACGCAGGCTCCACCTGGGAGCTTCCGGGGCCACCCCGCTGCCCTGCGCCCTCCACCGGAGGACGTTCCGGCAAACCGTGGCACACCCTCCTTCCCTCCACTCCTTGGAGGGGGCGTCAGGGCGGGTGGTGGGAGCCTCTGCTCTCTCCCAGCCTGCACCTTGCCCGTTCCCGCCTGGCATTCCCGGCGGCCTTCCCGATCCCCTCCACCGGCTCTCCGGCCTGCCAGCACAGCCTCTGGCTCCCGCATTCCTGTGTTGGGCCTACTACACGCTGGACATGGGGTTGGTTACTGCCATCAATGAGACCGGGGAGGGGGAGGGTGGGAGGAGGGCTGCTCCCCAGGCCTCAGCCTCCCTCCCTCTCCTTGATCCTCTCTGGGGACCTGACCCTCCTATTCTCCGAGTCACCTGACTGCCCCACCCCCTCAGGTCAGTCCTCGGTGCCTCCTCTCCAGGGATGTCACATGCCCCCCATCCCAAGCCCTCTCCTTCCCTTCAATGAGTAGGTCGCAAAATCCCGCCTCTTCAGGAAGTGAGGCGCGAGCCTCCCCCCGCCACGCCCTCTACACCCCACGTTCCCTCTGCATGAGACAGAAGACCCCTGCCATGCCCATCTCATGAGCTCGCTCAGTGGGGATCCCCTTGACCTGTGCACAGGTCCCCTCCCCACTTCCCTCTTTAAAGGGTCTTGCCGTGCGGGAGTTGGTCCCTTGACACAGGCACCTTGACACCCTGGAGCTTTGAGACACTCCCTCAGGCCACCTCTCCCTCGGTGGCCCTTTCTCCATTCCTTTCACATCCCCTGAGTTTCCCACCATCCCTTGCTGAAAGGGGAGGCCCTGCTGCCGTGGCAACAGCCATTCCCAGCCCGAGCCCCGAGCCCCTCCCACTGGCAGGACCAACGGTTGGGAAGGGTCCACCTCAGAGATGCCGGGGCGCGCCGTGATGAGGGGCCAAGAGGGGGCGCTGGGATGTCGGGTGGCGTAGGGAAGGGGACCTGGCCCTGCCAGTTTCCAAAGGGGAGGCGGGACAGAGGCTGCTTTACAACCTGCGGCTGGTGTGGCTGGTGTGGCTCAGTGGGTAGAGCGTCGGCCTACAGACCGAAGGGTCCCGGGTTCCATTCCCGGTCAGGGCACAGGCCCAGGTGGCGGGCTCCATCCCCAGTTGGGGGGCGTGCAGGAGGCAGCCGATCCATGATTCTCTCTCATCATGGATGCTTCGATTTCTCTCTCCCTCTCCCTGACATCAATTTAAAAAAATAAAAAGGGAGATTCGATCCTCGCCTCTACTTATTGGTTCTGGTGGTGACGGGCTTCACAGCCACTTGGGTAACTTCCTCACATCCGTGGCCAACACCCTTTATTCACTCCGTTGCGTTCCCATCTTTGGTTGGTCTTCTGATGCTGGATGGGCTGTTTCTCAAAACCCATCAGAGCTCTCTGCACACAGTGGGCTCGCAGGAATCTGTGGTGAATGACGAGAAACCCCTCAGAGCTCTCTGCACACAGTGGGCTGGCAGGAATCTGTGGTGAATGACGAGAAACCCATCAGAGCTCTCTGCACACAGTGGGCTCGCAGGAATCTGTGGTGAATGACGAGAAACCCATCAGAGCTCTCTGCACACAGTGGGCTCGCAGGAATCTGTGGTGAATGACGAGAAACCCCTCAGAGCTCTCTGCACACAGTGGGCTCACAGGAATCTGTGGTGAATGACGACGGAGGGAATGATCGAATGCGTGTCCCAGAGCAGATGTGTGGGGGAACGTAAACAGCCGTGACCTCTCAGAACCCATGGGAGAGACGGTGCAGCTGGTGAGCTGGAAGGGACGCCGGGCTCTGGGACGGGGTCCCAGCGATGCTTCCTCTCCCTCCTCCGCTGCCCTGGGCCCGAGGGCGGCCAGCCGCGACCTCTCTTCGTCCCTCGGAGGGAAGCCCCGGGTCTTCAGGGGAACGACCTTGGCCCACGTCTCCCAGGGGAGACCCTTTTCTCCCCCGCAGCTGTGGGGAGCGTTTTCCCACACCCCTGGGAGACAGGGGCAAGAGCGGGCGGGGTGTCCCCGGGCTGCCTGGGTCACGTGGCTGCCCCAGCTAGAACCCCTGTCTGCCACCTGGAGAAGAAAAGGGGCAGTGGACACAGGGGTCCAGCATGGAGGCGCCAGCTTGCTCACACTTCTGGGGGGCCTCCTCCAGGAAGCCCTCCCAGATCGACCCGCCTGCTTCCTCCCGGCCTGGTCACCACCTTCGCTCTGCCAGGGCGGCATCGGGGACTGAGACATTGCTGTGGACCCGCTGGGGCCCGGGCTCCGGGGGCTGGATCAGAAGAGACGTGCTGTCCGCCGGTCTGATGGGGACCACGCGGCGCAGCAAACGGAAGGCAGTGGTCCGGCCAGCCCTCGCCGCCATCGCGGCCGCACAGCAGGGCTTCCTCCAGAAGGTCCCTGAAGCCAACCGTCCGACCGGAGTCTTGTTGGGGAGGCGTAACGTTGCCCAGTCTCTCTGGGTGAGTCCCTGGGGCCTTTAAAAACCCAAAGACAACTGCAAGGAGGCACCGGTGCGCACCTGGACCTGGACCCGAACCGGAACCGGAACCGGAACCAGCCGGGGACAGACACCTGGTCCTTTAACCACCCCCGTGAAGCCGCCGGGCGCCTGGCTGCACCCACTGTCTCCCTCGCTCGCCCCCTCTGTGCTCTGCCAGGCTCGGTTAGGGTTTTGAACCAACGAGGCGTTGACTGCACAGAGGTGCGCCACGGATTCGTCATGCGCCAGTGTTAATAGAATAATCGCTGGCAATTACCCGGCGTCTCAAAACGGCGGCTGGGTGTCAGGAGCGTTCCCCGGTGCGCGGGGCGGGCGTCTGGGCGCCAGGTGAGAACTTCCCTGTCCCGCAGCCACATGTCACCGCAGGGGGAGCTTACCCCTCTGTGCTTCCTGCCCCCTGGAGCCCGGGGCCTGGGGCAGCAAGGGGGTCCCCGGACTGTGCTCATGTCTCTACCCCTGCTCCCAAACCCACAACACGCGAAACACTTATTGTGGCTTCAACGTGGAGTCCGCTGCCTGCGGGACAAGGAAGCAGGAGGGAAGCAAACCCGGGTGTGAGGCCGGCCCGGCCGGCCCTGCTCCGCAGCACGCAGCACGCAGCACGCAGCGGCCTCAGGGAGCGGCTGGCGGGGGCGGGCACCTCGGCTACGCGTGCTCCGATGAGGCAAGGCCCTCATACGTGTCACTTGTGCTCCCTCCAACATGTCACCGAGTGGAAATGATTAAGGATCCGTGTCAACCTCGGGCGGGCCTCCCCCGCCCCCCGCCCGCAGCCTCGCACATGTGGGCACAGGCACGCCAGCCTGGCTCCCCGGCTTCCCAAGGGAAGACCCGACAGACGGACGGACAGACGGACGGACAGTCGGGCACTGCTTAGCACGGCCTGCGTCCCGGGGGGGACGGGCAGGTGGAGGCCACACAGCCAGGTGGACTCAAAGATATGCTTACCGGGGGCAGAGGCGGGGGGAGCAGCTGGTTGGGGATGCCCCCGGGCATCCAGAGGCCAATGCCAACACTCTGCTGGCGGCCCGGGCATCATGGGAAATCCTCTCCCTGCCCATCAGCACTTCTGCCTCATTGGGGTGCCCCGTCCAGGCTGGTAAGTAGCAAAGCAGAGCCAGGCCCCCCGATGCCTGGATGCCGCAGGGACCTTCGTCGGGACACAGCTGCCGAGGGAGACGGACCAGGTCCTCAACCCGGCCTTGCCCCCCAACCCCCCAGTCCTTGGGGCTCCCGTCTCCCCACACACCAATCAGCAGCGCCCAGCTAGGGGACGGGGACCCCGGAGAGTTCCCAGACCCGGAGGGAGGGGTCTGAGCTACAGAGGAGGGCAGATGGCCCGCGGCGTCCACACACGGACAGGAAACCACATGGCACGTTATCATCTGCAATACGGAACCGACTCTCCGAGGTGCCCGGCTCTCCGACGATGCTGGGGGGCAAGCCCAGCCCCCCCCGCCCCCACCTCCGTGCTGCTGGTCAGCTCCAACACGGGTGGTCACTGGGAGGCCTTCTGGGAGCCAACAGACTCTCCAGGGTGAAGTCACTGGATGAACCCCGAGACGGTGACCTCCCTGAATGCAGGTCACGTCTGATTCATCCCCCCTCTGTTTTTACATTTAGTTTTACTTTTAGAGGGAGAGAGGGAGAGAGAGAAACATCGATGATGAGAATCCTGGACCGGCCGCCTCCTGCACGCCCCCGACAGGGGATGGAGCCTGCAACCCGGGCCTGTGCCCTGACCGGGAGTCGAACCCTGACCTCCTGGTTCCTAGGTCGATGCTCAACCACTGAGCCACGCCAGCCGGGCCCGATTCACCTTTTACCCCAGCGGTGAGCTCAGCGCTGGGAGAAGGCCAACCCTCCCTGATGGTCTGTTGACTGAATGACCAAACGAATGAATGAATGAACGAATGAATGAAGGAGTGAGTCAGCCGGGCCCCGCGGACGTTCCTCCCGGTTCCCGGGGTTCCCGGCTCTCTGCCCCTCGGGGCCACACGCTTTCAGGTTGCGCTGGCGAGGGGTCTCCCAGCAGACAAGCCTGGGGGAGGGGGGTGCCCAGAGCCCCCGTTGGTCAGATGACAGTCTCGCCCCCCGCCCCCCCTTGGTTCGGTGGCGACCAGTGGTTCCCGCCACGTGGCGCACATAAGGAAGCGGTTACAGCGACAAAGCGGCCGAGGTAAAAATAGACATAGTTTCCCCGTGACCACATGCTCATTCCGAGGGTGTCGGGTGCCAGGAGGCTCCGCTTCCTGTGTCCCCTGCCGTGCCCGGCTCCCCCGCGTGCCTGCTCCGGGTGGGAGGCGGTGGTGTACGGTTTCGACGCCCGGGCTCCACTGCATCGCCCTCCGGCTCCTCCCCGAGTCACCGCTGCCTCCAGGCCCGAAGACGGCTCAGGGGACCCCGTCCCCACGCCCCGCGGGACCCCCGACGACCTGCCGGGCGGAGGCCAGTGAGGCCAGGCTGTGTCCCCTGCCCACTCTCCTCTCCTGACCTGGAAGTGCTCTGCTCGCTGCCCGCATGGGCTGAGCTTCAAAGCTTACGTGCAGTTCGCAGCGGACGCCCCGCCGTGAAGAGATGGAGGGGGTCCTGCCTGCACAGCACTCACCCACGCAGGAGACGCTGTCCTCCGTCTCGCCCGGGGGTGTGGAGTAGCCATCCACGGCACGGCTGCCCTGGGGAGGGGGGCCGGGTTCAGGCTCGGCCTGCAACCTGCCAGACAGAGAACGGGGGGTCACCTGTGGCCTCGACGCCTCTCCACGGGGCGGGGGGAACCCCTTAGAGCTTGGTACCTGCGCCCCTGTGCATACACGCCCGGAGGCTGCAGGTCTCCGGGCAACGTTGGGCCAAGGAGCAGGGGGGGCTTGACTCCAGTACGCTCACTCACTCATTCATTCACTCGTTTGAGACGTCTACTGAGCCATGGGGCAGAGCTGGGCCTGGGATGCCCCGGGAACAGGCAGTGTCTGCCCGTGTAAAATAGCACTCTTCCGGTTCTCACACAGGTGCCTGAGGCCCGCGCCCGAGTCCTACATCACCCACGGGGCTCGGGGGATCTCAGGCCATGGGCGCTGCCCCGGGCTCTGAGTGTATTACTGCCCGTGCATCACACAGGGATGAGCTCCCTGAGCCAAGGTCAGACTCCTCATGGAGCGAGGGGACACCCAGACACCCCCCACACCCCCCCCCCCCACCGGGCTGGCCCCGGTCCAGCAGGGAAGTGGGGAAGAAGCAGGGGTCAGCTCAGCATGGGCCACGCGACTCCCGGGGCGGGGCAGCAGGGGGATGTGCGGTGCTGGGCCGGTGGGGGCCGCGGGCAGGGTGGGGTCTCTGGGCACCAGCTCCCGAGTGCACACACGGGCCACTCGCAGGAACAAAGACGGAGGAGCCTTCATTACAGGCAATTACCCTGGGCTCCGGGAGCGGGCCCGCCCGCGGCTCTCGCTGTCTCCAGCTAAATGGGCCCTTTGGCGGCTGGGCAGCGGGCGGGCGGGGGGGGGGGGGGGGAGGCCAGGGGCCCAGCGGGCAGGAGGGGAAACTGATGCTGGTTGCAGGGAGGGGCAGGGCCAGGGGACCCTGCGCGTCTCCACACCTAGGAGATGGCTCTCCCCAGTTTCTCTTTTCCTTCTTCTTTTTAAAAATATTTTTTTATGGATGTCAGAGAGGAAGGGAGAGGGAGAGAGAGATAGACACATCCATGATGAGAGAGAATCATGGATCGGCTGCCTCCTGCACGCCCCCTCCTGGGGATCCAGCTCACAACCTGGGCCTGTGCCCTTGGGTGGCATCGAACCCGGGACCCCTCAGTCCACAGGCCGACGCTCTATCCACTGAGCCACACCGGCCAGGGCTCTTCTTGTGTTTTTTTTTAAATATATTTTTACTGATGTCAGAGAGGAAGGAAGAGGGAGAGAGAGAGAGAAACGTCCACGATGAGAGAGAATCATGGACCGGCTGCCTCCTGCATGCCCCCCACTGGGGATGGAGCCTGCAACCGGGCCTGTGCCCTGACCGGGAGTCGAACCCTGGCCTCCTGGTTCCTAGGTCGAGGCTCCACCCCTGAGCCACGCCGACCGGGCAGCAGGCTCTTTTACACTGATCGTGTTGTGTGGCCAGAGAATGAGGTTAGAAATACCCACATGGGCCCCGGCCGGTGTGGCTCAGTGGCTAGAGAGTCGGCTTGTGGACCGAAGGGTCCCGGGTTCGATTCCGGTCAAGGGCATGTACCTCGGTTGCGGGCACATCCCCAGCGGGAGGCGTGCAGGAGGCAGCGGATCGATGTTTCTCTCTCATCCATGTTTCTAACGCTCTCTCCCTCTCCCTTCCTCTCTGTTAAAAAACCAATAAAATATATTTTTTTAAAAAAAAGGAATACCCACATGGCCCTCGGCAGAAAACAGGTCCCCGCCCCTGATGTACCGAGTAGGCAAAGCCTGACCCCACAGCAGGTGGGCCACACCCGTGATCAGGCACGGGAGTCCTTTGTTGCCATGGTTACTGTCGCCATCATTATAATGATGTCAGGGCGGGGGAGGGGCCCTGAGGGAGGGGTGCTGGGGAAGGCAGGGCGCCTCTCAGCCTCCATGGGCTCTGCACCTCCCATCCGCAGCCAGACCCCCGGTCTCCCCCACTTTCCAGCTGTGCGGACAGTCCCGTCTGTGCCGGACGCTGGCCGAGGCTTGACCCAGACGAGAGACGGGAGAAAGCCAACAACCCTACACCCCTGACACCACGGCCGGGACCAGAGGCAGCCCCGGGAGGGAGGAGCGGAGGTCAGGGGGGGGAGGCCGCTGCGGAGGGATCCCACGGGGCCACTCGCAAGGGACTGGAAGGTCCAGAGAGCAGACGGAGGGACACTGGGGCCTCCCGAGGGGCAGGGTGGCCGGGTCAGAGGAGGGGCCGGAGGTGAGCTCCCCTGGGAAGGGCTGTCCGGCGTGGACTGTGCCGGGGGCCGGCTGTGAGGACAGAGCGGGGTGGGGGGGGGCGGGGAGAGCAGGGCCCACAGGGTCACTCCCCAGGGAAGCCGGTCAGGACAGCCAGCGGCATGGGGAGCCGATTTCCACGAAAGCAGAGCTCGGCAGCTCCCAGGCAGCAGATGGCACGTCCTTGGCCAGGAAGCGGGCAGGACAGCTCAGCCCGGCCTTGGCAAAGCCGCCCATGGCACCAGCGCCCGGCCCCGCGGGGTGTGCTGGGCTCCTGCCCGCCGGCCCGCCGTGCCTGGGGGTGTCCCCCGTCCGCACCCTCCCTCGCCCAAACCGTGAGGCGACCTGCGACCAGAAGCCAGGGCCTGAGAGGGGCAGGGGCAGGGTCCGGGGGGAGAGGGGGACGTGAGTGACACCCCATGCACTCCCACGTCTGTCTGAAATGCAGACACGCAGGGTCCGCTGGGGGGCCCGTGTGGGGTTGCGTGGAAATGTTCAGAGGGGCACGTTCCGACCCCGTTGGAAAATGTCCGATTCTAAATATGGCTGAGACCCTCGCTGGTGTGGCTCCGTGGAGGGAGCGTCCGCCTGTGGACTGAAGGGCCCTGGGTTCGATTCCCCAGTCAGGGCACAGGCCTGGGTTGCAGGCTCGGTCCCCAGGGTGGGGCATGCAGGAGGCAGCTGGTCCATGATTCTCTCCCATCACGGATGTTTCTGTCTCTCTCTCCCTCTCTCTTCCTCTCTGTAAAAAATTCAATAAAATATATTTTAAAAAACACCGCACACTCTAAACAAGGGCTGCGTGCGGGTGGAGCGCGGGGGGATCCCAGAGACCAGCGACGGGGCCACAAGACCCCCTCAGGCCTTCCTGAGACCTACGCGCCCTAACGTTTCCCCTGGGTCCCACCCCCACCCCCACCCCCCCGACGCCGGTGCCGCCTCCGAGGCCCCCAGTGTCCGGGGAATGACGAAAAAGCTTTTTCTACGCCCAAAAACGTGGGCATCCCTCCTCCCAGGAGCATAGGGCAGCCCCCCAGCAAGGCAGGCCCGTCTGGAAGGTGCTTCATGGGCGTCTGCGTGTTTCCAGCCTGGGCAATGGGTCGTTCAAGTTTCGTCACACAGGGTGACGTGTCCGGCAATACCGGGGGGTCCGTGAGTCATGGTCCCCCCAACTTAAAAAAGATAAACAAATACAGAGGAGTTGACTTAATGCGGTCACTGGAGCCCGAGTTCTGTTTTCGTTGGAAAAAGAGCACGGCCACCCCGTGTCTGCTTTCCGCCGCCGCCGCCAGCTGGCCACGTCTGAGGGGCGCTGGGCGGGCCAGCTTGTGACCCCGTTGCTATGCGCCGTGGCCCGGCCACCACCACCTGCCACGGCGGCCGCCCCGATGGGACCGCGTGAGAAGCATTACGAGCTGTCCCTGGCATGCCGGGCGCAGAAACAGACATGCACCGGGCCGTACGGTAAGTGGAGAGAGAGAGAGAGAGAGAAAGAGAGAGAGAGAGAGAGAGAGCATGCAACAGTGACCGACAGAGAGACAGACGGACAGACAGATGTAGGCATTAGGGGCCCAAGAGGAGGAGCCGTTAGGACGTTCCTCACCAGGACCTGAAGGCCCGGCACCCACGACAGTGATGCAGCCAGTCTCACCCACGTGGCCCCAGGTGAGCCGGGCAAGACTGACCTCCCTACCAACCTGCCCACCCACCGACCCAACTAGCCCTAAAGCCGCCCTGAGACCCCGAAGCAGGGTCTCCTCCCTCCCCGGGGACAGACATGGCCCTTTCCGTTCCCACCCCACCCACGTGCCTCGGTGGCTCTGCAGCCCCCAGAGCTGAGAAAGACGGGAGCTTGGATGGATTTCCCTTTTACACCCCCAACCCCTTGACAGCGCTCCAACCCCCACCTCCGTAGGCCTGCCCTGCCCGCTCCCTGCACGGTCTGGGCCTTTCTGGGCCCCACCGGCCACTCACCATCAATGTATTTCCGAGAAGAAGGGAGAGGGAGAGAGAAACATCAATAACGAGAATCATGGATCGGCTGCCTCCTGCACGCCCCACCCTGGGGACCGAGCCCGCACCCTGGACACGGGCGTGTCCTGACCGGGAATGGAACGGAGACCGCGTGGTTCGTAGGTCGACGCTCCACCCCGGGGCCGCGCCAGCCAGGATCAAAGGCCCTCCCGGTTGCCTTGCCCGGGTCCGCCGCCCAGCTCACCTGTACTGGAACGGGGCCACGGTGGCCGTGATGGGAGGGCTGTGCTGATGGGCCGAGGAGAAGCTGATGGCCGCCGGGACCAGCGAGGGGCGTCTGCACTGCGCGGGGCTGAGGGCTGGAGAGGAGACCCCCGAGGCTGCCCCCGCCTCCAGCTCCGAAGACACAGAACTCCTATAGCTTTTGTCTCTTTGATCGATTCCTGGGCCGTTCGGAGGCCTGTGGCTGTCCGGAGCTCCTGGTATTTGGGTTTCTCCGAGGGGGCTCGTCCGGATTGGGCTCCTGCCCCGGGCCTGGCGGACGGGAATCCCTTCCCGGGCCCCCTTCCTCCGTCCGTGGGAGCCCTGCGTCTCCCCAGCTCTCCTGGGACCAGCCGGGCTGGGCAGGGCCGCTTTGGGGGTCACCCGGGGACTGCTCCATGGGGAGCCGCAGAGGCCGTCAGCACCCTCGGCCGACTCTCTCCCTGCCCCGAACGGCTTCGGGGAGCCCCGCCCCCCGGCGGCCTTAGGAGAGGAGCCCCTGGGGTGGCCGGCGGCCCTGCCCAGCCTCGGGGAGGCCGCTCGCTGCGGGCTCAGGGCCAGGCCGGCCTGGCGCGGCCGCAGCTGGGGAGAGGCGCCCGGGGTGTGGATGCGGGTCTGCGAGGCGGCTCGAGGCACCGGGATGGAGGAGGCGAAGTGCGGGCGGCTGGCCGCGTTCACATTGGCCATCCCGTTCATGGTCAGCGGTGTGGACTGCTGTCCTGCGGAGAGAGGAGGGAGAGAGACCGTGAGGCGCTGACCCCGCCCCCGCTTCCATCCCTGGGGGGCGTAGAAGGAGGACTTGGGGCCCAGCCGGCGTGGGACCCAGCCCCCACCCAGCCCTTCCCGTGCCACAGGCAAGGACTCCCAGCACCCAGCGGCCAGGAACTCGGGGGTGAACCGCCGAGCCGAGGTCGGACCCAGACAGTCTGGCTCCAGCCTGAGCTTCAGTCCCCTGCCCCCCATGCTCCCCCTGAATACCCAGCCCCCCGCCCCACGCCCCCCCTCCAGCCTTTGAGCCCCGGTGGTCTGGCTCCGCCCCTGAGGCCCCCAAAGCAGGGCAAGGCGGGTGGGGCGGGCGGGTGCAGCCCTGGTGCTGATGGACAGCTCCCCCTGCAGGGGCCCTTCAAGGGGCCACGTTCCCCAAGGTCAGACCAGCGTCACCACGGCATCACGCGGCTGGACACGCTTTCTTAAAAAGCTGAAGAAAGAGAGAAAAAGGAGAGAAAAAAGAAGTCCCGGCCGGCGTGGCTCGGTGGTGGAGCGTCGACCTGGGAACCAGGAGGTCAGGGTTCTATTCCCGGTCAGGGCGCAGGCCCGGGTGGTGGGCTCGATCCCCCCAGCAGGGGGCGTGCAGGAGGCGGCCGGTCCAGGATTCTCTCTCCTCATGGATGTTTCTCTCTCTCTCTCCCCCTCTCCCTTCCTCTCTGAGATCCATAAATATATATTAAAAATAAGGAAAAAGTCCGGAGGGCCCTTGCTTGCTGGGTCCCAGGCCTCCACCGCGGGAGGAATACACCGGGTGCATCATTCCCCTTCCCGGGGAGCCGTGTCCTCCGGCTTTGAAACAGGAAGGAGAAGCCATTTCAGGCGAAGGACGGAGTGTCCGGCTCCAGCGCAGGGGAGTGTGGGGACAAGGACGCGGTCCCAGAGCCGCCCCCCTCCCCCGCCGCTCACCCCACCCCACCCCCCACCCTCCAGTGCAAGCCCAGCTGCTTCCCCGCTGAGGTCCCCAGGACGTTACTTAACCCCGGGGCCTCGCTCCTCCTCTATGCGACGGGGACAAGGATAGTAATAAAGCCTCCTTAGTGTGGTGATCGGGGTCCAGTTATTACAGGAACATGAGCCTGGCCCGTGACAGGGTGGGCGTGGCCCAGGGCACAGAGCGAAGGCAGGAAGCTGAGGAGACCAGGGCTGGGCAGGGGCGGGGGGAGGAGGGGGGCCAGGCCTCCCAGCGCTCGCCGGGGCTGGCTCCTGGCTCAGGATGGTCCTCCCTGAAGTCCAGGCCTTGGCCAACGCCCTCGGGGAACGCCCTCGGGGAACGCCTCTTGCCTGAGACCCACGGACCCTCTCCCCTCGGCCGGACGGCAGCAGGTTCTCAGAGAGACAGGACGGGCCACAGGCATCTCAGGCGATGGAATCGGGTCAGCGTCCTGGCGTTGACAGCGGGTGAGGGAGCCAGGACCGCGATGCCACCTGTCACCCCAGCCCGGCCTGATTCTCCGAAGGCTGCTCTGCCCCGGCCTGAGTCCCAGGGCAGGCCCCTCACCGTGCTTCCTGGGGACGGTGCCTCCGCCTTTTCTTTTGTTTAAAATAGGTTTTTATGGATTTCCGCGAGGAAGGGAGAGGGAGAGAGAGAAGCATCCATGATGAGAGGGAATCACGGACCGGCGGCCTCCTGCACGCCCCCCACTGGGGTTGGAGCCTGCAACCGGGCCTGTGCCCTGACCGGGAATCGAACCCTGACCTCCTGGTTCATAGGTTGATGCTCCACCCCCGAGCCACGCCGGCGGGCAGAGCCCGGCGTTCTAAGTGCCCAGGCCCCCGGGGAGGTGCCCCGCAGTCAGCCCGGGGGGCACCCTGTCTCTTTGCCTCTCTCTCCGTCATTACTTCCTCGGGCCGGGGTTCCTGAGGGGGCGGGGAGGGTCTGGTTTCCCCAGCAATAGCTCAGATTCCAGATGGGCCCGGGAGCTGATGGAGGGGGGTGGGGGCGGGGAAGGAGTCAGCGGGGCCTCGGGGGTGGAGGGGGAGGGGGAGGGCTCATGGCAGACACAGAAGCCGGAGCCTAAGGAGACCCCCGGGCAGCGGGCCAGGTGACCGCTTTCCCTGCAGGCCTGTCAGCTCCGTCTTGTCACACCTGCGGAGTACTTTTCTCCCTCAGCTGGAATCCCCTCCCCCCCCCATGTTCTTTCCAGATGGTTTTTCCAGGCACGCAGACGGCGGGAGGGCCGCTCACCACCTCCACGTACGTCCCAGGCCCCAAAGTCCAGGGCTACCAGGACCTCCAGCCTAGAGACCCTGCCAGGGACAGTGTGTGGGCCGGAACCTGCCCGGAGAGCCTGGCCGGCGTGGCTCAGGGGTGGAGCGTCGACCTAAGAACCAGGAGGTCAGGGTTCGATTCCCGCTCAGGGCACAGTTCCGGGTGGCGGGCTCCATCCCCAGTGGGGGACGTGCAGGAGGCAGCCGATTTAGGATTCTCTCTCCTCATGGATGTTTCTCTCTCTCCCTCCCTCTCCCTCTCTGAGATCAATAACATATATATGTATATTTTTTTAAAAATAAATGTTTTAAAGTAAAAATAAACAAAAGCGCCGTGGCTCCCATCCTTGGCCCCGGCGTGAATGTCCCCAAGCCGGGACCTCTTGCTCTATCTCCAGACCGTCAAGCACCTGACTGGTTGTCTCACGGGGTTTTGGTTCAGGAAATATTTGTGGCACCTTCCAGGGAACCGCGAGAGCGAGCAGGTTATTGCCGGAAAAACTGCGCCAATGTCCCGAAATCCGGGGCCTGGCCTTCCCCCTCCTACCACTACCCAACTTTCCCCCCATCTCTTTGGGCAACCCTCGTTGTCAGGGAGACAGGAACACAATGGGGCAGGTAGGAAGCCTGTTGCCTGGCAACGAGATGCGGGGAGGTACAGGATTGGCTGCCGAGGCCTAAAGGAGCAGGAAGGCTGAGGAGGGAAGGTGGGGAATCGGGGACACCCTGGGGGGCCCGGCGGGGAGAGAAGCAGAGACTGGACCTGGGTGAAGAGGGAAAAAAAAGACAGAAAGAAACGGAAGCTGGAGGAGAGACCTGGTGGGGCCCGGCTACCGCGTACATCTGCTCTGAGGCCGATGCCCTCCCGGAAAGCAACCAAGCAACACACACACGGAGATGTGTTTCCATAGCTGTGTTTACAGGGCGCAGGCCGGATGGGGAGCCCGACAAAGAGGGGCTCCTGGACAGCAGGGCGGGGAAAACTCTGCCGCGGGGGAGAGCCCGCGCTTCCGTCAGTCCTGGGCGCGAACCGCCGCTCGGCTCACTCCTTTTTCTAAAAAAAAATATATTTTTATTGATGTCAGAGAGGAAGGGGGAGAGAGAGAGAGACATCCACGATGAGAGAGGATCACGGATCGGCTGCCTCCTGCATGCCCCCTACGAGGCATCAGCCGGCAACCCGGGCCTGTGCCCTTGACCGGGAATGGAACCGCGACCTCCTGGTTCATGGGTTGATGCTCCCGGGCTCAAGCCTTTCTTAGTTAATGTGCATCGGCCTACATGTTCAGCTCAGACATTCCAACATCACCTCCTCCGGGAAGGCCGCCCTGGCCTGCTGGGGGGAGCACAGCGGCCCTGAACTCCCACTGCACTAGCTCATCAGTCAACGTGGCTCCTCGGCTCAGCTCCCAAGCTGCCCTGATGGAGCTTGGGCTCCCGACTCCCTCGGCAGCGCCTGGCACCTCAAAGACGCTCCGTAGCTGCAGGAGCAACCTGATGCCCCAACACCCTGGCGCTCTGCAGAGGGCTGCACCCTGCTCCCCCGTGGGGCGGAGGGGGGGTGCGGGGCGGAGTGGGGGGTGCAGACTGCCCAGGCAGCAGGAGATGGCACATGGGGGGAGGGAGGGCTGGGAGAGGAAGCGAGTCACAGCCAACCAGGAAGCATCCCCACCCAACAGGAAGCAGGTGGGGGGCTGGGCAGAGCTTCCGGAGATGGGCCGGGAGGGGAGGGCCGGGCCCTCAGCTGGCCTGGCCGCGGGTCCGGCCCTGGATCCTGCTCAGCCTCAGCCCATGGGAGTGAGGGGGGCTGCAGGGGGCCTCCGAGGGGGGCTGCAGGGGGGCTCCGTAGCCTGCAGGGAGGTGTCGGCTGCTCCTCTCCACCACTCTAACCAGAGGCCCCAGGGGCGTGTTAGGAAGTGATGTGATCGCTTTGTGGTTTCCAAGGCGAGACAGCCACAGGGCCCCCGTCAGGACAGCTGAGCGGCTTTGCGGGGAGGCGGGAGGGCTGGGGAGACACCGTGGGAGGTGTTTGGCGGGGACAGGTTGGAGCAATCGGAGGAATGGCGCCTCGGGCTGGTGGAGGCTGGGAAGCCGGGGTAGAAGGCTGGGGAGTGCAGGAGGCCTGACCCCGTTGCTGCTCCGGCCCACCCCCCGCCCCGGCCGGCGTGGCTCAGCGGTTGAATGTTGACCTAGGAACCAGGAGGTCACGGTTCGATTCCCGGTCAGGGCACAGGCCCGGGTGGCGGGCTCCATCCCCAGTGGTGGGCGTGCAGGAGGCAGCCGATCTGTGATTCTCTCTCATGGTGGATGTTTCTCTCTCCCTCTCCCTCTCCCTCCCTCTCTGACATCAACAAAAAGAAAGGGAACCTGGCCCACTGCTCAGCATCTCCCCCCAGCAGGAAGCTCTGGGTCCCACGGGGACAGGGGCATGTCTGGTGCCCACGGGTCTCTGTCCCCGGAGCAGAGGAGGGGCCGGAGCCGTAGGGCACGGGGGCAGCCAGCACCTTCCCCGGAGGCCTCCTTCAGGCCCGTGGTTTCAGCAGGCTCCGTGCTGGACAGCTCCCAGCTCGCAGGCGCCAGGGCGCCAGGGCGCCAGGGCCCAGGCTGGCGCTGCCTTCTCACCAGGCCCTGCCAGCCAGGCTGCTGAAGGGAGAGGGAGGGGCCAGCCCCCATCCTCACCCACAGCCCCTCACCCACAGCCTCTCACTTGCCACCCATGTGTCACAGACAGAATCCATTTCCCATCCTCTCTCGAGGGACCATGCCCACCTCCCTCCCAGCCTTTCCTCCTCCCTCCTTCCCTTCGTAGCAACCAGACCCTCAGCTCCCCTGGGCCCCGTGGGGCCAGGCTTCAGCCCGTCCTTGCTGACGGGGGAACCCCCCCCCCAGTGGCTCTACCTCTGGCCACCCAGGGGTCCTCCAAGGAGTCTGCTCCCAGAGCTCTCTGCAAGCCGGCTCCACCCCCTCCCGCAGCCTCGCCAGCCCCCATGCCGCCGGGGGACTTCCCCATCCCATCCCAGCAGCCCCTGCTCCTTCCCACGCAGGTGGGCCTCCCCCTTCCTCAGCAGGGAGAGGAGGCTCTGTCACAGCCTGTCCCCCCCACGGCTCAGCCTGACCCCGAGCCTTGTGGCCCCGCCTGGAGGGTGGCCCTGTGCTCCCTGGGGCCGTGCAGGGAAGGCAGCCCCCGAGTTTGGGGGAGGACGGCCCCGTCTTTCTCAATCTGTCATCTCCCTTCCCTCTGACTCACAGTGGGGGTGGGGTGGGAGGGAGAAGTGGGAGCCCATCTCTCAGGCCAAGGGAGGTGTCACACCTGGGATGGGTTCAGGGTGGGGCTGGGGGTCTCCCTTCAGCCCAGAGCCCGGTGGCAGGCAGGCAGTAGAGCTGCAGGGCGGGGGGAGGGGCTACATCTGCATATATTTGCATAAGCGCATCTCCCAGTGCACCCTGGCTCCCATAGCCTCCCTGCTTAGGCTGGGAGTACGGGGGCCACGGAGCCCACCTGGGCCCTGGCTGAACCCCCGTTCCCTCCTCGCCGCCTGACAAAGAGGCCTCAGGCGACACCGCCTCGTCTGACAGCGTCTGACGGCCTGTCACTCACGGTTCAGGGGTGACAACTATACCCCCTCCCCCCCTCCCCCCCCTCCCTGAGACCGAGGTCCTGGGAGGGAGACAAAGATCAGAGAGAAGCCCTGGAGCCCTTTGCCTCACGGAAGAGGAGGAGGAGAGCTGGACCCCGTGAGCCCCCATCCTGCCCCGTCCCCAGGCACCCACTGCACCCCAGTGAGAGGGGCGTGCCGGGCACAGAAAGCACGGGTACAGGTCGGGGTGGGGGGGAGGGTGCGGAGCGCGCAGAAAAGACAGCAGGAGCCCGGCCGGCGTGGCCCAGGGGCTGAGCGTCGCCCTAGGAACCAGGAGGTCAGGGCTCACGCCCGAGTGGTGGGCTCGATCCCCAGGAGGGAGCGTGCAGGAGGCAGCGGATCCAGGATCCTCTCTCATCATGGATGTTTCTCTCTCTCTCCCTCTCCCTCCCCCTCTGAAACCCATAAAAACATTTTTTTAAAAAGGAAAGGAAGCAGAAGGGTTAGGACGTGCCAGTCCGGGGGGAGGGGGGGTGGCACTGTCAGGGGTTGTGAGTGAGTCAGTTCCCTACCCCCAGCTGCACCCAGCACCACGGTGCCCCACCCCTGCCGCCCAGTCCCCAAGGTCAAGGGGCCTGGCTGACTCAGCAGGTGGGCGAGGCCCCGCCCAGCTCTACACCCGGGTCCGGTCGGAACCAGTAAGGCCAAGCCTCGGGGGCTGGTGGAGAGGTTGGGAAGGGATGGGATGCTCCCAGTCACGATGGGCGGTGGTCAGGCGACCGTACACGTCTGTACAGCTCACGGCATCTTGTCTCGTGGGAGGGACGCCTCCCTGAACCCGCACACACGCAAAGGCAGGCGGGGACTTACCGGCAGCCAGCGGGGCTGCAAACTGCAAAACGCAAGCCCCCCCCCCCGCCCCCGCCCCCGCCCCCCCCGGGGAGTTGGAAGTGCCGACCCGCCAGTCCCACCCTGACCGGCCCCGCCGTCTGCTCAGCGACGTGCACGCTTTCTCGGCCGCGCTCTGACGCTGACCATGGGAGCGTCGTTAGCCATGACACAGGCAGGGCATGCTCAGTGGCTCGAGAAAACAGACCATCTGAGCAGCGTCTCATTCACTTCCAAGGCTTCCCGGGGGGGAAGGGGCAGGAGGGGAGAGACTCCCAGGCTCAGGAAGGTCAAGGTCGGCCCAAGGTCGCCTGGACCGTCTGAGAGCCTTTGGCTCTGGCACCGGCAGGAAGGGGTTACCGCGGCCCCCCCTGGCGTCTCCAGGGGCTCCTCTCCAGAAAGGCCCTCAGCCCACCGGCTGTGCGGACGACGGCGCCGGGCACGGAAGATAAGGAGCATTCTGTCCTAACTGCGGCCGAGAAACAGGGCCACTTGTTGGGGGGCCTGGACAATGAGCACAGCTGGGGCGCACTGCGGACGGGCCTGCCCCGCCGTCTCCTCTCCCACAGGCTCAGGCACCAACGCCGGGCCGGGCCGGGCCACACAAAGAAATCGGAAAGTGGGGCGGAGGGGGGGGGGGGCGCTGGGGACCCCCACACAGGCTGAGCCCCAGAGGTCACACAGCCCTGAAGAGCCAACGCCAGAACTCGAACCCAGCACATTGGAGCCGCTACAGGATCGGCCTCTCAGAATCTCTGGGACGGAGCCAGCCGTGGGCTGGGCGGGACCGGGCCGCCTGGAGACTGGGTGGGCCCAGGGCTGGGTCAGGGAGGCCAGCGGTCTGTGGACAAGCTCCCCCTCTCCCCCCTCCCCCCCCACCGGAGGCGGCCCCGGGGAGATAAGGGACCTCGGGGACAGTGCAGGCCACCGGGCAGGAGACAATCTGAGCCTCCCTCTGCCGTTATGCAGCGTCTTGCTGAGCTGGCGAAGGAGCATGTGATGGGGGGGGAGGGGGGAGGGGGCGCGAGGGAGGACCACAGATCTGTTGAGGACAGTGCGCGGAAGAGCTGGCCCGGGGCTGGACACACATGCACGTGCACACACACATGCGCACACGCAATGTGTACATATGCACACACGCACATTCACATATCAGATCCACGTGTGTGCATACCAGCACTTACATGCGTGTGTGAGCACATGTTCATGTGCGCACAAGCACGCGCGCACGCGCACACACACGGGCATGCACACACTCTGCAGGAGAGCCTCGGTTAGCAGCCGTGTTCTGGGAACTCGGTGCTTGGGGGTCAGTGCCCTGTGGCCGGCTTCGGCCTGACCCTGGCTGTCTGTCTGTGTGCTCGGAGTGAGTCCGGGTGTCTGGCCTGCACGGTAAATCCCTCAGGGACAGGCCCCACGCCCGCGTCATTCCATCTGAGCACGGCCGCCACAGCGAACACCCCGCCAGGGCTCTGGACGAAGCCTGACCGTGGACTTGACGTGGGGCTGGCCCGTGGAGCCTCCCCAGGGATGACGGCTGCTTCCTGGCCAGTCCAGGGACAGGCCCTAGCCCTGTCCGACCTCCCTGCCCTTCCTTTTCTTTAAAAACAAACAGAAACCCACTTGTATTGAGTTCAGGAGGAAGGGAGAGGGAGAGAGAGAGAGACATCAGTGATGAGAGAGAGTCATGGACCGGCTGCCTCCTGCACGCCTCACACTGGGGATCGAACCCGCAACCCGGGCCTGGGCCCTGACTGGGAATCGAACCCTGACTTCCTGGTTCATAGGTTGAGGCTCCACCACTAAGCTATTCTCCCTGCTCTGTCATCCCCATGGTCCGTGGGCCAGGCAGGCCTGAGACGGCCCCGGCAGGGACAGGGCGGCCCCAGGGCACCTCCCGCCTGGCAGGGTGGGGGGCACGCGGGAACGGCGGAAATGGGTGCTGAGGTTCCGTGCCGCTCGGGAAACTCCAGGGCTTGGTTGCCTTAGCGACGGGCGCCCAGGGTCAGCGGGGAGCAGAGGCAGCTGCAGGGCTGATGGGGGAGAAACAGGCCGCACGTCAGGCCTGGTTCTGGGGATGGACACCCAGGAGGTGACGTTCCCTGTACCTAGGCCCCCCCGCCCCCGCCCCCGCCCCCCGGAAGCAGGCCTCGCTCAGAGCAGCCCTCAGACCTCAGACGTGGACGCTGCTCCCTGGGGCCTCCTGCCACAGCCCCAGCCCCTCAGGCAGCCCCTCAGGCTGAGCAGGGGGAGAGAGTTTATGCTCCCCCCACACACACCCCCCACCCCAGGGACACCAGGCCTCTGGGGCTCTTCCAGGACAGATACCCTGAGGGTTTGCTGACCCGGCCCTTTGTATAGGCTGGGCCTGCAGTCTCCCACCCCCCCCACCCCCACCTCGCCCCAATTCTTCACGGATTATCGCGCGTCTGTGGGAGGAAGCCGGCCGACCCGGCGTGTGGCAGATTCGGGTTATAAACGCTCCCCGACAGAGCGTGGTGTCAGCCTCGCAGAGCGTGTGAGCTCAGACGCAGCCTGAAATAGCAGCCGGCGTGGAAACCCACCTGCGGAACCCGCAGGCGCCCCAGAAAGCAGAGGCAGGCCCAGGCCGGGCCCGCGGAGAGGGCCGCCGGCTCTCCCCCAGCTTTCCCACGTCTGCAGCTGCCTTGGGTGAACGTTTGAGCGGTGGTCTTCACCTCAGAGAAAAGCTCCGAGTTTCCTGCAAGGAACCCGCCCCGCCCCCGCCACCCCGAACCATTTCTGAGTTTACTGACACGGTGAGTCGTGGGCCGGCTGCCTCCTGCACGGTGTGTGTTGATGTGCCACAAGGCAGCGCATCCTACGGACATCCCGCTCCCTTCCCAGCAGAAAATGGCACGGCACGGCCGGCGTGGCTCCGTGGTTGAGCGTTGACCTGTGAGTCAGGAGGTCACGGTTCGATTCCCGGTCGGGGCTGTGGGCTCCATCCCCAGTGTGGGACGAGCAGGAGGCAGCCGATGCATGATGCTCTCTCATCATGGATGTTTCTCTCTCTCTCCCTTCCTCTCTGACATCAATAAAAATATATTAAGCCCTAGGCGGTTTGGCTCAGTGGCTAGAGCGTCCACCTTCGGACCGAAGGGTCTTGGGTTTGATGCCGGTCAAGGGCACATGCCAGGGTTGCTGGCTTGATCCCCAGGGTGGGGGGGGGGGGCATGCAGGAGGCAGCCGATCAAGGATTCTCGTCCCTGATGTTTCTATCTCTCCCTCTCCTGCTCCCTTCTTCGCCGAAATCAATAAAACATTGTTTTAAATACATATATACATTAGAGAGAGAGAGAGAGAGATCCGTTGGAGCCTGGAGAGCTACATCCCTGTGCTGGCACCTGGGGCACATGATGTCATTTGCACACACAGTAGGTCCACATTGCTGGTTCACACAGACCAAATGGAACCCGGGGACGCCTCTGAGTAACGGGTGGCAGAGCCCTGCGCTGGGCGGCTCACCTGTCCCTGACGGGCAGGGAGCCCCACGAATCTCAGCAGGTCGGCGCCCCTCGGACCCAGCCCGTGCCCTCGAGTCAGGGGGGGGGGGCAGCCCGGTCGGGGAAAACAACAGCGGCTCCCGTGCCAACAGAAGCTGGCCCCCCGCGGGCAGGGTGGGGTGCTGGTCAGTTTCCCAGAGACAGGCAGGAAGGGCAGGGCGGGTACCCGTGTCCAACCACCACCCCGTCACGATCCTAATCGGTCACGATCCTAATCGAGCCCCGTGAGCAGCCGCTGGTCACCTCCCGCCTTCCCGCGGCCGGGGTGGGGGTGGGGACTAGGGAGGGAGGTCACCCACTGCGGTCTGGGGAAGGCAAGGGAGGGGCGCGGAGGAGGGAGCCCCATCACGGGATTCGCACATGAGCGGCCTTAGAGACCACGCGTGTAGGGTTCCAGCGACAGGGAACCGCGGGGGAACATCACAACACAGCACAGCACACACGTGTGCATAGCACACACGTGTGCACACGCACCCGCCCGGAAAGAGAGAGAACGTGATGGAGAGGCGACCGGCCTTGCTTCTCGCATCGGAGTCATGCTTTCCTCCCTCTCCCTCTCCTCCCCCCTCTCTCTCCCCCCCCCCTTCCTCTCTGAGATCAATAAGAATATGTTTAAAAATAAATAAACAAAAACGGCCGTGAAACGCTTTGCGGATCCCGAGGCCGCCTGGTGACAGAGCCTGATGCTTCCCACAGAGGCGGCTCAGTGCCCGCCGCGCCCGCCGGGGAGCCTGCCCGCCCTGGGAAGAAGGGCCCCTCTGTTCCCGTGGCCTCGAGAATGCACGTCCCCGGGGCGGCGTGGGCCCCGTGCCCGCTGCTGGCAGCCGCCCTCGCACGGCACAAGGAAAACTGTGTCTCCGGGGCCTGGAGGGAAGCTGCCAAGATCAGGGTCAGTGTCTCCCCAGAGGGCGGGAGGGACAGAGGCCCGGCGACACCAGAGCCCGCCCCTCTGGCTTCGAGAGTGGCGCTCACCAAGGCGTCCGCCGGGCAGTGGCACTCGATGGCGTGCCGGTCACTGAGGTCACTGACGTACGGTACCTTTTAAGCAACACACGTTGAGCCCGGCCGGCGGGGCTCCGCGGCTGAGCGTCGACTTATGAACCGGGAGGTCACGGTTCGATTCCCGGTCCAGGGCACAGGCCCGGGGTGCGGGCTGGATCCCCAGTGTGGGGGGCGCAGGAGGCAGCCGATCCATGGTTCTCTCTCATCACGGATGTTTCTCTTCTCTCCCTCTCCCTTCCTCGCTGAAGTCAGTAAGAAATAGCTGTACGTTTTTAAAAAGAATGCTGATGTTTGGCTGGGAGGGTGGTGGTTAGTTGGAGCTGGAACCAAAATCAAGAACAAGAGGATTTTTGCTCTGGCCCGGTAGCTCAGACGTCAGGTGGTGGATTCAATTCCTGGACAGGGCACATAACAAGAATCCACCAGTGCATGGTAAATAACTGGGACAACATACTACTGTTTCCTCTCTGACCTGTTGTCGTTTTCATCAACTTAAAAAAAAAAAAAAGAAGAATTTTTTTTATACACCCAGCACGCTGGGAGCAAACGCAGAGCCAGGAACACTGGTCCGGCTCTCCCGCCCGCGCCCCCCCAACCTGCTCAGCGACCCCACCACCACCCCCACCCGCCTGGCCAGCGATTGGCCCCCAGCCCCGGCGGAGAAGGACGGACGGACCATGCGCTGGCCTCTTCCAGCCCAAAGATGCGCACAGGGCGGGGACCTCTGGCTTTTGCTGGGCAATTGCTCCCTCTGGTGGCGGCCACGGGAAGTGCATGCCGTGCAGACAAAGGGGGACCGGCTGGGCTCCCTCTCCCAGCATCCCTCCTCCTGCCTTTACTGGGCCCCCCAGGCCGCAGCCCTGGTCCCTGCAGCACCCCCCCTGGTCCCCAGGGGTTCCTAAACGGACACACCCTCCCCGGGGAGCGGCAGCCAGCGGCTCCCTCTGCACAGGCACAGCCCTCGGGGTCTCTGGGCCACAGCGGAGGGTCACCCCCTCACGACCCGGAAACGGGCTCTCCTCTCCTCGTCCGCAAAGCCGGCTCTGCCCAGGGGCCCGCAGTCCCCACCCACAGGGGCTGAGTCTGCGGCGGGTGGGACCGTCGCTGTGGAGGGGGGTTTGTGCCCGGGCACCCATGTGCCACCTCCATCCTCTCTCTCTGGACCGGGTCTCCCCACCCAGATCCCTCCCGGGTCCTTTTCACAGGATGTTCTCGCAGATTTAAAATAAATATATTTCTTATTGCTTTCAGAGAGGGAGAGAGAGAGAGAAACATCCATGGTGAGAGAGAATCCTGGATCGGCTGCCTCCTGCACGCCCCACACTGGGGATGGAGCCCGTAACCCGGGCCTGTGCCCTGACCGGGAATCGAACCGTGACCTCCTGGTTCCTAGGTCGACGCTCAGCCATGGAGCCACAACGGCCAGGCTCTCGCTGGTTCTTGAATGGCCGGCCCCGGGCAGAGCCAGGCCCGGTGACCCCTGCCCCTGCTGCCAGCCGCCCGGCCCCCCACTCCCCTCTCCCCATCTTGGCCTCACTTTCGGAAACACCTTTTTCCTGCCCGCGGCCACAGTGCTTCCTGGACAGGAAGGGGCCTTTGACTCCGGAGGGCTATTCAGAGCCTTGGCCCGGCCTCTCCTCCCAGGCCTCACGGAGGTCGGTGCCCGGGGCTGGCCCGGGAAGGATGCCCCGGACGTGATTTCAGAGAGAGGGAGAGAGACACATCCATGATGAGAGAGAATCACGGACCGGCTGCCTCCTGCACGCCCCCTACTGGGGATCGAGCCCGCCACCTGGGCCTGTGCCCTTGACTGGGAATCGAACCCGGGACCCTTCAGTCCATAGGCTGATGTTCTGTCCACGGAGCCAAACCAGCTAGGGCCTCTCTCATCATGGATGTTTCTCTCTCTCTCCTTTCCTCTCTGAAATCAATATATACAGAATATATATTTATTTATTTATTTACTTATTTTTTATTATTATTATTATTATTATTATTTTATTTTTTTAATAAAGCGAGGGACTTGACATCCCGGTGTCTCTCTCCCGGGGCTCCCTCGGGCTCTGCTCGGCACTAGCCCAGCCCAGGCGCAGCACCGGGGTCTGCACGAGGCATATGGCAGCAAACAGAGCAGGCGGTTCGGGCCACGGGCCACTGAGCACAGCTCTTCCCGGCTGAGATGCCAGGTGTCCGGGCGGACCCCCCGTGGGGACCCACTGCCATGGAGATGCCACCCCACCACCCCCACCCCCAGCCCCAGCCCCACCCCACCCCCAACCCCCTCAACCCCCACCCGAACCCCCACCCTTCCCATCCCCCCACCCCACCCCCACCCTTCCCAGCCCCCCCACGCCCACCCCAAGGCCTGTATCTTGGCTCATGGGCTGAGCTCATCATTTCACAACCCCCACCTTCCCGGGTGCTTTGCGGCGGCCACATCTGCGGCCGGCTCTAGGTCCATGGCCCTGGAAGCCGCCTTGGGCCAGGTACTGAGCCGGTTTTGCCAGACAAACGCCTGGGCCGCCCGCTGCCCCTCCCCCTCCAAGGGGGCTCAGTCTGGACTCAGCCGGGCCCGAGGGACCTCGTGTCTCCGCCCGTCTGACCCTCAGGCAGCAAAGCTCTGCAAACACCCTCCTTGGGGAGAAATCCACCCAGAAGCACGGTCTGCAGGGCGGGCGGGGGGTGGTGTGTGAATGTTGGCGACACCCTCGTCTTTGTCCGGTGACGGCGCCCAGCCTGCGTGTGCCCCCAAAGGACCACGTGCAGCGGAAGCCAGGGGCGTCCAGGTCAGGGTGAGGGTGACGGCGAATGTCAGCTCTGTGCCCCATGGTTTGGGACACCCCCCACCCCCGGGTGCCCCTCACGAGACTGTGGCGTCGGCATCATTGTACCCATTTTACAGGTGAGGAAACTGAGGCTCGGGCGGTTGCCCAAATGAGGCTTCACAGAGGGTCCAGGAAGCAAGGAGGCGCCTGTGAGCAAGCCAGGGAGATGTGAGCCGGAGGGACTCCACGGGGAGAGGAGGGATCGGACATGCATTCCTGCCTGTCGGTCAGCTTAGGGACAAACCCTTCCCTGTCCCCCCACCCCAACCCCCCAGGCACCGACCGGCTGCCAGGCCCCTGCTTGGCCGGTCCAGAGGCAAGTCCGGCCGCGTGTGGCCTGCGGGCGCCTCTCTGCCCCGGGCGGCCCCTCCTGACCGTATCAGCACGCCAGCCCCGAGGCATCTGGCCCGGCTCAGCCTTCCCCAACACAGAGGCCTTTGTCTGGGACGGACGGGGCCACGGGAGTGTCACGGTCGCCGTGGCCAGCTCGGCGCGGCCTTCCCGCCCCCTCCCCACAGCCACCCCAACCCGTGGTCACTTCTGGGGGCTCCCCAGTGGCCTCGGCTTTCCTCTCAGGCCGTGGCTGGTGGGAGGGAGTTGGGAGGGTGACTCAGGGGTGCGACGTGGCCTTAGCAGACGGGCCTCCCCGTGAGGAGAGGGGCCACGAGGGATGGGAGAGAGAGGCCTGGACGCCCCAGGAGGTGCGCACACGGGGAGGGGACAGCTTACGAGGCCCAGACCCCGCGGCCCAGCCAGCGCCCGACGGGCGGGGCGGCCAGCCCGACACCGGCCCAGTTCCCGCACGACTTCTAGTCTCGACTCGGAGGACAACACGCCCGCACCACGGCTCCGACTCCTGCGATCAGCCCCGTGACGAGGCGGGGACGGGCTCTGACAGAGCTTTCACGAAAAGGCAAATCCGAAGGTCGCGGCAACACCAACGCAAGAGCAGCATGAAGGATAGACACACGTCCGTCTGCAGTCAGTGTCTGAGCGTCGTCGACCTAGGAACCAGGAGGTCAGGGTTCGATTCCCGGTCAGGGCACGTGCCCGGGTTGTGGGTTTGATTCCCAGGAGGGGGCGTGCAGGAGGCAGCCGATCCGTGATGCTCTCTCATCATCGATGTTTCTCTCTCTCTCTCCCTTCCTGTCTGAAGTCAATAAGAATATATATATATTTAAAATTAACTAGCCTGCCCTCACCGGTGTGGCTCAGTGGATAGAGCGTCGGCTTGCGGACTGAAAGGTCCCGGGTTCGATTCTGGTCAAGGGCATGGACCTCGGTTGCGGGCACATCCCCAGTAGGGGGTGTGCAGGAGGCAGCTGATGGATGTTTCTAATGCTCTCTCCCTCTCCCTTCCTCTCTGTAAAAAAATCAATAAAATGTATTTTAAAAAACGAAGTCGAGCAGATGGGTGGGGACAGCGGGGTGGGCCGCCCAGGCCGTGCGTAAGGAGCGGAGCCACCTCCGTGAGCAGGTCGGCCTGGCCTGCATCTCAGCCCGCCCGCCCGCCTCCCTTCGCGTCCCCAGGTCATAGGAAGCCGAGAGGGAAAATCCCAGGGCTCTCCGAGGGGAGGAACTGGCCGGAGTCGGCGTCCCCGGAGGCGGGGGACCAGATTCGAACCCAGAGGCTGTTTCCAGAAGAGGGTGGTTCCCTCGTGAGACGTAGTTGGCGGTTTCTAAGTGGAAGGAGAAACGAAAAGTGCTTTCTGGCTCCGCGGTGGAGCGTCGACCTAGGAACCAGGAAGGAGGTCAGGGTTCGAGGCCCGGTCAGGGCACGTCCCCGGGTTGCGGGCTCCATCCCCAGTGAGGGGCGTGCGCAGGGGGCAGCCCATTCTCATCCCTGATGTCTCTCTGCCTCTCTCCCCTCTCCCGTTCTCTCTGACATCAATAAAAATGAAATAAAAGTGGTTTTAATTATGGCTTTGTGACAAGGGGCCAGGAAGAGGCCCGGGCCGCCAAGTATTGCCACATTTCTCAGTTCTCCGCGTTCCCAGGCCGGGCTGTGGTTGGTCCCATCACACCCCCCCACACACACACAGCCCTCCTCACCCCTCCCCTGCCAACGGACACGTCACCTCTGGACGCGCCGGGAGAGGGCACGCAGAGTGCCGGGAGGGCTGGGCCGGGAGGGCTGGGCTGGGAGGGGCCCAGCTGCATGGCTCTGAGCCCATCCGTCCCTCCGTGAAGGCCCAGCAGGGTGGGAGGGGAAACCGTCTCTGGTCTCGGACATTCTAGCGTGTCTGAAGGCCAAACCCTTTAAGAACTCAAACGGACTTTTAAATATATATATATATATATATATATATATATATATATATATATATATATATATAATTTTGTTATGGACTCCAGAGAGGAAGGGAGAGGGAGAGAGAGAAGCATCCATGAAGGAGAGAGAATCACGGATCGGCTGCCTCCTGCACGCCCCCTACTGGGGATGGAGCCCGAAACCCGGGCGTGTGCCCCTGACCCTGACCGGGAATCGAACCCTGACCTCCTGGTTCCTAGGTCGACGATGCTCAGCCACTGAGCCACGCCGTCCGGGCCCTGAGCTCTTGTAAATACCGCCTGGCGCGTCGCGGCGGCGGCGGGGCCCGAAGACCTTTGAAAGAAGAGAAGCAGCGGCTCGGACGGGGAAAGGGGAACGAAGGGACAGATTTTCAACCGCGGACCAGAGGCGCTTCTCCCAGGCGCGCGATCCCTCCGGAGGGGCCGGGTTAGGGCGGAAGGAAAGACGGTTCCTGTTTTCGGCTCCGCGGGCTCCCCAAGGAGATCCCAGAAAAGGCCCCAAGGCTTCGGCAGCTCCCCCACGTGTGGGCCAATCAGCCTCATGACGGACCGGGCTTTTCAGGGGGAAAAGGGACGGAGCCCACTCACACGTGCGTGCCGAACAGCGAGCCCACGGCACCTGCACGGGATGGGGGGCCTCTAGGTGGTACTTGGATCCACGCGACCCCCCCCCCCATTTTATTCATTCGGCAGACATTTACAAAAGCGCCTACTGTGTGCGGGGCACTGCACCCAGTCAGAGAGGGTCTCTGGCTGGAAGGCAAGGAAATGAGGCCCACGCACAAGCACCCCAACGCACGTCTAAACAGACACAGAGGAGACGGTGGCCCCGGCCGGCGTGGCCCCGTGGTGGAGCGCCCACCTGTGAACCAGGAGGTCACGGCTCCATTCCCGGTCGGGGTCGGGGGCTCCATCCCCCCAGTGTGGGGCGTGCTGGAGGCCGCCGGTGTGCATGATTCTCTCTCATCATGGATGTTTCCATCTGTTTCCCTTCCTCTCTGAAATCCATGTAATTTTTTTTTAAAAGAGGAAGAACGTGAAGCCTGCGCCGAGGGTGCTCCTGGGGGGGCGGGTTGGTGGGGGGGGCTGCTCCCTCCTAGCCTGGGAGGCTCAGGAAATCGGCCCCCTGGGACCGGAGCTTCTGGCCTCCCCGCCAGGGCCCCTCCCCCGCTCCTGGCAGCTCCGTTTTACAGAAGTGAAAACAAAGGCAGGAGTGGTGAGGCATCCTGGGCAGCACACAGGCCGTTACACGCGGACAGCCAACTTCCCCCAGAAGCCCAAGAGGGGCGCCGGCTCCCCACCCACGAGCGGCTCTGAGGGGAAGGAGAACACAACCTCCAGGTCACAGCCAGGCCCTTCCTCCGTTCCCAACCGGATTCCAAGCGGCAGCCCTGGCCGGTTAGGCTCCGTGGATAGAGCATCCGCCCGTGGACTGCAGGGTCCCGGGTTCAATCCCCAGCAAGAGGGCTGGTACCGCCGTTGCAGGCTCCTCCCTCCCCGGCCAGGCCCTGGTCCCCGGGCATGTGCCGGAGGCAACCAATGGATGCGTCTCTCTCACATCGATGTCTCTCTCTCTCTCTCTCTCTCCCTCCCTCCCACCTCCTGAGGTTTAACAACAAAACATTCGTGCGCCCCCAGGGAGGGCTCTTTGTGCGAGTCCCCTGCGCGCCTGTGAGTTGCGGGGCGGGGGAGGGGGGGTGACGGGGGGAGGGGAGCCCCATGTAGCGGGAACGCGCCGCCACGAGAGGAAAACGCAGGCAACACTGAGCCTCTCGGCCTCGGATTTGAACGGATTTGAACGGGCCAATGGCCTCCCAATGGCTGAAACAGGAAGCCAGATAACAGCAGGCGGTGCGGGCGATGCGCGCTTCCCCAGAGCCGGCGCCAGCTGCGCCCCCGCCGCGCGGACAAAGTCCCGTGGACCCAGCAGCCGACTTCCCTGTGCCGGGCTGGGGCTGGGAGTGTGTGTGTGTGGGGGGGGGGGGACAGGGCACCCTCCCTGCTGGGGGACATCACCCCTGGACAGCGCCCCTACCGCCCCCTCCTCGCACCCTCCCCTCTGCGCCCGCAGCAGACCCGGCTGCGGCTCGATCCCGTGGCTGGTGTCTGTCCGCTCTGAGGACAGAACCCCGAGAGCCCTCGGGGGGGGGGGGGCTCCCGGCGGCGATCCTCCGACCTCTCCCGCCGCCTCCAGGGTGTCCCCCGGGATCGCGTTCTCTGGACGCGCGCCAACGAGCGCGGCGCGGGGAGACGCGGGGGGAGGGGGGACTCTGGTCACAGATACCCTGCCCCGGCGGTTCCGTTCCGCGCGCCCCGCGGGGATGCGAGGAGCCCTGGGTGCCCCTGACGGTGGGGTCTCCACGCGCTTGAAGTGGCAGATATTCCCAGGAAGGGAAACTGAGGCTCAGAAGGTGGGAGTTGGCTCCTCTGGTGAGTCAGTCCCCGGATGGGACGCGCAGCCTCGTAGGGAAGACGGGACCCAACTTCCCGGGCAGCCGCTCCCCTCGTGTGATCCCAGCGACCCTGCCGGGCCGGGCTTCCCCGGGCAGCGAGCGCACCTCCCGGGACTGGCCCCAGCCCCCCGAGACCTGCCGGCCGAGTCCCGCTCAGTGCCCACCCTCCGGCCCCCGGTCCCGCGACCCCCTGGCCCGACAGCCCGGCGCAGGCTACTCACCGGCGCGCGCGCGCTCGGGTCCCGGAGTCCGCGCCGCGGCCGCGCACAGCCGCGCATCCCGGGCAGCACCGGCCCTGGTCCCCCCCGGCCTCGCGGAGAAAGTTCCTGGCGGCCGCGGGCGGGGGTTCCTCGCGCTCGCACTCGGGGCCGTCGGCCCGGCCCACAAGCGGAGGGAGGCGCGTCCAGAACAAAGTGCGTCCCCTCGCGCCGGGCGGGGCGGAGCCTGGTGACCCGCTGCCCCGGGCGCGCGCCGCGGCCCCTGCGCGCCTGGACCGCCCCCCCCGCCCCGCCCCGCCCGGCGGCCTCCCGCGCGGTGCCCGCCGAGCTCGCCCAGGGGCGGAGGCCCAGGTCCGAGCAGAAGGGGCCGCGGCAAAGCCAACCCCGGCCCTTTCCGCCGGCGCTTCCCGCCCCGCCTCCCGGGCGCGGAGAGGCGGGGCGGGGGGCGCGCTGGGCCCCAGGCGGCGCAGCGGAAGCCCGAGCACAATCGACCCTTTCCTGCGCCCCGACCCGCCGCCGCCGCCCGCACGCGTCCTCGGGCCGCTCAGTGGGCGAAGGGGCCGGAGAACGGGCTGCGGGCCAGGTCGCCGCGCCTGGTCCCGCCCCCTCTGCTCCGGGCGCCCCCTCTCCGAGCCGGGGGACCGGGTCCGAGCAGAACGGAGGCCCCAGAAGTGCGGGCTATAGTAGTTGCTCAGTAAAATGCGTGACTTCTTCCCATTTCCTGACTCGGCCTCCGCCCCTCCCCCTTAAAGGGCCGTGCGGGGGGAGGGGGTGTAAAGAAGGGGATAGGGGGGCCTTCCGGGATCGCCAGGGGGAGAGGGACCCCGCAGATTGCTCTCCCTGACAACCTTGAGGCTGATTCATGTTGGGGGGGGGGGGGCGGGGGTTGGAGGTGGGGGCGCCGAAATGGGAAACGCAAAAAGCCTGCAGGACTGGCGGACGGAGCACCCCGGGGTCCTGCCTGAGCCCCCCCACCCCCACCCCGCCACATCCAGTCTGTCAGGTCACGGTGACTGTGGACCCAGGGTCCCCGCCCACACTGGGAATGTGGGGACAATGCCCTTCTCCCCTCCCCCCAACCGGAAGGAGAGCCCAGGCCACGGCGCTGTAAGGGTTAAGTCTCTCCCACGCGGGAAGGGCTGGGCACACAAGCCCTCCTTGCCCTGCTCCAGGGGTCCCCCAGGACGAGCCACGGTGGCATGTGGACAGGGTGGGGGGCAGGGGATAAAGGCCAGTGTGGTTGGGGGGGGGGCAGGGCGGGGTGCAGGCTCCTGGAACAGGGCGGACTGGCCCCAGCAGCAGAGAGAAGCCAGACAGTGGCCGGGGCTGCGGGGTAGGAGCAGGGCCCCCTGCCCATCCCAGGAGCCGGGCCAAGTGGCTCCTCTGTGAGCGGCTTTTCATCCAAACCCAGGATGACTCAGGGGCTCTGAATCAAGCAAATGGATTTTCCTGAAAATGGCCAACGATAAGAGGTAGAGAGAGGCCGGGGCCTGGTGTGGGGAGAGCAGGGTGGAGGCGGCCGGGGACCGGGAAGGGGATGGGACCCTGGCCACTCACCATGGCCCCCACCCCAAACCCCACCCCAGCACCTAGAGGGTGGCCTCCAAGCCCTGCTGACCTTCCCGAGGAGACTCCTTAGCACTCAGTAGCTCCCCTGTTCCCCTCCTGTACCCCCAGCCCAGAGCCAGTCCCCAGTGGGGGCCGGAGATGGGTAACAAGAGCATTAACGCCAGCGTGGCGAATGAGTTTTAAAGCATGACCTGTGAACCAGGAGGTCACCGTTCCATTCCCGGTCGGGGCACAGGCCCGGGGTTGTGGGCTTGACCCCCGCCGCCCCGTGAGGGGTGTGCAGGAGGCAGCCGATCGGTGATTCTCTCTCATCATTGATGTTTCTCTCTCTCTCCCTTCCTCCACAGGAAATCGATACAAATGTTTTAAAAAGTAACAACGACAACCATCAGCTCCGCAGCCTGTGGTCCCCATAGCCTGAGCTCAGGCAGGCCTGGCTGGAGGTGAGCTTTGGGGGCCCCAGGTGAGCTTCGGGGGCCCCAGGAAGCTTAGGGAGTGACCTGTCCCAGCCCCGCCTCGTTTCCTGGAGATCCCTGGCCTGTTCTGATTTGTCTGGGCACGTGGGGGCGGGGGCTCTGGCTGGACTTTGGAGATTGGCGCCCTCAGCGCTCCCTCCCGGGACCCCGTCCTCCCTCGAGTGTGAGGCCTTGGCAGGATGTGCGGACAGCACTTAGCCTTCCCCCCACCGCCCCCCCCCCCAGCATTTAAAATGCCACTCGAGCTGCGGAGGCGGAGTCCGACGGAGCGCCAGCCTCCGCTCCGGGCACAGGGCACAGTGGAAATTCACCGGGCATCCACGCCGTGGCTCGGCTGCTCCCTGCAATGCGTCACCTCAGTTTGCTCATCAGCGAAGGGGGGGTGTGGACGCCCAGGGGACAGCCGTCACCACCCGGCAAGGCTCGGGGGAGCACCCCGTGAGTGAGGTCATGGAGCAGCAAGCGGAGGTCTGTGCCAGCTCAGGCAGAGGGCACCAGCTCCCGTCCCGGCCCCTCCTCCCCACCCTCGTCACGGGCACCCTGGCTCTGGGCTCCGTGCTGGAAAACCCACGACGGAGAGCTGGAAGGCCCACCGTCCACAAATAACCTTGTCCTTCCTTGTTTAAATGGATTTTGATTGATTTCAAGAGAGGAAGGGAGAGGCAGAAACATGGATGAGAGAGAATCATTGATCGGCTGCCCCCTACGGGGGATCGAACCCGCAACCCGGGCACGTGCCCTGACCAGGAATCGAACCGGGGACCCTTCAGGCCCCCGCTCTATCCACTGAGCCACACCAGCCAGGGCTCACCTTTGTCCTTTCTCACTTGACTCGTTACCCAGTAAGCCGGGGTCCCCATCGAGGCCACTCTGGCCCCGAATGGGCCCCAGGCTCCCCCCACCCCCCACCCACCCCCCCGTAAGGAGGGCGGTCCTTGCTGATTGCTGGAGTCTAAGGGGAGCCGAGAGGAAGTCTGTGGGGAACGGGCTGGTGCAGTAATGAGTGTTTTATGAGCGAGCGAGTCCTTGCCTTATCGGGAAGGACTTAGCCTTCTTCCCCCCCCTCCCCCCCAGCATTTAAAATGCCAATCCTCCCTCCCTCTCTCCGTTACCAGCAAGGAGATGCGCCAAAAGCCGTGAGTGTTTTTCCAAAGATGGCTTTTGAAGAGGAGTTGCTTGCTTCTCCGAGGAAGGGGTGGGGGTGGGGAGAGGTGGGGTTGGCGGGGACCGGGGACTGGCTGTCCCCGTTAGGAAGCGGGCTCGGACGTGCCGCGCTGGGGAAGGGACCCGTGGTCTGCACTGGCCAATTATTCAACCCACGGGGTCCTGGCGGCAGCCCTAGGCACCGGGTACCGCGTGGATGCCCAGTTTACAGGCGGAGAAATCGAGGCCACCGTTGCTGGGAACTCCCAGCTGGTACCTGCTGGAGCCGAGATTTTTTTTTTTAATCTCTCTCTCTTTAAAAATGGATTAATAAATGTATTCTTAATTGATTTCAGAGAGGAAGGGAGAGGGAGAGAGAGAGAAACATCCATGATGAGGACCACTGTCCGGCTGCCTCCTGCACGCCCCCGCCTGTGGACCGAGCCTCCAACCCCAGGCATGTGCTCTCCATGACCGGAAACCGTCCCTGCGTTCCGTGTCCAGCGCCAGGGAAGGGGGCTCCGGCCGCCCTGTGGGCCGGGGGAAGGGCTCTGTCCCCCTCTGCCCCTGTGGGCCCTGGGGTGTGCGGTGACTGACAGGCCGGCTGCATGCGGCAGCTTCTCCCCATGTGCCTGGCCACGGCAGCTGCCCCAAGGGGCTCACACCTGTTGCCTAGATCAGCTGTTGTAACCCCCTCCTGGGAAAGCAGGCCAGGTGCCCGGGCTTGGCCCAGGTCCTCCTTTCCAAAGGCAGGTGGGAAGGTGTGGCGTCTGCCCATCACAGCAGCAGCATCTGGAGGGCTGCCTGGAGGAGGCGGGCCTGGAGTCTCTGCTACCGACTGGACCCACCTTCCAGGCTCCCGATGGTTCTCTGGTCTCTCCACCATCACATGGGGAGGGGGGAGCGGGAGCAGAGAAGCAAGGAGAGCAGCAGGCCTCTTGAATGGGGATTCCCTCCCCTCCAGCTGTCCTAGGAGGTGGGGACGCTGTGCCCCCCCCCCTCCCCCGAGGACCAGGACCAGGGCTGGGAGATGGCTGAGCCTGGAAATGAGAGCAGAACTCGCTCTGTGTGGCCGCCCGGGGAGAATTCCATTCCCCGCCGCCGAGCCTGCCTGCGTGGGGCGTGGACTGGCCGGCACCGTGGGAGCGCGGGGCCGCGGAGCCAACCCAGAAACCCAGGTCTCTGAGGAAATGTCAACGAGGCAAATCCGAGCCACACGGCCTCTGACATCCAGACCTGCACGATGCATCCCACGTGCCAACCCACATCAAACCTCCCAGCCGAGAACCAGATGGGGGACTTGGCATCCGCGGCGTCTGGGAGCGTACCCACGCCCACGCGTCTCGGCCTTTCCCCACCCCCCCTCGCCTCTCTCAGGGCCAGGCGGCCTGAACCTCTTGGCTCCGAGCGGGGGCCCAGGCCTCGATGGGAGGAGCACTCGGCTCAGCGTCAGCCCGGGGCGGGGCCTGGAGAGCGCGCGCAAAGCCGGGCGCGGCGCACGGCTGACCCCTTGCGGGACGCTTTGCTCTCTGCAGCCCCAGGTTTGGAAAGGACGGTTGGAAAAACCTCGCAATCCATTGGGAGGGCTGAACCCCAGCTCAGAATCCCCTCATGTGGGGTCTGGAGCCCCTTTCTAATATATATGTATATTTTTTATTGATTTCAGAGAGGAAGGGAGAGAGAGAGAAACAGCAATGATGAGAGGGGATCAGGGATCGGCTGCCTCTTGCACGCCCCACACTGAGGATCGAGCCCCCAACCGGGGCATGCGCCCTGACCGGGAATCCAACCGTGACCTCCAGGTTCATAGGTCTATGCTCAACCCCTGGGCCACACCGGCCGGGCCGCAACCCACCGATTTCAATGTTAACCTTACCCCAAAAACGCCTGGACAGAAACACCCCGAACAATCTGAGCAAACATCTGGGCACCCGGTGGCCCCAGTCAAGTTGACGCATGAAGTGTAACCCTCCCCCTGCGAACACCTTGCACTTGAGGAAGTAAATCAGCCCCGATACAGCAGACATTCCTGTGTTGGGTTCCGTCCGCTGACCAGGGTAAACCCCAGATCCACGCGAGAGCAACAGGCAAGACTGTTGTCGTGTTCAGCTGCTAAGTTTGGGGCGATTTCTAGCAACCGATTCCTGGCCCATTCGATGCCTGACCCCCGCATGACCCGCCCCTTTGCACAGGTAACGACTTCCTACCGCGGGGATTCCCGCCCTGAGGCTGCGGGGACGTGTCATTCACAACTTCACCAGCAGGTGGCAGCTCTGCTCCTGCTTCTTTGCAAACTAGGAGATGAATTTTTAAAAATTTTAAAAAATACATATATATTTTATTGATTTTTTACAGAGAGGAAGGGAGAGTTAGAAACATCGATGAGAGAGAAACATCAATAAGCTGCCTCCTGCACACCCCCCACTGGGGATGTGCCCACAACCCAGGTACATGCCCTTGACCGGAATCGAACCTGGGACCCTTGAGTCCGCAGGCCGATGCTCTATCCACTGAGCCAAACTGTTTAGGACAGTTTATTTATTTTTTAAAGTATATTTTTATTTCAGAGATGAACAGGGAGGGGAGAGAGAGAAACATCAATGAGAGAGAGAATCATTAACTGGCTGCCTCCTGCACGTCCCCTACTGGGGATCGAGCCCGCAAGCCAGGCATGTGCCCTTGACGGGAATCAAACCCGGGACCCTTCAGGCTGCAGGCAGACGCTCTGTCCACTGAGCCACACCAGCCAGGGCGAGATGAGTTTATTCATAAAATATTACCGAAACACCTACCCCGTGGGGGGCACTTTGTGAGCTGCAAGAAGCGCAGGCTGCTCTGTCTTGACTTGTCTTTGGACCCAAAGTCCCCAGTCCTTCCTCTGATCTTGGAGTCTAACTTCTCGCCATCCGCCTGGCTGGATCGGAAGTGGCCAAGGCGTGGCCTGAGGCCAGCATTTTCCATCTGCTTCCCTGCCCTGACCCTCTGCTGTCTGACCCGGTGACCACAGAGGAGGTGGGAGCAGAAGGGCGGAGTGTCCTGGACGCCAGGAATGAAACTGCATCCCTAAGGGGGGACCCTCCCCTGAGCCTTCAGCCCCTGCCTGTGGCCACAGCTGCCCAGGCCACGGGGCTCAGGATACGGGAAGGTGCACAGTGCCCGAGCTCCTTCCCCTTCCCTCCCTGCGGCCCGTGTGCCTGCCCACACTCCCAGGCGGGAGCCACACTCCTCCCCCTACACACACACACATGCTCGTGCACACATGCATACGCACACACACACGGACGCGCACACATGCACGCACATGCACGTGCACATGCACACATACCACAGAGGCCTGTTCTCAGAGGCAGCAAGTAGCAGGGAGGCTGCAGAGGGAGTGGAAGCAGCGAGTGGCTCAGGCCCAGGGGAGGGAAGAGGAAGTGTCACTTAAAAAGGCATGCAGCCTGTTTCACCAACCCTTCAGCTCCCCTGGCCCGAAACTGGAGTCTCGGCTACTGGGTGGCCTTCACAGTGCACCCGCTATTCAGGGCCCCCCGTAGTCACCCCCACCCCTGTTTCTTTGCAGATTGATTTCCCCTTTTCCTGCCTCCCAGCATTAAAAATATATATATATTTGTATTGCTCTCAGAGAGGGAGAGAGAGAGAAACATCCATGATGAGAGAGAATCATGGATCGGCTGCCTCCTGCACGCCCCCCACTGGGGATGGAGCCCGCAACCCGGGCGTGTGCCCCGACCGGGAATCAAACCGTGACCTCCCAGGTCATAGGCCGATGCTCAACCCCTGAGCCACGCCAGCCGGGCTTCCTCTGAACATTTTACCTTCCTGGACCCCCAGACTTCCCCACCTCTGTGTTGGCCTGGCTGCCAAGCTCACGCCCCCTGCAAACCCCCAGGAGTGCGAGGACCCGTCCTGGGGACCTGAGTCCAGAGACTGAGGGTCCCGGTCAGGGCTGCTGGGCCCCCCTTGACTTGCCTTGTTGCAGCCTCAGAACGCAGAGCCGACCCAGAACGCCCCAGAAAGATCCAGAGCCGGAAAGAACGGGAAACGCCGCATCCCCACGCTGATCCAGAGGCCGCCGGGCCTCCTGCCACCGCCCAGCGTCCAGCGCCCAGCGGCAGCCCTGACCACGCCGTCGGTGCCGAGGTGGGGCTGCCGGCGGCTGGGCAGGCCCGTCTGGGCCCAGCTATTTAACGGAGTCAGCCGGGGGAGCTCGGGGGCACGTCCTCAGGACCGAGGACGGCCTGTGATGTCAGCGTCCAGCCCATCCCTGTGCGGCTGGACGATGACCCGCACACCTTTCGTCACCTCGACCCCAAAGCCCTCGCTGAGCCCGGAGTCTTCTCTACAAGCAAAAAGGCCGTGAAAATCCCAGCCCAGCGCCACGCAGGGAGGCGTGGTGACCGCAGGGTGGAAAGTTCTGGAAAAACAGCAGATAAGCCAGGGCTGGCTAGACCTCCCTTATCTCCAGCTCTGTCTGGACGGCTCCCAGGACCCGGGTCCGGACACCGTCGTGGGGTGGACGTGCCCGGGGACCATACATCCTGGTTGGCCCAGGGCAGTGCTGTGGCTGAGGGACAGTGTCCTGAGTCATGGACACAGGCCGCTTCGTCGATGGTGCTTCGAAGAGGCTGCATTTTCCACAGATGACGAGTCCGCTGAAGGCTCAGAAGATGGTTAGCATTTTTAAGCCATGAAGTATTTTTAGTGTAATATATATATATATATAATATACATACACTAGGTGTACGGGTTAATAATGCAGATTTTTTTCAATCGATGGAGTCATACATATGTTGATAGATACGCGATTTGATATGTATGCTATTTTGTTGTATTGACAACAAGCTTCAAAGCTTCATATGTCAAATTTGCTGAAGGTGTGAACATCATAGATATTTTTATGCTTAAAAATGTAGAATTCCGTGCCAAAAAAAAGAGCATTTGTGGGAAGTTTTTCTTTTTTAAAAAATTCTATATATTTTATTGATTTTTTTTACAGAGGAAGGGAGAGGAATAGAGAGTTAGAAACATCAATGAGAGAGAAACATCCATCAGCTGTCTCCTGCACACCCCCCACTGGGGACGTGCCCACAACCCAGGTACATGCCCTTGATCGGAATCGAACCTGGGACCCTTCAGTCCACAGGCTGACGCTCTATCCACTGAGCCAAACCAGTTTCGGCATTTGCGGGAAGTTTTAATTCATTACTTTATGTTGAAGAAAAAGTGCTGCTGAAAGTGATCGTATACTTCGGGAAGCATATGGTGAACATGCTCCATCTCAGGATACGTGTGAACGCTGGTTTAAATGCTTTAAAAATGAGGATTTCGAGGTGAAAGACAAAGAACGTCCAGGTCAACGGAAATAGTTTGGAAGACCAACAATGACAAGCATTATTGGATGAAGATGCGTGTCAAACTCAAAAACAACTTGCAGGAAGATTAAACGTCGCTCAGCAAACAATTTCCGATCGTTTACAAGCAACGGGAAAGGTTTTAAAGGAAGGAAAATAGGTGCCACATCAACTGAAAGAAAGACAAATGGGAAACCGAAAAGTCATCAGTAAAATGTTGCTTCAACGGCACGAAAGAAAATCTCTTTTTTTGCATTGAACTGTGACTGGCGATGAAAAGTGGATTTATTCTGAGAATCCCAAATGCACAAAATCATGGGTTGGTCCAGGTCAACCATCAACATCGACTGCAAGGCCACATCGCTTTGGGAAGAAGACAAATCATGGATCGGCTGCCTCCTGCACGCCCCCCACGCCCCCTCTGGGGATCCGGCCCGCAACCCCGGGCCTGTGCCCCTGACGGCAATCGAACCTGAGACCCTTCCGTCTGCAGGACTACCTCTGTCCGCGGAGCCACACCGGCTAGGGCAGCCCTGTGGGGTTTTAAAGGAAGCCTAGGCTGGCGGGTAGGTGTGTGTGTCAGTCCTACCCAAGGGTGGAGGCCCCCACTTCTCAGAACGGCTGGGGCGAGCTCCTCTGGACAGCAGGGAACCTGGGGGACACCCGAGGGGACAAGAGCTGCCAGAGGAGGCGAGTTAACATTGAGCACCGTCCTGTGTGTGTCTGGGGGGCGGCACCCTGTCCTACAGGATCTCGTCTGTCCCCCACAATACCCTGTGCATCACCCCCTTTCACAGACCTCAGCTAGTGAGCGAAGGGGCAGGACCCCAGCTCAGACCTGTCTCAGTCTGGCGCCCAAATGTGTCTCTCACCCCTTGCTGCCCGCGACACCCAACAGTGGGACCTCCCCAACTCCCCTCCCCGCCCCCATCCCCTGGGGGCGCGACTTTATCAGGGTCTCAGATCACGTGTCCACCTTACCATCTGGCTGACCGGAACTCCGTGGGAGGTTCTGAGCGCACAGTGGGTCCACAGGGCCGGCCAGAGCCGCGTCTCTCCCGTCCCACCCCACCCCCACACCTCCACCTCCCCTCCGCTGCCGGGGTCGGGGAGGGGGGGTGCCCCGCGGGCCTGCGCCCTGACGTCAGCCAGCAGTGCTGAGTGCAGAGCCCGCAGGTGGGCGGGGCCGGGACACGCCTTCCCGGATCGGAACAAAACGGCGCGCGCGGGCGCACGGGGCGCACGGGACACCCGCTGCAGAGCGCTTCTTGCAGAGCCGCCCGACCCGCCCGCCGCAGGTGAGTGCGCCAGGTGAGCGCCGGGTCAGCGCATCCGCGGAGCGCGCCCCGGGCCGCGCGCCCCCGGGCCAAGCCGGCTTCAAGCGAGGGCGCCCCCGGCTCCTCCGCTGCGCCCCCCGCACCGCGCGTCACCGGCGCCTCCGGGTCCTCGCCGCAGCCGGGAAAGTTGGAAGGAAAGTGGCGCGGCCGGGCGCGGTCGCGGGCGCGGAGGGAGGAGCCGTGGCCGCTGTCAGCCCGGCGGCGGCACTTCTCTTTCCGGAAGGCGCCGGGTCCCTCCCCGCCCGGTCTCCCAGGTGCCCTGACCCGGGCTCCGGGTTTCCCCGCCATCCGCTGGTCCCACAGCAGAACAACGGGCCATTTTGCGCGCCCCTGACGCTCATGGTACGGCGCGGGAGGTGGGGGGGTGGGGAGGGGCATCGGCGCTCCCTCCTCCCGCGCCCTCCCCCGCTCCCGGCCTGGGAGAGCTTGCGGGCGGGTGCGGCGCGGGGAACATGGGGTGCGTTCTCACTCCCCAAAGAACCGGATGGAAGCGCAAGGTTCCCCCTCCACCACCCACGTCTCGGTGCGAATGGGGACGGTTTCCGAGCCCAAATAACCCGCCTTGGGTGCTTGGGGCCCTCAGACCTTGAAGGCTGGGGAGCAAGGGGACGGGGTGTTGAGCTCCGTCAAAGCACGTTGCAGATGTTACCCAACATGCAATGGCTGGCAGGTGCTTTGTTTTGTTTTAAAACACATTTTTATTGATTTTCAGAGAGGAAGGGAGAGGGAGAGACAGAGAGAAACATCCACGAGAGAGAATCACGGATCACCTGCGCGCCCCCTACTGGGGATCGAACCCACAACCCGGGCATTTTAAAACGCATTTAAAAAATATATACATGTATGCTTTTATTGACGGGGAATCAAACCCTGATCCCCTGGTTCAAAGGTCGACGCTCAGCCACTGAGCCACGCCGGCCGGTGTTCTGCCGGCTCACAGGCGGGAGAGTATTCTGAAGGTCCCTGTGTCAGCGGCGCCCGCCCTGGTCTAGCCCGAGGGCAGTAGGTGAGGTCAGGCCCTTCCCTGGAGGCCTGGGCTCCAGCCGCCCATGCCCTGAGCCCTGACCCCTGACCCCTGAGCCCTGACCGATGGGGTGGATGAAGGACAGGGCCCTCCCAAACGCCTTGGGGTCCTGCGCTCACGGGGCCTGAGCTGGAGAGGCACCGGAGTCTGGGGAGAGATGGTGTGACCTCGGACAAGTGGCTTCTCGCTGCTTAGTTCCTTCTGGGGGTGGAGTGCAGGGACGGGGACACACTGGGGTCGGCCCCTGTCTTTTCCCTGCCCCCCCCTCCTAGGTGGGGTTTAGGGGGGGCAGTGAATGTGCTCAGCTTCCTCTGCTCTCGCTCAACCATCATCATCCTCTCTCCAGAGAGTGGGCCCTCAGCCCCCGGCTGTCCTCAGGCGGCCCTCGGGGCTGGGGAATGACCCTTTGCCTCTGGGAGGATGTGTGGCTGCCCGGTGGACAGGGAAGGAAGTGTATCTGGCAGAGGGCGTGGTCTGGGCCAGGGGAGGAGGGAGCCCTGCCCCCTCAGAGGGTCTGGGGAGGTGCGCAGGGAGAAGCCCAAGGGCAGACCCACCGCTGGGCTGGGCTGGCGACTGGGCTGCTCCTACGTAATGTGAGGAACAGCAGCGGCCTGGCCCCTTCCTTCCTGGCCCCCCTGTTTCCTTTCTTCATTGCAAGCGTCGGCCTCGGGAGCCAGGGTTCCGGCCGGAGGTGCGGGCTGGGAGCACCGCGCTGACCCTGGGTTGGCTGGCTGTTGGTAAACAATCGGCAGTGAAAGAGGTGCGTGAGGAATGGGGTCGCCCAGGACACGTGCAGACCTCTCAGACAGTCACCAGTCACCAGCCCGTTTTCCCCAGGAGCAGTAGTGATGGCCAGGAGGAGAGGCGAAACGGCATTTTTAAGAAATATATATGTTTTTAATTGATGTCAGAGAGGAAGGGAGAGGGAGAGGGAGAGAAACATCCATGGTGAGAGAGAATCACGGATCGGCTGCCTCCTGCACGCCCCCGACTGGGGATGGAGCCCACAACCCGGGCCTGGGCCCCGACTGGGCATCGAACCCTGACCTCCTGGCTCCTAGGTCGAGGCTCATCCCCTGAGCCACGCCGGCCAGGCCCAGTGGGTACCTTTTCTCCAGGTCTGATGTGTGTTTGAACGTGGGGGCCAGGTTTGCAGGAAAGGAGTCCGCTGGAGGAAAGGCATGTGTGCACACACACACACACACACACACACACACACACAGGAGCTGGGGGGCGGGCAGGGCTGGGGTCCCGCTGACAGGAGCCTGCAGCTTCCAGTTGTCAGTCATCGCCATGGGGACGCCTGGCTGCAGACGTTGCTTCCCAGGAATCTGTCTGACGTCAGTGCCCAGGGATGCCCATGTATGGTAAAGTGTGTAAATACGGGGGCGGCGCCTTCCAGGCTCTGGCATGTCCAGAGCTTCCCCAGGAAGGCCGCTGGAGTCCTCCCTGCCTTCTGGGGGGCTGGAGGGTTCGCGGGGGTGGGGGGGGGGAGCTACCCAGTCGCAGGGCAGCCAGAGCCCCCTGCCCAGGGTGCCCATCCACCTACGTTATCTGGGACGTCAGCTGCAAACAACCTTTCTTATTTTTTTAAATATATTTTATTGATTTTTTACAGAGAGGAAGGGAGAAAGATAGAAAGTTAGAAACATCGATGAGCTGCCTCCTGCATGCCCCCTACTGGGGATGTGCCCGCAACCCAGGTCCATGCCCTTGACTGGAATCGAACCCGGGACCCTTCAGACCGCAGGCCGACACGCTATCCACTGAACCACACCGGTTTCGGCCAACCTTCCTTATTTTTTATTTAATAAGAGAAGAGTGCTAACTTGTTTTATTTTTTGATTTTTTAACGTATATTTGTATTGATTTCAGAGAGGGAGAGAAGGAGAAATATCCATGATGAGAGAGAATCATGGATCCCCCGCCTCCCCCACACCCCACCCTGGGGATCCAGCCCCCAACCCGGGCATGGGCCCCGACCGGGGATCGAACCCGGGACCTCCTGGTTCCTAGGTCGACGCTTCACCGCGCAGCCAGGCCCGCCGGGCGCTGACGTGTTTCTAAAAATGAACGAAAGAGAGACGGCGCGGACCTTTCCCCATGGGATCGCCGGTGGTGACCCCTGGACGTTGGCCTCATTCCAGAGGAGAGCACAGGAACCTGGTCCGTGGATCCCTCCGGAGACGCAGGGGGATACAGGGTTTCCCGGAAGGGCCTTGGAATTCTGAACCGCAGGCCCCAGCGTCCACCTCGGTCGACCTTCCGATTTCTGAGCTCCCTGGAGCGGGGGGTGGGGGGCGGCAGAGCTGAGCGGTGCCGGGCGTTGGGGGGCCAGCAGGAAAGGAGGAGGCCCAGCGAGCCCCGCCTTGGTCACTCACAGTGCCACGAGGGCCCGGGGCCATGGTCTGGGAAAGAATACTCAAGGCAGAGAGTGAGCGAGCTGAGCTGGGGGACCAGGGTGATGCCGGCTCCCTGTTTAGGGAGGACACTTGCGTTCAGGGCTCTGAAGCATTCCCGGCGGGGTGTGGCTCCGTGGTTGAGCTTTGACCCAGGAACCGGGAGGTCATGGTTCGATTCCCTGTCAAGGGCACGCGCCCAGGTTGCGGGCTGGATCCCCAGGAGGGGGTGTGCGGGAGGCAGCCGGTCCGTGATTCTCTCTCATCATGGACGTTTCTCTCTCCCTCCCTCTCTGAAATCCACACAAATATATAAAAGGAAAAAATGAATCCTCGTGAGAGAGACGTGGGGGTGAGGCTGAGCCCGAGGCCTCCACGTCGGCCACCATTCCTTTCCGGGGGGGGGGGGGGGGTCTCTTCCTGGGCTGGACGGGCCCCCGAGCCCTGAGCCCTGAGCCATGGGCCCCTCCTCCCGCCTCCCTCTCCTTGGCTGCCCTTCTGCCCCAGGGCCTGCGGGAAGGGCTGGATTCCGTGTACCTGGCCAGATACCACAGGGCTCAGGTGACGTGAGAGCCCGCCTCTCACTCGGCAAACACCTGGCAGGTCCCGACCGGACCGCGTGCGTGCGTGGGTGGGGACCTGGGCTCTGCCCAGGAGTCGCTCTGTGGCCCCAGGGAACGTGAGCTGCTGGAGGGGGAGAGGTGGGGTTTTTCCACTCGACGTAGGGCCACGGACGGAGCCGGGCGTCGCTTGACTGGTTTGACCAGAGGAGGGTCTCCTCGGGCACTTAAGGACCGTCCACCTCTGAGATGGTTTATCTTTAAAAATATATATATTTTTATTGATTTCAGAGAGGAAAGGAGAGGGAGAGAGAGAGAGAAACATCCATGATGAGAGAGAATCATGGATCGGCTGCCTCCTGCATGCCCCACCCTGGGGACCGAGCCCTCCACCCGGGCGTGTGGCCTGACCGGGAATCGAACCCTGACCTCCTGGTTCCTAGTTCGATGCTCACCCTTGGAGCCAGCCGGGCAGCAGCCCTGAATTCTTGCTGAACCAGGCAGCTGGCCCCTGGCGTCCCCGTGGCAGAAAGGCCGGGGTGGACCGGGGGGGGGGGCTGAGGATGGTCCCCGGGGAGGAGGGAGCTCAGGCCCCAGGAGGGGTCCAAGGATGGTGCAGAGTCAGGTGCCGCCGGAGAAACCCTACCTGCAGGCGTGTCTGGGATGTGCGTCAGCCGTGGCCAGTCCAGACCTGGACGGGCAGGCCGGCCGCATGCAGTGGTCAATGACCCGTCACAGCCACGTGGGAAGGGATGGCGGGCCCAGCTCCAAACCTACCCCCCCCCACCACCACTTCATGCAGCCCGCCCCTAGCTCTCTCTGCACAGGCCTGACCCACCACTGCCTCCGGCCAGGCCCCTGCCCTGGGCACTGAAGGGCTCACTCAGCGATTCAATCACCAGGGGTTGAGCATCGACTTAGGACCCAGGAGGTCAGGGTTCGATTCCTGGTCAGGGCACGTGCCCCGGTGACAGGCTGGATCCCCAGTGCGGGGGGGGGGGGGGGGGGGGGCGTGGGCGTGCAGGAGGCAGCCGATCCATGATTCTCTCTCATCATGGATGTGTGTGTGTCTCTCTCTCCCCCGCTCCCTTCCTCTCTGAAATCAGTGCAAATATTAAAAAATAAAGAAGGAAGTCACCAGTGGGTGAGGGGCCGTGACAGGCGATGGAGCTAGAAGGGGAGTGTAGGCAGTGCCGTGGGGGGGTGCGCCAGGGAGGGCTTGGTTTTCTCGGGCACGAGGAAGCCACTGGTGGTCGTGGAGCCCGGGCAGCCGTGGGGGGGTGGGTGAGGACAGAAATTCCAGAAGCTGTGTCCTAGGAATCCCTGTCTCTGGCGGGGGGGGGGGGGGGGGGGAGGGTGTTCGGTCATAAAGGAACTCGCTTCGACGGTAAAGGGAGTTTTTTTTTCTTTTCTCCTTTTTGTTGGTTTCTTTGGAAAATTCAGAGAGGGTTTGGCTGAGTTTTGGTGGCTTGGTGATGTCACCGCACACTGGGGTTTCTTTGTCTCTCGGCTGTGTGTTCCCAGCTGTCAGCTGCCACCCGGGGCCTGCCTGCCCCTCTGGGGACAACGACCCAGAGTCCCTTGCTCCCCTGTCCTCACTGGGGGGGAGGGAAGGGGGGGGCTGCTGCTTCCAGAAGGTTCTCTCAGAAGATCAGGTTATTTTTTTTTTTTCCTTCGGAGCCCCCACAGCTCCCTTCTTCTGTATCACTGCCCTAACTAGTGTATCCCGGCCCCTCCCCGAGCCAGGAGCCAGGAGCCAGGAGCCAGGGGTGGTTCGGTTAGGCTGGGCCACGCCTTGTGGCTGAAAGTTGGGGTCTCTCCCGCGAACAAGGTCCGCAGGCCGACGCTCTGTCCACGGAGCCACGCCGGCCAGGGCTGGCCTTCTCTCCTTCTGCCTCTCCCGGGGTCGTCTGTCCTGGGCGGGGCCCGTGTGCCCTCACCCGGGGGGTTCATGCCCGGCTCTCTGCCCAGGTTCAGGATGCCCAACTGGGGAGGAGGCAAGAAGTGCGGCGTTTGCCAGAAGACCGTGTACTTCGCCGAGGAGGTGCAGTGCGAAGGCAGCAGCTTCCACAAATCCTGCTTCCTGTGCAGTGAGTAGGCCTGGCCCACGGTGGTCATGGGGATGGGAGTGGGGGGGGGGGCACCCCAGGGCGGGGCCTGTCGGAGCCCCAGGGAGCTGGCCCCGCGTGGGATGTAAACAGCTTGACGTTTGGCCGCAGCCCCGGCTGGGCGGGGGAGGGGGGCGGGAGGCACTTAAGGGCCCTTTGTTCCCCGGAAGCGGCTGTCCACGCGGACACAGGCCAGGGCCAGGGCCAGGGCTGGTGGGGGCGGCGGGCGCGGGGCCGAGCGCCAGGCTGCGGAGACGCGGAGAGGAAAACTTTCCACTCGCTCTCTCCTTCCTCTCTCTGCCACAATCCCATGCCCTGGGAGAGGAAGGCGGGTTCGGCCGAGGCGTTCACCCCTGCAGGTTATCCCTGGTGCGGAGGCTCGGCCGGCTGCCCTCCTGGCTGCCCCTTCCTCCCGCTCCGGGCCAGCCCTCACCTCGGTCACTTCCCTTCCTGCGCCCACAGCCTGGGACAGGCCGCGGGGAACCCGTGCTCCTTGGTCTCCGCTCCCGGCGGCCCAGAGCAGGGCTCGCTGCCATCCCAGCCGGGACGGGGGGGGGGGGGGGGGGGGGGGGGAACAGGCGGCAGATGCCCGGCCGTCGGGAGCCCTCGGCTGCCCAGGGACCCGGCCTCCTCGCCCTTTGCTGGCTGGTGCCCGGACGAGGGGTGTTTTCCTAGCACCCAGGAGGTGACGACGTGGGGAGGCGTCCCCCGTTCATTGTGATCAGAGCTGAGGGTCTGGGTTGGAAGATGTGGCAGCTGCAGCCGACACCTTGCCCTGGAAGGCGGGCGGGCAGAGGGGATGCTGGGATGGCCCAGGTTTCAGCCAATCCTGTTGTCAGGGTTTATGCCGGGCTCTGTTTTGTTTTATTAAAATACTAGAGGCCCGGTGCACGAAATGTGTGCAAGGGTAAGGTCCCTAGGCCTGGCCGGCGATCAGGGCCGATCGGGGCCTTCCAGCTGCCTGCTGGAGCCTTCCTTCGTTCCGCGCCGCCCCCCGGTGGTCAGCGCACGTCATAGCAATTGATTGAACTACCCAGGGGACAATTTGCATGTTAGGCTTTTATATACATAGATATTTTTATTGATGTCAGAGAGGAAGGGAAAGGGAGAGAGATAGAAACATCCATGATGAGAGAGAATCATGGATCGGCTGCCTCCTGCACGCCCCCCTGACCGGGAATTGAACCGAGACCTCCTGGTTCATAGGTCGACGTTCAACTACTGAGCTACTCGGGCCGGGCAGGGCCAGGACTTGGCTTTCATCTCGGAGTGGTGATGGGGGCAGGTTGCCCTGGGGAACAGGGGGTGGGGCGGGGGGTGGGGGGGAGGCTTCTCTCTGGCTGAGTTTCCTCGCTGTTTCCCGGTAAAATAAGGATGCCGGGCTGTTGCTTGGGCAGTGAAGCGCCTAAAGGAAGGGTGAGTGTTCAGCAGGTGACCTCGGTGAGATGGGGTCACAGAGGACACCCCGCAGGGGCCGGAGACCCAGGCCCCCCCCCCGGCCCTCATCCTGCGTCACAGGAAGCACCCTTAGGAGAGTCTGGGGCGTCTTCCATCCCAGGTGCCTTGTGACCCAGGGTGGGAACCGGGTGGGCCACCTGTTCGACAGGCCTCTCCCTGCTGCCTGGTGGATCTGCAGGGCCCCGCCCCTGCCAGAGCCCAGGGGCGAGGTCTGATGAACGGGGAGCGAGCGAGCCCCGGTCCGCTTGCCAACGGCAGCATCTTATCATCAGCAGCTCACTTCCCGGAGGAATGTTCAGGCCGCTGACTTTTCTCAGGGGGGCAGAGAGGGCTTGTCTTTGGCCAGGATGAGGGTCCGGGCTGCTGGGGGCCCGAGGGCCTCTGTGCTTTCGGAGGTTGCTTAATCACTGACCGGGAGGCCAGCTGTGGCCAATCCTCCCCTCCCCACCTCCCAGCCCTCCCCCCTGCAGTCCTGCCTGTGGGGGTGGCTCCGTGTCAGTCAGTTGGGGGGAGTCAGAAATTCCGGGGCGAGGGCGTGAGGAGGTGTGGACGATTAGAAACAGTCGTACAAGGCATGCCGCGTGGCCTGGCCGGCGTGGCTCCGTGGTTGAGCGTCAGCCTAGGAGCCAGGAGGTCAGGGTTCGATTCCCGGTAAGGGCACGTGCCCAGGTGGTGGGCTCCATCTCCCGCGTGGGGCGTGCAGCAGGCCGCCGATGCATGACTCTCTCTCATGGATGTTTCTATCCCTCTCTCCGTCTCTTTCCTCTCTGAAGTCAATAAAGATATATTAAAAAAAAGAAAGTCAAGTGGCAGAGCAGGGCTGCAGGGCTGGAGGGGGTGTGGCTGAAGCTGACAGCCCCACGTGGGGAGCGGGCTCAGGTCCCTGGGGTCTCCGGGGTCGGAGCTCAGGAGGTGCCCGCCGGCGGGGCAGGGGCTGGGCTGGTTGCCAGTGCCCGGATCGGCCGCGGGCACTCAGCCGCCTGTTTGGAATGGAGAGGGTGTCGCTTTCCTCGGACCGTGAAAAGCGTCCAGCTCGTGTTCAAGAATTCAGAGCAACCCTCCGAGTCACAGGACTTTTCCTTCTAAGGCAGAGAGAGGCCGCGGGGCCGGGGCCGGGGCCTGGCTGGCGTGCAGGGCCGTAGCTCCCGGCTGGCCAGGCCCGAGTGTGTCCCCAGGGTCCCCCTGACCATCGCCGTCCTTGGCTCTGGGTTCGGCTCGGCTTGGCGCCTACATTCCCTTTCTGGGTCCGGGACGGACAGGAAGGCGGGATGAAGCAATAGACGGACTCGGGGAGCATGGCCTCTGACACGGGAGCAGGGACGGAGGGGGCCTGCTCTGCGCTCCCGTGGCCACACACAGTAGGTGTGTCGCACACAGTAGGTGCATAGTCCATGTGACCCAGCTGGCAGGAACGCTCAGCTCCTCGGTGGGGGACCCGCTTCCTCGGCTCTTGTCCTGCGACGTTAATTTGGTTCCAGGACATTCCTTGAGGATCGGGGTTCAGCGTGCCCCATGGACTGTCCCCTCAAACTCATGCGGAGGACGGAAAGCACCGGAGCAGCCCTGCCTGTCCCCTCCCCCGCCCTCCTCCCTCCCAGGATGTTTAAAGCTGGGCTCCTGGCAACCGGGCCCCCTCTTGCCTTTAAAGGGCCAGCCTCCCCTCCCTCGGAGCCCCAGGTTTAGAGACTCCAGACTAAACAAGGCCCCTCTTGTCCTGTCCTCGAGATCCCCACCTCATTCCACCGTTGGTTCGGGGCAGCCCAAATACGGAGCTCCCCGCCGCCTCCCTGGAGCTTGGCTCCCCGAGGCAGGGCCGAGGCCTCCAACATTCCCTTGTAGGGTGGGAAGTCAGGACTCGCTTCCCGTAAGACCCAGAATGAACGGGGACTCCCAGGACCTGGGCAGCAGAGAGCAGAGAAGGGGGGTCTCTTCCCACGGGTCTCTCCGCCAGGAGCCCCGGGAGCTCAGCCAGAGGGGACCCAGGGCCTGCAGTTGGTCCTCCGGGGGCTCCCTGCCGTGCGGACGGAGCCCCGACTTCTAGATCCTCCTGACAACCGCCCGCCGTCCGGCTCTGCTCGGCCCGTTCTCCCAGAGCCTTGTGCAGCCCGCCTCCCACACTCACCGGCTCAGGGCCTCCCCTTCCCACTCCCCACTCCTCCACCCCCGCCCCCATCAGCACCCCCAAGTGGTCCCGCCCCTCACGGTGTCTTCTTGGCCCAGGTCAGGGAGGGGGAGCCCCTGCAACCTTTCCTGCCTCAACACAGAGCCCGGCCGGCGTGGTCAGGGTTCGATTCCCGGTCAGGGTTGCAGGCTCCATCCCAGTGGGGGGCGTGCAGGAGGCAGCCGGTCCATGGTTCTCTCTCATCATGGATGTTTCTCTCTCTCTCTCCCTTCCTCTCTGAAATCAATACAAATACACTTAAACAGGGGAAATGTGTTTTAAAAACAATAATAAATAAACACTAAATTTCCCTTTGGGGCGCATTGCTGACCTGCACCCCCTCCCCCCAAGTAGATACGGATCGTCCCTCCTGGACCCCAAAGCCGGGAGCAGGAAAGCCCCGCCCCTCCCTTCCTCCCTCCCTCCCTTCCTGTCTGTTTTCTCCTCTCGGACCCGGGACACGTGATCTCTTCCTCGTGGGCCGAGTGAAGGCCTCCGGGGCTCCCTGAGGCTGGGGTCAGCCTGGGCCGCTGCCTCCTCCAAACCGTGCGCGCCCGTGCCCGGGGAGGCGCGAGGGCGGGGGGCTGAGGGAGAGCCACCGGGGCCTCACAGGCTCCGCCCCCCGCCCCTCCCCCCCGCAGTGGTCTGCAAGAAGAACCTGGACAGCACGACCGTGGCCGTGCACGGCGAGGAGATCTACTGCCGGTCCTGCTACGGCAAGAAGTATGGCCCCAAGGGCTACGGCTACGGGCAGGGCGCGGGCACGCTCAGCACCGACAAGGGGGAGTCGCTGGGCATCCGGCATGAGGAGTGAGTACCGGAGGCCCCGCCCCCACCCGCCGCCCCGCCAGACGCGCCCAGCCACTGCATCGACGGCTCAGAAGGCCCATTTCCGGGGTCTCCGTGGGGCCCCCCACTCAGTGCCAGGTCCAGCGGAGGAGCTGGGGTCCCAGGGGAACTAGCCCGGCCGGGCGCCTCCCGATGTGGCCGGTTAGAGCTGGGAGGGAGGGGTCCCCGGGATGACTTGGTCCCGTGTCCCCCCTTTTCTTTATAGGTGTGTGTTTTTATGGATGTCAGAGAGGAAGGGAGGTGGGGGGTGGGGAGAGAGCAACATTGATGTGAGAGAGAATCACGGATCAGCTGCCACCTGCACACCCTCTACTGGGGACCGAGCCCGCAACCCGGGCCTGTGCCCTGACCTCCTGGCTCCTAGGTTGACGCTCCACCACTGAGCCGCGCCGGCCGGGCCCCTGTTCATAGATAAGAAATGTCAGTGACCCCAGCCAGTGAGGGTCTGAGCCAGGCTGGCCTCTGCCACCTGTCCCTTGGGAATGCCACGGGGTGTCTGGCGCTAGGTCCCCGGCACCCAGTGACCCCTGACCCCTGACCCACCGTCAGTAGTCCTGTCGGGAGTCACCCCGGCCGGCTCCTTGGGCCCCGGGGGATGGACGGAATGACCGACGGGAGGAATGAGTTGCCACGTGCCAGCCAAGGTCGCGACCCAGCGGAAAGGATGGGTCAGCACCTTTGTTCTGGGGACAGTCTGACAGCGGACAGACGACAGGGACGAGGCGGTTCCACCTGGTGACCAGGCGGCTGGGGGCCGCGGGGTGTTTACCGGGAAACAGCGGGCATAGCGTTGCGGGGGCCCTGGGTGTCCCCATCCGGGACATGGGAGACCACCCAAGAGCCCCCCACGGCCCTGGCCCTGTCACCGGCTCGGAGAGCTGCCCCCTGCCCACGCCGCGTGAGACAGAGGCGGGGCCGTGCCCATGCGATGCGGACCCACCCTCGTTCTCCGTCCGGCAGGGCCCCTGGCCACAGGCCCACCACCAACCCCAACGCCTCCAAGTTTGCCCAGAAGATTGGGGGCTCCGAGCGCTGCCCCCGCTGCGGCCAGGCCGTCTATGCCGCAGAGAAGGTGATCGGTGCCGGGAAGGTAAGGGGGCCGCCCGGGTCACGGCAGAGGGGAGGGGGGCGGGCCCGTGACGCACCTTCCGGACACGTGGGTTCCAGGACTTGGCACGTCCGGCTGTTGCTTTTCTTTTCTTTTTCTTTTTAAAATACGTTTTTATAGATTTCAGAGAGAGGAAGGGAGAGAGAGAAACATCCATGATGACAGAGAGTCATGGATCGGCTGCCTCCTGCACCCTCCCCTCCCCCACTGGGGATCGAGCCCACAACCCCGGGCCGGGCGTGTCCCCTGACCGGGAATCGAACCCTGACCTCCTGGTTCCTAGGTGGACGCTCAGCCCCTGAGCCACGCCGGCCGGGCTCTGTGTCGAGGCAGGAAAGGTTGTGGGAGCTCCCCTCCCTGACCTGGGCCCAGAAAGAAACCTGGAGGAGCGGGAGCACGTGGGGGTGCCGACCGGGGGAGGGGAGGCCCTGAGCGGGTGGGGGGTGGTTTGCACGCGAGGAGCCCTCCTCCAGCCTGGAGCGCTCCGGGCAGGGCTCTGGGAAGGGGCTGGGGGCTGGGCCCCCCTCCCGTGTCTGTCTCCGTCTCTGAGAGGAGGAGGCAGCGTGCAGAGGGCTCTGGCGGCCAGGAAATCCGAGTTGGTCCGGTTTGCTTCCTCGCCTCCGGCCCAGGACGGGGCTGTGCTGAGGGAGGCCCTTTGCCCTTAAAAGGCCTGGTTCTGTCGGGCCTGGTGCCGCCTGCCTCGCCTGCCTCTTGCTGGGCCGTCTGCACCTCCGCCCCGGAGCCTGCGCAGCCGTTGCCGCTGGAGCTGGTCTCTGAGGGGCCTTCCTGCCCAAGCGGCTCCGTCCCGGCCAGGCTGCTCCCCTGGGCCCTGTGCGGGGGTGTCCCACCCCCCCACCCCCCGAGCTCCTCTGTGGGGCCTTCCATGCTGAGTTCAGTGCACCTCACAGACAGGTCCTCCTTCCAGAGTCACACCAGGCGCCACTGGCTCAGGGCCCCTCTGGCCAGCCAGCCCCCGCGTACCTAGTTCTCACATTCATTCTGCCAGGTGGGCAGAGAGGCCCCGCAGGAGGAAGTGGCTGGTCAGGGCAGGGCCTGGGCAAGCCCGTGCCCACCCCGCTGACCCCACGGGTCTGGAGGAGGCTGGACCCGCCGCACCTGTCACCAGGGTGGGGGACGGGTACAGAGAGGCCTGGGACAGGGCCCTGGCCTACAGGAGACCCTGCTCATCTGGGCGGGGACCCCCTCCTCCCCTCCCGCCGGCCTTCCCTTCGTGGTTCGGTGGGTGCCACCGACTGTCCCGCACTTGAGATGCCGTGAGCTCCCCGGCTGGCCTGCACCTCCGCTGCCCGGCCCGGGGCCGCCTCCTCCCTGCAGCCCTGACTGAGCAGATTCCCACCTCATTACGTCAGGGGCTGGGGCTGGGGACGGGGGTGCCCTAGTCCCCGGCGGGGGCGGGGGGCAGCCTAAACGGTGGGCTCCCTTCCCCCGCAGTCCTGGCATAAGTCCTGCTTCCGCTGCGCCAAGTGCGGCAAAGGCCTGGAGTCCACCACCCTGGCCGACAAGGACGGCGAGATTTACTGCAAAGGTAGGTGTGGCATCGCGCAGCCAGGCCAGGGGGTGGGGGGGGCGGGGGCTGGGCCCTGGCCCTGTGTAAACCCCTGGCCTTGGGGTCAGGCCCTGAGGGGACAGCCCAGAGGGAGGCCTGGCCAGAGCCACATGGCACATGGGCTGGGCGGGCGGAGCGGGGGGAGGGGAGGTGCCTGGCCCCTGGTCCAAGGCTGGCCCCGCCGACAGCTCTGTCGTCTCTGTTGAGGGGGATGGACGGGGTGGGGCCAGGACCCTCCTCGCTGTGGGGTTGGGGGGCTGCAGGAGTGGGGGTGCAGGGACGTCACGCCGCAGGGGCCCGGCCGGCACGCGGGGGTGGCATGTCCTCATGGGCTCCCTCCTCTCTGCAGGGTGCTACGCCAAGAACTTCGGGCCCAAGGGCTTTGGCTTCGGGCAGGGAGCGGGCGCCTTGGTCCACTCGGAGTGAGGCCGCCTGCCCCCCCTCCAGGGCCCCCCACCACGTGCCATCTCCACCACCCCCTCCCCGCAGCCTCGGCCAACCCCGGGACGCCTCTCCTCAGCCCTGCCCCACGCACGTCACCAGGGACCAGACCTTGGTGTCTGGCCCCCTCTGGTTTGGGGGTCAGCCTGAGGTCCCCCCTCAGGGGCTCCCCCTAACTGGGGTCTCTGCAAGATTTCGTCTCCCACACCCGCCCGCAGGCCTCCGTTCTCAGCCTCCTCAGCTGAGCCCTTGTCTCGGGGCCCAGAGGGGAGGCTGTGGGTTTCCGACCCCAGAGCTTCCTCTCTGCAAGAAAGAGGGTGTCCCTCAGAACAGGCCTGGGGGGTCCCCCCAGCGCAGGAGTCACCGGAGCGGGGGAGGGGACAGAGAGGCATGAGACAGGGCCCTGGCCTACAGGAGACACCTGCTCTCCTAGGCCATGACCTTAAGGCTGTGACCTTGAGGCCGTGACCTTTGAGCCGGTGGGGAATTGGTGTCCTTCCCCGTGGGGTGGGAGAACACCCAGGTCTGACCTCCCCAGATCCCGATTTGATGGTGGTCCCCATGAAACACCCCAATCCCCATCCCTGTTTATCAGAGGCCCAGCTCTGAGGGGAGATGACTCTGCCCCTGACCCGGGGTCCCGAGGCTGCGGCCACAGCGGCCCCCACCCCCCGTTCCACACACACCCAGCTCAGTGACCTGCTCCCATGCCGCTCAGCCCTCAGACACGGAGGCACACGGTTCCAGTCCGCGTCTGGACACCCCTCCCCTCTGCACCCGGAGCTCAGGACCCTCCTGCCCACGCGGGGCCCCAGCCCTGCTGCCCACCCCTCCCCGGGACCTTCTCTGGCCCCGTCACCCCTCCCTCCCAGGCCCCCAGGTCAGAGCAGCAGAAGGGGGGAGAGGGTGACCTCGATGCTCCCAGGGACAGAAAGAGGGCTAGGCGGATGGAGCTGGCCTGGAGGGCTGCGGGCCTGGGCTGTATTCCAGCTGACCCCTCACTTGGTCAATAAAAGCTGTCAGAATGGAGCTCCCGTGTCAGGTTCCGCGTCACGCCGCCGCCGGGGGTCAGGAGGGAGCCGACTGGGATGAGAGAGAAACATCGATCAGCTGCCTCCTGCACACCCCCCACTGGGGATGTGCCCGCAACCAAGGTCCATGCCCTTGACCGGAATCGAACCCGGGACCCTTCAGTCCGCAGGCCGACGCTCTAGCCACTGAGCCTCACCGGTGAGGGCAGGACTTTTTTTAAAATATATTTTTATTGATTTCAGAGAGAGAGAGAGACACACACATCAATGATGAGAGAGAATCATGGATCGGCTGCCTCCTGCACGCCCCCTCCTGCGGATCAAGCCCGCCACCCGGGCCTGTGCCCTGACTGGGAATCGAACCGTGACAACCTGGTTCGTGGGTTGATGCTCAGCGACTCAGGCTGGGCAAGGCCTTTGGAATTTGAGGGGCTCAGCAAGGCCCCCAAACTTCTCCCGGGTGGGAAAGCCCCGGCGTGAGAGGGGAACTTGGCTGTGGGAACTTCCCGGTGCAATCGAGACCTCGCCCTGCCCGAGGATGGAAGGGGGGGGGCCTGGCTCACGCCCAGCACTGTCAGGGCCCTGCCTTCCTCCCCGCAGCCCTGCGGACGGGTGGCCTGTAAACAACAGAAACTTATTCCTCACGGCCCGGCCCGGCCTGGCTCAGTGGTTGAGCATTGACCTAGGAACCAGGAGGTCAGGGTTCGATTCCCAGTCAGGGCACAGGCTCAGGTTTCGGGCTGGATCCCCAGTCGGAGGTGTGCAGGAGACAGCTGATCCACGATGCTCATCCTTCATGTTTTTCTCCCTCCCTCCCTCCCTCCCTCTCTGACATCAATCAAAATATATTAAATTTAAACAAAAAGGAAACCAGGAGCAGATGCGTTGCAGCCCAACGACCAGATCCAGACTTGGGCCTGGCAGACCCCCCCCCAGACCCTGGGACAGGGACCTAACCCTGTACGGGACCAGTCAATAGTGCGGGGCTAGAGGCCCGTGACGGGTGACAGGTGACCTAGCTGGGGCGGCTCAGAGGGGCCTGCCGTCCAGCTGAGTCCCAGGAAGGGCGAGGTCTCTGGGTCCAGCCCAGGCTGTGGCCCACGGAGTCTCCAGAAGGGTTTGTGCTGGGGGAGGAGGGATGGGTGGGTGCGTGGAGGGATGGCTGGCTGGCTGCCCCCACACACTTGGATCCTCTTCTGTTCTGGGGAGGCCCACAAGGAGAGGCCAGAATGGGGGTTTGGGGCCCAAAATTGAGGACGGGCTGCCCTCTGCTGGCCGCTTGGGCAGGTCTCTGCACCCCAACAGTAGGCCACTCCTCCCGCCTCTCTCGCCTTCCTGAGCAGCCCCATTGTGGGGGCGGGAGGGGCCTGGACGCACCCCCTTGGAGTGAAACCCGAACCCTGAAAACCCCCCCCGCCCCCCCAGCGCAGTGTAGTGGGGAGAGGCGGGGCCGTGGTGTCTTGCAGGGAGCAGGGCCCGCCGCCAGGTGGCGCTGTGGCGTGGGAGCAGGAGGCCGGCGCCCAATCCGCACATCCCTCCCCCTCCTCCTGGGCCCTGCGGGCGGGGCTCACCTGGAATCCCAGGTGATGGCTGCTCCCTCGGAGTGTTTCCGGCCAACGGGCCTGCGGCGCTCACACCGCGAGAACCGACCCCAAGGAGGGGGCCAGGGTCTTGGTGTCCATTCAGGCATTGCTCTCCTCGGTTCTCGCATCTCTTTAAGCTGGGTGCCCGGGGTGCAGGGTGGCAGGAGGGCGCGATGGGGCAGAGCTGCCGCCTGGTGGGAGAGGCCAAGTTCAGGAAGCCTCCCTCCTCCCAGAGCCCTCGCAACCTGTTTGGGGCACCTGGGGGCGGAGGACAGAGACCAAGGAGCCAGCGGAGGGGTGAGGCCCGGAGGAGGGAGAGTTGGGGGGGGCGGGGGAACCGCTGTTAAGGGTGGGAATAATGAATCCCCGAACAGGGCACGGAAATCCCGTGGGAGGGGCCCACATCTGGATCAGGTGAGGGGGTGGCAGCGAGCCCAGCGGGGGAAGAACCCCCAAGATAAACTGCTGGGTGGTGCCCTGCCTCCCGCCACCCTGGTCCCAACTCCAAACCCCTCCCTCCTGCCCCCCTCCCCCAATTATGAGAATCATTTGTGGAGCCTTTTTAATATATTGATTTCAGAGGCGAAGGGAGAGAGAGAACCATCCATGATGAGAGAGAATCATGGATCGGCTGCCTCTTGCACGCCCCACACTGGGGACCAAGGCTGCAACCCCGGGCCTGTGTCCTTGACTGGAATCGAACCTGAGACCCTTTAGTCTGCACGCCAATGCTCTATCCACTGAGCCACATTGGCTAGCTAGCGCCCCAGGTCTCCTTTAAAAGAACCCGTGTGCCGGGGAGGTGGGAGGAGTCACGCTAGGACCATAGCAGTAGCCAACAAGCCCTGCGCACACCCCGGGGGCTGGCACGGGTCCACCCGTTGTCTCATGTGATTCCTACGTCAGCAGCACCCAGTGGTGCCAGGAGCCCAGCACCACAAGAAGAGGGAGCTGAGCGTTGGTGACGTTGCAGGCGGCCGCGTCGACGGTACAGGGAAGCCGTGGCACCCATCTTGGAGCCAGCCGTGTGACTTGGGGCCGGCCTCCTCCCCTCCGGGGCGTGAGGCGAGGATGCTGGCCTCCATCCACGCCAGAGGAGCGCGTCGCAGGCGGCCGGGACCTTGTGAAAATGCAGACGCCCGCTCCCGGTGCTTGGGGTGGGGCCTGGGACCCGGCATCGCAGCGCGGCTCCCAGGCGAAGGCGGCGCCCATGCTCTGACCCTGGCCGCACCCCGGGGACCCGCCCCGCCTCGCACGCTCTGAGTTTATGGGCCCAGGAAGAGTCGCCCCAAAGGCCAGGAAAATCCAGGAAGCAGATCGTCGGAGTAGAGCCCTGCGTGGGCATTTTCGTGCCTGGACTGGCCCCCGGGGCGGTTCTGAAGCCGCTGCCCCGGAGCCTCCTGGGCTTCCACTCCGCTGACCGATCCTGGGCTTGGTCCTGGGCCCCAGGGGGGTGTTTCTCCCCGCCTCCTGGCAACACCCACGGGTCCCTGGTGGCCGCACTGCTGGTCCTGCGGGGCTGATGACACTCTCTGCCCCATCCGGGTCACACTCCTCCTCCTCCTCCCTTGAAACGAGAGGTGGCCCCGTGGCGTGGCTTTTTCTGGGCTGAGATGAAAAATGTCCCTTGTGAGCAAAGCTCTGTAAGAGCCTCCGTGTACGCCCTGGCCAGTGTTGCTCAGTGGGTAGAGCGTCGGCCTGCACACTGAAGGGTTCCGGGGTTTGATTCCGGTCAAGGGCACGTGCCCGGGTTGCAGGCTTGGTCCACAGTAGGGGGTGTGCAAGAGGCAGCTGATCAGTGATCCTCTCTTATCACTGATGTTTCTCTCTCTCCCTCTCCCTTCCTCTCTGAAATCAATAAAAACATATTTTTTTTTTTAAAAAAAGAGAGAGATGCCCTAGCTGGTTTGGCTCAGTGGATAGAGCGCCGGCCTGCGGACTAAAGGGTCCCGGGTTCGATTCCAGTCAAGGGCACATGCCTGGTTGCTGGCTTCATCCCCAGTAGGGGGCGTGTAGGAGGCAGCCAATCAATGATTGTCTCTCATCATGGATGTTTCTGTCCCTCTCCCTTCCTCTCTGAAATCAATAAAAATATATTTAAAAAGAGAGAGAGAGAGAGGGAGAGAGAGAACTGTCTCCCCAGTGGCCAGCCCAGAGCCTGGCTCACACTTAACTCGACCCCGTGTCTAGGTTGGCACTGCTGTTCCGGGCAGGTTGGCTAAGGCCGCGAGTTCCCGGGGAGGGGGGGAGAGGTCAGCCAGTCTGATGTCCCTGCCCCTCGGCCCAGGGTCCCCGAGGACCAGGGTCAGGCCAGGGAGGCCCCTTTGCCCGTCAACACGAGCGCCCAGAGGCCAGCGTGACCCGGGAAAAGGGAAACGTCTGCAGGCCCGGGGACCTGAGCCGCGAGCCCACGGTCCCGTCCCCGCCAGACCCACGCGGGGTTCAAATGCCCGTCAAGCCCAGACGCGGCGGCCAGCGAGGGGGCCGGGGGCGCCCTCCAGACCAAAGGGATCCCCGGTGAGTCAGGAAAGTTATGGGGCTGGAAGGTGATGAAAGAGCCGAGGAGCGTGGGAGGGGATTTCCAGTGAGAGCCGGGCGGGAGCAAGCCTGGGCGGGTTGGCCCCGGGGTGCTGCCCTCTCCACCTCTCCAGCTCTGTTGCAAGGGACCCCAAAAACCCAGAGCCTCACCCAGAGCCTCAAAACCTCGATCCGTTTCTTCTTCCCTGTCCCTCCGAGGACACCCACAGCTCTGGAATGGAGGCCCCACAGCAGAGGGGTGGGGAGAGGTCAGCGGGGAAGGCGGGAGTCTCCCCAGGAGAGGGGGCACCTGTGGATGGAGAGTGGGTGCAGAATCAGGGGAGGCGGGGAGCACACCTGTGGGCCTGCCCCGTCTGGATGGGGAGGAGCTACCTGACCCTGGGAACCTGGGTCAGGCTGAGGAGGGAGTAGCAGTAACCTTTAAAAAAAAAAAAAAATATATATATATATATATATATAGATAGATAGATTGATTTTACAGAGAGGAAGGGAGAGGGAGAGCGATAGAGAGTCAGAAACATCGATGAGAGAGAAACATCGATCAGCTGCCTCCTGCACACCCCCTGCTGGGAATCAAGCCTGCAGCCAAGATACATGCCCTTGACCAGAATCGAACCCGGGACCCTTCAGTCCCCTGGATGATGCTCTCTCCACTGAGCCAAACTGGTTAAGGCACCTTTTAAAAATATATATATTTTTATTGATTTCAGAGAGGAAGGGAGAGAGAGAGAGAGAGAGAGAGAGAAACATCCATGATGAGAGAGAATCACGGATCGGCTGCCTCCTGCACGCCCCCTCCTGGGGATGGAGCCCGCCACCCGGGCCTGTGCCCTGACCGGAACCGAACCGTGACCTCCTGGTCCATAGCTCGATGCTCCACCCCGGAGCCACGCCGGCCGGCCGGGCGCCGTTGTTTCTTCCCACCCCGTCCTGGAGGCCACCAGAGGGGACCCAGGCTCCCTCCTCCACATGGCTCCAGCCCGCGGTGCCCGGGACGCTGTGTCACCGAGCGCCTTCCAGCTGGACCCAGACGGACTGATGGACTGACAGGGCAGATCGGCTTTCCCCCGGGTGGGGGTGGGGGGGGTTGTGGGGGAGGGGCCGCTCTGGCTGCAACCAGGGCACATTCTGTCCAGCAGGCCGTGTGCAGTCAACAAGTCAATACAAATCGAGTGCCTCTGGGCCCAGCGCTGCCTCAGCCCAGGGCCCCCCAAAAGGCCAAGTTGGGGCTCCCCTCCCAGGAGCGGGGGCAGGGATATCCCAGCAGGCAGAGAGCACCAGCCCCCGATCCTGCTCCTCCTGGCTCCCCAAATCTCCTCGATCCTTCTCACGGCCCGAGGAATCCACCCCGATGGGGAAAGGTTTAGAATGAGTCATCGGCTCCTCTGCCAGGAGGGAGGTCATGAGACGCGAGGACAGGACTTCCAGGTCCCAAGGACCTGCACGGGCCGGGGCGGCGTCACCGACAGGGGCCGGGTCCTCTCGGCCACCCCACGGTCCCATCCCGGCTTTGCCATGGACAAGGCTGTGTGGCCGTGCCCTAGGTGGCTTGATCTCTCTGAGCCCTGGCTTGCTTTCCTCCTGGTTCAGAGGGCCCTGTGGGCCTGCAGAGCCCTGGAGGCTGTGAGCTGACGAGGTGGGGTGGGGGAGGGGCTGGAGGGAGCCTTTAGAGTCCCCGGCCCCTCGATGGGAGAGCAGCGAGGGACAGATGGAACCTTGGGTCACAGTGGGACTCTGCCTGGCTGGGGCGCTCGGGGGACTCCTGGGGAGGATTGGGGGCCGCAGCGAGGAACCCCAGGAGGGCATCGCTGGCAGATGGCTGAGACCTGGGGGGGGGGGTGTCCCTGAGTCAGGGCTGAGGGCACCTTGAGCGCCCTCCATGGCCACACTCTAGGCCTCAAGGGACGCCCGTCTGGGCTCCCTCCCTTCTCTCACGGGGGAGGTCCCTGTCCCTTGTGTGTGAGGTCCCCTGCAGCTCCCAGGCCGAAGAACTGGGAGGGGCCTGGCCAGCGTAGCTCAGCGGTTGAGCGTCGACCTATGAACCAAGAGGTCACGGGTTCGGGCTCCATCCCCAGTGGGGGGGCGTGCAGGAGGCAGCCGATCCATGATTGTCTTTCATCATGGATGTCTCTCTCTCTCTCCCCCTCTCCCTTCCTCTCTGAAATCAATAAAAATCTATTTTTTTTAAAAAAAAAAGAACCGAGATGGGACATGACAGCCTCGCCCCCACCCCCCACCTCCAGGGCTGGGTACTGCCATGCAGGGCACCCCCTCCCTTCCACCCTGGACCCTCCTTGTACCCGTTAGGCCCCGCCTCCTTGGGCAGGAGGGTGGTACAAAGAGGTCTCCTCACTGCCATGACGACATCATCTCCATAATCATCTGTCATTGACAGTGGATGACCAGGTCCCTAAGACGAGGGAGGGCCTGGTGGAGCCCACCCGATGGGGCGATGGGGCGCAACGGCCAGCGACCGTGGTCCCCGTCCTCCCTGGGGCAGTGGAGGTGGGGGAAGGGGGAAGGCAGATTTGTGGAGATGCTGGGACTCTGGGAGGTGCCAGGCCCTGGGCCCGGCCTTCCACAGATGTTACCTAATGTGTCCGTCCCTGTCGGAATCCAGGCGAGGAAGAGAAGAACAGAATCCTCCTGTTTCACGGACGGGGAAAGTGGAGGACAGGGATGCTGCCTGAGGTGGGCAGGTCACAGAAGGGAGGGGAGGAGTCGAGGTCTGGACCCAAAGCTCACGTATGTGTGTGTGTGTGTGTGTATATTCTAGAGGCCCCACGCACGCGCCTTCGCTCTGGCCAGGAGCCGCCTTACCGTGCTGCCCAGAGGCCCTGAGCGGCTGGGGCGGTGCCCAACACCTGAGTATGCAAAGGAACCCGCCATCTTTGTTGGGTTAATTTGCATGCTCACTCCTGATTGGCTGGTGGGCATCGCGAAGGTATGGCCAATTTGCATCTTTCTCTTTTATTAGTGTAGATATATATACATTTTATTGATTTCAGAGAGGAAGGGGGAGGGAGAGAGAAACAGCAATGATGAGAGAGAATCATGGACCGGCTGCCTCCTGCACACCCCCCCCCCCATGCTGGGCATTGAGCCCACAACCCGGGCATGTGCCCTGACTGGGAATCGAACCCTGACCTCCTGGTTCCTAGGTTGAAGCTCAATCACTGAGCCACACTGCCGGGTCACACAAAACTTTTTAGGCAGAAAAGGGAAGCCCCCCACCCCAAGTCTGCCCCCAAACTCAGTCCAGGCACAAGGCCTTTCTCTTAGGAGGGGAGCATCAGGCCTGGGGCGGAGCCGGGGCCCTCCCGGCGTGTGTGATGGCGAGGACTCTAGGCAGTGAGACCCCCGGGTCACCCTGGCGTCCCTCCTGGCTCCCCAAATCTCCTCCATCCCAGGGGAGACCGAGTGACCTCCGGTTCCTCTCCTCCGTTCGCTCGCACTGGCTTCTCTCCGCCAGGCCCCCCTCTCCGGGTGGGGGTGGTCTTCCCAGCAGAGACAGCTGTGCGCAGCCTCTCCAGGGCCCTGCGCCTCGAACCCAGCGCGGATTCCCGGATTCCCGTTCCTGCTTGGACCGCAGATGTCGCGCCTGTTTCTGATGGCACAAGGCCAGGGGGGGCTGGCCCGGCTAGGAAAGGGGGCCGCGGCGCAAGCCTGCCCCTCGCGAGCAGCGACCCCCCCCCTCCCCACGAGCCTGGAGCAGCGATGGTTCCAAGAAGCGGCCCACGGGAGGCCAGAGGCCGAGGCTGCTGTGTAAGCGGCCCCGGCTCTGGGCATCCGCCCTCCCTCCTGAGGCCCAGCGCCTTCGGGGCGTGGCGGAGGCCCCGGCCGGCCCCGCCCCCAGGCCCTGCCCCGGCAGGCGCGCTGCGCGCAGGGGAGGGACCGTGAGGCAGGAATGTGCCGCGCAGGAGGCAGCGGCGGGACGTGTAAGGGCAAGTTCCCCGAGCGGCCTCCCTGCGCGCAGACGGAGCCGGGGCGAGCCAGCGAGCTGTCGGCCGCGAAGCCGGGCGCACGGGGCAGAGGCTGAAGCGGACACGGGGTGACGAGCGCGCGGCGGGCAGCGGCGTCCTCGGGGCTGCGGGGCGCGCGCACCAGCGGGCGCAGGGTGCGCGCGCGCGCGCGGCCGGCGTTCCCGGTTCCCAGCGGCGCTCCCGGCTCCCGGCTCCCGGCTCCCGGGCCCGGGCCCATGACGGCGGCGGCGGCCGTGCTGAAGGAGGGCGTGCTGGAGAAGCGCAGCGGCGGCCTCCTGCAGCTGTGGAAGCGGAAGCGCTGCGTGCTCACCGAACGCGGGCTGCAGCTCTTCGAGGCCAAGGGCGCGGGCGGCCGGCCCAAGGAGCTCAGCTTCGCGCGCATCAAGGCGGTGGAGTGCGTGGAGAGCACGGGGCGCCACATCTACTTCACGCTGGTGACCGAGGGCGGCGGCGAGATCGACTTCCGCTGCCCCCTGGAGGACCCCGGCTGGAACGCCCAGATCACCCTGGGCCTGGTCAAGTTCAAGAACCAGCAGGCCATCCAGACGGTGCGCGCCCGGCAGAGCCTGGGCACCGGAACCCTCGTGTCCTAAACCGCCGGGCGCGCCGTGGTGCCTCCCCCGCCTTCCACGGACGCGGTGCCTCCGGGGTCACATGGGGTAAGCCCTCCGGGGGACTGGGCGCTCTTTCTCTCCTTACCTGCCTCCTCTCCTTTCCTTGAGACAGAATGGGGGAACTCCCGCGAGCATTCCCCTTAAAAGCTGGACTGTCCGCTCGGCTGGCGTGGCTCAGGGCATATCGGCCTGTGAACCAGGAGGTCACGGTGGGTTCCTGGTCAGGTGGCAGGCTGGATCCCCAGTAGGGGGCGTGCAGGAGGCAGCCGATCCATGATTCATCAGTGTTTCTCTCTCTCCCTCTCCCTTTCTCTCTGGAAAAAAGAAACAAAAACTGCACCGTCCTAGGACCAGGAGAGAGATGAGCCTGCCCTTCCCTCCCTGCCCCCCTCCCCAAGCTGGACTCCCCGTGGGGACCAGGCAGGGGTGCCCTGCATGAGTCTGAGAGATGGATGGGTGGGACAGACCTCAGCACAGGTTGCTTCTGCCATGACTCAACCTGTCTGGCCTTCCCCGGGCCGTGGCTTTCTGGGAACGGGGAGAACCCCACGTGAGACCGCCTGAAGCTGGCTTCTTCCTGCTGGGATGCAGGCTCCTCCTAGGAGCAGGGAATCCAGGCAGACGGGCTCCCCTCTGTTAGCGGGGTCATCATGTGGACAGACCGAGGAACCCCATTTGCTAGGTGGGGTCTCAGCAGGGGCACTGGGCTAGGCTGGCCGGGTGCCAACACCCGTTGTTCGTTTTTAAACATATTTCTATAGACCCCAGAGAGGAAGGGAGAGGGAGAGAGAGAGAGAAACCTCCATGATGAGAGAGAACCACGGACCGGCCGCCTCCTGCACGCCCCGCACTGGGGATGGAGCCTGCCACCCGGGCCTGTGCCCTGACCAGGAATCGAGCCGTGACCTCCTGGTTCCTAGGTCGACGCTCACCACGGAGACGCACCAGCCGGCGTCCACCACCCTTTGTTGACAGCGGGCCTAGGGCTGAGCTGCTGGGAGTCCAGGGGAGTTGGCGGTGGGCAGGCCAGGCCGTCGGTGCCCTGAGTGCCAGCTAGGGCCCAGCGGGTCCAGAGAAGCTGGGGCCGGGGTCAGGGGGAGGGTGGGGGCAGGAGGGGGGCCATGATGTGTTTGTGGAGATTTCTTCATCTTCTGTGAGCACTAGGGCAGAGGGCGGGGGCGGATTTGTGTCCGGAAGGCCCAGGGCAGGGACCAGGAATAGACCCTGGAAGGCAGGCCTGGCTCCCAGCCCCGTGCCCTCTCCCCCAGATGCCACTCCCTCCCCTGGGAACCAGGGGCGAGGCTGTCGACGGGTGGGCACCCTCCCAGCGTTTTGTGTTGCTGTTTTTTAAAAAAATATATTTTTATTGATTTCAGAGAGGGGGAGAGAGAGAAACATCCGTGATGAGAGAGAATCATGCATCGGCTGCCTCCTGCACGCCCCACGCTGGGGATCGAGCCTGCGACCCGGGCCTGTGCCCTGACCTCGTGGTTCATAGGTGGACACTCATCCACTGAGCCACACCGGCCGGCCTGTAGCATTCCGGTTGTAAAGTACCCCTCACCACCCCCCCCCGACTTCTCCTCACCTCCCTGCCCTACAGCTTCCCCACCTTAACAAGGGGAGTCCCCCTGAGCACCCCGCTCTGACCCTCCTGTAAACGCCTGCTGGCTTGGAGTGGGGGCGCTCTTTCGCTCCTTACCTCCCTCCTCCCCCAGGATTGATCCTCATTGGACCCTCAGGGGCGGGGGGCAGGGCGCTCCCCCATCCATCACGGTGGGTGGTGCGAACACTCGTCTCCGTTTGTCCGCTGCGTGCGGAAGAGCCGGAAAGCTGGTGTGGATTCTCTTTCTCTCTTTCTTTCCAGCGTCCGGACCCCTTCGGCGCGCGGGCCAGGCCGCGTCGCGGTCACGGGCAGGAGGCATTGCCGCTGAAGGGTCAGGTGGCCGGCCCGGGAGGAGGGCAGAGGCCACGCGGGGCTGAGGATGAAGATTCAGCCCCTGGACACGACGCCGCCGTTCAGGACGTCCCCGGCGCGGAGCTCGCTAGCCACAGGCCGGACGCGTGGGTCACGGGGGAGACCGGGCGCCAAAGCCCCTCCCGGGGCCCTGATCTGCCCTGCAGACTGCTGCCCGCCCCGGCTCGGTGCCCGCCCAGAGGAGGAGGGCAGTGCTCCACGGGGCGCCGAGCCTCAGGACAGAGAGGCCAGCCTGGCCCCCGGGGCGCGGGGGGGATCACCTCTGGACTGACCTTGGCGGGGGGAGCCAATGGGTCTGACGCCCACACGCGGGGGTCTCCTGCTGCTTAAGTCCCTCTGGGACCCCCACCCCTCCAGGCGCCCTCTGCACACTTCTCTCCCCCCCCCGCCCCCCGCCTCCTGTCCTTCTACCCCACCCTGCGGTGCTAGGCCTGGAGGGGGTGGGGGGGTGGGGTCTGGCCCTTACCATTTCATGACCATCCCCTGAATGAAGATGCCCCGCCCGGGGCAGCGCCCACGCTCTCTGCCGAGTGAAATTCTTTGCCCGCGAAGACCCACCAGTGCCTGGGGCAGCCTTATCCTCACCCCCCTTTCCCGACTCACAGCCTCTTCTTTATTTTTAATATGTTTTCATTCGGAGAGGAAGGGAGAGGGAGGGAGAGAAACATCCATGAAGAGAGAATCATGGACGCCCCTCCCTGGGGATGGAGCCCGCTACCCCAGGCCCGTGCCCCGACCGGGAATCGAGCCCCGACCTCCTGGCTCCTCCACCGCGGAGCCACGCCCGCTGGGCAGGAGTGTGTCTTTTTAAAGATGTGACCCCGTGGGGAGAGGTTGTCTCTGCCGGGAAGGGCTCGGCCTGCTGCCCGGGTCCGGGGTGTCCCCTGTGTTCCGGAAGCTCCGGATTCTGGAGAAGGAGCCTGGGCCTCGGGAATGCCCGGCGGGACCGCAGAGCGGGGTCAAGGCCTCCCCGAGGGCGCCAACAGGCCGGGCAGTGCCAGCAGACACACACACACACGGGATGGAAAACTTTGCTCAGCTGGACGGCCGGGAGAGGCTGTGGCCACTGTCTGGGCCACCCTCCTCCCCCACCCCCCAGCCCTGGCAGCCCTGCCTCCCTCCTGCCCACCCGCCGGCTGCGTGAGTCATCCATGGGGCCAGGAGATGGGCAAGTCCTGGCCGAGCAACCGGGAGACTGAGGAGGCCCAGGCTGGGGAGGGGAGGGGGGCCGAGGGGAGTCGGGGCCGCTCCCGCTGCGAAGGGTGTGTGGGGCCGGGGCTGAGGCCTCCAAGGGAGTCCGGGGCTCAAGCAGCGGCAGCAGAAGGTGGCAAGCCTCCCGGGCGCTGTGGTGAGGAACCCCAAAACCTACCCTTCCCAGAAGCGGGGTGCACAGCCACCCAGCCTCCGAGGGGTGGCAGTGACCCCCGGCTTGGCCCCCTCCGGGCTTCCTGCCCGAGCACGCATCTTGAAATGCAGCCCTTTCTCGGAGGCTGCAGCGGGAGCAGCTCCGGCCCCCCACAGACGGGAGGGGAAACCGGAAGCCGGGGGTGCTAGCAGCGCCTTCCCGGAGTGGTGAGGGTTAATTGAGGAAGTGCCTGCAAGGAGATAAGGCGGGCAGATAGGGACCATAAATGTTTGTTGTTACAATGTGATAACCCTCCCGCAATTAGCCGAGAAGTAGCAGCTTGCCAGGCTCGTCCCTAATACGGGGCGGGAGCCTCGGAGCCCGAGGTAAGTGCCGGCATCCTCAGGATGCTCAGAGGCAGGAAGGGGGTGCCCCCCCCCCCCGCCCCGACTCGGACGCCGAGGTCCACGCTGGCCTCTGGTGACAGACCCTCCCGGTTAGAAGTGAGGGTGGCCCGGCCAGCGTGGCTCCGTGGTGGAGCGTCAACTTATGAACCAGGGGGTCACGGTTCGATTCCCGGTCAAGGGCACAGGCTGGGGGTTGCGGGCTCGGTCCCCAGTGGGGGACATGCAGGAGGTGGCCGGTTCTCTCATTATTAGCGGGCGAGGACCGCTATTAAGCCTTCCCTGCAGGGGTGCCCAGAAGGGGAGAAACTGAGGCACAGCCACCCAGCACCACACGCTCACCTGGAAATTCAAGTCTGCGCCCACCCCCCCCCCCCCAAGACCAACTTCCCAAATGGGCAGAGACCCAGGACCGACAGGGCCAGCTCGGCCTCACACCGGCTCCCGGCTCCCGGCCCCTCTCTCCCCGGTGGCGCCTGCGTGGGAGGCCCTGGCTGCGTGACAGGGGCATCTGGCGGCCCAGCGAGGGCCCTGCCTTTCTCTCCCTCAAACCACGTCTTACCCCGGCTCAGACTCGGGCCACCTCCCCCCTCCCCCCACCCGCACCCCCCGCAGTGGGGGAGGCGGTAAGTCCGCGCGCCCACGCCCGCCCGCGCCCGGAAGCAGCTGGGTCCCAGGCACCACCTGTGCCCTTAACCCTTTCCAGCCCGCCCACCCCTCCCTGGGCCCGAGCTGCTGCCCACGTGGGCGGGTGACGCCAGCAGGGGCCTGGGGGTTATCCGGGGAGGGTCTTGTGTCCGCCCACCCCGCCAGTCGCCAGGGAAGGCTCAGCTGAGCCCCGACGGGGGCGGGGAAGGGGGCGGTTGGGGGCACGTGCGCCTCCGTGGGGGTCATCTCTGGCTTCCCAGAGGCCTTGGCTCCGGGCTGAACGGCGCCCTGCTTTGGACCCACTGGGGACGCCCAGGCCAGCCCAGGCGGTCGGCCGAAATGGCCTGGGTGCTCAGCGCTCTCTCCTTAGCGATTTCTTAGCGGGGAGCCAATCCCGCATAAGTGACCGCAATGATGCTGACATGCCCAGCTGTCCCAAGCCATCCTCCCGCCCCTCCCTTTCTGACATGGGGTGCACTTGGGGAGTGACCGCGGGCTGAGGACCAGCTGGGAAGGGGTGCCCCCTCTCCGTGGGGACGCGGGGAGGCCATCCCTGACCCCGCTGAGTAGCAGTGACCTGGGGACAGTGTCACAGGCTTCGAAGGGAGACTGTCTTATTTATCTTCCCCGCTTCCTGGAGCGGAGCCCTCCCTTCTCACTTTGTGGGAAATTGAGGCCCGGCTGGCGTGGCTCCGTGGCTGAGCGTCGACCTGTGAACCAGGAGGTTGCGGGTTCGGTTCCCGGTCAGGGCACAGGCCCGGGTTGCAGGCTCCATCCCCAATGGGGGGCGTGCAGGAGGCAGCCGATCCATGATTCCCTCTCATCATGGATGCTTCTCTCTCTCTCTCTCTCTCTCTCTCTCTCTCTCGCCCTCTCCCTTCCTCTCTGAGATCCATAACAAAACATTTTTTTAAAATAAAGAAATGGCTCATCCAGAGACATGCAGGCCGTGGCGGGCAGGAGGTCCAGGGCCGGCCTGGGGAGGTTTAGATCCCGCCCCGGGGTGACCAGGGAGGGCGGCTGGGCAATGGGAGACGTCCCTGACCACCAGGGCGGAGCGGGCACTCTGCATGAACTGCGAAGAATTCACTGCATGGGGAACGAGGGTAGGATGGAGGCCGTGAGGATGGGAGCGGAGGTTTCTGGGGGACGTGAGGTGGGGGGGACAGGGTACAATTCACAAGCCTGGAAGGTGTCCGGCCCGTGGGGGCGAGAGGAAGTTGGTCCAGGCCCAGGCGGGGGAGCCCGGCCCCCTGGCCTGGTCCAGATGGACCCCGAGGGGCCCCCTCCCCCAAGCACAACAGAAGGACAATAGCGCCAGAGAGACGCCTCCTGGGCACGGGACGGGCGGTGCCCATCGGGACAAGGAGCCCTTGTGCCCCAGCCTCAGATCCTGCCCCACCCTCCTGGCCTGGGGGTGGTCAGCCTTGCGGGGGGGGTGGGGGGGTCGGAAGTTCAGATGCTGGGATGGGAGGAGGCTGGGTCACCTGGAGGTCTCAGGCAGTGTGGGGGTCGTGGGGGAAGGGTGCTGGGGAGCAAGGTGGGGGTTTCTGGGGCCTGGAGGAAGGAGCCTGCGGGGGGGGGGGGGGGCGGGGCTGCCCGGCGGGGTCTCCTCGGAGCAGAGGGAGCAAGGATGCTGAGTGAGGAACTCCTTCCTCGTTTGATCCTCGCAAGCCCCGGGGAGGCAGACGCAGAAGGGGAGGCGCTCCCATTTTATAGATGGGAAAACCGAGGTTCAAAGCAGCGCTGGCCTCACCCCAGGCCACCCAGGGAGGAGGCGGGAGCTGGGTTCCCAGCCGCTCTGGGAGTGGGGTTAGCAGGTGGGGTGAGAAGTTCGTTCAAGGCCGAGCGGACTCGGGATGCGGGAGGCCATCTGAGGAGTGGGAGTCTGGGGGAGGGGGGGGCGCCCCTCGCCCACCTGGGCCATCGGCTTTTCCGACTCCACCCCCGCCCGCCGCCCCCAATCCCCGGGTTCCAGGGAGGGAGGTGCGGGGCCCCGACCCCACAGCCCGACTTTCCTCAGCTTCTCCTTGAACTTCCACGCACCCTGGGCGCTTTGGCAGGAACCCTGAGCTTCATGGGAACAATTTGTCTTTCATGGCGCGTTCGCATCAATCACCCCATTGTTCGCCCGCCTCTTGCTGGACCACGGGGCTCCCTGTGCGCCGGGGGGGCCGGGCTGTGCGCGCCCCCTGGTGGCCGGCCTGCACCGCGCATCCCGGCGCCTCAGGTCTTGGCTGGTGATAGAGCTGAGAGCTTGTTGTCACCAGGCCGCATCTACTCCCAGCTTCATCTCCTCTTGCTTGTCCCCAGGGTCGTCCTTCACACCCTAGTGAGAGCAAAATGCCCACAGTCCCCCTCTCCTCCCGCCCCCCACCACCCCACACACACACTCCATGCTCCTCCAGGCCACTGCGTCCCTGCTCAGCCTGTTCATCGGGGTCCTGATGTCTTTCCTCCTGGGCTGCCTGGGGAACGCCTATCCTTCCTAAAAAAAAACAAAGCAAAACCAAAAAAATCTAGCTCAGGGGTGAAGCCTGTTTGGAGTCCCTTCTGAGCGAGCCCATCACGCCTGGTCAGGACCAAAGCGCCCCTGTTAGTGCGCGCATCACGTGCTCCCTCTGGTGGCGAGGAGCGGAACTTCACCTCCAGCTCCGGGGCCCGGGGCCAAGACAGGACTGAAAAGGACCAGCGATTCCTTTACGGATATTCCCCTCACTTGTCATCTGAGGGGCCTTCCGTGAAACCAGGAGACCACAACCCCCAGAGCTCGCTGCAGCGGCCAGTCCCGCACTCGGGGACCTGTTACGGGCCCTCGTGGACAGAATTGTTGTTGTTGTTTTTTAAAAATCATTTCTTTTGTGTGTTTTTTTTCCCTTCACTTTATTTTCTAGGTAAAATAAGGGAATCAGGAGGATAACAATAATAATCTACCGAACACACCTTTGATTGTTGGCCACAGCTATCAATAGTGACCATACGGGAGAGTAAATTAAAATTATAAACATGCGCCCTCACCGGTGTGGCTCAGTGGATAGAGCGTCGGCCTGCGGACTCAAGGGTCCCAGGTTCGATTTTGGTCAAGGGCATGCACCTTGGTTGCGAGCTCATCCCCAGTGTTGGGGGTGTGTGCGCAGGAGGCAGCTGATGGATGTTTCTCTCTCATCCAGGTTTCTAACTCTCTCTCCCTCTCCCTTCCTCTCTGTAAAAAAATCAATAAAATATATTTTTAAACATTAAATTAAATTAAAAACATGTATGGGTTCATTCCCGCCCTGCCGGTATGCTCATCCCATGCACCGGAGAGGTTGCGGGTTTGATTCCTGAGCTGCGGTAGAGCCATGCGGGGAACTTGTTAGAAATGCATATTTCTGGGCTCCATCCAGGACCTGCCGAACCAGACACCCTGGGGGTGGGGCCCCCGGTGAATGTTTTCCCAGCCCCGTGGGGCTTCTGACGCATCCAACAGGCTGAAACCCACGGGGCCAGCAGAGGCCTGCCTTGCCCACACCGGGCTGAGTCCTGAGGGGCCAACAGAGAACAGAAGCCCCATCGCCTTCCCCCAGACAGGTGTCCACCTGAGGAGAGGGGGACAAGAGGCCTAGAACCAGGGGGCGGCACAGACAGAAAGTCCTGGGGCAGGAGAGACACGCGGAGTCTGGGAAGGCTTCCTGGAGGAGGCGGCTTCCAGCAGGGCCCAGGGGGCTGGGTAGGATGGAGGGGAGAAACCTCCTTGCTGTGGAGACCTGCAAGCTCCAGGGGGCAGTCGCCGAACCCGGGGCGGCCTGGGAGGCGGCAGCCAGGTGGGGGCAGGGTGGAGGCTCGGGCAAGTCGGGAGCTGACAGGAGAGACCTGGGTGGGGTAGGGGGAGGGGCCGGGGAGGTAGGATTGGGAGAGAAGCCGCTGGGTCCCCAGTCCCAGCCTTGCTGACTGATCACGTGCTGTGTTTCTAGGGTGGGTCCAGCCCGTTTGCTGTCTCCCTCTCACCCCCAGCCCCGCCCACCCCCACCAGCCCCACAGGATCCAGCCCCAAACCCCACCTGCTTATTATGGGATTTCTGGAGCAGCAGCCCGGTCTGCAGGGACCTGCCGAGACCCGGCCCCAGGCCCTCAGGTGTGAGGGCTCAGCTGGCAGTGCAGGGGGACCTGGGAGTCAGGGGGTGGCCTTCCATCCCCTCCTGCACCCCAGCCCGGGACTTCGGGGAGAAGGGCTCCGGATGGGCAGGGTGGAGCTGCAGGGCCCACGGCTCCAGGTTCAGGGAGGCAACAGGTTTGGGCAGCGGCAGTGGGTGTGAGAGGAAGTCAGAGGGTGGGGCGGGGGGTGGCTCTGAAGGCGAGGGTGTGAGAAACGCACCAGCTGAAGGCCAGGGCCGCCCCAGCTGGGAGCCTGACGGGAGCCTGTCTGCCCTCCCCTGGCCTCTCCCTCTCCAGCTGGCCCTGCCAGCCTTCACTCACCCAACCCTGGCCCCGCCCAGATCTTCTCCTGGTTCCGCCCAGGCCTCCTCCTCAAGGTGCTAGTACCAGGTGTACCGGTTAAAAACGCGGATTGGTCAGTTACTGGTTAATAATGCAGATTTTGTCATCAAAGAAAACAGGATAATTTCAAGAGAAACATCAAATGTGCTTTGTTCAAAGTGATGTCCATCACTAGCTACACATTCCCCCATCTTTCAGGTCATTGGTGGGTACCGTCCCACTAGAACTTCTCTTGTTTTGAAGCAGACCATTCAGAGACCCCATTGCCCACTTCTTCGTATGTGTTGAAGGGCTGCTCAGAACGTGCGTGTGCCATCGATCGGAACAGGTGCTCATCTGAAGGAGCAAGGTCTGGTGAACATGGCGGGTGGGTTCATACTTCCCAGGCAGGATCTTTTCACGTGTCTTTAACTGGCTTGGAAGTGTGTGCTGGTGCGTCATCATGAAGCAAAATTACTTTGCCGTGTCTTCTGGAACATTCTGGTCATTTCATGATCCAAGCGTGGTTCAAATGGATTATTTGTTGTTGGTAGCGATCAGTATTAACGGTTTCACCTGGTTTGAGAAGCTCCTAATACACCACACCTTCCTGATCCCTCCAAACGCAGAGCAGTGTCTTCTTTCCGAAGCGATTTGGCCTTGCAGTCGATGTTGATGGTTGACCTGGACCAACCCATGGTTTTGTGCATTTGGGATTCTCAAAATAAATCCACTTTTCATCGCCAGTCACAATTCAATGCAAAAAAGACTTTCTTTTGCGCCGATGAAGCAACATTCTACTGATGACTTTTCGGTTTTCCATTTGTCTTTCGTTCAGTTGACGTGGCACCCATTTTCCTTCCTTTAAAACCTTTCCCGTTGCTTGTAAATGATCAGAAATGGTTTGCTGAGCGACGTTTAATCTTTCTGCAAGTTGTTTTTGAGTTTGACACGCATCTTCATCCAATAATGCTTGTCATTGTTGGTCTTCAAACTTTTTTGGTTGACCTGGATGTTCTTTGTCTTTCACATCGAAATCCTCATTTTTAAAGCATTTAAACCAGCGCTCACAAGTATCTTGAGATGGAGCATGTTCACCATATGCTTCCCGAAGTATACGATCACTTTCAGCAGCACTTTTCTTCAAAACAAAGTAATGAATTAAAACTTCCCACAAATGCTCTTTTTTGGCACGAAATTCGACATTTTTAAGCATAAAAATATCTATGATGTTAACACCTTCAGCAAATTTGACATATGAAGTTTTGAAGCTTGTTGTCAATACAACAAAACAGCATACGTATCAAATCGCGTATCTATCAACATATGTGTGACTCCACCGATTGAAAAAAATCCGCAGTATTAACTGGTACACCTAGAACCACCTGTTTATGCAGCCAAACCACTTAAAACTGAGCTATACAGAGAATCAGCAATTCAGAGCATCACTTACCATTTTTTAAAAAATATTTTTTTTATTGATTTCAGAGAGGAAGGGAGAGGGAGGGAGAGAGAGAGAGAAATCCATGATGAGAATCATACATCAGCTGCCCCCTGCACGCCCCACACTGGGGATCGAGCCCGAAACCCGGGCATGTGCCCTGGCTGGGAATCAAACAGTGACCTCCTGGTTCCTCGGTCGACGCTCACCCACTGAGCCACACCAGCCGGGTCTCAGCTCAGCTCAGCTGAGCCCACAGCAGCTGCTCAGCCTGGATGTCCACCTGGGTTCACAGGGAGACCTGGAGCCTCCTAACGGTTAGGCTGGGAAAGCTCCTGGAGCTGGGGCTCCTGGTGGGTGGGGGGGCCCCGCGACTCCCCCCGGGCCGGGCGCTGTGTCTCTGCTGCCACAGGCCTTTTGTGGCCGAGAATTGAGGGGTGGTGACGTTTGGGGTCTTTGTTTTCTCTGCTCTCACTCCTGAGCCCCCAGCCGGGCCGGGGCTCAGCAATCAGCCCCAGGAAACCTGGCCCTGCAGCAAGGGGGGGGGGGTGGGGGCTGCAGGTGGGGGGATGGAGGAGGCAGGGGGGCTGTGGGTGGGTGGCTGCCACGGAGCCCGTGGCCCAAGCAGCGGGGGCGGGCGGGCGGGTGGCGGGAGGGGCGCCCGGAAGGCAGAGGCGATGGGGCCTGGTCACTGGCTAATTTGGGCTCCTGGCTCCCCAGACAATGCCCGGCAGCTGGGCTGACAGGTGCAGGAGGGACGAGGCCCTCGGTCCACACCCACGGCCTCACAGGGCTTAGCGCCCCGGCCAGACACTTCCTTCCCCGCCCCGTGGCCCCCCGCGTCCCGGGAGGGGACTTTGGCCCCACTCGGCCCCAGCAGAGCCCAGGGGAATCCTACCGAGACCCTCAGAGGCTGTGAGTCCCCGAGATTCCCTGTGCAGAGGGGCCCGCGGGGCGGCAGGCATTCACCCCGTGGTTTGGCCCACCCTGTGCTCTTGTATTGGTCCGTCTGCTCTCTCCATCATTCCTTTTCAAGGAGCAGGACAGCCCGGCCGGCGTGGCTCGGCGGTTAAGCATCCACCTATGAACGAGGAGGTCACGGTTCGATTCCCGGTCGGGGCACATGCCCGGGTTGGGAGCGCGATCCCCAGGAGGGGATGTGCAGGAGGCAGCCCCCGCCCCCTCCCCCCATCCCTTCTCTGACCCCAGCTGCTCCCTGCCTGTGCCTTCATGTTCCATCCCTGTGCCCAGCTGCCCCCCTCTGCCCCCCATGACGTCCCAGACCCTGCCCTTCCTCCCTGGCAGCCCCCCAGAACCACAAGGTCACCTCCATGGGGGCCCCAGGATGACTGTCCAGAGAGCGAGCGGGTCTTCACCCCCCTCCCCGCCCGGGGAACTAGGGGTGTGTCTTCTTAGGGCACCCGTCCTGAGCTCTCTCCCCCACCAAACAGGGGACCCAGCCGAGCACCCCCACCTCCTGCTTGCCAGGTCTCTCCCTAGCCTCCGAGGGGGTCAGCGCCCCGCTGTCCTGGCCCTGCCCAGCTCTGCCCCTGACAATAATAGCCTGGGATTAACATAGCGGGCATTGTCTTTCTCTGACTATCGGCTGGGGACCTCGGGCTCCCCAGCCATCCTAAAAATACCCCGCGGACAGGTGCAGACCTGTGGGTGTGGGGCCGGGGACACGGGGGGGGAGCACGGGAGGGGGGAGACCGTCTCCCCGAGGTCCGGGCCTGGGGAGCCTCCATTCCTGGAGGCCCATCTGGAGGAGGCGTGGGGGCAGCTGCAGACCCCGAGGCTCCCATGGGCTGCTGGGGCCACGCCTGCTCCGCCCGGACACTCCCCGGAGTCGGCCTGCAGCGCCTCCCACACCACAGGAGTCCCCCAAACGGTGTGGGCTCCAGGCCTGGCGCCCACCTTTCCTTTTCCTTGTCTGAAAGAGATGGAGGGGCGCCCGACCGGCGTGGCTCAGTGGTTCCGCGTCGACCTACGCATCAGGAGGTCGGGGTGCGATTCCGGGCCTGGGCTCGATCCCCGGTGTGGGGCGTGCAGGAGGCAGCCGATCCCTGATTCTCTCTCATCGCTGATGTCTCTCTCTCTCCCTCCCTCTCCCTTCTTCTCTGACATCAATGAAATGAAAAGACCGTCCCCGCCCCCCAGCCCTGCGCCCCCAGGACTCCCAGGGCCCCACGGTGTCCCACCCCTGCCCCCCCACCATCAACCGGTCTATTCTCTCCCCTCTGACTCCGGCTCCCTGGGTGGTTCTGGGTTCCTGGGTTGGGGGGCTCTGTGTGCACAGCATGTGAATGTCCTCTGAACCTCCCCCCACACACACACCTGTAAGCCCAGGGCCTGCTGTGCGCAGCGTGTGTGTGTGTGTGTGTGTGTGTGTGTCCGTCCTCCGGGAGGTGTTGGTGGGAGGGGGCGGTGGGAGGGGGAGGAGGAGGGGGAGGGGGAGGGGCGCGGGTCTGTTCTATTTTTACCGGCCAGTTGCCGAGGGCCCGGGAGTTCATAGCCTCCCTCCGTGCTGCCCCGCAGTCTGCCTTCGACTCCGGGACAGGCGAGCCCAGCTCTCGGACGGACGGACGGACGGACGCTGACCCAGGTGAGTGTCTGCGGCAGACCCAGGCCAAGCCCAGGCCCAGAACCGGGGAGGGCGGGGCGGCCGGAGGACAAGAGGCTGGGAGATGGAAGAAGGGGTTTCTTGCTGGGACAGTTGTTGGGGAGCAGCCCTGGGTCCCCCGAGGCATCTGTGGTCCCCCTCCTGCCCACTGAGGCTTTCTACAAGGCGCCCCCGGCAGTGCCAGGAGGGCGGGGGCACCTTGGGGAGGGGGCGCACTGGGGATCAGGGGCAGGAGGGGGGCTCAGGCTGCAGGGGGAAAGTGAGGGGGAGCTGGGTGGGCAGTGAACGTGAGCCGTCCCGGCAGTGGACGGAGGAGGCGGCGGGGTGAGTGGCACTCGGGGAGCCTGGAAGACTGGACCCGGGTGCCCCTGAGCCAGGAAACCCCTGGCCTTTTTCTTTGTCTCAGAGGGACAGGCTTCGCGCCCCCCCTAACCCGCCCCCATGCCCGTCGGACTGCCAGGCCCCGAAGGGGGTGGGGGGACAGGTGGCGCCCGCCTTTGGGGCCGCAGCCTGAGAGTCTGTGCTCAGGGCACCATCTCTGGGGTCCCCGTGGCGGGGAGGCGGGGGGGTTCTGTCTGCCTCGGGGGCTCAAGGCAGCACCGCCCGCCGTGGTTTGGAGACAGGTCTGTTAAAAAATATATTTTATGGATGTCAGAGAGGAAGGGAGAGGTAGAAATATCCATGATGAGAGAGCATCACAGATCGGCTGCCTCCTGCACACCGGGGATCGAGCCCGCCACCCGGGCCTGTGCCCTGACCGGGAATCGAACCCTGACCTCCTGGTTCGTCGGTCGATGCTCAACCCCGGAGCCACGCCGGCTGGACAAGTTCCGAGATGGGGCTTTCCCGTTCAGAGCTGGGGTGTGGGCTCACAGCCACGGGGAACAACGCCGGCTCGTGGCACGGCAGGGAGGACCAGACGCCCTTGACCTGGGGCCAAGGTCAGGGGGGGGAGCAGGAGGAAGAGCAGGGGCCTGACGTGAGAAGTGTGTCCCTGGTCACCAGGTAGCGGGGAGAGAGCCCAGGTCCTCACCCTGCACACTCACACTCACCCTGGCACTCGCACACGCACACTCACACTCACCCTGGCACTCGCACACGCGCTCCTACACGCTCCTCTCCACCGAGCCTCACTCTCGGCTCCTCCCTCCCTGCGGGTTGCCGGGGGTGGGGGGGTGGGGGTGGGGTGGGGCGCGGGGAGGGGGAGACAAGGAATGCTGCCGGCACCCTCCCATTTGCCACTATCTACATCCTGCCTCCTTATCAGGCCCCTGCCTGTCAAGGGGTCCGGTCTGCTGGGAATCGCAGCCCAGGCCGGGACCCAGGGGCCTGGCATTTGTCAGCAGGGCAGGCGGGCAGGTGGGCCCCTCGCGCTGACAGGGGGCTCCGGGAGGCAGGGGCAAGCGCAGTCACGCGCCCACCTCAGGGTGGGGGAGGCACCTCCCGGGATGAGACGGAGGGTGCTGGGCTGAGGCCCGGGACCTGGGCACTGGCATTTGGGGGGGGGGCAGGGATGCTGGGCTGACAGACGGGGGTGAGCCTTCCCCAGCTCGTGTTTCGTTCTGGACTTCCTCAGTCTCTCGGGGGGCGGGGGGGGGCACCCTGAGAACAAACAGCTGGTGGCAGCATCTAATTTCAGACAAGCATCTCAGGAACGTAGGCCCGATTGGCGCCCACCTCCCCCTCTGTGCCCAGGGTGACAGCTGAGACTGCGGGGTCACCCCCCTGCCTCGCTCCCCCAGGCTGCACCCTCCCCCCCTCCCCCGCAAAACAGAGGCAGAGCTAGAGCCAGAGGGGCTCCGATGGGAGACGTGGCCCCGCCCCGGTCACGGTGTGGGGATCGAGCCTACAACCTGGGCACGCGCCCTGACGGGGAATCCAGCTCTGACCTCCTGGTTCATAGGTCGATGCTCAGCCACTGAGCCATGCTGGCCGGGCCGTCCCATCTGGACCCACCGGGACCCACTCTGCCTGGTTTCTCCTTCCCGCTGTCTGCCTCCTCCCCCAGGCGACCCCCTCCTCCCCCCGTGGGCTGGGGGACAGGAGCTGTGACCTCCCTCACTCATGTTCTCTGCCCCCAGGTGCTGCCCGCCACCTCCATCATCATGCCGGAAGTGTGAGTGGTCCCTCCCTGCCCTGTGTGTGCGCGGGGGGTGGGGGGGTGGGGGGGCGGGTGAGGGGGGGCAGAACACAGCCCTAGAGTGGGGCTCCCCAGGTCCCCCCCCTGCTCCCCCAAGCAGCTCCTCCGAGGCTGGATCCTCAAACAGGAACGGTCCTGAGTGCCGGGGTCCCCTGTGTCCCCAGACGTCCTCCGGGTCTCTGAGCAGAACCCACACCCCCCAGGGTTGGCCTTTCCAGCCTGTTCCGGAGTCTGTGCCTCTGCACAGATCCCGTGACTCCCATGTGCCAGGCCCCGACTTAACGCTTCTCACGGCAGGACCCCCGTCCAGGCGTCCCTGACTCCCCCCTCCTCCCCTACAACCGGGGTACCACCCCACAAGAGCCTCTGGTAGCCCCAAGGGCCGAGGCATCTTATTCTGTTCTGCTGGGACCCTTGACCGGGGACCCGGCCTGAGGCCTGGCTTTTGGCCGGTGCCCTGTGGTCACCACCCCTCCCCGCCCAGACCTGCCCCCCTGGTTCTGTGGCTGCGTGAGTAACCTCTTGTTCCCACTCTCCCTCTTCTGCCTTCTCCCTCGTCCTTCCCGCGGCGGGCGCCTGCAGCGAGGTAAGTGAGGTTCGGGGTCTCTGTGCTGGTGAAGTCTTTTTTTAAACTATTTTTGTTGATTTCACAGAGGAAGGGAGAGAGAGAAACATCAATGAGAGAGAATCATGGATCGGCTGCCCCCCGACTGGGGATGGAGCCCGCCACCCGGGCCTGTGCCCTGACCTGGAATCGAACCCTGACCTCCTGGTTCCTAGGTCGATGCTCAACCCCTGAGCCACGCCGGCCGGCTGGGCCGCCACCCTGTTTTGTCTGTAATAACCCTGGACGGGGTCTGGCGGGGGGGGGGGGGGGGGGGAGTGGTCTCAGCATCCCGACCTGCAGGGGAGGAGGGCGGGGCCCCCAGGGTCTCAGAGCAGGAAGTGAGGGCTCCCTGCCGCCCTCTCTGGATCTGAGAATTCTGGCAAATCCAAGCGAGGAGGATTCATGGGGCCGACCGTGACCCTGGCCAGCACTCGCCTGGCCGAGCCTCCATCCTGGATGCTGCAGCCTCCGCCTCACCCCGTCTCTCCCCTTCTCGCCCCCAGAGGAAATCCAAGATCACCGCCTCCCGCAAGCTCATGCTGAAGGTGAGCCAGGCCCCAGGGCTGGAACTGGGTGCCTGGCAGCTGAGAGGGGCCAGTGGTGGGCCGAGGGGCTGGCTTTATTCTTTATTTTTTAAATGTATTTTTCATTTCAGAGAGGAAGGGAGAGGGAGAGATGGAAATATAAATGAGAGAGAATCATGGACCGGCTGCCTCCTGCACGCCCCCCACTGGGGATCGAGCCCACAACCCCGGCCTGTGCCCTGACCGGGAATCGAACCCTGACCTCCTGGTTCACAGGTCGACGCTCCACCACAGAGCCACGCAGCGTGGGTGGGACGTGGTTTATTTTGACACAAGTCTCTCTCTTTGGAGCTTCGGGGTCAAAACAGCGGGAAAGGAGTAGAAGGGGTCTGGGTGTGCGGTCACCTTCCCGCGGGGGCCAGCCAGCGCACACGCCCACCCACCCGCAGGGACCGTCCTGGTCACGCGCCCCCAGAGCGTGAGAACGCGGAGCCCAAAGGGCCAGCGGAGGCCAGCGCCGGCCGGGCCTGGGTCCCCCTTCCCTCAGGCCCAATGCCAGTGGGAGCTGGAGGTCCCCCGTGTCCCCCCTGCTCACCGGGCTCCGTCCCGTCCAGAGCCTGATGCTGGCCAAGGCCAAGGAGTGCTGGGACCAGGAGCTGGAGGAGCGTGAGGCTGAGAAGTCCCGCTACCTGGCCGAGCGCATCCCCACGCTGCAGACCCGCGGCCTGTCCCTCAGCGCCCTGCAGGTGAGCCCGGCGTCGGGGTAGGGGTGGGGCTGGGGACCTCCCTGGGTGGGGGAGGGGGGCTGGGGGGGGGGGAGGGACATGCCACGGACCAGGTGGCCCCGGTCTGATCTGACGGGGCCCCCAGCTCTGTGATTGACGAGTAGCTCGCTCCTCGTTCCATCTTCAGAGGCTCCCAGTCCCCACGTCACGGGTCCCGGAAGCGGCGTGTCTCAGCGAAGGGGCTGGGCGGGGGCCCGGGGCCCTGGGCTGGGAGGCAGGGGAGGGAGCCACCTCCCACCCGCTCGTCCCTGCTCCCCCACCCAGGACCTGTGCCGGGACCTGCACGCCAAGGTGGAGGTGGTGGACGAGGAGAGATACGATATCGAGGCCAAATGCCTTCACAACACCAGGGAGGTGAGCGGGGGCCGGCTCGGGGGGGTGGGCAGGCGGGGGCGCCGATGGGCCAGGCCCCCCCCTCCTTCCGCAGGGGCTGGAGGTGGCCACTCAGGGGGACGCTCTGGGCCCCCTCCCTGCTCTGGCCCCGCAGGCTGGAGAGGGCGGACACCACAGAGGAGAAGCCCACACCCGGCAGCAGTCCCCGGCCTTTGTGAGCTGCCATCCTCCCCCTCTCCCCCTCCCCCTCCCCCCGCCCCCGCCCCGCCTGGGGATGAAGTCGGTGCTACTCTCTGCACCACACAGAGGAAGACTCTGAGGTTCAGAGTGGCCCCAGTCACACACTTGCTCCCTCGACCGACCGGCCAGCCCCTGCTCAGGGCTCCCGCTGCCACTGGCACTGGGTCAAGTGGAGGAGGGGCAGGGGGTCCCCAGAGGTCGCACCCAAGCAACGTCCTCAGGGGTCAGGACCCAGGGCTTATCCATCCCCCGGGACCAAGGCTGTGCCCTCCACCAGCTGCCTGGAGGGCTCGGCGGGGAGGGACGCGCTGGGTGCCATTCGCGGCCATCGAGGCAGGGAGACCTGGGGGCCTTATCGGTCCACTTACGCGTCCGTTCATTGACGGACACACACACGAGGCTATGTGCAAAGAGACGGGGTGGGGCCGTGTGTCCCTCAGAGTCCGGAGAACCTGGGGTGCGGCCGCTCCGGCTGGGATCCCCGGGAAGGGGGCCGTGGTGCTCCCCCCACCCCACCCCCCGCCGTGAGCCCTGGCGCCTTCCCGCCCTCCCGCAGATTAAGGACCTGAAGCTGAAGGTGCTGGACCTCCGCGGGAAGTTCAAGCGGCCGCCGCTCCGCCGGGTGCGCGTCTCGGCCGACGCCATGCTGCGGGCTCTGCTGGGCTCCAAGCACAAGGTGTCCATGGACCTACGGGCCAACCTGAAGTCGGTGAAGAAGGAGGACACCGAGAAGGTGAGGGCCCTCCCCGCCCAGGCCGGCCCCTCGAGCTCTGGGCGGAACGTTCTAGAACCTCCATCCTGGGAGGCCAGGGATGAAGTCTTATTCCGTTTTGGGAGAGCGGAGACGTGGTCCCCTGCCCTGACGGCTCCCCGTCCAAGGGGGACCTGGGGACCCCGAAAAGCCAGACCGAGGAATAGAATACCCAGCCGGCCCGTGGGGCTCAGCCGTGGAGGAGTGACCCAGGAACCTAGAGGTTGCGGCTCGCTTGCCGGTCAGGGCACACGCCCGGGCTGTGGGTTCGAGCCCCCGGGGTGGGGCACCCAAGGAGGCAGCCGATCGATGCTGTTTCTCTCTCATCGATGTTTCTCTCTCTCCATCCCTCTCCCTCTCCAAAATCATTAAAAACATATTAAAACCTCAAGGGCGTGGAGGAGCAGGTGGCAGCCGGCGGGCGGACCGGGGGCCCATGAGCAGGCAGAAGGCTCCCTGGAGGAGGTGGCCTCCGGCTGCTGAGCGGGACCGGGAGGGTGGCTCCGGGCCCCGGGTGGGAACGGCCTGTGAGCCCCCGCGCCCAGTCACCTGTGGAGGCAGCCTCGGCGTGGGGAGGCCAGGTGAGGCTGACCCGGCGGGGGGGGGGGGGGGCACCCGCAGGAGCGGCCGGTGGAGGTGGGCGACTGGAGGAAGAACGTGGAGGCCATGTCGGGCATGGAGGGCCGGAAGAAGATGTTCGATGCCGCCAAGTCTCCGACCTCCCAGTAGAGGTACCTGGGGGCCGCCCCCCCCTCTCGGGGCCACCTGGGTCTCGGGGTGATGGGGGACCCGGGACAAGGCCAGGGTGGTGCGGGGGCACCCAGCACCCCGAGACCTCGGGCGCGTCACCCACAGATGTCCCCTCACCCGTAAGTGGAGCTCGTATGGGATCAGTGGTTCTGGGACCAGTGGGTGGGCACCACGTGGGGCGGGTGCCCATGACCACCCCCCCTCCCCCCGCCCACTGAATGGAAAGTCAGGTGGGGCTGGCCCTCCAGGTGGTCCCGACCCAGGAGTTTGAGAACCCCTGGATTCTGGGACCCCTGAGGGCCCTGGGGCTCCAACAAAGCAGCAGAATTAGCCCCATGAGCCCCTCTGGGAGGAAGGGATGGGCCAGGGGGCGGGGTCTGGGACCTGTCAGAGCAGGGGTCCCGGAGGGGCGGGCTCTCGGGGAGTGATGGGTGGGTGTTGGAAGGTGAGGGTCCCAGCACCGTAGGGGAGTGAGTGAGCCAGGCGGGGGGGGGGGGGGGGGGGGCAGCAAGGCCAGGGGGTGGAGGGGCCCCGCGGAAGAGCAGTGACAGGGGCTGGGAGGACCTGGAGCCGACGCTTAGTGGGAGCCCCTGTGGGTGATGGTGAGGCCCACGGGGCGCTGGGATGCGTGTGGGTCAGGGTGACACACACACAGGTCACTGATGGCCGCTGCCTCTGTCCCCACAGGCCGCTCGCTGCACTGGCTCTGGGTGCCTGCAGGGCCCCTCCTCTGCCTGTCCCTGCACCCCCCACCCGCTCCCCGCTCCTACCCCTCCGCCCCGAGTGTCGTCCACGGAACTGGGATCAGCAGACACAGAGGAGGAGGCGAGTCTGAAGACCTCCTCCAGCCTGGGGGGCCCCTCCCCTCGCCCCCCGCCACGCCCTCACTGCTGCCCTGATACGCAGCGGCCCCCCTCCCCCATTAAAATCGATGTCGCCAGCATCTGGGGGACTCTGTGAACAGAGGGCGGGGGTGGCTCCCGTCTTCAGCTGCATCAGAACGAGGGCTAAGGAATCTGAGATCCCCCCACCCCAGACCCCTCTGCCCAGGCCCAGTGACCTCACACAGCACCCCCACACCTCCCAAGGCACAGCTCACCCAGCCCCCCAGACTCCAGCCATCAGAGGTGCCTCTGCATTCCGAACCCCTCGGCCTTCCTCCGCACACCTGCCCCTCCCCCTCCCTATGCCGCTGGGCTTCCCAACTCTTCTGAGCTGAGAGGAGGGGGGCTCTTCCAACCTGCAGGCACTGGGCAGTTCCTCACCTGGCCACCAGGTGGCGCCTTTCCACCTCCCTCCTGGGCCTCCCTCACTTCTCCCACCCTGGCCGGCTCCATCGGCATCCACCCTTCTTCCCATTACCGGCAAAACCCTTCCCACCCGGGGGGGGGGCAGCAGTGGTCTGTCCTCCGGGTCAGGACCTACCCCCCCCACACACACACCCCCACATCTGGACCCAAAGCCCCGTGAGCATGCCAGCCTGCAGGGCTGGATGGGGGCCTGGGGCAGCCTCCCCCGCCCCCATTCTCAGCACCTGCGCTCAGTGGGCTGCGCGAAGCCCACACAGGAGGTGTCTTGTCCCCGTCACTGGAGCCCCTGGCTTTCTGACCCAGGAGAGGAGGAGCCCCCTTCGACCCCCCTGCCCGTCCCCGTCCTGCCCTCTGCCCCCAGCGTACTGTCTGCCATAAATGCCAGAAGCCGGTGCAAAGGGCAGCGCCAGCTCTTCCCGGGGCAGGGTCTGGCACCCGGGGCCGCGCAGCCGCCAGCAGAGAGGGACGGCCATGGATGTGTTGGGGGGTTGGGGGGGGCGTGGCGTGCCCGGGTTCCTGTTACTGCAGCTCAGGGAGGCCCTGGCCGGTGTGGCTCAGTGGATGGAGTGTGGGCCTGGGGCCTGGAAGGGTCCTGGGTTCGATTCCGGTCAAGGGCACGCACCTCTGTTGCAGGCTCGATCCCCAGCCCCAGTCGGGGCATGGAGGGGAGGCAGCCCCTCCACGGCTTCTCTCACGTGGATGTTTCCCTCTCTCGTTTCTCCCCCTTCCTTCCGCTCTCTCTAAACATCAATGGAAAACTACCCCCAGCTGAGGACGGAAAGACACACACACACACACACACAGCTCGTGGGGCACAAATGCAGGTGCAATTCTTACCTTACCTGGCCGCCCTCAGGCACGCCCGTGACACCCACCCACCCACGCACCCCCCTGGGCGTTCCCTCCAAGCCACGGAGGAATTGGGTGGGGCTCCGTGCCCAGGCAGCCCCAGTAACCCCCCTCTCCCTGCCTCCGAGGGGGGCTCCTCCCCGCTGGCAGGGTCCCCAGCCGGGTCCCCAGCTCGGCCCTTTGGCAGAGCTGGGCCCCAGGTCCCAAAGCCAAATCTCAGCGCCGCCCGTCGCCCCGTAACCTGGGGCCCCGGCAGAGTGGGGTGCCCGCCCTGCCCTACAAAATGGGAGACCGCCCCGGCCTGACTCAAAACAAACAGCTGGTGCAGAGCCCGTGGGCGGAGGAGGTGGGGCCGGCTGCACCACTTCCCAGGGCCCTTTGGGGAAGGGCCACAGGTCCTCCTGCTTCCCACACAGGCCTAGCCGAGCCGCCTCCTGTGGCCCCTGTGTGGACCACGGGGTGTCCACGGCAGAGCCACACACAGCAGCTGTGAGCCGCCCCCTGCAGCTGGCGATGGGCCTGGTGCCACCGGCCGCGCCCTTGCCTGCAGCTGGCAGCCCCCTCCTCACGCTGTCCCTTCCTCGGGGGGTGGGAGCGAGGTGTGAGCACTGTCTGTCTGGCGTCTGTCTCGCAGCCGCACTCCCCGCCCCCCTCCCCCCGCCCCGCCCAGGGCTGCCGGGGCTAAAGTGCCCGGTCGAGGAGGGAGCCGGTTAAACATTAGCCCCAATGGCCCCCCACGCAGCCAGTCAGGCTCCCCGCAGACTCCGGCTGGACAGCCAGGGGGGCAGCTTCGTTCCGGGTGGGTGAGCAGCTACGGAGCCCAGGACAGGCAGCCGGGACCCGTGTGGACAGACAGCAGCCTCCCCTCCTGTCCCAGCCAGGCTCTTCCCCCCAGCCCCACAGCACCCTCCTGAGCCGGCCTGGGGGTCCCCGGAGCCTGGGGAAGCAGCATGAGCTCCACAACCCCGGGTCAAGGTCGGGAGGCCCAGAGAGGGACAGCGACTCCCTGAGGTCACAGACCCAGCCCGGCCGGCGTGGCTCAGGGGTTGAGCGCCGACCTAGGAACCAGGAGGTGAGGGTTCCCAGTCCGGGCACAGGCCGGGCTTGCGGGCTCCATCCCCAGTGTGGGGCGTGCAGGAGGCTGCCGACCCGCAATTCTCTCTCATCATGGCTGTTTCTCTCTCCCTCCCTTCCTCTCTGACATCAATAAAAACATTTAAAAAAACAAACACAATCACAGGCCTAAACCGGGATGAAAACGCAGGCCCCCTGAGGACACTGGGTGTGGGCAGAGCCGAGGCCCCGGGGCCTGAGCAGGTCCTGGCCCAGCGCTGACCCCGCTCTGTGCTCCGGGTTCAGGAGAGAAATTGGGCCTCACCTGGGAGCCGGGGCAGGTGTCCCGAGCTGGGAGCCCCACGAGGAGTGTGTGTGTGTCTCTGTGTGTGTGTGTCTCTGTGTATGTGCACGCACGTGTGTGTCTCTGTGTGTGTCTCTGTGTGTGTGTGTCTCTGTGTGTGTCTCTGTGTGTGTGTGTGTCTGTGTGTGTCTCTGTGTGTGTGCGCACGCCTGTGTGTGTCTGTGTGTGTGTGCACGCGCGCGTGTGTCTCTCTGTGTGTGTGTGTGTATCTGTGTGTGTCTGTCTGTATGTGTGTGTGTGCACATGTGTGTGCCCGTGGCTGTCAGGTGTGACTCCCACTCCAGCTGGTTGGGGCCGGGGATCCCCCTGCACCCCACGGCGGCTGCTTTGGGGCAGGAGCAGCTGTCCTACGAGGGCGGGGAATTCCAGAGCCTGCCGTCCGTCCTGGCAGCAGGGAGGTGACCCCTTCGGGCTGCGGGCTGGGAAGTCTTGGGGACTTCCATGTGACATGTGGTCTCCGCGGACTCCCCTGAGGAAGTGAACTTGGTGTGGTTAACCCGGGGACCATGGGAAGCATTTCACGCCGAACATCCCCCGTTGGAAGAACAGGGGGTGCACACTTAGGGGACCCCTGGGAGCCCCTCTCCCCATCATTGCCCTGACGGGGAACCGCACCTCGGCCTCCTGGTTCAGAGGTTGATGTTCAGCCACTGAGCCACGCCGGCCGGGCTGCCTGTGAGTTTCTATAGCCACAGCGAGAATGTGGGATTTTAGACTTTTATTTTTTTTAAATTTATACTTACGCACTCGAGAGAGGAGGAGGGGAAGGAGGACGAGAGGAACATGGATTTGTTGTCCCTCTTATCGATGCATTCATTGATTATTGTCTCATGCGCCCTGAGCAGGCATCGAACCGGCAACCTTGGCCCCTGGCCTCATGGAGTGTCCTTGGGAGGGCCAGGCCCCGAGGCCTGGGACCAGGTGGTCACTCTTCCCTCTCCTTCCCCCGGAGGCAGCAGATGCTCAGGGCCCGCCTGGGCCCCTGCTCATGGGGTGCCTCTCACGGGAGGGTGTGGGGGGGAGGGCTCGGGCTTGGTCCCCCAGGGAGGATGCTATTCAGCGCGCTCAGCCCGTGAGAGGCTGGTGCCTGGGTAGGAAGCAGCTGCGGCCACCGGCCCAGACCCGCAGGTGAGGAGCCAGGTGGTGCCGGTGATGCTGAGCGGCCTCCAGTTGCCCGCAATCCAGGCCCAGTTTCCCGCGTGCACCCCTTCCTGGGAGGGAAGCCGGAGCCTCCTGGGCGTTCCCACACCTGCGCCGCAGCGCAACGTCCAGCACCGGCGCGGAGGACAGAGCCCCCACGCCTTCCGGTCCCCGCGCCCGGGTTCGCTGAGTGGGAGCTGAGGATCGCGTGTGGGAGGGCCCGGCTGGCCCATCCCAGGGCCCGTGAGGAGCGCGCGCCTGGGATCCCCAGCCCGGGGTCGCCGCGCGCTCTGGGCCCTTCCCCCCAACCCCCACCCCCCCAGACCACGGGGCGGGCGCCCCCGTTCCCGCCCGGGCCTCCCGCCCGGGCCTCCCTTCGGCTGAGTCGGTTCCGGCCGCCGTGCGCTCCTGCGCTCCGCCTGACCCCGATCCGCGGTCCCGCCCCCAGCCCGGCGCCCCGGCCGCGGCACCTGCGCGCGGAGCCGCCCAGCTTCGAGCTGGTCCGACTGGTTCTGAGCAGGAAGCCGGCGCCCTCGCCCTGCCGGGCCGCCCGCACACCAGCCCCGCGCCTCCCGGGCGGTCCCGGGCCGAGCGGCCGTGTGTCCAGAGCGCGCGGAGGCCGGGGCGGGGACCAAGGCGGCGATCGGGGAGCCCACACCCCGGGGCGCTCCCGGCGGCGAATCAGCGCGCGGCGCGGGCGGCTGGAAGCCCAGGTGACCGACCTGCGCCGGCGGCGGGGGAGGGGCGCGCAGGTGAGGCGGCCGCCGAGTGCGCGCGTGTTCCCGGCGGCGAAGCAGCATGTCTGGCAGGAAGGACTGGTCGGCGCTGTCCAGGTGAGCCGGGCGCGGGCTGGGGGTCGTGTCCGCGGAGCCTGACCCCGGGGCCGGAATGGTCTTGCTGCTCCTCAGGGGGTAGAATTGGGGCCAAACTGGGGAGCCCTCGGGACAGGGTGGGGTTCCTGCTCTCCCACGGCCTCCTCTCCTCCCCTTGGTGGCTGAGGCCACACATGGGGCGGGGGGGGGGGTGGCTGGTCCCTGGCCTGGGGAGCCCCCCATCGTACCATCCCAGCTCTGGGGGCCTGGGAGGTGACCGGGAGTGGCCCAGCCTGGGGTCCGGAGTGGAGTCCGCCTCACCGCTGGGTTTGGGCAGAATAGATCGTCCCCGGGCGGGGGGGGGGGGGGGCCGGGCAGGGGAAGGGGAGGAGGGAGGCGCAGGGGGAGGGGGGGAAGGGGGGAGGGGAAGCATCCCCAGGGCTGATGAGGTTCCGAGTCTGAGAATGGCATTCTGGGTGCGTCTGGGCTGGGCGACCTCAGGCAGATGCTGTCCCTCTCTGTGCTCCGCTTTATTTGGGAGTGGAGCCTTCAGAGGCTCAGAGAAGGGGGGCTGGTCCCTGAGGCAGCACCCCTCCTGGGGACCCCTCTCGGAGCTGCCCTGCCCACCTCCCTCCCCCACCCACAAGTGCCCCGTGAGCCCCTTCACCCCCTTACCCCCAAGGAAACTGGACCCGAGGCTCTAGTCGGGTAGGAGGTGGGCGCTGGGGTGTCACAGCGGTGCCTCCCAGGCCTTTTCCATTAAGGGGCCCCGGACCCCCCTGCCCCTCCCCCTCCTCTTGGAGGTGGGGGTACAGAGCTTCTCGGGGTCTCAGGCTCTGCCTCCCCCAGCCACTCGCTCCCCAGGAGAGGTGGGGGAGCACAACTGCACGGAAGCCCGTGTGGAGGGACCCTGGGTCTGCAGGGGCAGGGAGGCCCCAAGAATGGAGGGAGCCCAGAGTCTGGGAGGAGCCCGGGCTGTCAGAGGTGGGACACACCCCAGGGGAGGTATGCGCTGAGGGTGGGGCCGGCCGCGTGGCCTTGGACTCTGCCTGTGGGTCACTGTGCCGGGGCTGCACGTGGGTGTGTCCTGCTCTCCCAGTGGGCATACCTGTGCCTCTGGATGGGTGCTCACACACGTGTGCAGGCATGTCTGTGGCCCGTGAAGTGGGCATATCCGTGCCTATGCATGGGTGCTCACACATGTGTACAGCATGTTTGTGGCCTGTGGAATGGGTGTGTCTGTGCCTCCAGGTGCATGCTCTCACACACGTGCAGACATGCTGGTGGCATGTGGAGCAGGCATATCTGTGCCTGCAGATGCATGCTCACATGTGTGTGCAGGCATGTCTGTGGCCTGTGGAGTGAGCAGGTGTCTGTGTGGGCGGCAGGTTCCACTGTTGCTGAGCCTGGGACGTGGGGGTCCAAGCAGGTTCTGTCGGAGTGTCGACTGAAGACCTCAGCGTTGACGCACTTAAAAAGTCAAACCAGACCCGCTTCCCAGGTGCTGTCCGCCGGCACGGGCGTGGCTCTGAGCACCTGCCTGGGGGTGTGGGTGCGGTGGGCGCTGCGACTTCCCAGCTGGGCACGGGGTGGGGCCTGAGCTTGTCCCCCGCTCAGAGGGAGCCGGTCCAGCTGGGCACAGGGGCGGGCCCATTCCCACGGCACCCAGGCCGGCCTGTGGAGGCATCCTGGACGGGGCCCTCTGCCCCCCGCCAGCCCCGGCCCTCAGTGAGTGAGCCCGTGGGCAGGTGCCTCCAGCTGCTGTCCTGATGAAGCTCCTGCCCGGCTCCCGGGAACAAGCCTCGGCAGCGGTGGGAGGGGGGAAGGGGGGTGCCTGGTCAGCAGCCTCGTCCTTTCCTCCCTGGCCGCCCGTCGTGGGCGAGGCTGGGCTGGGCCCGGCTGTGGGGGGTGAAGGTGGATGTGAGAACTCCCGGCCCAGCAGCGTGTGGTTAATCATTCTCCCACACGGCCCCCAGCAGGCCTCCCCCCAGCAGCCCTCCCCCCAGCAGCCCCCCCCACCTCCTGGGGCCGCCCTCGGGCTCCCCGGACACCTGTCCCCAGACCACCAGGGCCAGGAGGGGCCTCGGTGACCCCCAAGGGTGACCCTCATGGTGTGCAGCCCTCAGGGGCCCAGGACTGGCCCAAGGTCACCCGGCCAGTGGCTCTCTGTTCTCTCCTCATGTGGAGCCCCGGGGGCAGCCTTCACGCCTGCTCCTCCTTTAAAAAAATATTTTTATTGATTTTGAGAGCAAGTCGGGGAGAGAGAAAGAGAGGAACATCCATGATGAGAGAGAATCATGGACCGGCTGCCTCCTGCACACCCCACACTGGGGATGGAGCCCGCCACCCGGGCCTGTGCCCTGACCGGGAATCGAACCGTGACCTCCTGGTTCATAGGTGAGGCTCAACCCCTGAGCCCCTGAGCCACGCCGGCTTGGCTTGCCTACCCCTCCTTTACCCAGAGCAGCCGGGGATCGCATCCCTACAGGGCGGCAAAGAGGGGTGCATGTCCCCACATGAAGGTGGGGCGAGGAGAGGGGTGTCGTAGGGAGGGAGTAGCCGTCCGCCAGTGAGCGTGGCTGGGCCCCCGGATGGTGGGAACCCCGGGCCCTCCCTGGGCCTGGCCTGGAGCTCCAGAGGTCAGTGGGTTGGCCACTGGGTTTCCCCAAACCTGCTCTCCCAGCTGCTCCGCGGCTCCGCCTGTCCTGGGCGGGGAACCCCACGCTCTCAGTGGCACCCCAGGCCCCACTCCTTCCTCTTCGCCGCTGTGGGCTCCCTGGAGGTGGCGTCTCCCTCTGGGGGAGGGCCGGCCCGCCCAGCACCCTTTTCTGGCGTTTGGCTTTGAGATTCTGTCCTGGGATAGAGTCCCGGTTCCTTTTTAATGACTGTGCTCTCTCTCTCTCTCTTTTTTTTAATGCATTTTAATTGATTTCAGTGAGGGAGAGAGAGAAACATCCATGATGAGAGAGAATCATGGATCGGCTGCCTCCTGCACGCCCCCTACTGGGATCGAGCCCGCAACCCAGGCCTGTGCCCTGACCGGGAATCAAACCGTGACCTCCTGGTTCCTAGGCTGATGCTCACCACTGAGCCACACCGGCCGGGCTTAGGTCCTCTCTTTCCTACCGTTTTCCACACGCAGTGCGTATCTGCATGGACTGCACGTGGGTTCAGCGCCCGTGGCCAGCTGTAGAGGGCGCCACTGAGAGACCACGGTCTCCCAGCCCACTGGCTGCCGTCCAGGGTCTCCTGGGCCTTGCTGACCTCCTCCTCCGCCCTCCTCCCTCCCCCCTACCCCCTGCAGCCTGGCCCAGCAGTGGAGCCTGGAGGATGAGGAGGAGCAGCAGCGGGAGCGCCGGCGACGCCACCGGAACCTCAGCTCCACGTCCGACGACGGCCGGTCGGCCCGGTTCACCCAGAACGGAGGGCAGCCAGCCTCCGACAGGTGCGCGGTCTCATGGGGCCTGCCCAGGGGACTCGGCTCAGGGCGTGAAGAGGAAGGTCAAGTCCCCTGGGTCCCCAGCCCCTGCTGGACCCTGCCCACACTGGACATGGCTCCCTCCATCCTTACAGTCTCCCCCAGGCAGGCACCAGGAACCCATTCACGGGGGGACAAAACGAGTCATAGCGTCCACCGGGGATGGCGACCCACCTGGAGGGGCGGGGCCAGGACTTTGTCCACTCTGTCAGGTTCTGTGGCTGTACTGTCCCCCCTAACCCAGCCTGTGCACCCCAAACTTGGACCCTCAAATCCCCTTCTCAGGGGAGGCTGGTCTGGCCACCTAGCTTTGGGGTGTGAGGGCCAGGAAGAGAAGGCCCAGGGTGTCCCGAATGTCTCCTTTTTAAAAATATTTTAAAAAATTTTTATTGATTTCAGAGAGGAAGGGAGAGAGAGAAACATCCATGATGAGAGAGGATCATGGGCCGGCTGCCTCCTGCACGCCCTCTACTGGGGATCAAACCGCCAACCCGGGGCCTGTGCCCCGACCGGGAATCGAACCATGACCTCCCGGTTCATAGGTCGACGTTCAACCCCTGAGCCACGCTGGCCGGACAGGGTGCCTTGTAGAAATGACACCTCGGACGCCCTAGATGTGATCCTTATCTGAGTAATGGTGGGGTGTGGGGTAGCCAGGGGTCTCTCCCACCTGAGACGCCACGCCCTCTGACCCTTGCCCCCATCTTCTGGCCCAGGCTGCCCAGTGTGGAGGAAGCCGAGGTGCCCACGGCGCCGCCCTCAGCTCCCCAAGATGAGGGCGAGGAGGTGCAGGCCATCCTCAGGACGCGGAGGGAGCGGCGGCAGCGGCGGCAGGGGGTGGAGGCCATGCAGGTCCCCATCCGCGAGCGGCTGGAGGCCGAGGAGGGAGGGGACAGCCTGGGCCCTGGGCAGGCCGTCCGGCCGTCCCTCACACCCACGAAGGAGGTGGCCGCCCCCCCACGCCGCAGACTGAGCCAGGAGAAGCAGGTGCCCTGGGCCCAGGCGGAGGAGAGCGTGGCCACCCGAGAGCCAGGGGCCAGGCAGAGGGGGGTCCCGGAGAAGCCCCCAGGCTCAGACCAGAAGCCCTCCGTCCCGGAGAAGACGCCGGGGCGGGAAAAGAGGCTGAGCTCCGAGGACACCCCCGTCTCCGAGAGGAAGTCGGTGCTGGAGAAGATGGACGTGTGGGAGAAAAGAATGAGTCCGGCCAGAGCGGGCACCCCCGAGAAGCAGCCCCCCCCAGGGAAGGCGGCAGGCTCGGAGAGGAGACGGGTGTCTGAGAAAGCAATGATCTTTGAGAAGTCGCAGGTCTCAGAGACAAAGCTGGTCCCCAAGAGGGCGGTGGCCTCGGAGCAGCCCCAGGCCAGGGAGCAGCCCCAGGCCCGGGAGAAGCCCCAGGCCCGGGAGCAGCCTCAGGCCCGGGAGCAGCCTCAGGCCCAGGAGAAGCCTCAGCCCCGGGAGCAGCCTAAGCCTGAGGATCAGCCTCGGCCCAAGGAGAAGCCTCACCCTCAGGAGCAGTCTCAGCCCAAGGAGAAGCCTCAGCATCAGGATCAGCCTCGGCCCAAGGAAAAGCCTCAGCCCGAGGATCAGCCTCGGCCCAAGGAGAAGCCTCAGCATCAGGATCAGCCTCGGCCCAAGGAGAAGCCTCAGCCCGAGGATCAGCCTCAGCCCAAGGAGAAGGCCCAGGCTCAGGAGCTGCCCCAGGCCCGGGAGCAGCCAGTGGCTGGGGGACGCCAGAGAGCGAGGGCCCTCTGCCGCCTGCCCTCGGCAGAGCCAGGGGTGTGCACCCCTCCGACCGTGGCCTCCCGCCTCCCGCCCATCACACTCCAGGTAGGCAGTGCCCCCGCCCCCAGTCCTACCCAGGTGCTGGTGGCTCCCTTGCGGTCTCCCGTCCCCCAGCTTCAGGCTGGCTTGGGCCGTGTCCCCTCTCTCTCTCCCTGCTCCCCGTCACCATCAGAACAGGGGACCCACGGCAGGGGCGTCTGCTGGGTCACAGGAGCGAATCCTCACCCAGGCGCCCTGGACGTCTGGGTCCCCCCAGAAGTTGCCCCAGCAGCTGTGTCCAGCGGCGGGGCTCCAGGGAGCAGTGTCTCCCATCCCCACAGCAGAGGCAGGCCTAGGACCTCCCCCCCATAGCCCCCCCCCCTCCTCCTGCAGCTTCTTGGATGGGCTTGGCCACCGGGGGTCCCTGTGGCAGCCTGGGCTCGGGGCTGCCCAGACCGCCCGTGACATGCCCCCTCCGTCCAGGTGAAAATTCCCAGCAAGGAGGAGGAGGAGGAGGACGATGCCTTCTCGCCCACAGGGACCACCTACAGCAGCTCCCTCCGCAGGTCCAGCCCTAGGACTATCTCCTTCCGGGTGAGCATCCCCGACACCTCCGGCCTGCCCGTGCAGGCCCAGCCCAGGGCACCAGCCTCTGTCACAGCGCGGAGGTCGTGGGTCCGACACCAGGAGGACAGAGCTGGCCTTTGGGTTCCCCTGGTGGCCCCCCGCAGAGGAGGTGGAGTTACGGGAGGGCAGGTTGGGGAGTTGCAAGGTGGATATGGACACACGGGAGTGGCCCCACCTGGTGGTGCAATCCGGAACTGCAGGAAGAAAGCTGGAGGCCTCCACAGGGCTCATGGGCAGACGGGGTGGGGGCAGACAGGACAGCAGGTGGTGGCCGGTACCCCCCAAACACCTACAAAGGGCCCAAGGAGAGGCTTTCCCCCAGACTGGCAGGTGGGGGCAGGTGTCTGCTGGACACGACGGGGGGCTGTCATGGAGGTTTGGTTGGGAGCTGAGCTGTGGAGGGTGGGAGGTGCGAGGAGGAAGTGTCTGAGAGTGGGGCCCCTCCCTTGAGGGGGGCGTGGCCTCCCTGGGACCCACGCTCATCCGCGCCTTTCTCTCTGCTTCCAGATGAGCCCCCGGATCAACAACCCGGAATCCACCCTCACCCGCAGGTCAGGGGCCCGAGGGCCTGGCTCTCCTGGGGGGTTGTGGTCAGCCTGTTTGCTGAGCCACAGGGCACATGAGGGGGGACGCCGGGGCGCATTCGCACCCAGGACCATGAGTGGCTGGGAGGCTGGATTCACAGGAAGGACTGAGGCCCATGAGATCAGGGACAGCTTCTCAGAGAGGCGGGCGTGAGAGGGTTTCGCTTCACGAAGGGGCCGGGCTGCATGTTTATTTTGATTTTGTGTGTGTGTGTGTGTGTGTGTGTGTGATATGTTTTTTATCGAGTGTTTAGAGCAAGCATGTCAAACTCAAAGGCTCACGCGGGCCAGATAAACAAGGTCGACGTGTACCTCGGCCGCAAAAAAAAACAGAAGCTTCCGTGTTCACAGAAACGGAGGTTTATTTCGATAGAGACAACGCTGAATACAGAGGGCTGAAATGGGTCATCGCGAACACAAAAGGACAGACCATTTTAATAAGAATTATTTGTTCTCGAACATGAACTTACCGGGCGCTGAAGAACTGCACAAAGGAATAAGCGTAACGCAAATAAACCTCTTTTTCCTTGTTCTCCGGAAGCGAAATATTTCCGGTTGCCCACACCGAACCAGTCCGTCCAAGGCGCATGCCGTGGCCGTCGGCTGCTAAGCCATTTGCTGCCGGTATTCGCGGAGAGAAATGGCGCGCCTGCGCGTGAGGCGTGTAAAGGAAATGAAGGCAACACGAGGATAGCAATCAGCCCTTAGCAAACGTTGTAGATCGTTATGAATAATTATGCATGACAGGGTATTGTGAAAGTTAAGCTACGAAATTTTTATTAAAATGTTCTTTTATACCGTTATATCGGGTGGGCCGCGAGGTTGACATGCTTGGTTTAGAGGGAGAGGAAGGGAGAGGGAGAGAGAGAGAAACATCCATGAGAGAGAAATACCACCCGTTGGCTGCCTCCTGCAGGCACCACCCCCCCTCCCCCAGGGGATCCATCCCCCAACCCGGGCATGTGCCCTGACCGGGAATCGAACCCGTGACCTCCTGGTTTCTGGGTTGATGCTCAGTAGCTGAGCTACGCCGGCCCGGCGGGGGCTGCATGTTTCAAGCACCCCGCACCCCCACATGTGGATGGGAGCAGTGAGCGTGAGGACTGCGTGTTGAAAACCCCCCCGAAATCAGATCTGAAAAGCGGTTGTTTGGAGCGGCGGGAACCTCAGGGGTTCACACGCGACATCCCTCTGCCCCGGGGTCCTCACTGAGACCTGCCGCCTGGGGCCCTCGGGGTGGGGGGGCCTGGGGCACAGAGATGGACATGAGGCGGGTGCTGCCCTCAAGTGACTCACATAGGGCAGTTAAACCCGGGAGACTCGCCCCGCGGGAGGCATCGGCCTGCGGGGGCTGGGAACTGTGTCCCGGGCAGCAGCCGACGGCGAGGGGACCTCAAGATTTCCAGACGGGAAGTGGGAAGGGGGTGCCTCTTAACTGGGGGGCGGGGGGTGGGGTGGGGAAGCCTGTGGAAAGGCTGAGGGTGACGAGCCTACCATGTCTAGCTCGGGATACACAAGCACGTGAAGAAGGGGGTTTTGGGGGTCACTGGTCCGCAGAGGGGGCAGGGACCAGGCCTGGAGTTTGGTCTCTGTCCTGGGGCCTGAGGGTTGGAGCGGAAGGACAGGGTGGGATTCCTGTATGAGGGGGGGCGGGGGGGGTCAGGGGTCAGCCAGGAGTGGGAGTGTGGAGGGGACCGTGGGGGGGGGGGGGGCAGAGGGTCGGGGACAGACGTGTTGGGGTAGCAATGACAGGACCGGGCGGGTGGTGGAGAGCTCTGGGCCTGCGGAGTGGCTGATTCTAGGGAGGGGAGGTGGGGCCACGGGAGCCTCGGCCGGTGATGGGTGATGGAGGTGTGCACACCTGGTCTGCGTGGGGGGGGGGGGGGGCGCAGGGCCTCACCTTGTCGTCTCATCCCGTCCTTTCTGCCCGGCAGTGCCAGCGTGAGGCTCCCCGTCAAGTTAGGCGAGAAGCTGGAGAGATACCACACGGCCATCCAGGTGGGCGGGTGGGCAGGGGCCTCCCTGAGGGTGAGGGTGAGGGTGAGGGTGAGGGTGAGGGTGTGGGTGAGGGTGAGGGTGAGGGTGAGGGTGAGGGTGAGGGTGTGGGTGTGGGTGAGGGTGAGGGTGTGGGTGAGGGTGAAGGTGAGGATGAGGGTGAGGGTGTGGGTGTGGGTGAGGGTGAGGGTGGGGGTGAGGGTGAAGGTGAGGATGAGGGTGGGGGTAAGGGTGGGGGTGAGGGCTTCCGGGTCAGCCTGTGCTTTCTCTTCCCAGAGGTCAGTGTCCGTCAGGTCCCCCGGCTCCTCCCGCACCGAGGTCTTCGTGGCGCCCGTGGGCGTGGCCAGCAAGCGCCACCTGTTCGAGAAGGAGCTGGCCGGCCAGGGCCCCAGCCGAGCAGAGCCCGCCTCCAGCCGCAGGGTGAGGGGTGCGGGGACCCTGAGGCCTGAGGTCCTCACGCCCACAGCCTTGGCCCGGATACTGCTCCAAAACGCCGTGTTTTCAAATGTCCATTAAAAATATAGATGTTTTTATTGAGGTCAGAGAGGCAGGGAGAGGGAGAGAGAGGGAGAGGGAGAGGGAGAGAGAAACATCCGTGATGAGAGGGAATCACGGATCGGCTGCCTCCTGCACGCCCCACCCTGGGGATCGAGCCGGCCACCCGGGCCTGTGCCCTGACTGGGACTCGAACCCTGACCTCCTGGCGGCCCCTAGGTCGACGCTCCACCACGGAGCCCACCGGCCGGGCTGCGTGTGTCCATTTTGGCCGAAGCTGCTGTTGACCTGAGTCACCCTGTGGGTCCTGAGCTCTGGTCCCTGCACCTCCCGGGGAAGGGGGAGCAGTGGCCCTCAGGTCTACGGGGCGCTGCCGGGGGACACGGGGGGCTCTGTCCTGTGCCGCCCCCCCCCCCCGTCCTGACGGAGCCCCTCTTTCAGGAGAACCTGAAACTCTCCGGGATGGTGACCTCGCGGCTCAACCTGTGGATCAGCAGGACCCAGGAGTCGGGGGATCAGGACCCCCAGGTACGGCCCCTGCCTGGCCCCTGACCATGGGCCCTTGGGGGGTGGAATGAGGGGTCAGGGGGGCCCAGGTGGGAAGGGGGTTTTCCAGGAGTGGATGGTGAGGCTGGGCGGAGGACTGTGGGTCGGGGGTGGGAGGGTGGCCAGCAGAGAGAAGGGGCGGGGCTGGAAGGGGAAAGGGCTGAGGGCCCCCAGCCCCCCTGCAGGCCCCTTAGTCCCCCGTCCCCTCCCCGATGCCCCCAACCAGGAGGTGAAGAAAGAGGTGGCAGCCACCAAGCGGACCCAGTAGGCGAAGAGAGCGGGCTCCACCCTGGATGCGGAGGTGAGGGCAGCAGGAATGGATGCCCCACACCTGTCCCGCGCCCGTGCCCGCGCCCGCTAACTGACCTGCAGTCGCCCAGTCCGAGTACCCAGAATGCCCCTGGTCCTGCTGTCAGGCTGGGGTGCCCCAACCTCAAGCCCTGGTGGAGGCCCAGCTGGCTGCACCTCTTAGCCCTGCAAGCTCCACCCCCTTAGCCCTGCAAGCTCCACCCCCTTAGCCATGTGAGCTGCACCCCCTTAGCCCTGCAAGCTGCAACCCCTTAGCCTTGTGAGCTGCACCCCCTTAGCCCTGTGAGTTCTGCTCCCTCCAGCCCCACAGACTAGGGGGCTGGGCCCGGGTGGGTGTGGGGGTGTGGGTGAGGGTATGGGGGTGGGGTATGTGGGTGAGGGTGTGGGGGGTGTTGGTGTGGGTGTGGGTGTGGGGGTGTGGGTGTTGGTGTGGGTGTGGGGGTGGGTGGGGGGTGTGGGTGTGGGTGAGGGTGTGGGGGTGGGTGAGGGTGTGGGTGTGGGTGAGGGTATAGGGGTGGGGTATGTGGGTGAGGGTGTGGGGGTGGGGGTGTGGGTGTGGGTGGGGGTGGGTGAGGGGCTTGAGCAGACGACTGCCTCCCTGTGCACACCCCCTCCCTCGCTCTGACAGGTCTCTGTCCTGCAGGTGTGAGGCGGCGCCGGGCAGCTGCGCCCTCCCCTCCCCGTTGCCCAGACCCTCTTCTGCCTCCAGACCTGCGGCCCCGGCATGTCCGGGGCTCCAGCCGCCCCTTCCCAGGCGGCCCCCGGGGCGGGTGCCCAGGCTCCGTCTAGTCCACTGCGGCACAGCCGCGCCCGGGACCCACATGAGCCCTTGGCCTGTGAGTCCTGTCCAGGCGGCGTCTCCAGCTCCAGCGACTGCAGGGCCAGGCCACCCATCCCTTCCGCCCCAGCACGGGTCTCCCCACCTCCACGGGGCCCCCCTGGCGGAGTCCCTGTTGCAGTCCTCGCACTCCCGCCCGCCCTCACCCCTGCAGGAGCTCAGCCTCTGTGCCCCCCGCTGTTCTCAGGAAAGATTGATAAACAAACTTGTTCACTCTCTGGTGTCAGCGACTGAGGCCTTCCAGCCCATCGACCCCTCCCTGGAGGCTCCGCTTCCTTACGGGGTCGCCTGCACCGTGTGTGCGTGCGTGTGTGTGTGTGTGTGTGTGTGTGTGGTGTGTGTGTGGGGGTGTGTGTGTCTGTGATATGTGTATGTGTGGTGTGTGTATGTGTGGTGTGTGTGTGTGGGTGTGTGTGTATGTGGGGGGAGGGTCTGTGTGTGTGGTGTATGTATATGTGTGTGTGTGGTGTATGTGTGTGGGGTGTGTGTGTATGTGGGGGGAGAGGGTGTGTATGCATGTGTAGTGTGTGTGTGTGGTGTGTGTATGTGTGTGTGTGGTGTATGTGTGTGGGGTGTGTGTGTGGGGTGTGTGTGTATGTGTGTGGTGTATGTGTGTGTGGTGTATGTGTGTGGGGTGTGTGTGTATGTGGGGGGAGAGGGTGTGTGTATGCATGTGTGGTGTGTGTGTGTGGTATGTGTATGCGTGTGTGTGGTGTATGTGTATGTGTGTGTGTGGTGTATTGTGTGGGGTGTGTGTGTATGTGGGGGGAGAAAGTGTGTGTATGCGTGTGTGGTGTGTGTATGCGTGTGTGGTGTATGTGTGTGGTGTGTGTACGTGTGTGTAGTGTGTGTGTATGTGTGTGGGGGTGTGTGTGTATGTGTGTGTGGTGTATGTGTGTGGGGGGTGTGTGTGTGGGGTGTGTGTGTATGTGGGGGGAGAGGGTGTGTGTATGCGTATGTGTGGTGTATGTGTATGTGTGTGTGTGGTGTATGTGTGTGGGGTGTGTGTGTGTGGGGTGTGTGTATGTGGGGGGAGAGGGTGTGTGTATGCGTGTGTGGTGTGTGTATGCGTGTGTGGTGTGTGTATGTGTGTGTAGTGTGTATGTGGGGGGGAGGGGGTGTGTGTGGATTATTTTGGTGGGAGGGGTCCATCATCGTTTTCCTAGCAGCCCCCCCATTTCCTCACACGAAGGTGGGTTACATCCTATTGTCCTACGTCGTGATTCTGGGGGGCAGAACTGCCAGCCCCCCTCAAATACACTCTCCCAAATTCCAATCCCCCAGCATCGTGGCCCCTGGGAGCTTGGAGGTACTGGGCCACCTGGGAATCTAGGCCAAACCAACCTCCTCGTCTGTTCAATAAAAATAGGTTTAAAAAGGGTCTGGGAGGCCGAGGGGCCAGGGCTCGGGGCACCACGAGGGGGAGCCTGGTCCGGACGAGGGGCCCCTGCTTCGGAGTTGGGACGTGGCCTCCCAGAGTCCGAGGCCCAGGGGAGAGTCAGCTGGGCTCCCACAAGAGGTGGTTCCCTCCACTCGCTCGTTCTGGTGGCGCACGGGGCCCTGGCCCTCCCTGCCAGCGGACAGCAGGGGCTCCGGCCCGGCCCGTGGGTCTCAGGGTCCAGCAGGCTCAGCAGATCACAGCTTCATTTGATCGATTATTATTATTATTTTAAAATAGATGTTTACTGATTCCAGGGAGGGAGGGGGAGGGGGAGGGAGACAGAAGCATCCATGACGAGAGAGAATCACGGATCGGCCGCCCCCTGCACGCCCCACCCTGGGGATGGAGCCCGCCACCCCGGCCTGTGCCCTGACCGGGAATCGAACCCTGACCTCTTGAGCTGCACTGGCCGGGCAGCTTCATTTCAAACCCCTAGAAGGGGAGCAGCGGTCCCCAGGCAGCCAGCCGCCTGTCCCAGAGCCATTGCTCACGCCTGCAAGTGCATTCTCCCTGCCTGACCTCCCGTAGGGCCCCGCCCGGGGGCTTGGGGTCACGGAGACCCGCTGTGCAGACAGACGTCCTCCCGGGGCCGCCGCCCCGTGTCCTGAGTAGACCGCTCAGCCATGAGGAGCGGCCTGGAGGACGCCGTGGCCCACCGGACACTCAGGAGTGTTATGGGGGTGGCCTCTGGCCCCCAGCCCGCCCCCCCCCCCAGCCCCCATCCCAGGCCCGGCCTGGGGCACCGGCTCTATCAGGCTGTCAGGAGGGACAGCTGGCTTCTGTCCCCTGCAGATCCGTCGGGTTTTAAATAGCGCATCCGCAGCTGGACATGGGCTTATATGGTGCTAAGCACAAGGCCCGGCAGCCTGTCCCCGGCACCTGCCAGGAGAGCCCCCAACCCCCCCTGCCCCCCCCACATTCCTCTGCTCTGGAGGCCCAGCCCCCTCCCCCCCACCACACACCGCTTAAAGCCCTGCCCGCCCCGCCCTCGCCCAGTCCCTGCCCGGCTGAGTAGGCACCTCGTTCTGTTCTGCAGGCAGCTCCTGTGTGGAGGTAAGACGGTGGGGGTGGGGGTGAGGGTGGGGGGGGGAGGGCCGGCGTCCTGGCCCCTCCGTCTGGCTCTGCCTGCATCCGTTCTGGGGACCGTGGGAGTGGACGGAGGTCCGTGTTCCCTCCATGAGGGGCCAGGCTTCCGAGGAGGTGACACAGGGATAGGGCTCCAGAGACCTGGGCTGGGAGGCCATTTCGCGGTGTGTGAGCCCACCTCATGGGTTAGAGGGTCAGCCCGGAGCCTAGCTCCCCTTGTCCCCCCAACACACCCCCAGGGAAATATCCCCTCGGTTTTTCAGCTTCTCCTGCGCCTGCGGAGAAAATATTTGGAGGAAGGGTTGCCTGGAGGGTTAGGAATTTCCACCGCATTCCAGGCCCAGGGAGTCCCTCCTCTGACGCATCCTCTGGGGCAGAAGGGGCATTTGTGGGGGATCAAGTTGCCCCCCGCCCCTCCCTTCCACTCACAGCTCCCCACTCCCCCCTCCCCCCGCCCATGCCTGTCCCCTGGCTCCCCGGGGGGCTGACAGCTGCAGGGGACAAGTGTTACATTCTTCAGAAGCTCAGACGTTCTGCAGGATTAGAACTGGAAGCGCGTCCATTTTACAGATCGGTCCACGGAGGCCCAGAGAGGTTAAGGGGCTGAACTAAGGTCACACAGCAAAAACTCGGTTTTCAAAACCCACATTTGGACTTCACGGCCCGTATTCTTTTGGCTTCAGTTCCCAAGGGCGTGGACCCTGACCGATCCCTGGGCTGTGGGACAAGGTGGGAGGAGAAGCGGTTTTGGGACATTATCACACCTGCTCGGGGCAGGGTTTTGATTGCCTCCCAGGCTGGAGCCACCAGCTCAGCCTGCCCCAGCCTCTTCTTCAGTCCGGCCTTGCCTGCTGCAACCTGGTCTGAGAGCCCTGCGCCACCTTCCGGGGGCTGGATGCTATTTTGGGGAGCCGGGCGGGGCTCCCAGGAGCAGGGAGGGCTCCCTCCTCCTCTGCACCCTAGGCGAGTGGCTCCGAGCAGGTGGGAGGCGGGGCAGGAGAGGAGAGAGGATGCTGAGATCCCGTGCCCCCGGCTGGCCGTGCATCACCCTCTCCCTGGGGGGACAAACTCCGCCCAGCTTGGGGAGCAGCCTCCCCAGTGCTGAGCCACCAGTCCGGCTGCTCCCCTGGGTCCCGGGCAGTGCCTGGGGACCCCTCTCCAACAGTCATCCTGAGGACAAGCATTTGTAAGAAACCAGGCTGCTCCAGGGTGGGCGCTTTGCAGGGCTCCCCAGTGGTAACATTTTTGCAACAATGTTGCAAGTCACACTTAGGATGTGGACACTGTTACAGACACAGTCTTCCTCCGCCATGCGGGTCCCCGGACGGAGGAAGCGGGGTCCCCTTGGCCCACACTGACATCTTTCTCTTTTGGAGGGAGAGAGAGAGACCATGTCTGACACAGAAGAGGTGGAGTACGAGGGGTGAGTGTCAGAGCTTCCTGTCCCCTCGTCCCCTGTCCCCTCCCACCTGTTCCTGTCCCACCTATCCTGGGAGCCGCCCTGGGAGCAGGAGGATGGGTGTGTGTGTGAGTGTGTGTGTGTGTGTGTGTGAGTGTGTGCGCGCACATTCCTGACCGTGTCCCCTCCACGCTGCAGGGAGCAGGAAGGTAAGCGCACGCCTGTACCCTCATTCGGACGGATGGAGGGCCGCCTGGTTTGAAACTGACCCGCCTCTTGTCTCCTTTCTTGCGGCCGTGACCTTGTCCAAGCAGAAGAAGCTGTGGAAGGTATGGGGCTTGGGCTGATGGAGGGGGTCAGGGGGGAACCCCCAGGAGCCGAGATTTCCTGGGCAGCCTGCTGCCTGTCCCTGTCTGCCCCCCCCCCCCCAGCTGAGCGAAGCCCGTCCCACAGCCCTGGCTCCTACACAGGATCGACCTGACCTTGGCCGCTCTGACCTTGGCCGCCCTCTGCCAGGCGCACAGGCGGGAGGGACAATTGTAGGTTGTGGGCCGCTCCACGAGGCCGCAGCAGGACCGTGGCCTGAGCGAGTGGCTGTGCTATTGAAGGAAACACTGGGGTTCGAGCTTGCGGCTCTTGGTTCATGGTTCCCCCATACCCACCCCTCTGGTCCTGGGGCTGCAGGCGCAGGCGGGGGCCTGGCCCTCACCGTGCCTGTCACTCCCCTGTCGCTTCAGAGCAGGAAGAGGTCGCGGAGGAGGAGGCAGTGGAGGAGGCCGCCGTGGAGGAGGAGGCTGAGGGCGAGGCTGAGGGCGAGGTGCAGGCCGAGACCAACGAAGGTGGGGCTCTGGGGAGGGCGCAGGGGCTGTGCCCTGATGCCCAGGGCGGGGGCAGAGCCCGCCGGCACGCCTGTGGCCGGAATGACCCACCAGACATGCTGTCCAGCCGTGTGGCTGCACCTCCGTCTGGGCTGGGGCTCAGCGGTCAGTTGTCCACTGAGGGGCCGCAACAGTGAGCACCTTCTGTGTCGGGTGGAGGCCGGGCCCAGGACATGTGTCTGTGTGTGTGCGTGTGTGTGTGAGAGTGTGTGTGGGGGCTGTGTACGTGTGTGTGTGTGTCTGTGCATGCATACAGGTGTGGTCGTGCATGTGTGTGTGCATGTGTGTGTGAGAGTACGTGTGGGGGCTGTGTACGCGTGTGTGTGGCTGTGCATGCATACAGGTGTGGTCGTGCATGTGTGCGTGTGACAGCCCTGTGACCCTGGAACCCAGCAGGCGTGCTGGGTCATGTCCTGTCTGTGGGGGGGTCTCGGCAGGGGCCCCTGAGCTTAGAATCAGGACGTGGTTAATGTTTCTCGTTCTGTTTAGACGACAGACAAGAGGAGGAGGTGAAAGAGGCTGAAGGTGAGGACGGCTGGGCACAGGCGAGGGGGTTGGGGGGGTGCGGGGACCCCTGCCAGTGAGGGAGGCAGCTCCCAGGGAGGTGGGAGGTGGGAGGTGGGGAAGGGCTCACGGGACTGGACAGACTTGGTGACAACGCAGGTTTGGGATGCTGGGCTCCTCGCCTCTGCCTCTCAATCCAGAAACACTGCCTGGGCGGGGGGCGGGGGCGGGGGATGGGGGGGCGGTGGGTGAAACCCCAAGGCCTCGCTGCCCGCGTGGTGGTCACTGCTGTGGTCGCAGCCACGCCCCTGGGAGAGGGGCAGCCAGCAGGCATGTGGGGTTTGCAGCCCGAGGGACCTTCATTCCCGCGGGACCTTCATTCCCGTGGGTGCTCCTGGGACTGGGAGTCCTGGGCTGGAGGGGCCTCACTGTGCGGACGATGGGGAAATGGAAGCCCTCGGTCCCCAGCCCCTCGGGACAGAGCTGGGCCCAGGTCCAGGGCCCCCTGACCCCTGGTGGTGCGCGTCTCTCTGCAGATGGCCCCGTTGGGGAGTCCAAACCTAAGCCCAGGTGAGCAGGACATGCATGTGGGAGGCCCTGGGAGCAGAGGGCCAGCGGGGGGGTATGGGGGGTGTGGTGGGCATGGGCTGGGGTGTGGCAGGCACGCTCATGGGGGGCACTTCCCGGGTCAGGGGGACAGACTGGCCTGGCTCTGACTCCCCAGCTCTGTCCTGTGTCCAGCACATTCCCTTCCCGGCCACCTGTGTGTCCACAGCCCCACGCAGACCTGTGGGCGATGGGGAGACGGAGGCCTAGACCCCCCAGGCCTTGTTGGTTAATCCTTCCCCAAGGGTATTTTCCCATTGATGTTTAGAGAGAGCGGAAGGGAGAGTGAGAGACAGAGAGGAACATCGATGTGAGAGAGACACATCGATTGGTTGCCTCCTGCACGCACCCCGACCAGGGCCAGGGAACCTGCCACCAAGGGACGTGCCCTTGACCGGAATTGAACCCGGGACCCTTCAGTCCATGGGCCAACGCTCTATCCACTGAGCCAGACCAGCCAGGCCCCCCTCCCCATGCCCCGGGCTTTTTTGTCGCAGCGTGTGTGTGTGTGTGCGCGCATATGTGCACATGCAGGGGCCAAACCGCAGGCCTCCTGGGCTCCCGGGCGAGTCTGTGGGGTCCCCCACAGGGACCCGGAGTCAGGTAAGCCCATCCCCCTTCTCCACTTGCCGGTCACGGCTTCTCAGAGCCACAGGGCTCCCACCTGGGGTTCGCTGGACAGCGAGGGCGGAGAGAAATGACCCGTGAGAGCTGTGGGCGCTCTGGGTGGCGAGCGAGTGACCCAGAGGTGGCCACGCTCTGCAGGGGGCGGGGCCGGCCTGCCCCAGGACCCAGCCCCTCCCACGGGGCCGCTGGGCGCTCACAGATCCTCCTTCTCCCCCACAGGCCCTTCATGCCCAACCTGGTGCCGCCCAAGATCCCTGACGGAGAGAGGGTGGACTTTGACGTGAGTGGGGCTGCGGGGAGGGCAGGCCCGAGCTGGGGTGGTGGGCGGAGCCCCCCTGAGAGAGGGAGAACCCCCTATCTCGTGTGGGCTGAGAGAGAAGACAGCACAGGGTGGGGTCCAGCCTGGGCCAGGCTGGCATTGCCCTGGGTGCAGGCCAGGCGCCCTTCCTGGCCAGGCCCTGCGGGCGGCCTCGGGCAGGGAGGAGGGCGCTGTGCCTGCCCGCCCTCCCCTGGAGCCCTGTGCCGCAGGACATCCACCGGAAGCGCATCGAGAAAGACCTGAATGAGCTGCAGACGCTGATCGAGGCTCACTTCGAGAACAGGAAGAAGGAGGAGGAGGAGCTCATTTCGCTCAAGGACAGGATCGTAGGTGCCCCTCCCTGTCCACAACCCTCCAGCCGGGCCTCCCCTCCTCCAGGCAGTCCTCCGGGAAGCCCCTCATCCTTAGGAAACCCGCGCCGGGGCGTCCTGGGGGCCCCGTGTTCCCCCCCGCAGCCCGGACACTCACTCCTTGGGGGCTGGAGCCGAGAGCAGCCAGAGCCCGGCTTTGGGGTGACTGGTCAGCCCGTTGCTCTGGGCCTGCCTCCCTCCTGCAGGGGAGGGAAGGTGTGGTGACTCTGGGATCCCCCACCATTACATCACTGTGGATGGGCAACATTGGAAATGTTTTTATTTTTAACTTTTTTTCTTGATTTCAGAGAGGAGGAGAGAGAGAAGCGTCAATGATGAAAGGGAATCAGGGGCCTCCTGCACGGCCCACACTGGGGACCGAGCCCACAACCCGGGCACGTGCCCTGACTGGGAACCGAACCTGGGACCTCCGGGTTCCTAGGTCGACGCTCTACCCCTGAGCCACACGGCCGGTTGATTGGTTTTTCTCTGCACCGACCAGCTGCTGTGGCGGGCGGCTGGGACCTGGCCCTCATCTGAGCACAGAGCCGGGCTGGTCGGGGAGGGGTCTCGCTCAGGAGAGAGAGAGAGAGAGAGAGGCCTACCTGTTGTTTCCAATCATCGAAGCCAGTCCCACGCTGGGTGCCTCTCCGTGGGGTCATCTGTGGGGCGCGGCCCCGCCTCCTGGAGTCAAGACTTGGCTGAGCGCTGCCCACCTGGCCAGGTGTCCCGGGGCTGGCTGAGACCCAGGCTCAGGGGGACGTCCCCCGTGGGTCCCTGTGCTACCTCCCCTCCCCCGCTTCCCTCCTCTCCCCACGCGCACACGGGGCGGGCTGGGCCTCTCTCCACAGGAGAAGCGGAGGGCGGAGCGGGCGGAGCAGCAGCGCATCCGGAGCGAGCGGGAGAAGGAGCGGCAGAACCGCCTGGCGGTGAGTGACCCCGGCCCCGGAGGCACCCCCTCTCCAGCTCCTGCGCCCAGGGGCGATAGGCCTCGTTCCTTCACTCACTCACCCACCCAAGGTCTCACCTCCCCCGCGGGCCAGGCCCTGGCGGGGACCTTCTAGCCCCGCGAAGAGAAAGCACGGGTCTTGCATCCAGGAAGCCCAGAACCGGGGCCCAGCCCCGGCCCCTAACTGCTGCTTCCCCCACCCCCTGCCACCAGGAGGAGCGAGCCCGGCGGGAGGAGGAGGAGAGCCGCAGGCGCGCAGAGGACGAGGCCCGTAAGAAGAAGGCCCTGTCCAACATGATGCACTTCGGAGGCTACATCCAGAAGGTGGGCGGGGCGGCACGGCCAGAGGGGGCGGGGCAACGTCCCCAGAAGGTGGGCGGGACATCACATCCAGAAGATGGGCGGGGCAGCACGAAGGTGGGCGGGGCAGCGGTGGTCCTGGGGGCTGAGGGATCCTGAGGGACCAGGGGTCCAAGGGGAACTTCTCAGCTGCTGTGGGTGAGACTGCAGCCTCCTCACGCCAGCCCTCCAGCCCCCTCAGGTGGTGGTTTCCCTAGGAGAGGCCTGCTGGGATCGGGGCTGTGGGCGAGACTGGAATAGCCTGCTGCCCCCCTCTCTGCCCCCCTCTCTGTCCCCCTTCATCCACTCCCAGGAGCCTCCTCTCCTCCCTCCACCGCCATCCCCCGGCCCACGCAGGCTGGACACAGCGGGCAGAGCCCTAGGCCCAGACTCAGAGCTCCAGTTGGAGACTCTGGTTGGAGACAGCTGTGTGGGGCCTCAGTTTCCTCATCTGTAAAATGGGATTAACATGGTCTGCCCGCCTGCTCTGAGGTCAAGGGGGTCCACCCTGGGGAGGTGGCTTATTCCTGGAAGCTCACCCTCAATTCCTGACTTCCGTGCCCCACGCCCGCTAGATGCCCATTCTCATGGGAGGAGGGGAATGTCCCCAGCTCAGAACCAGGCCAGCCTCCCCGCTCTGCCCCAGCAGTGACCACACAGCCAAACTCTGGCTCTGGCTGCCCTGCTCTCAGACCAGCCCTGCCCTCCCCCCGCCCCCCCCCCGCTCCCGGTGACCGAGGTCGCCCCCAGGGAGCGCGTCTGAGTCACCTTCTCCTTGTCCCCTGTCTCTCTCTGCCTGGTCCTCTGTCCTCCGCCTCGTGCCTGCCCTCTCTCTGTCTCTGTCCCATCTTCTCCGCCTTTCTCTCTGGGTCTGTCTGTCATGATTCCCTGGTTTAGCAGGCGCAGGTGGGTACAAAAACCTCCTCTTCGTTTTGGGGGCTCCCTGGAGGGAGGATCGTGGCGATGGGACGGGGAAGACGGCCCAAATGACCCTTTTCGTCCGGGCCTCAGTTTTCCGGGGGAATCCGGGCAGTGATGGGCTGGGTGTGGTGGGAAGAGGATGAGCAACGGGTCCCCACTGGGTTTGCGGGGGGGGGGGGGGCGCGGGCTGGGGAACGAGGGGGAGGGGATGTCCTCTAGCGAACGTCCCGTCCCCTGCTTGCCTCCCCCTCCAGACGGAGCGGAGAAGCGGGAAGAGGCAGACGGAGCGGGAAAAGAAGAAGAAGATTCTGGCCGAGAGGAGGAAGGTGCTGGCCATCGACCACCTGAATGAAGATCAGCTGAGGTGGGGCCCAGGGATGAGGCTGGGGCCGTGCGCATGCGCACCGCGAGGGCGTCGGCAAGGGCGCGTGCTCGCCGCTGCCACCAGGGGTCGCTGCCGCCCCGCACATTCTCCCCGGAGCGCGTGTCGGGGAGACTGGCGTCCGCAGGTGCAGCCAACTGCTTGCCTGGCTTTGCAGCTGGAACAGCAGCTCCCCTGTGGTGGTGGTGGGGGTGGGGGGGCTCACCTTGCCCTCTGCACTCAGGGGGTGGGGAGGCAGTCTGAGGCCCTGGGGGCGGGGCCAGGATGAGGGTGAAGGCAGATGAGGGGGCCCGTCCGTATTGTCCTCAGCCGCCCCAACCCCCACTCTGGCGCCCCACTCCCCCCCCCCACCCCCCCGTGCAGGGAGAAGGCCAAGGAGCTGTGGCAATGCGTCTACAACCTGGAGGCTGAGAAGTTCGACCTGCAGGAGAAGTTCAAGCAGCAGAAATACGAAGTGAGCCTGCCCGCCGCGCCCCTCCCCAGCCCGGCTCCCCCTTGGTTGGAGCGGATCCACCCTGCTGCTGGGCTGGGACCGCTTCTCTCCTCCTCCCTTCCTCCCGCCCCCCCACCCAGCCACCTGGGACTTGACTCCCACGTGACTCTGCCTTTCCCACGTTTCCTACAGATCAACGTGCTCCGAAACAGAATCAATGACAATCAGAAAGTGTGAGTCTCGGGGCGTGGCCTCCCCTTGCCCCGCCCCTCCAGGGTCCCCGCCCCCTCCCTGTTGTCTATGGCCCCAGTGGCCTCCTCCAGCGCCCAGGCCTCCTCCCCTAGCCTCCAGGGCCTCCCCGTCCCCTCCTCCTTGGCTACTGCCCATCCAGGCTGCTCCTCCCACCCTCAGCACCCACCCTGGGGAGACCTCCTGCCCTGCTGTGACCCCTCCAACTGGGTCCTGCTTCTCCCTCAGCTCCAAGACCCGAGGGAAGGCCAAGGTGACGGGACGCTGGAAGTGAAGGCCCAGCTCTGCTCCTGGCCGCGTCCTGCCCGCCCTGTAGGCCCCCAGCTCCTGGGCCCTCCTGGCACCGGGGGTGGGGGGTGGGGAGCGGGTTCTGTCTGGACACGGGGGGGGGGGGGGAGGGCCAGCTGGTCACCGCCACACACAGCTGCAACCCACATGCCCACACCACGCCAGGAATAAAGCCACCGCGCACCCAATGGCATTGCTGTCGCTTTCTTTCTTTCTTTCTTTTATTTTATTCATGTATTTTTTGTTAGTCCTTTTATTTTATTTTATTCATGTATTTTTTGTTAGTCCTCACCCGAGTAATTTTCCTATTGATTTTTTATTTTATTTTTTTAAACTTTTTTTTTTTAATCTAAAACTTTTCTATCTGTGAATACATCTTTTTTTATTTTTATTGATTTTTTACAGAGAGGAAGGGAGAGGGATAGAGAGTTAGAAACATCGATGAGAAACATCCATCAGCTGCCTCCTGCACGCCCCCCACTGGGGATGTGCCCCCAGCCAAGGTGCATGCCCTTGACCGGAATCGGACCTGGGACCCTTCAGTCCACAGGCCGACGCTCTATCCACTGAACCCAACGGGCTAGGGCCGTGGTCAGCAAACTCATTAGTCAACAGAGCCAAATACCAACAGGACAGCGATGGAAATTCCTTTGGAGAGCCACATGTTTTAAACTTAAACTTCTTCTAACGCCACTTCTTCAACAGAGACGCGCCCAGGCCGTGGTATTTTGTGGAAGAGCCACACTCCAGGGTCCAAAGAGCCGCACGGGGCTCACGAGCCGCGGTGTGCCGACCACGGGGCTGGGGCGTCCATCACTTCCCCTGTCTCACCTGGCAGAAGGGGGGTGGGCGACAGGAGAGCCTCCCTCACCCGGCCAGGTACCGGGGCCCGCGTCCCGGGGAGACCCAGGCCTCTACAGGAAAAGGGGTCCACAGAGTGAGGAGAAGAAAGTCAAGTCCCTGCTCATAGCTACCCCGTCTGTGCCAGGGCAGGACCGAGGTGGCAGCATCCACGCCCAGGTGGGCCCCACCCCTGACTCCATAGCTGGTTTCTGGAGAGGGGGGGGCAGGTCCCTCCCTGGGCGGGGGTGGGGGGCCTGGGGTGTCCTCTCTCAGGGACGGTCCCAGGCTGGGTGGGGGCTGGCTGGAGGGCAGGGCAGGCCATGGAGTCTGTGTCCCTGCTGTTCCCTAACCCGGAACGCCCCTCCTTCCCTCCCTGGAATCCTACCTCTCCCGTCCCCAAGGGCTGCTTGAGTCCCTGATCTCCCAAGAAGTCTTTGGGGGGGGCCCCTGAGGGTTCCAAGGCCAACACCCTCCAGAAACCAGGTCTGGGTGCCCCACCCGCCCGCCCTCCCTCCTGTCCCCGCCCATTGCCACCCCCCCCCCCAGCCCAGCTGCTGTGGGGGTGAAAACTGCTGGCCCCTGAGAGGACTGTCTCCACACGGGGGCGGGCACCCCTGGGCACCCTGCCCGTGGCCCTGCACTCAGGCCCTGGCCACACCAGCCACACCTTCTTCACACCCTAATCCCAAAGCAGCTTCCCCCGGTAAATCAGGCCCGGGCAGTGCAAAGCTGAAGGGGGGGAAGGGGCGGCGCGGGGAGTGGGCGGGGGGAGGGGGGGAGGAGGGCTAGGGCTGCTTTTCAGGAACCTGGATGGAGAGTGGTGGGAGGTGGTGTGGTCCCCGGGCGGCTCTGGGTTGATATTGTGCTGACACCTGTCGTACTGACTGATGGGGATCAGAGAGACCTGCTGAGTATAAGCGGCCTCACCCCTGTCCCGTCCCACCCACCCCTCCCCTGCCAGTTCCCCCAGAGGAGCCGGCCACCGGGACGCACGAGGCAGGAGGTCACTTGGTTGTGCCTGGGGGTAAAGGACAAGAAGAGTTCTTCCCCCTGAACTTGACACAAGGGACCCCTCCGGCCCCCTATCTGCCACCAATTAGCCCTACTGTGCGCCCTTGCCCCACTGTGTGCCGGCGCTGTGCTGAGTACCTTACAAACATTCTCTAACTACAGCCGAGTCAGGGCCTGCAGATATAAGCCATTTTATACACAAGTAAACCAAGGCTAAGGGAGGGGAGGTGACCTCTGAGGGGCCTGATTGTTCTGATGATGTGGTTTTTTTGTTTGTTTTAATTTGCTGGATACACTTCCCACCAAGTTAAATCGGGTATCTGACAGAAACAAGGAAAAGCACATTTTAAAAGACATTGAGCCCTCTCTGGTTTGGCTCAGCGAATAGAGCCTTGGCCTGGGGAGTCCGGGGTTCGATTCCCTGTCAGGGTACCTGCCCGGGTTGCAGGCTCGACCCCCCAGTAGGGGGCGTGCAGGAGGCAGCCGATCCAGGATTCTTTCTCATTGATGCTTCTCTCTCTTCCTCTCCCTTCGTCTCTGAAGTCAATACAAAAATAAAATTTTTTAAAGTGAAAAAATAAAACTTGCTAATTAACACAGGCCTCGTTCTCACCTTCTCGCGGGCCAGACCCGGGGCTTCTTGGGGCGGGACCCCCGCCTGTTCATCCACAGACCCCGGCCCCCTTTCCCCCCACTCGCTGAGAGCACGGAGGAGCAGGGCATTCCCTTCCGTGGGCGGGTCTTGGGCCGGGTGTATGGGGGGGCGTCTTGGACGGGGGGCAGGGAGGGGGCGGAGTCTTGGACGGCGTGAGGGGAGTGGGGGGTCTTGGACGGGGTGGGGGGAGTGGGGGGTCTTGGACGGGGCCGGGGGGCGGGTCTTGGACGGGGTGGGGGGAGTGGGGCGGGTCTTGGACGGGGTGTGGGGGAGTGGGGGGTCTTGGATGGGGTGGGGGGGAGTGGGGGTCTTGAACGGGGCCGGGGGGCGGGTCTTGGACGGGGTGGGGGGAGTGGGGCGGGTCTTGGATGGGGTGGGGGGAGTGGGGGGTCTTGGGCGGGGTGGGGGGAGTGGGGGGTCTTGGACGGGGTGGGGGGGAGTGGGGGGTCTTGGGCGGGGCCGGGGGGAGTGGGGGGGTCTTGGGCGGGGTCGGGGGGCGGGTCTTGGACCCGGTCGGCGAGAGGGAGGAAGGCCGGGAGCATCTCAGGTCAGGTCCACGTGGGACTCTCGGATTCTCCAGAGCCCCCTGCGCGCAGCACAGCCCGTGGGAGCCCCACCTTCCACGGCGGCGAGATGGACCTCCTTGCAACTCAGGCGGGTCTCGGCCTCCGCGGGGGCGGGGAGGGTGAGCGCCCAGGTCCCGGGGAGGGGGGCCCCCGTGAGCGGCCTCCGGGACAGACAGGCGGGGCCGGCACACGGGCAGGAGAAGCTGCGCAGGACACGGGCTCAGACGGGCAGGTCGCGTCCCGGGACATGCCGCTCTCGGGCGGGGCGCAGGGTGTGCGTGAACCCGGGGAGGGAGAGGGGCCGCGAGGGGGCGGGGCCGGCCGGGGGGCGGGGCGACCGCTAAGAATTCTCGCTGCAGAAAAGTGGGAACTCGCCGGCGTTTTTTCTTCCTTTCTTTTTATTTTTTAAGATATTAGAAATGTTTATGTTTTTACTTTTATTGATTTCAGAGAGGAAGGGAGAGGGGGAGAGAGACGGAAACATTAATGATGAGAGGGAATCCCTGATCGGCTGCCTCCTGCACGCCCCCTGCTGGGGATGGAGCCAGGAAACCTGGGCAGGCGCCCTGGCTGGGATTCGAACCTGGGACCCTTGGGTCCGCAGGCCCACGCTCTATCCACGGAGCCACACCGGCCAGGACTGGGCAGGTCACTTTCTGTCTCTGGGTCTCTGTGCCCTCATTTAGGAACTGGGGTGCCTGCTACCCGGGAAGCTTCTTTTCCCCTGGGTGCCCTGCACGTCCACTGGCTGTGTGACGTCCACTGGCTGTGTGGCTGCACACTGCTCCCTCGTCTGGAAGGTTGGGGTGATACCAGCCTCCTGGGGGACCTGTGGACCCCGGACACGGAGCAGGTGTGTGGGTGGTGGCCCCCCCCCTGTCCCTACAGGGTCACTCTCGGTCCTTGCCTTGCTCGGGGGTCAGTAAGGGGGGTGGTGGTGGCCTGGAAGGCTCCTCAAGGGCACCCCCAAATAATCCACTGCTTGGAAAGGTCACGGAAATGCCAGCGATTTATTGATTTCAAAAAAGCAAATACATAGCGTATCACACAGGCGAACGGGGCCCGGCCAGGCCAGCACGGAGCTCTCACACCGACACGGAGCAGGGGAGGAGGGCGCCGGACAGCTCCCAGCACCCCTGCCCCTCCCACCGCCTGGCTGCTGCCACCCCAGCCGCCCCACCTCCGGGCCAGGTTCCGAGGGTTAGGGTCCCGAGAAGGACATGGGCCCCAGTGACTTCTTGCCTGAGGCCCTAAGGCCAGCGGGGGGGGGGGGGCCCTGCCTGGCCACCTGGGTCCCTGGCCACCTGGCCCCTGCGATCCGCTCCGGCCACAGCGCTCTGAGGCCTATTTACAGCCAGCCCTTCCCAGGAGGCCCTGCGGCTTCCCATCTGAAATGCATGTGAAGTGGGGTCTTGGGGGTGGCCGGCGCCCCAGACGGGCCTCTTTCTGTCCCACTGGAATGGAGTCAGGCCCGCTGGGGCCCAGGGGACGGTGGGGCCTCTGGCTGAGGCGTGGGCTTGCCGTGGCCCGAGGGGACGGTCCCTTTTGCTGGTGTGTCCCTCCCTTTCTCTGTGCCTCCCGAACCCCACACCCTCCCTCACTTGAGTCTCCCAGGCACCCACGCGTGGTGGGACGTACCCTCCGGGGGAGTTTCCGAATGATCCCTGTCCGGGCCCAGCCTGCCCCCCGCCCCCCCCGCCAGGGCAGATGAAGGGCAAACAGCCCCTCATTCCCTGGTCCGCCCGTGGCTCCCAGCCCCGCCTTCCCGTCTCTCTCCGGCTGCGGGTGCCTTGCCTGCCCCCGGAGACGAGAATTACACTCAAAGGCTGAGCCCACGGACACGGGACCCCCTCTCCCCGGGGCCCCACTCCCCTAGGAGAGACCCCACATAGCAAACCAGGTGTGGCTGTTCTTGCCTGCGTCCCGGGCCCCGCCCCCGCCCAGCCCAGTCCGTGGCTCTGCAACCAGACTGCCCCATGAGACCCACGGACCTCAATACCCAGCCCACCTCCTTCCTGCCAAGCTGCCTCCAGAGGGGGGAGGGCTGCCCCTGGGAGAGGCCCCCCCTGCAGGGCCCTGGGGGCACCCCGGGGGGCAGCGCCCACAAAGCACAGGGTAAGCAACAGGAGAGCCTCCTCCCCGCCTCTGAGCCGCATCCGACAGCTGCCTGGTGCCTCGGTTCAAGGCCAAGCCCATAGGCACTCACACACACACACGTGCACGCACACACACGCGTGCACACACACTTACGTTATACACACACACATATATATACCATTTCTCAGCAAAGGAAGTATGGACATCGGGAAAAGCATACTTAACTCAAGAAAGGCCCCCCTCCCCCCCCCATTGCCAAGGGGAAAAAGAATCTGAAAATCGCTCCGTCTGCCACGGTTTCCGGGTTTTACTCTCCGTGGCTCGAACTGTTCCAAATACTGCACAGGTGGGCAGAACAACCCTCCAGCCGGCCGAGGCCTCCTCCGCGGGGCCGTGTCGTTTCTGCAAAGGGAGGAGGTCGTGGCAGCTGATGAGGGCCGGGGCACCCGGTGAGGGCAGGGGCACCCCGGTGAGGGCAGAGGGACCCCGGTGAGGGCAGGGGCACCCCGGTGAGGGCAGGGGGACCCCGGTGAGGGCAGGGGCACCTGGTGAGGGCAGGGGGACCCAGTGAGGGCAGGGGCACCCGGTGAGGGCAGGGGCACCCGGTGAGGGCAGGGGGATCCCGGTGAGGGCAGGGGGACCCGGTGCGGGCAGGGGCACCCGGTGAGGGCAGGGGGACCCGGTGAGGGCAGGGGCACCTCGTGAGGGCAGGGGGACCCGGTGAGGGCAGGGGCACCCGGTGAGGGCAGGGGGACCCGGTGCGGGCAGGGGCACCTCGTGAGGGCAGGGGGACCCGGTGAGGGCAGGGGCACCCGGTGAGGGCAGGGGGACCCGGTGAGGGCAGGGGCACCCAGTGAGGGCAGGGGGACCCGGTGCGGGCAGGGGGACCCCGGTGAGGGCAGGGGCACCCCGGTGAGGGCAGGGGGACCCGGTGAGGGCAGGGGGACCCAGTGAGGGCAGGGGCACCTCGTGAGGGCAGGGCCACCCCGGTGAGGATGCTCTGTGTCCCTGGGGAGCTCGGGCCAGCCTCTCACCCTGAGACTGGCCAAGGCCGCAGGGGTCCCGGGGCCCCCCTGACCCGGGGGCAGGGCTGTCTCACCTGCGAGCCGAGCCTGCTCGGGCAGCCCCTCTCAGAACCGGGAGGTGAAGTTCCGGAGGCTGTTGACCCCGCCCAAGGCTCCCAGCATGTTCCTGTCGAAGCCTTGCTGCAGAGGGGGCACAGCGGGTGTGGGTCCCGGCGTCTGCGCCCCGCAGGCCTGCTCGCCCGCCTCCTCTCCTGCCCCATCCGGAGGCTCTCAGGCCTCTGAGAGCCCCGAACTCCCGTCTCATCCCCTGGACACCCCCTTGCCCCCCGCCCTGCTCCACCCATTCCCTCGGTCTCCGCCTTGATGCCCGCACCCCCTGTCGTCACACAGGTGTCACTCCATCATCCTTCGTCTCCCTTCTTTCCGAGCCAAACTGTGGTGCCGGATCCACCCTGGGCCACCTCTTCCCCTCCCCACCCACCCGCCTGGCCAGCGGTGACCTCAAAGGTCACTGGAGAGTCCGGCCATCAGACCCAGGCCTTCTGGGAGCGCCCGCCCGGCCAGCCGTGGGGGCCTTACCTGTCGGAGGACATTCTGCAGTTCCTTGCTGGACCACATGTCAGACAGCAGCAGCCGGGCGGCCTCGGCGGCCTTGGGGGAGGCGCTGAGCAGGCAGGAAGTGCATTGTGGGTGAGGCTCCCGGGGCATGAGGTCAGGCCCCCTTCCCTCCCACCCTCACCTCCGGGCCTTGGAGACAAGGGGGGCCCACCCCGGGGGGAGCACCAGAGAAGAGCTGCACTCGGCACCCGGCTGTCACTCCTCCCCACACCCCTGGCCCCCAGAGGTGCCCCAGGGTTCTCCCCGCGGCCCTCCATTCGGGTCCCCACCCCGGCCCTTGTCCTGGGAGGAGAGAGAATGAAGCTCCCGCACAGCCCGGTCGGCGTGGCTCAGCGGTTGAGCGTTGACCTAGGAGCCAGGAGGTCATAGTTCGATGCCCGGTCAAGGGCACAGGCCCGGGTTGCGGACTCCATCCCCAGTGTGGGGCGTGCAGGAGGCCGCCGGTCCATGATTCCCTCTCATCCCTCTCAGAAATCAGTAACAATATATTTGGGGGGGTGTGGGGGGAAGAAGGCTCCCGCCCAGCCCCTGCCTCCTGCTGTCCTGCTGGCCTGACCCTCTGAGGACGCAGTGTCCCCAGGTGACCTTGGCCGAGAAGGCGCTGCCCTGGGGCCTGGCGGCTGGACCCTGAGCGCGAGGCTGGGGGGCGGGGGTCGGGCTCCCAGCACACCTGCTACGGCACAGGTTGATGAGGTTGCTGATCATGCTGCTGGAGAAGAACTGCTTGGCCATGTGGGGCTGCGCGGCCATCAGGTTCCGCACGGTGTAGCAGGCCGAGGACAGGATGTCCTCCGAGTTGCTGGTGTTGCCCGTGTGGCTGGTCAGCAGCCGGGTCACCTCGGGGAACACTTGGTTCCCTGGGAGAGAAGGGGGTCGGGCAGGGGGTCATGGGAGGAAGGGGCTGGGGGTCAGGAGACTGAGGGAGAGACGGGGCCGGGGGGTCCGTTCCAGCTCCCAAGGGGGCTGGGGGCCGGGTGGGACCTCCCACACCTGCTGTCCACCCCAGGTGACCGGGCCCTTCCCACCTCAGAGCGTCCCTCCTGAAGGCTCGCCCCGGGAAGCGGGTAGAAGGTGACCTTCCAGTGGCCCTGGAGAGTGGGCGGGGGGGGGGGGGGCGGCCTGGGCCGGGTGCTCACCCATCACCCTGTGCAGCGCCGGGTGGCGGGACATGTTGCTGAGCAGGGAGGCGCCGGAGCGCACCACGTCTGAGTTGCCCGACTGCAGCAGGCGCGCGATCTGCGGCAGCCCTTTCTCCTTGAGCCCGATCAGCTGGCTCATGCCGCTGGACATCTGGACAGAGGACCCAGTGAGGCCCGGCCTGAGCTCCCCGGGCCCCAGGGCCGAGGAGGAGGGGGTGGGGGACCCCGCAGAGAGGCCTGGCCCTTCCCTCCTGCACGGGACTCAGGACCGGCTCCGGGAAGCGGGGAGCAGCCTGCAGGGGGCTGAGTCCTGGGTGGGGGAGGGGGCGGGGCAGGGCGGGGGGCTCCTCACCAGCCCCTTGCTGGCCGTCAGGTTCTGCAGGGCCCCCGCGCAGGCCTCCAGGGTGGCGTCCTTCTTGCTCTTGCCCATGAGGTTCAGGTAGGTGCGGATGGCGTCCGAGTGGTACAGCCAGCTGCTGCCCTTGGGATTGGTCTCCTCCTCGGGGAGGGGGCAGTCGTAGTTACTGTTCTGAGGACGAAGGGCAGGTCAGCACGCTGCCCCCCTCTCCGGCCCTCCCGCCCCGCCGCCTCAGGGCCTGGTTCCCTCCGGGGCGCCCACCCAGGGCCCCTTCCCTCGCCGGGGCCACAAGAAAGAGTGAGGGAGGCCTGGCCGGCATGGCTCCGTGGCCGAGCGTCAACCTAGCAACCAGAAGGTCGCGGTTCGATTCCCGGTCAGGGCACAGGCCCGGGTTGCGGCCTCCAGCCCCAGTGGGGGGCGTGCAGGAGGCAGGCGGTCCGCGATTCTCTGTCATCATGGATGTTTCTCTCTCTCTCTCTCCCTCTCCCTTCCTCTCTGACATAAATTTAAAAAAAAATGTAAAAACAGTGAGAACCCTGCCGTGGTCCCTGGGGTCAGGTTGGAGGACAGAAAGTGCCCGGTCTCTTGGGCAGTGACCGGCCTCTGGCCAAACCTGGCCACGCGGCGGCTGCTGTGGGGGCTCGTGCCACGCTGCTTCCTGCCCCAGAGAGTCAGTGTGGCCCCCGGGGCAGGTGGCCGGGGCCCACAGTCCTGCCCTGTGGAGGAAACCTGCCCTCAGGGGCCCGGCACCTTCTGCTTCTGGGGAGCCCAGGAGACTCTGAGGCATTGGGGACCAGGCCAGAGAGGGGTTAGAGCCCTGTCACCCTGAATCTCAGCGCTAAGGGGGACAATGGGGATGCCCCCTGCCCAGCTCCTGGAGGGCGGCAGGCTCCCGTGGGCAGAGAGGGCGGGAGGCCGGGCCTGGGGGGTGGGGGTGGAGGGCCGCTCACCATCATCTTGTCGCTCTTGTTGCTGAAACAGCCGGTGGAGGACTTCTCGGTGTAGGCGTTGCGCGCGTTGTACTCCAGCTGGCGGTAGCGGGTGGGCACCTCGGCGTCCAGGCGGTACGAGAGGTTGTGGAGGACGCACATGCAGTTCTCCACGGACTGGGGGCGAGAGAGCGTGGGCCTGAGCCGCGGTGCGTGCCGCCGGGCTGGGGGGAGGGGGGTTGCTGCTGGTCCCGCCCCCCCCCTCCCCCCCTCCCCCGGCTGCTCAGGTGCCAGCACGGGCACCCCCTGCACACAGCCAAGACCCCTCCGGGGCCCTTCCCGGAACCTCATCCTCCTGCCTGTGTACGCTGAGCGACTGGCTCTGCCTCTCGGAGCCTCAGTCTCCCCGGCTGTGAAATGGGGCTGAAGTCACCTGCTCCAGGCTAATTGGGAAGGTTACACATGGGAGGTGCCTATGAGGGGGCCCAGCACCTAGTAGGACAGCAGACAGAGGCGTATGTCTACTGCTCTGGCCAACGTGCCAGGGGTCAAAAGGGCTATGGGAGCAGCCCTGACATCTGTAGGTTCAAAAGCCACCGAGCCCGGCCCATCTATGAACCAGGAGGTCACTGGTTTGATTCCCGGTCAGGGCACACGTCCGGGTTGTGGGCTGGATCCCCAGTGGTGGTGTAAGGAGGCAGCCAATCCATGATTCTCTCTCAGCATTGATGTTTCTCTCTCCCTCCCTCTCCCTTCCTCTCTGAAATCAATAAAAAAAACCTTCCACACACACACACTAGAGGCCCAGTGCACAAATTCGTGCACTGATGGCGTCCCTGTGTGGCCTGGGAGGATTGGGCAGAAACTGGCAGTCCACCACCACCTGCTGTTCCTGCCTGCCACTTCCACGCATCCCAGCCCCGCTGGGCCTGCCGCAGGCTCGCGCTCAGTCAGTCCCCAAGCAGGAGAGGCTCGCGCGGCCGCTGCAGCGGCGCTCACCAACCGTGAGCCCTGCGTCTGGCGCCTGTCAGTCAGCTGAGCAATGCGCCCGCTGTGGGAGTGCATTGACCACCAGGGGCAGCTCCTGTGTTGAGCGTCTGCCCCTGGTAGTCAGTGCTCATCATAGCGACCAGTTGACCAGTTGTTCAGTTGCTTAGGCTTTTATAGATAGATAGATAGATAGATAGATAGATAGATAGATAGATAGATAGGATAGGTAGATAGATAGGTAGGTAGATAGGTAGGTAAGTAGGTAGATAGGTAGGTAAGTAGGTAGATAGATAGATAGATAGATAGGTAGGTAGGTAGATAGATAGATAGGTAGGTAGGTAGGTAAGGTCTATAGATAGATAGGTAGATAGGTAGGTAGGTAGGTAGGTAGGTAGGTAAGGTAGATAGATAGATAGATAGATAGATAGATAGATAGATAAGATAGGTAGATAGATAGGTAGGTAGGTAGGTAGGTAGATAGGTAGGTAGATAGATAGGTAGGTAGATAGGTAGGTAGGTAGGTAGATAGGTAGATAGATAGATAGATAGATAGATAGATAGGTAGATAGATAGGTAGGTAGATAGATAGGTAGATAGATAGATAGATAGATAGATAGATAGATAGATAAGATAGGTAGGTAGATAGATAGACAGATAGATAGGTAGATAGATAGATAAAAAAGCAAGATGCCCATTGGCACCAGGCTGAGCAGCCTGGTACAGGTTCTGTCCAGAGGCCCTGCTGTCCCTTCTGGTGGGTTGCCCCCGGGGCCGTGCCCTCACCTTGTCGTCGCAGCGGCTGGCGGCCACGCAGTTCTGGACGTAGGCCATGAGGGCGTCGATCAGCCCCGTGTAGTTGCGCATGGTCTGCCGGCCCGCGTCGGCTGAGCTGAGGTTCCTGAGGTTCAGAGGGGGCAGTGGGCACGTGCAGAAGGCTTGGTCAGAGGCTTCAGAGAGGACAGGGAAGTGGAGGGAGGAGGGGGACGGAGGAGAAGGGCCGGCTCTGGCAGAGTGGTCCTTCCCACCTCTCTGTCCGCCCACAGGGTCCACCAGCCCCATGGTCCTGCCTGCCCGTCTCTTTCTGGGAGTGGTGGGGGGCCGGTGCTGATCTGGGACGGGAGCCAGAGGTCCCTCCCCCTGAGGCTGTGCTCTGCCCACAGCTGTGGCCTCCTTCCCAGCAGCGTGGGCCCCCGTCTTCCATCTCCAGCCTCTGCTCCCTGGCGGCTGGCTGGGGGGCGGGGGGCGGGGGAGCTGAGACCCAGAGCCCCTTGCCCACTGCACCCCAGTCTGTGAAGGTCCCCAGGGCTTGGGGGAGACAAACCCCTCAGAGCAAGTGTGACCCCCCCCCCCCCCCCCCAGCTTAAGGAATCTGCTCCACCACTGCTGCCCTGCCTGGTACCCACTCCCAGCTCCTAAACCTGTCAGGAAGTGAGGCCCTGCCCCCCCACCGCCCCGAGGGGCTTCGCCACACCCTGGAGAGGAACTCGCACACTTTGGGCAAAGAAGCGCCAACTTCATGCCAACGATGAACGTGGGGGAGGGTTTTAGCCCCGCGGCCCGGAGGTGACTCATGAGCAGCCGGGATAGACTTTTGTCTAAAAGAAGGCTCTTCAAGACGGGACAAGAGACACATTTTTCCAGGGGTGGAGGGGGAGGGAGAGGCCGTTTGCATGTGCAGGTCCAGGTGCTCCGGCTCTTGTATGCCTGCCTATGTCGGCGGGGCCCCTCAGAGAAGGAGAGGGGAGCAGGGAGGCGGCTGAGCCTAGGAGTTGCCCCCAGGGCCAGGGGTGGTACGGCTGTGTCCTGGCCCAGTGAGCCTCGGCTGCTTTGGAGCTGCCTGGGGGAGGGGGGGGGGGTGGGGGGAGAGGGTGTGTGGCTGGTGGACGCCCTCTGCTCTCACCTCAGGCAGCCGGTGGCATTGAAGAACACCTCGGGGTCCACCACCTCCCGGGACAGGTTGCTGTCGCCCCCCGCCGGAGAAGGGGATGATGACACGGTCGGCCAGCACGGGCAGGGCGTCCGAGATGAGCTCCTCCTTCAGCTCGTCCGTGGAGGACAGGTTCCAGAGCAGCCCTGGGGGTGGGGACAGGGGCCCCGTCACATGCCGGCTCAGGGCCCCCCCTCTACCCCTCAGCCTGCTCTGGACTGTCCCATCGCAGCCAGACCTGGCCTATCAGATCTCCTGCCCCATCCTTTCCCGAGCTTTCTGTGTAACTCAACGTGAACGCACGGGGCCGGCGATCCAAAACCACGCATCAGGCCGGCCGGCGTGGCTCCGTGGTGGAGCTGCAACCTAGGAACCAGGAGGCCCAGGGTCCATTCCCCGTCAGGGCACAGGCCCGAGTTGCTGAATCGATCCCCAGGTGGGGGCGTGCAGGAGGCAGCCGATCCATGATTCTTTCATCATTGATGTTGCTCTCTCCGGCTTCCTCTCCCTTCCTCTCAGAAATCAATAACGATGTTTAAAACAAGGAAAACCACAGATGGGTGGCTTTCAGTAGGAATTGTAACGTTCAGAGTCTCCTACTGGGATCTGTTTTCTTTTTTAAAAAAAAACACACACTTTTATTGATTTCAGAGAGGAAGGGAGAGAGCTAGAGAGAGAGAAACATCAATGATGAGAGAGAATCATGGATCGGCTGCCTCCTGCACGTCCCCCACTCGGGGGGATCGAGCCCACAACCTGGGCCTGTGCCCTTGGCCGGAGTCGAACCTGGGACCCTTGAGTCCGCAGGCCGACGTTCGATCCACTGAGCCGGCTAGGGCAGGGCCCTGCTTTCTCCCTGAGAGTCATTCCAGGAATACTCATCCCTGTCACACCGTCCCCGGTCTCACAACCCCCGTCCGATCGAGGCTGCGTAGTGACCGTGTTTCTGGGCCGGCCCTCAGGGTTCAGCGCTTTATTTGGACACGGCGGGGAGATGCCGGAGACCTGTTGGCCCCTGTCCCCTTGGCCCAGAAACCCCCCCAGGTCTGCTGGAGGTGGGTCCCGCCTGGACACCGACCTTGCACCCCTTGCCCGTGATCCTCCCAAAGACCTTGGTGGCCCCTGTGAGCATGCATAATGCCCCGGGTCACCATCTGGCCACAGCTGGTGCCTCCGGTGCCCAGGATAGCCGCCCGCACCTGGTGTGTGGCCCCGCCCTAGGGATGACCCACCCAGCAGCCCGGCCCCGCCCCCTCCACCCTCCACCCCCAGGGCCGGGCTCCCTACCGGTCAGCTGTTTCTGGATCTCCGTGCTCCGGGTGGTCCTCAGGAGGCTGACGGCCTCACGGATGCCGCCCTGCCTCCGGGTTTCCAGCTTGTTGGGGGCGCTCCGGAACACCAGGTTGCGCAGGGCCCCAGCCGCGGCCTGCTGCACGTTCTGGTTGGGGCTGCGGAGGAGATCCACCAGCTTGCTGATGCCGCCCAGCTGATAGACCTGCGGGACAGGGCGCCACGGCGGCGGCGGCGCCGGTCAGGGAGGTGGCTCAGACCGCAGGCCCTACCTTCCCTTCAGAACCCTCCACGGTGGGGGGGGGGGCCCCCATCAAGGAGCCGGGCGACCCAATGGGAACGAGCCGGACCGGGAGCCAAGACGGGGATTCAGGCCGGCCGGCGTGGCTCCGTGGTGGAGCGTCGACCTAGGAACCAGGTCACAGTGGTCGGCAAACCGCGGCTCGCGAGCCACAGGCGGCTCTTTGGCCCCTGGAGTGTGGCTCTTCCACAAAAGACCACGGCCTGGGCGAGTCTATGTTGAAGAAGTGGCGTTAGAAGAAGTTTAAGTTTAGAAAATGTGGCTCTCCGAAGAAATCTCCATCGTTGTCCTGTTGATGTTTGGCTCTGTTGATTGATGAGTTTGCCGACCACTGAACCAGGAGGTCACGGTTCAATTCCCGGTCAGGGCACATGCCCCGGTTGTGGGCTCGATCCTTAGCGGGGGCGGAGGGGACGGGTCATGCAGGAGGCACACGATCCATGATTCTCTCTCATCATGGGTGTTTCTGCCTCTCTCTCCCTCTCTCTCTTCCTCTCTGAAGTCAATAAAAATATATTTAAAAAAAAAGACAGGGACTCAGTCCCTGACTCCTCTACCTCTTAGTAGACACACTCAGGGGAGCACCCCTCCTGCCTGAGCCCCATTTCCTCCTCTGGAGTTTGGTGGTGAAGACCGGATGAGAAACATCCACTCAACCAGAGGGCTTTGCTCTGCACAGAAGGTCAAGTTCCCCAAGCTCTGACCTTGGGCAATGCCAAGCACACTGCTCGCCCCAGGCAGCTGGGCAGGGTGGGAGGGAGCCGACGGAAAGTGCCCCCACCCATCTGTAAACGCAGGCGCAGGCCCATGGCGCCCAGGCCCAGCCCAGGCCAACGGCGGGGGTCAGGGTCGGGGTCGGGGTCGGGGCGGGGTCGGGGCTGGGGCGGGGTGGGGGCGGGGCGGGGCGGTGTGCAGCCAGGTACCTGCTGCTTGGCCGATTCGTCCTGAAAGCAGGTATGCTGGATGTAGTAGGCCCCAATGGCCTGGTACTTCTCATCCTGGGAGCACAGGTACTGCACGGCCTTGGGGATGGTCAGCCCGCTGCACTCGATGTCCTCACTGCAGATCCTGTGAGGCATGGACATGGGGCTGGGTTACAGGGCCCTGGGGCAGGGGTTGGAGCATCGTCTTTGCACACCCAGCCTGGCACAGCTTCACCTGCCCTCCGGAGAGCCAGAGCAAGGCCCGCCTGGAAACAAGGCCCGCCTGGAAACAAGGTCCTCCTGGGGACAAGGCCCACCTGGGGACAAGGCCCTCCTGGGGACAAGGCCCTCCTGGGGACAAGGCCCACCTGGAAACAAGGCCCGCCTGGGGACAAGGCCCTCCTGGGAACAAGGCCCTCCTGGGGACAAGGCCCACCTGGGGACAAGGCCCACCTGGGGACAAGGCCCACCTGGAAACAAGGCCCTCCTGGGGACAAGGCCCACCTGGAAACAAGGCCCTCCTGGGGACAAGGCCCTCCTGGGGACAAGGCCCACCTGGGGACAAGGCCCTCCTGGGGACAAGGCCCTCCTGGGGACAAGGCCCACCTGGGGAACACCTCTGTGCATCAGAGGAGGGAGGGAAAAGGCTCATCCTGGGGTGGACACTCTCTATGATGAGGACCTGAACATGGGCTAATGTCCAAGTGGGAAGTTATCTCTGCCCTGTTCTCAAGGGAAGCTGCCCACCTGCTCTGCCATCTCTCACACCTGTGTCGGGTGCTGGGAAACTGGAAGGGAATGGCTGTGAGCCAGGCCTCCCACACATCCATCCATCTATCTTCCCTCTTTCCCTTCATCCGTGCATACATCTATCTATTTATCCATCCATCATCCATCCATCCACCCATCCACCCATCCATCCACCCACCCACCCATCCATCCATCCTTCCATCTATCTTCCCTCTTTCCCTTCATCCGTGCATACATCTATCTGTCCATCCATCCATCATCCATCCACCCATCCATCTATCCATCCATCCACCCACCCACCCATCCATCCATCCATCAATTCATCCACCCATCCATCCATCTATCTTCCCTCTTTCCCTTCATCCGTGCATACATCTATCTATCCATCCATCCATCATCCATCCATCCACCCATCCATCCATCCACCCATCCATCCACCCATCCATCCATCCATCCACCCACCCATCCACCGACCCATCCTTCCATCCATCATCCATCCACCCATCCATCTATCCATCCATCCACCCACCCACCCATCCATCCATCCATCAATTCATCCATCCATCCACCCATCTATCTTCCTTCTTTCCCTTCATCCGTGCATACATCTATCTATCCATCCATCCATCATCCATCCACCCATCCATCCATCCATCCATCATCCATCCATCCATCCATCCACCCATCTATCTTCCTTCTTTCCCTTCATCCGTGCATGCATTTATCTATCCATCCATCCATCTATCCATCCACCCACCCGCCCATCCATCCATCCATCCATCTATCCATCCATCCATCCATCCACCCATCCATCCATCCATCATCCATCTCTCCTGACTCCATTCCCAAGGCTAGCTAATTCTCAAAAACTCTCATGTCTGTTCCTTTTTCCTCAGGGCCTTCCTTCTGACCTTGACCGCACTCATGGAGACTGGGGTGAGAGACCCCATAACTGGCTCTCTTCTCCATGTTCCCCATCCAACATCTCACACCGTCCCCAGCTCAGCAGCCCTAAAACCCCGTTCGCTGTGCGGTTCCCATTTAGTGGCTTCTCTGTGCTGCAGGGTCAAGGTCAAACTCTTTAGGCTGATATCCAAGGGCAACTGTTAGGCTGAGCCACATGGAATGGCTGACAGTCCACCTTTTTTTGAGCCACGAACCCAGCAATTTCGTATTTTAACCTCATGGCTCTGCTGCGCCAGACTCCCCAGCCCCTCACGGGGTCTGCTCCCCATCAGGGCGCAAACCCCGCACTGAATCGCCGCCCCAGCAGGCCTTGTGAGGTCCCTCAGTGCCGGCCCCTCCCGCAGGGCTCGGAGTCAGCAGATCTGGGCGGGGCCCGGGGAATTAGCATTTCTCACCGCTCCCAGGGATGCTGCTGCTGCTAGTCCAGGAACTCACGGGGAGAACCGCTGGCCTAGCTCCCCTCTAAACAGCCACCCTGTGCTCATGACCTGTGGCCCTTCAAAGCCTACATACAAAGCACATTGGTTGTGGGGTCTGGGTCCTGTGCGCGGCCTCTTCCCACTGGGAACCAGAGCTCCTTCCGCTTTGCACTCACTTCTGTGCAACAGCTCCTCACCCTGGAGGAGGCTCGGTAAACTGAGCATCGCTGGGGGGCCTCCAACCTGTGCCTCCCTGGCCCCGCCCCTCCCCAGCAAGACCACGCCCCATTAAAGCCCCGCCCGCCACCCAGACACCACCCTCACCAGGTCAGACCACGCCCCTCCCAGCCCAGGCCCCGCCCCCAGCCCAGGCCCCACCCATTTCTGCCTCCTCTCTGACACAGGCCCCGCCCCCGCCCCAGGCCCCGTCCCATTCCTGCCTCCTCTCTGACACAGGCCCCGCCCCCAGACCAGGCCCCGCCCCTTCCCAGCAGCACTCACTTGGAGCTGGCCCGCGAGTGGCCAAAAGACATGTCCTTGTTGCAGGAGATGGGCGGGACGTACACCGGGTCCTGCTTGGAGATGCAGGAGGGCGGGCGCACGGGGCACTTCTTGGCGGGCTTCTGCCCGCTGCAGGTGCTGTAGAAGCTGTAGCGGCTCTGGGCGGTCTTGTGGCCCTTGCCGCCCAGCGTGCCCTTGCGCAGGGTGCCCCGCGGGTCGCAGTAGAGGTCGGGCTCGCTGCGGCTGGCCTTGATCTTCTGCAGGAAGCAGATGTCGCTGCCCGCGCCCGTGTGGCAGGTGCCCCTGGGGTAGTGGCGGCCCCAGTTCTCCATCTGGCTGTAGGAACTGAAGCGCCGGTTGTCGGCTTCCCGCTTGAGGGTCCCATTGTAGATCTGGCCCGAGAGAAGGGGAACGGCTCAGCGGAGGGTCCCCTGGCCCCACAGCGATGCTCACGGAACCCCAGGAGGTTTGGAGGCTCAGGAAGCTTTACCCAGCGTCTGATATATTATTTCTCAAACTCGGGGCTGTGGCCCATTATGGATTATGAAATCAATTCAGCAGACTGTGACCATCATTTTAAAGAATAGAGTTCGGATGGGGTGGCTCAGTGGTTGAGCGTCGACCTAGGAACCAGGAGGTCAGGGTTCGATTCCCGGTCAGGGCGCATGCCCGGGTTGTGGGCTCCATCCCCAGTAGGGGGCGTGCAGGAGGCAGCTGATCAGTGATTCTCTCTCATCATGGATGTTTTTCTTTCTCTGTCTCCCTCTTCCTTCCTCTTTGAGATCAACAATATATATATATATATATATATATTTTTTTTTTAAAAGAGTGTGTGTGTGTGTGTGTGTGAGAGAGGGCCCTGTGTGTGAATGTGTGTGACTATGTGAGTGAGTGTGTGTGTGTATATATATGTGTGTGTGTGTGGAGGCATCTGGGTAATTCTGTTCCACACCAGATGTGGCCACACAGGCCGGGGAGTCCCCGTCCCTCCCTCTCTGCAGGGAGAGCCTCAGAGCAGGAAGCCAGGGTGAGCGGTATAAGTACCGTGCCCCAGGCTGCCCACTGGTCCAGCGCCTCCCCCACTGCCAAAGTCTCAGCCCAGGAGCCTGAGGGCTGTGCCTGGAGCCCACGGTGCCCCCGCCCCCTGGGCCTTGGCAATGGCGTTCGCCGATGCCACCCACATGCCCAGCTGTGCTCCCGGGCAGGGGCGGGCTTCTCCCCACGCTGGGTCCAACCCTCCTGCCCTCGGGGAGTTGGAGTGTGGGTGTTGGGAGGGAAGTGAGCAGGAACGGGCAGGGGGCAGTGTGGTGAGCGCCCAGACGGACTGCACACCTTGCAGATAACACGCCAACTATGCAGTTAGGCCCCGCCCCCTCGCCTCCACTCTCCCAGGGAAAGCCAGTGACTCCCAACCCGGCAGCCTTAGATGGAAGGGGGACAGGAGCGCCTTGTTCTCCCTGCAGGACACACCCGTCGTCATCTGTCACCTGACGCGGAGCCTGGCGCTCATCCTGGGGCAGACCCAGCGCCCCCGGGCCCCCCCCTTCCTGCCCCCCCGGGAGGGAGCCCCACGGGCTCTGAGGCTCTGCTTTCCTGGCTGGGGAGGAGCAGGGGAGTCCTGGCCCGTGTGGAGGGGTACTGGTGGGTCCCCCAGCGGGCAGGGGGGACACCCTGTGGACCGCACTTCCCAGCCTCCCATCAGCCACATTCCAGCAGCCTCGCCCGTTTCTGGGAACCCAACCCCAGCTCCCGTGCCCCTGGGGCAGGTGGGCGGTATTGTCTGGGAAGGTGGCCTATGTCCCAGCTAGAGCCTGTGACTGTTCTCTCTCTCTCTCTCTCTCTCTCTCTTTTAAAATATAATTTTATTGATTTCAGAGAGGAAGGGGGAGAGAGGGAGAGATAGAGAGACACATCAATCAACTGCCTCCTGCCCGCCCCTACTGGTGATGGAGCCGGAAACCCGGGAATCAAACCATGACCTCCCGGTTCATAGGTCGACCCTCAACCACGGAGCCACGCCAGCCGGGCCGGTTCTCCTTTTCCTCTCGGGTCACATGGCGGTGATGTGCCTGGAGCCCACTGGGCTGAGACATGGGCAGCGGGGGAGGGGGAGGCTCTGCAGCCTGACCTTCTGGGCCGACCTCTGCCTACGCCCCTGGCCCGGTGGGCAGCCTCGGGCAAGTCACTTAAACCCATGAGCCTCAGTTTCCTCGTCTGTAAAGCTGCCGGAACAATAACTGCCCGGAGAACCCAGGGAGCGAATGTCCGTGAGGCACAGCCGTGTCCCGCTGACGCTCACAATGGGGACAGGCCGGCCGTCCCCAGGACCCGGCTGAAGGTTTGACAGCCAAAGCTCCCCCCCTTCTGTCCCCAGAGGGGCCTCCAGGTTGGCACAAAAAGGGGGTGAACCCCGAAGCCAGGACAGCCCGGGCCAGGGGTCTGCACTGGGGGCCTCCCACCCACCCCCCCTCCGTGGCCACAGATAAGGCCTCATCGTTTCATAGAAGCAGGGGCACGTGGCCCAGACAGCTGGCACCCGGAGGAATGGCGTGGGTGCGGCTGGCATCCCGGGAGGACAATTCCCCTCTGTGCAGGGACCTGAGCCTGGCAGCCCCGGGGCCCCGAAAGCCAGGAGTGCCTCCCTGTCACCATGACGGACAAGGGTGCCCCCTCCATTCCAACCGGCGGGTCGCCCGGGCTGCGGCGTGCGCACACCTGGCCCAGCAGATAGGAGAGCTGGCTCCCAGGCCCCCCCCGCCCCCGCCCCCCCCCACAGATAGCGATCTCCTGCCTCAGTCCTCCTCTGAATGCACCCCCCTTGTCTGGGTCTCTCCAGCCTCCCGGGAACCTCCAGCCGCTGGGATGATCCTAGAGCATTCCAAAGGGCGAACCTGACTTCCTGGGGGCGGAGCCGACCCCTCAATCACAGAGGGGACTGGGCTGGACAGCAGGGGGCGCCCGGGAGGCGTACCTCCACCTGGGAGACCATGGGGCTCTTGAGGAGGTCACACTCCCGCCTGTTCTCCAAGGGGGGGCCCAGGGTCTCTCCCGCCCAGGCCCCGGGCTGCCCCCCTTTCTGCTGATGACGGGGCGCTGGGGCTCACGCGGCTTCTGCCGTCCTCCCGCCCTTACCCCCGCTGGGCCCTCCCCGGCCCGGTGTCTCTCTTCCTTTTCCTTCTTTCTTTCTTTTTAAAAACTATATAATGTGATTGATGTCAGAGAGGAAGGGAGAGAGGGAGAGAGAGACAGACATCCGTGATGACAGGGGATCATGGATCGGCTGCCTCCTGCACGCCCCGCACTGGGGATGGAGCCCGCCACCTGGGCCTGTGCCCTGACCGGGAATCGAACCCTGACCTCCTGGTTCCTAGGTCGCTGCTCAGCCCCAGAGCCACGCCGGCCGGGCTTCCTTTCCCTCCTGAGTCAGGGAGTTCCCAGAGGCCACCCCTGTTTTGTTGATGAGAAGAGAGGTCCACGTGGTGACCAGACCGAAGGCAAGCAGGGATCCTGTCAGCTCGGGGCCTCACAGGGCTGAGCACAGCCCCCCTGCCCTCTGGGCTGAGCCCCCCACTCAGCACCCGAGGCATCATCGGACGGGACAGGGACCCACCGTGTGGGAAGGAAAGGCTGGCTTCTGGAGTCCCCCCATCTGAGGACTCTTCCGACGCCTCCGTTCCACTCCCGTGCTCAGGCCGAGCCCAGCTCATGGGTTCTCCACGGCCCAGATCCGGGGCCTCCCACCAGCCCCGCCCTGTCCGCAGGCCTGGCACCTGCCGGGTGGTGCCGACCTTGACCTCCCTCAGACAGAGCGTCATTAGCCCTTGTCCTTGTCCGCCCGGGAGCCCGCAGTGTCTCTGCCGCGGACACAACCCACGTCTGGCCGCTCCCCTCCCTTCAGCCCGCGGCCCGGGCAGCCCCTGCTTCTGCTTGGACGGCCCCCCATCCTGCCGTCCTCCTCTCCACGCCTGCATTTCTTTCTTTCTTTCCGAGGAGATTCTTCCATCGAATGTAGAGAGCGTGGGAGCGAGAGGGAAAGAGAGAAACACCGATGGGGGGAGACTCGGCCACCGGTTGCCACCGTGGGCACCAGGGTGCCTCAGGCCGCTCTGTGAACTGCTGGCGCAGGGGGCCGGGGGGGGGCGGGGTGTCCTCCCTGGGGGCGAGCCAGGCGATGGGGGGCCCAGCATGGGCCCAGCTGTCGGGGTCCCTGAGCCTCCGGTGCCTTTGCCCGGACGGACGGCAGCAGCTGGGTGGCCGTGGCTGACCAGACCGAAGCTGCCCGGCCCCTTGGGAGCCAGGGACGTGCTGGGCCGGCTGGGATGAAAAGGCCGTGGGTCCCCAGTGATGAGCCGGCGTGAAACCAGCCGGGTGAGGCCGGCCCAACCGGCTCTCCGGGGGCGCGCCCTGCTCCTCCCTGCCGGCACACCCAGAAGACACTGGGCAGGCCATCTCCATCCCCCTTCCCGTGGGAGCCCTGCACACAGTGCCACTCCGTGCCAGGGGGAGGGGGAGGAGGGGACTCGCCCCTCAGGCCCGGGGAGGGCTCTCGCGAGAGGGGGCCTGGCCTGGGGGCACTCGGGGAGGGGGACCGTCCTGGGATTGGGGTCAGGGCTGGGCAGTCACCGATGGCGGGGGGACCCAGCTCTGCCCCACCCTCCCCAGGCCCTTTCTCAGCAAGGGCTGCTGGGAGGGGGCACTCGAGGCCCAGGGCTGGGCGTGGGGGTGGGGGGCAGGGAGCCTGCTTGCTCAGCAGAGGGAGGCAGCGTGGGAGCCATGGCCTGAGTCACCAAAGGTGGGACTTTGGCGTTGGGGGGTGGGGTGAGGGGTGGGGTGGGGTCCCTGTCTCTTGCTGAGCACCACTGCCCTGTGGCCAGGAGCAGGGCGGGGCCTGGCGCTGGGCTGGCGGAGGGGGGCAGAGAGCAAGACTTGGGGGTCATCCGGTCCCACCGCCATTTATTTTCTATTTCTTTATTTGTTCATCCTCACCCCAGGATATTTTAGGGAGCGTGGGAGAGAGAGGGAAAGACAGAGAAACACATCAATGGGTGGCCTCCTGCACGCGCCCCGATCAGGGCCCAGGCCGGGGAGGAACCTGCCACGGAGGTCCGTGCCCTTGACCCGAATCGAACCCGGGACCCTTCGGTCCACAGGCCGACGCTCTATCCACTGAGCCCCACCGGCCGGGGCGATAGTCTCTGACTTCTCTGAGCAAGGACACAGGCTATGGGACCGCAGGGCTGCAAGGAGCTGGTCTGAGCTGATGATACACCTGAGGCCAGGGGTCACCTGGGCAGGGACGGGGAACCCGGTGCCCAAGCCTCACCCACCCCTCAGCCTGGGGGAGGGACCTCAGGCCTCTGAGACAAATGGGAGCCCCTCCCACGGAGCCCGGGCCCTGGGCAGCAGGCGCTTCTCCCCCGGAGGCCGACCACGGCATGGGCAGGAGCTCACAGAGGGGGCTCCTCCCTGGGGGACACCCCAGACAGAGCTGCCGCAGTTTAAATGCAGGGGGTGTCTCGGGCTCAGCCGGGTGTCGGTGAGAACGGGCTGGGGGGCCAGCTGTGCTTTCTGGGTGGGGGTAGGGGTGGGGTGGGTGCGGGGCCTGGGTGCAGCCCATCCCTGCCAGCTCCCCATTCCTTGCTCTCAGGCACATTCTGTCTCTCGGCAAGTGGGGTGCTGTCTCTTCTTGTTGGGGGAGCGCCTGGGCCCTCCCGGGACCCTCCTATCTCCCGGGGCTGGGTGGCAGTGAGTCACGGGCTGGCACAGGGACGCCGAGTTGGCACACATACCCATCCTTCCCTCGTTGGCTCTGGGAGTCGGAGCCAGGTCTGCGGGGGGGGGGGGGGGGGCGCGGGGAGGGAGAAGGGAGCCTGTGGCCCCTCGCTTCCCTCTCCTGGGCCCTGGGAGCAGGCAGAGGCCCGACAGGCATGGCCCGAGGAACCACAGGCACATCTGGAAAGGGCTTTGGGAGCTGAGGGGGCGGTGAGCCGGGGAGGAGGTCAGCCTGGGCGTGTGTGCGTGCCTGCGTGCGTGTCTGTGTGTGCGTGTCTGTGTGTGCGTGTGCGCACGCTAAGTCAGGGAGTTGCTAGAGGGGTCCACATTTGCTCTCTGCAAAGAGAAAGGAAGGGAGGCCTCTCTCTCTCTCTCTCTCCTATTGAGGGGTGGGGGTGGGGTCACACGGCCCCTGTGCCTGTCCTATCCCGGCCGGCCGGAAGTCCCCGGGCAGGGGACCAGTTGGGCCCCAATCTCTGTTACCTTTCCCCCTGCTCGCCTTCTCCCTGCCCCCCCCCCCACTCCCCCCGCCCTTGCCCAACCCTCACTCATCTGCCTGCAGGCCTGGCTCCAATACGCATTATTCCCTTTCCTCCTCCTTGGCCCTCCCTCCGCCAAAGCCCCGTGTGCACGCGGCTCCGCGCTGTTCCCAGAGCCTCCGCTGAGCTGAGAGGAGACAGGACGTGCCCCGGCAGGTGCCCTGGTGTGAGTCACGTCTGAGGCCCTGCCAGGGAAGGAGGGGCAGGAGGGTGGGCCGTGGGGTGCGGGAAAGAGAAGGGGTTTTCCCTGGTGGTCAGAAAGCAGCGGGGAGGAGGGGTGCATTGGGAGCCGTCAAGTTGGAGTCAATGCTCACGGTGGGCCAAGCAGCGATGTGGACGGTGCCTGGCTACAAAGTTTCATGCTTGGAACCAAGCCGGTTACATGCAGAGCTGATGCAACAATGTATCCACCTGTGAGCCACGTTCGCTCACAGGTGGCCCTGCCCCCGTTTCCCAGATGAGAGGACAAGCACCCAGAGGTCGGGAGGTTTATCTGGAGTCCCAGAGCAGGACTGAGCCTCCTTGTACCATCTGCATCGTCAGCATCAGCGAGATTGTTCATCTCGCCCGCGGGTCCCACCCAGCGCCCCGCCCTCCTGGCTCTCACCGACACCCCACCTGCAGGAGCGAGGCCCTGGCTCCCGGTCTGGCTGTTCGCCATTCTCTGTCAAAGCCCTGGATTCATAGCTGGGCCTGACCCGTCACCCCCATAGGGGTCTGTCACCTGGACTCATGTTGCACTGAGGGTATCCACTGACATTAAGAATCAGAAAAAGCCCTGACCGGTGTGGCTCAGTGGATAGAGTGTCGGCCTGCAGACTCAAGGGTCCCAGGTTCGATTCTGGTCAAGGGCATGGACCTGGGTGGCAGGCGCATCCCCAGTGGGGGGTGTGCAAGAGGCAGCTGATGGGTGTTTCTCTCTCATCGATGTTTCTGACTCTCTCTCCCTCTCCCTTCCTCTCTGTAAAAAATCAGTAAAGGGAGCTAGATGTTCAGCAGATCCTGGTTAGCGTTCCCTTTAGTCCCTCACCAATAACACGCAAAAACACACAAACACACACCAAACACAAGGCCTCCCACATGAGCCCCAACAAGAACCTAAGGAGGAAGGAATCACGCTGACAACAAGAGGCCACATGACTCAGCAACCACCCACCGTCTGTCTCCCCTGCCCAGGACCCCGGCAACTGGGGGGAGGGGGGCATCCCTGAGCAATGAGCCCCTCGAAGACGGCGCCCCAGCCCCCCACGGAAAGCAGCCTCCCCTCCCGCCCGCGCGATGCTTCGAAGGCCCCGAGGAAGAGTTTTCCGATAACAGTACAGACTTGTTGAAACGGACAAAATCAGTGGAAGCCACGGAATTGGGGGGCTGGGAGGCGTCCCGGGTGTCACACAGGAAGGCGGCAGTCGGCTGGGAGGAAGGGGTCTAAAAGCAACTCTACCCGCGTCCATGGGACAACAGCCAAACCTTCCGTCTCACGCCATCCGCCAGTGGAAACGCAGAGAGCGCACATCCGCCACGTGACCCCACCAGACACAGCAAAGTGGGCTTTCAAAAGTGACCTTTGGTGGGCGCTTCTAAAGAGTGTTTCTCACCAGAGACAGTCAGAACTATCCAATCAGCCCAAACAAGAGGGGGATGAGGAGCCGCCCACGGCCTTGGCTGGTGTGGCTCGGTGGTTAGGGCACCGGCCCAGCTACCGAAGGGTCACGGGTTTGATTCCCGGTCAAGGGCATGTACCTGGGTTGCAGGTTCGATCCCCAGCGCCGGTTGGGGTCTGTGCAGGAGGCAACCCACCCATGTGTCTCTCTCACGTCGACGTTTCTCTCTCTCCCTCCTTCCCTTCCACTCTTTCTAAAAAAACCCAAAAAACGATGGAAAAATATCCTTGGGTGAGGATTTGAAAAAAAAAATATATATATATATATTTTTTTTTCTTGATGCTTTTGAAGAATCCCTCTCATTGGAGACACTCAGAAATATCCCATCAGCCCACACAGGAGATGCGCCAAGGGCCTTAACTCAGAGTTGGGGGGTCCCGCCGCTTAGCATCGGGGCGGCTCCCTGCACCCTAGACCTAAAACCTCCCCCCACCCCCCCCCCCCCCGCAGACACTCGGGCGCCCCCTGAGCAGCCCGGCTCCTTACCGGGTAGCCCCACGAGCCGCTGCCCGCCTGCAGCTTGGTGTAGTAGCTGCTCCGGTTGGCAGTCCCATAGTTGTAATTGTCAGCCAGGCCGTCATACATGGAACCTGAGGGAAAGGCAGGGGTTAGGGCCGTGGGACCGGCCAGGCCGCTCACCCACCCTCCTTGCCGGGCATCGCCTGGATCTGAGGGAGCCGGGTCTGAGCCTCGGAGGAGAGGCAGGGACCAGACTGGCCTGTGCTGTCTCCCTCTTCCCCCTCTTTCCCCTCCTCCTCCCCCGTCAGGGCCTGCAAACAGCAGCTGGGACAGAGTCTCGGGCGGGTGACCCCTGTGGCTCTCCGGGTGACACCTACAAGCCAGGAGCTGGCCCGGGGGGCCCTGGAGCAGCGCCGTCCCATTCCAGGGAATCACGACCCCGCGGCCCACAAAGATGAGCTTGCGGCTCGGGGAGGACCCGCAGGAGACGGACATGCTGGGCTGGGGCCGGAGCTCAAGGTCAGGGCCGCAGAGCAGCCTCTGCAGGTTGGAGTCCACTTGGGGGTAGGACGCTGGCTCCGCCCTCAGCCCGGCCCCACGGGGGACCTCCCGCCCCTTCCTGCATCTCTGGCTGGAGAAGGGGGGGTGGCTGTCAGCCTCAAAGGCCCCGTGAGGATTAATTACTGTTTTCCAAGCCCCGAGCCCCACGATGACAGGCTTCTTGGGTGACGGTGTGGTTGGGGTTATTAGCAGCAAATGGCTTTGGGGTTGGGGTTCCGGGATGTGGGGGGGGGGTGCCCTTCTCTCCTCTTCCCTTCACCAGATGGCGGGGGCCGGGGGACGAAAGGAAAGCCGCTGCGGTCCTTGAGACAGGCTCACAGAGCCAGGCCGGGACCTTGCTCCCACGCCTTGTCTGCCGTTTCTCCTCGGCCTTGACCCTCGGCCTCACCAGTTCAGAGCCAAGTTCAAGGTGTCCTCCCTGCAGGAGGCTTGTCCTGACAACCCACGGCCACCTCTGCCTCCTCTGCCTTCTGTGCCCAAGTCGCATTCTGCCCGGAGGAGTCCCGCTCCCAACATTGCTGTGGGAGGGGCGCCTGTGACCCCGACATCCAGAGCAAGAATGGGCCCCCGGCTAGTTCAGTGATGATCTCAGGGGGCCTCTGAGAGCCTCCTTGGGGGGGGGGGGGTGAGCGCCCCGTCTTCCTCAGGGGTCGGCCGGGCGGCAGCCTCAGAGGTTCTGTCTAGGGGGAGGGGTGTGCTGGAGGCTCACCTGCTACGTGAGCCCCAACCCCACCTGCCACCCCCACTCAGACTCCCAAGCCTCTTGGGGGGGGGGGTGATTGCACCATGAGCGGGAGTAGGAGGAGCAGCCCTAGAAGGTGGCACGTGGCCTGGCCAGCGTGGCTCAATGGTTGAGCGTTGACCTACGAACCAGGAGGTCAGGGTTTGATTCCCAGTCAAGGGCACATGCCCGCATTGTGGGCTCGATCCCCAGTGTGGGGCCTGCAGGAGGCAGCTGATCCATGATTCTCATCATGGGTGTTTCTCTCTCTCCCTCTCCCTTCCTCTCTGACATCAATAAACAAAAAAAGAAAAAAGAAAAAAAAAAAGAGAAAAGGTGTCACATGTCCCGGCCTGGTGCCACCTCCTCTGTGCAATGCCACCTGCCCCCCTGCTCCCCCCCACCTCAGAGGCCAGGGCACGGACCCCTGACCCCGTTCCCCGATCACAGACGATCCACGGGCCATTCGTGTCACCGGCTGTGGCCCCGGGAGCCGGGAGGCCTTCACATTGGTTGGGCTCCGGCCTTTGGGCCTCAGCTTCCTCCTCGGTAAAAAGGGGTTGACCTCTGTGCACCCCAAGGCCCACACGGCTCCGGGGCCCGAGGCTGGGTGATTACAGGGACACGTGCCCGCTGGCCTCCAGGGACGCCGGCTTCTCCTCTCCAGGGTCAGGGTTCAGCATGCGGAAAGGGTGCCCTCCCCTACGCAACCCACAGCCTCCTGGCTGCCCAGGCCCGCCCCTCCCTGACTCCACAGGCTCGTCCTGGGGGCCCCGACTCACTCTGAGCTCCTTGCTGAGTGCGGATGGCTCTGTGCCCCCCTTTCTCCAGAATCTGCTCTCCCCCCCCCCCCCCCCCAGAAAGGAGGCCTCTGTCACGAGGGGCCTGGAGGGGCTGCGGCCAGGCTCACGCCCATTCCATCGCCTCCCTCCATCCGGCACCTGCCTCCCTCCCAAGGCTTGGCAGCCCGATGCGCTTGGCTGTTGCCCACACGCAGAATGTTCTCACCAAAGGGCAGGTGTGGGTCAGCCAGCGGCTCTCGGGTGGAAACGCTGGTGGTGACAGACAGTGCCGCGGCCCAGGAGGCCTCCCGCGGGGAGCCAGGCTCCCACGGCCTCCGCCCTGTCTCCAGACGGACCTGTCAGCGGTGAGGTCACCCCCCCCCACCCCCCGCCATCCGGGGAGCATCCCTCCCTCGCAGCAGCGCCTGCCCGCCTCCCTCTCACGTTCTTCTCCTGCAACTGGCGGGCGTTCTCTGCCATGGAGGCCGGGGTGCAAATCGGTGGGGGGGGGGACAAGGCCACCCCTGGAATGCCAGTCCCCCTGTCCAGGAGTGACAGGGGTGGACATGTAACGCTCACTTCCGGTTGGGCCAAGGCCTAGGGCTCCTGAGTTTGGGGGTCAGCCCAGACGGCGTGGCTCAGCGGTGGAGTGACGACCTAGGAACCAGGAGGTCACGGCTCAATTCCCGGTCAGGGCACCGGGTTGCGGGCTCGATCTCCAGTAGGGGGCGTGCAGGAGGCAGCCGATCCATGATTCTCTCCCATCATTGGTGTTTCTCTCTCTCTCCCCCTCTCCCTTCCTCTCTGAAATAAATAAAAATATATTTTAAAAAAATGAATTTGGGCCCTAACCGGTGTGGCTCAGTGGATAGAGCGTCGGCCTGCAGACTCAAGGGTCCCAGGTTCGATTCTGGTTGGGGCATGTACCTGGGTTGCGGGCACATCCCCAGTAGGGGGTGTGCAGGAGGCAGCTGATGGGTGTTTCTCTCTCATCCATGTTTCTAACTCTCTATCCCTCTCCCTTCCTCTCTGTAAAAAAACAATAAAATATATATATTTAAAAAAAGTGAATCTGGGCGTAGACACCTGACTCCCACCATAAGATGCTTGGCTCGGCTTCCTGGTGGGAACGGGGCTGCCATCACGCCGGCCAGCACCGCTTCTCGGCCGCAGGTGGCTGTGTCTGGGAGCAAGGCTGTGAGGGAGGGAGGAGGCCAGAGCCGTGCACACCTGGGCTCACACCTTGCCGTGAGCCTTGGGGTCAGAGGGCACAGGCGGGAGGTGAGCTCTGTTTGCATGAGAGCCGCTCCCACAAGGGAAAGTGACGTTCCCCCTTCCTGAGCCTGAGGGGTGGGGGGAGGTGGTACCTATCAGCCTCAAAGTCAAGTTCGACAGCCAGGACATGGGGCTTCTCCATGAGACTAAGGGGGCCAGGTGTGACCCGCTCTCACCTCTCTGCCTGGTCCCCAACTTCTCTAGAGCTCACCTCCATGAAGCCCTCCTTGATTACCTCACCCCGATCCCATCACCCGGGGCCCACTGTCTTCTGTGCATGGGGCATGGTGAGGGTGGGGCCCCTGCCCAGCCCTCGCAGGGAAGGCCCCAAGGCCTCATGAAGGCAGCCTGGGGCCAGGGTCCTTGAACTTGGCTCAGCCAGGCCCCCTGCTGGCTGGTCAGGTAAACCAGGAAGAGACAGAGCAGCCGAGCGGCGCCTCCTTCAGGGGGGTTCCTGGTCCAGGGGTGGTCAGGGAATCACCCCACCTTCCAGGTGACCATCCCATCCCCCTGTCTCTCCAGATGGGCGGACACGCCCCTGGCAAAGGGTGGCGCTCCTTGGGGAACCTGGCTGACCGCCCCCCGCCCCAACCCCAGGTCCAACAGCAAGTGTCTCAGGGGGCGCGGTACCTTCCTGGTGCCTCCGCTGCTCTGCCCACACCCTGGTCCCAGCCAATCGGAAACCGGCCCCGGGGGAGGCCCCGCCCCTGCATCTTGGGAGCCGCCAAGCTTTCTCACCTGCAGAAGCTTGGAGAGCGCGTCGGCTGCCTTGTTAGGGCACCTGGATTCTTTCTCCCGTGGGGACAGGCGAGCCTTAGCAGAGGTGACTCACCCTTCACCCCCAAGCTCCCCAGTGCGGCACACCCACCCCACCTGCACCGTCTCTCTCCTTCCCCGCCAAGTGCTCTCCCCTCGGGTAACACTGCCCCTCCCGGAGGTGACCCCGCCCAGCTCTGGGCCCTGCAAACCCTGCAGCAGGGTCACTGCCCGCTGCCCGGGGGCTCCGGGGCTCCTTGGAGCGTGGCTCCTGTACATGCCATGTGTGTGTGTGCATGCGTGTGCATATGTGTGTGTGTGTATGTGCATGGTGTGGGCCATACGTATGTGTGCATGTGCGCAATGTACCCACAGATAACGCCACACGAGGCCATCACACACCTTCTGGGTGTCGTGCCCCAGCCCAGGAGTGGCTCCCAGGTTGCACAGTTAGGACAGCTGCTGGTGGGGAGTCACAGTTTTGTGGGCGCAGAGAGAATTTTGTGCGAGCGTGTGTGTGCGCGTGTGTGTGTGCATGTGCGTATGTGTGCGTGCATGCGTGTGCATGTGCGTGTGTGTGTGTGTGTTTAAAAAATTCCCCGCCAATGAGCCGAGCCAGGGAAGCGGCGTTTGCCGTGAAACCCCCCGGAATGCCCGCGCTGTTGCATGCGTTGTGACAGGCCGGCGGAAATTCTGGTTCAAACTCCACTCCGAGCCAAGATTCGTGGTAAAGAAGCCAAAATTGGTTCATTTGAAGTTTAATTAGTGGTTCGCTGCCGAACAAGCTAGGAACTGCCTCTTACCAGCCCCCGTCCCAGCCTGGGTCCTGAAAACACGACCCCACACGGATGTCTGTGCACGGTCTGGGGTCCGGCAAGGGCCCTTCCCTGGGCCTGGGGGGAGCGGGGGTCTAGCCCGAGCCTGCCCCCAGGAGGCCTCAAGTCCCTGTGCCCAGTGATGGACAGGGAGACAGGCACCCCCAGAAGGCTGCACCCACCCCCATCTGCCCAGGGAGAGGGACAGGTCTGGCCACTGGAGGTGGGAGAAGGGAGGCCCGAGGCGGAAGGGGAAAGGGCCGGCTGTCCCAGCGGCAGGAGACACGCCTGGCGAATGGCACGAGGGGTTAGGGCTCCCCCATCTCACCGGGCAGCAGCGAGGCTTGGGGTCGGGTCAGATGGTGAAGCTTCAGAAAGCCACAAAGAACCCCCACATGGACAAGTGTCTCTGTGACCCCCAACCGGCCCCTGGTCAGCACCCCTGCAGGTCAGGGCTCCAGCCGAGATCCATCTGGGCAGCCACATACCCTGTCCCCCACCCTCTGTGCACAGAGACCCCCCAGAAACAGGGGCCAGTTCAGGGGAAGAGCCCCCCAGGCAGCCAGCCTCTGAGCAGCCTCCTCCCAGGGGGCCTCCAGGCCCCAGACTCTCCTCCCCCTGCGGCTTGGGGTGAGTTTCTGGGAGGCCCTGATGGACAGGCCCTCGGGCCCAGGCTCCTTCCATGGAGCTCCCTCTCCAGCCCAAGCCGCTCCACTCCCCTCCTGGGACAAGACAGAGAGAACCGTAGGTTCTCTTAGATGCTCCCCGGGTGCCAAGGGTGGGGCCAGCCTTCCCCGGGCCCCGAATTCTTCCCTCGGAGATCCCTGATGGGCTCCAGGGGCCGAAGAATCCGTTCCAGTCTGTCCAGTGGGACCAGGGACATGTCCTGGGGGGAGGGTGACCCTTCACAGACGCCAAGCCCCCCTCCCAGGCCCCAGAGTGGGAGCCTGGGACGCAAATGAGCTCCAGGAAGAAGGAGAGGAGTGAGTGGCCTGGGATGAGCAGGGGAGGCTGGGGCGGAGCCGCCGAGGAGGACAGGGAGCTGATGAAACAAAGCCGCTCAACCAGACGCACCAGCTCCGGTGACCTCACCGCCTCTCCCAGCCCCGATGCCGATGCCGATGCCGCCGGGGCCTGGCCCCTGGCCCCTGTGGGAACCTGGCCGCGGGTGGAGGCACGGGACACACCTGCAGGGGCAGGCCCGGGAGCCCCGTGTATGGAGAGGTACCCAGGAGCCACCAGGGTCAGCCCTCACCTGGCCGAAGGCCCCTGGGGGTCCCCGTGATGGCATTGCCCCCGTTCATGGGAAGAAGAGGGTTTGGGCCCCAGGGCTGCTTTGAGGGTTTTCTGGGGCTGCGAGCCCAGAGCGGAGGCCGAAGGGGAACGGGACAGGTGAGCCTCGTGCAGGGGCCGGAGCAGATTGGTTGCAGCTGTGACTGGACCGAGGCCAGAAATGGGGCCTCTGTTACCCCAGACCTTCTAGTGAGCAGCCAGCGAGGCACCCGATAAAGGAGGAGACAAAGGCTTTGGAGGCCGCGTGACCTTGAGCGGAGGTCGGCGGAGGTCGCAGGAGAGGAGCCAGGGGTCCAGCCCGGGGCTGAGGGTCTGGGGTCCTGGGAGGCCCTCAGCCAGCCACTTCACTCCCTCCGGACAGGACAGCGAGAGAGGACAGAAGCCAGCGGTGGACAGTGACCTGGGGGGATGGGGTGCAGTCCCCTCGCCCCCCCCCCCCGTGTTCACCCTCTCTCCCATGAGGCCTGGACCCCATCCTCAAATCCTGGTCTACTGTCCTGGTTTGTCGTCTTTAGTCTTTGTTAGCATCGGACTAAAGTTTTACTAAAGAAACCAAAGGCTCATGAACTGAACTGGGGTGGGATTCTTTGTCTGCAAGCATTTGGCCTGCAGTTTCTCCCCCAGCGCGTCAGCTACTGTATCTGCCTCCTGTCAGCTACTGTATCTGCCTCCCATCAGATACTGTATCTCCCTCCTTGAGTTTCGGGGGTCCCTATCCTCTCCCCCTCACCCAGTCTGGGCACTTTGGGGTTGGGGAGGGCTGCCTGGTCAGACAAGCACCCAGATCAATCAGACCAGCGCCCCCATGAGGGCTCTGCCAGGGGCCCAGGGGGACCCCCAATTGCCAACCTCGGTCCCTACTCTTTCACCAAGACACTGTGGGTCCCCCTGCGCCCCCTGGGACGTGCGCGCCATCGCGGCCTGGCGCACGCACTCCCTCCCCGCGGGCGCGCGCTCGCGGGCACGAGCCTGTACCTCGGTTGGAGTGGGTCAGCGTGGACGACTGCGAGGACTTGGACTTCTGCCGCCGCACGGTCATCATCACCTGCTCCTGCACGCGCTGCTTGCCCGACGTGCCCGTCTTCATCTTCTGGTCCGAGGGCAGCGCCAGCGTCGAGTGGTCCTGGTTCGGGAAGCACTCGTAGGCCAGCGCGGTCTTGAGCGGCGAGTGGTTCATGGCGGCGGCGGCGGCGGCGGCGGCGGCGGCGCGGGCCGGGCCTGGCGTGCGTGCGGGCGAGCGCGGGCGGGAGGCGCGAGGTGCGGGCGGGAGGCGCGCGGGGCGGCAGAGGGTTCTTCGCGCTCAGCGGCTCCTTGTGGCCATAGACTTGGTGCGTGTGTCTGCGCGCGGCTCCTGGCGCCTCCGCCCCGGTGGGTGCTTCTCCAGGCTCTGGCCGGGCCCGCCCTCGGTCAGACTGGATATACCGCCCCTGCCTGCACCACCCACTCCGCCCGCCGTGCCCGTGCCGTTGGAGCCGCGCTCCTGGGGGCAGGGCGCTCCTGAGTGTGGGACTGTGCCTCGTCCTCGCTCTCCCTCCCTCCTTCCCTCCCTCCCTCCCCCACGCGCAGGTGAGGTCCCGGGAGCCGCCCCTCGGCCCGGCCCGTTCCTCCTGCCCAGGGAGAAACTATGTGCTCAGCTCTCCGGCCCTGGGACCTGGGAGGCTTCTCTCGAGGAAGGAGATTGTCTGGCGGCTCCTGGACGGCCGGCCCGCAGCCCATCCCCCTCCGCCCCAGGCCAAGGTGGGGCCGTGGGCGAGGGCTCCCGGCTGGAGGCAGAAGCAGCACGTCTCCCTGTCCAAAGGGAGGCCTCCCGCCTGTGGGACACTCCGTTCTCCACGGAGAGTGGGGTGGGGCACGAGGCCTGAAATGGGACACCGGTCTTGCGTGCGGACCCCATCCCTTCCCCGCAAAGCACTCGTGGGTCCTTTGGAAGCGCCAGACCGAGCCCCTAAAAGTGGAGCCTGGCATATGTTAGGGGCTCAATTAAAAAAATACTTCTGGTCCTGGCCGGTGTGGCTCAGTGGGTAGAGCGTCGGCCTGCAGACCCGAGGGTCCCGAATTCGATTCCGGTCAAGGGCACGCACCTCGGTAGCAGGCTCCTCCCCCGCGGGGGCCCTGGTTGGGGCGCGTGCAGGAGGCAACCCCTCGATGCGTCTCTCTCACATCGATGTTTCTCTCTGTCTCTCCCTCTCTCGTCCACTCTCTCTAAAAATCAATGGGAAAATATCCTCAGGTGAGGATTACCAAAAATAAAATAAAATAAATACTTTTTGACCAGCGGGCGTGGCTCGGTGGTTGAGCGGCGACCTATGAACCAGGAGGTCATGGTTCGATTCCCAGTCAGGGGGGCTAGATCCCCAGTGTGGGGCGTGCAGGAGGCAGCCGATCCATGATCCTCTCTCAGCACTGACGTTTCTACCTTTCCCTCTCCCTTCCTCTCTGACATCAATAAAAACCTATTTAAAAAAAAATACTTCTGAGTGGACGAAGGCTAATGTAAATGAAGGCCAGTGGGAACCCTACCCGGACCCCCGCTGAAGCCCTCGAAACCAGCCGCACCCCTAAAACGCCCCCAGGAGGGGCTCCTGAAGCGAGGACTCTGGTGTGCGTGCTCCCACGCTCACCCCCGGGACAGGTGCGTGGTGAGACCCAAGGGTGGCCCCCATGAGCTGAGGGGGTGAGTGACAGGAGCTGAGTCTTCTTTGAACGACGCGGATGGAGGTCTTCGTACCAGGTGCCACACCCTGCCTGGCCTCCTTACACACAGGACCCCGAGGGTGTCGAGCGTGTCGCCCGGGGTTCCGTGGTGACTCAGGACTCTCCTCCCCACGGACGTCGGGCCGAGCTGGGGAATCAGGCAGCTGGCCAGTTCCCGAGTTTTAGGGTTCGCGCTGTCATTGGTCGTCACTGCTCACAGCTCTCACACTTACGTTTTATGTATTCACTGGGGGCCCGGTGCATGAAATTTGTGCGCTTGGAGTGGGGGGGAATCCCTCAGCCCAGACTGCACCCTCTCCATTCGGGGACCCCTTGGGGGATGTCTGACTGCCGGTTTAGGCCCGATTATCCCTCTCGAAATCTGGGACCGCTGGCTCCTAACCGCTCACCTGCCTACCTGCCTGATTGGCCCTAACTGCCTCTGCCTGACCGCCCCTAACCCCTCTGCCTGCCTGATCGCCCTTAACCTCTCTGCCTGCCAGCCTGATCACCCCCAACTGCCTTCCCCTTCTGGCCTGATCCCCTTAACTGACCTCCCCTGCTGGCCTGATTACCCCTAACCACCTCTGTCTCAGCCCCACCACCATGGCTTTGTCCAGAAGGACTTCCGGAAGGTCTCCGGAAGGTCTCCTGGTCTAATTAACATATTACTCTTTTATTAGTATAGATTTTAAATACTAGAGGCCCGATGCACGAAATCGTGCAAGGGAGCCCTGGCTGCCTCACGGCCCCGCCCCCCACCCACTGGGGGTTCTGGAAGCTCGTTCTGCAGTCTGGTCTAATTTGCATATTAGCTCTTTATTATATAGGATATTTTTATTGATTTCAGAGAGGAAGGGAGAAGGAGAGAGAGAAACATCCATGATGAGAGAGAATCATGGATCAGCTGCCTCCTGCACGCCCCCTACTGGGGATGGAGCCCAAAACCCAGGCCTGTGCCCTGACTGCGAATAGAACCCCGGACCCTTCAGTCCGCAGGTCAACGCTCTGTCCGCTGAGCCACATGGGCTGGGCTCACCCTGACCGCTTAGGTTCCCCTTGTCACCTGCAGAGGAAGGATGGAGCAGCCTGAGGGGCAGTCTTGGGGGCCACGTGCAGGTCACACGCTCACCTCCCCGGAAGCGGGTGCTCCGTGCGGGGAGCCCCGGCTTCTCCCCAGGAGGCATTCCTGGCAGCCACGTGCTGAGCAGAACATCGTAAAGCACGTTATAGTGCCCAATAGAAATAGTTTTATAATTGAGGGCTGGGTGCCCGAGAGCCCAGTGCCCCATAAACCAGAGATGGGACCGACAGGATGTCATACATACAGAAGCCCAACACCTGTGAGCCTCCAGCATCACATCAACACGTGAGACGCGGCTCCTGGCCCCGGACCACCAGGGCCCCCGGAGCCCCCGGACACCACCCACCCAGCCTCCGCCTCGTTCCGATGGGGAGAGGAGGTGGCTGGCCTGCGGTCACCAGCTAGCACGTGTCAACCACCTCATCAGCCCTGGGGACTCCCGGGCCACCGTCTTCCTCTACACGCCCCCGCCTCCCTTATAAACATCCCATAAAACGGACACTAAAGTGCCTTGTGCTCACGGGTTACGTCAGGGCCCTGGAGAACTATAAAGTCACACGCTGGCACATAAAATTCCAGGGGCACTGTGTCACGCACTCGGCCTCTCTGATACCTCACATGCCGGCCATAGTGCATGGCAAGGATGTCTCTACAGAAGGACCCTTTTGCTACCTTCCGGAGGCAGAAGGGCCCTGGAGGAGATGCCTGGACCAGCCCATCCTAATATATAAAAAGCCAAGGGCCGTCACGACCAAAACAACCGGATGGACGACCAAACACAGGCTGCGCGGGGCGACAAGGCCGGCAGGGGGGTTAGGGAGGGATGACCAAACGACTGAACAGCAGGCTGGGTGGGGTGACCAGGCCAGTAGAGTGGCAGTTGGGGGTGACCAGGCCAGCAGATGGGGCAGTTGGGGGCAACCAGGCCAGTAGGGGGGGCAGTGACGGGTGACTAGGCTGGCGGGGGGGGGCAGTTAGGGGTGATCAGGCAGGCAGGCAGGTGAGCAGTTAGGAGCCAGCAGTCCCAGATTGTGAGAGGGATGTCTGACTGCTGGTTTAGGACAACTGGCAGTCAGACATCCCCTGAGGGGTCCCGGATTGGAGAGGGTGCAGTCTGGGCTGAGGGGACTCCCCCCCAACCCCCGCCCATCCACGAATTTAATGCACTGGGCCTCTAGTTTGGCTATAAAAGGCCACACATAACCTCCAGAAGCTGACATGGGTTAACCTTTAAAATTATTTCCAGGTATGACATTCAGTATTGCTTTTTAAAAAAATTTAAATATATTTTTATTGATTTCAGAGAGGAAGGAGAAAGAGAGAGAGAGAGAGAAACATCCATGATGAGAGAGAATCATGGATCTTCTGCCTCCTGCACGCCCCCCACTGGGGATCGAGCCCACCACCCGGGCCTGTGCCCTGACCGGGAATGGAACCGTGACCTCCTGGTTCAAAGGTCGACGCTCAACCGCAGAGCCAGGCCGGCCAGGCTGAGGTTCACTTTTTCCAAATGTGTCTGCTCCGCTTGGACGTTGAGACTCCTTCGGTTGATTGACGACGGCCCAGGTGTACTGGCCTCCCATGACGGGGCGGGGTGCTACCTCTTCAAGGTCACCCCGGCGAGTTGGGCATCCTGGTCCCGCCTTCGCTTTTCTGAAGGCCGGTGTCTGCGATGACCTGTGTCCCCGTCTCCTGTTGGCGGGACACCCTCAGGAAGGCACGCAGCCCCCCCACCCCCGCCCATCTTGGGGCCTCCCTGGGTGCAGGGGGAGCCTGTCCGGCTCCCTTCTTATGGGGAATTTACATGGGGAAGCCGGAATCCCTTCACCCCTGCCCTGGCCTGGCCACCTCGGGGGGGAGTCATCTTCCCAAGGATGAATGGTGACCTCTGACCCTCGCTGCCCACCAGGCACCGCGGGCAGGAATGGACCAGACTCACAGCTTGATCCCTGATGAGACCTTAGGTCCCCGGGGCTGGGGCCACGGTGCCTGGAGGGCCACAGAGCAGCTCCCAGGCCCGGGATGGGGAACAGGCATGGAGGGGTGGCCTACAGAGGCCCTGCCCACCCCTTGGGGAGGCACCTGTGTGGGGAGCTCCGTGCTCATGATCTTGGCCACCCCCCCCCCCCGTCCCCGAGGGCTGGAACTAGAGGGGCCTGTGCCCGCTCCCACAGCCTGCTCTGCTCTGGGAGCAGATGGGCAAGGCTGGCGGTGGGCAGAGAGAGAGCAAAGAGGTCGGGCCTGGCCGAGACACCAGGATCTGGATGGGCCCAAGGGTGGGCTGGGCCAGGCGATGGGGCGCGGCCAGGGCGTGCCCCAGGCCTCCGACACGCCAGGACTCTCCCCGAGCTGGCATTCTGGTCTCTCTGGGCGGGCTGGGTGGGGCAGGCCAGGGACAGTGATGAATAACAGGGCAGCAGCCCAACCCCATCCCAGCCGGCTGCCTCAGCACTCGGCAGGCCCGGCGCCCCGCCCCTCTGCCAACCCAAAATTCCAGTTCTGCCCTCCTGACAACGCGGGCATACCCGGGACCTGCCTTTCCGCCTGTCCCCGCCCCCCCCCCCCCACCCCCGGGGCTGGGGGCCTCCAGCTCTCGGCGGGACCCAATGGCACGTGAGCTCGGATGCCAGGGCCTTCCCAGGGCGGTGGCCGGGAAAAGGAGAGCAGGCGTGGGCCCAGCTCTCCCACGGCTGGCGGTGTGGCCTGGAGTGAGCCTCTTCTTAGCCTCTGGGTGCCTGCCTTTCCTCACTTGGCAGTTCAGCTGAAGCAACACTCCGCAGGGGTATTGTGGCCGTAAATATGCGTTTAAAAATATGCTCCGTGTCTAGCCTGGTGCTGGGTGCACTGCGGGAGTTTATAACAGACAGAACTTCCCCGCTCCGGCCCGGCCGGCGTGGCTCCGTGGTGGAGCGTCCACCTAGGAACCAGGAGGTCACCGTTCGATTCCCGGTCAGGGCACAGGCCTGGGTTGCAGGCTCCATCCCCAGGGTGGGGTGTGTAGGGGGCAGCGGATCCACGATGCTCTCTCATCCCTGATGTTTCTCTGTCCCCCTCTCGCTTCCTCCCTGAAATCCGTAAAAATATATTTAAAAAAAAGAAAAAAAAGGACTTCCTCTCTCCAGCACCAACCACTGTGTCCCCTGGCTGCCCGCTCTCCTGGACCAGTTCCCCAGCGGCCTCTCCTCCTGCCCCAGCCCAGCATCAGGACTGCCCTTGGGCACTTCAGAACCTCAGGGGCGGGGCTCACAGACCACTGGTTGTGCCCATGATTTGTCAGAAGATGAACTGAGTACCAAGAGGCAGGGGACAAGGTCTTTCGAGGGGGCATGGGTCCCCTCTCCCTTGGGGGAGGATGAGGGTGGAGAGCCTGTGACAAGCTTGGGGCTTGAAGGGCCAGGTGGGAGAGAAATCCCTGAGGGCTTCCTGGAGGCGTCGTCCCCGCTGCCTGGTGCTGGGGGATGGCTAGCACCTGGGAGGTGGAGCGGGGCCCAGGGGAAGGCTGCGGGGGCCACAAAGCCGGCAGGAGCGTGCGGTGTGCGCCTCGGAGAGCTGAGCAGGCCTCTCTGCCTCACAGTCACTGCCCACCCCAACCCCAGCCCTGTATGGCCTGGTGGTAATTTGATGAGTCACCCGCCCGCCCGCGCCCGCAGACGGGGCGGCCACACCCAGGGCAGCTGGCATCCCGGACGGTGTTTCTGTGCTGAGCTGCTGGGCCGGTAGCCTGCCAGGCCATGGATGGGCACGGACGGGGAGCCAAGACGCCCCAAGGCCTGGGCCGGGTGGAGAAGCTGCTGAGTGGCAGAACCTCTCTCCTGTCTGCGTTGCCCCATCGCTCACAGGCCTCCGCGGTGGCCCAGCCCCAGTGCCCTCCTACTGGGAGCGCCCAGCCCCAGGATCGCCAGCGTGGGCCGGGCACCTCTCTGGTCCCGGCTTGGTGGGCGTGGCTTCAGGCTGGGCCCGGGCCCATTTTGACAAAGAGCTTTGAGGAATTGTGTGTGTGTGTGTGGGTTAATGACACCACATACCACACACACACACACACACCACGTACACACCACACACACCACATACACACCACGCACACCACATACCACATACATCACATGCACGCCACACACTACATACATACAACACACGCCACACACCACACACCACATATATGCCACGTGCAACACACATAACATACATGCCACACACCACACACATACCACATGCACACACTACACACACCACATGCACACACCACACACACCACACGAACACACTACATACACATCACACACATATCACATACACACCACACATACCACACACATCACATGCACACACCATACATACCACATGCACACCCCACACACCCCACACACACCCCACATACATAACACACACACACCACACACACCACATACATACCACACACACACCCCTGAAGTTCCTGGGCGGAGAGAGCTGCTGGAGTGCACAGTCTGGGGGAAGGACATGCAGGGGCTGCGTGGTGGCCGCCCCGAGGAGCTGTCCATGGTCCAGCCCCCGCCCCTGTGCGTGTGACCATATTTGGGAGAAGGTCGTGCACCCTGAGGGCTCTCCCCATGAGATCGCCGGGTGCAGGGCGGGTGCAGGGCTGGCCCTCGATCTCACGGCGAGCGTCCCTGCAGGAGAGCCTCGTGGAGACCAGGCAGGACGGAGCCGCGCGGCCCGAGCCCAGGACGCCGGACGCCGGGGAGCATGGCCCCTGCCCGGAGCCCCGGCAGGAACCCCGGGGTGAAGCCCAGGAAACAGGGCCACGACCCCTAACTGCCAGGGAGCCTCCAGGAGCGGTGGGCCTCTCTCAGCGAACCCACGGCACGTGGCTCAGGGGGCGGGGCCAGGGCTGTCCGGGCACACGCCAGGATGACCCAGCCCCTCAGAAACGCGCCAGGCAGGGCCCACGGGCCACCGTGGGAGAAGGAAGTGGCCGCAGCGCCATCACCCTCCGGGGAGGGATTGACGAAGCCAGGACGTGGGGGCCCAGCCGCTAACGAGGGTCACTCCCATTGTCATTCCTTCTCAGCGAATGAGGTCCCGGCAGGTGCTGGCCGGGCGGCAGTCATCGGCCAGGAGACACAGTGGACGCTGTCTGTCTGCGGGCATTTCGTCCTGAGAGCTCGGGGGGAGGGGGGTGCTGGGAGCTTGGGAGGCCCCGCACTCTGCTCCTAGATGGGTAAACCGAGGCCCCGGCCAGGGGGAGGACTGGGACCGGGTGCTGGTCAACCTATCAATCAATCTCCTGGCTCCCCATTGGCTCTGAGGCCCCCTGGCTCCCCATTGGCTCTGAGGCCCCCTGGCTCCCCATTGGCTCTGAGGCCCCCTGACTCCCCATTGGCTCTGAGGCTCCCTAGCTCCCCATTGGCTCTGAGGCCCCCTGGCTCCCCATTGGCTCTGAGACCCCCTGCCCCCCCCCCTTAGCTCTGAGACCCCCTGGCTCCCTATTGGCTCTGAGGCCCCCCTGGCTCCCCATTGGCTCTGAGGCCCCCTGGCTCCCCATTGGCTCTGAGGCCCCCCGTTAGCTCTGAGGCCCCCCTGGCTCCCCCGTTGGCTCGGAGGCCCCCCCTGAAGATGGAGGGAGTGGCCTGTACGGTGGCCTGGAAGGCTGGACTCCCAGGATGAGAAAGGAGAGCAGCTGAGGGTAGAAGCGGCCGCCATCCCTCGCCGTCCCGCCCTGTGGGTGGGATAGCGGCCGAGAGGCGCGAGGGTGACCCGGTGTCCGCTCTGTGATCTTATTGGTCTGAATCATCACCACCGGCCGAGGGGGGGCTTCTGTCACCCCCACGTCAGAGGCTCAGAGAAGCGCCCGCGCCCCACGCTGGGGAGAGGCCCGACCCACGGCCTGGGCTCCAGATATCAGGCCTTTCAGGGTGATTGGTGGTGTCCCCCCCACACACGGCATGCACACGGCACCTGCCATTTGCCGACGGCTCCCACACGCCGCGGCCGATTTGTTCTTCAAGAGCCCCCGGGGAGGGCGGGGACGAGCAGCTGGTGGCCTCTGACAGTCGGGGTGGGTGACCGGCCCTGAGACGCGGCCCCACGCCTGGTCCTCCGACCGCAGCCCCCCGGAAGCAGCGGGTGCTTAGAAATGCGGCCTCGGCCCCGCCCAGTCCTGCTGCCTCGGCATCTTCCCCACGACGCCCGGGGGACGCACCCACGTGAAGGTGTGAGGAGGACTGGCTTCGACCCCTCGTTTACAAGCAGGGAAACGGAAGCCCAGAGAGGGCAAGCCACTTGTCCGGAGTCACACAGCACGCCGGCGGCGAAGCCCGCCTCGTGCCTACCCTCCCGGAGGTGGGCCGGCAGCTGCCCTGAGAGACGGCACCTGGGGGAGCTCAGGTTCAGCAGAAGGGAGACCCGTGGGCTGGGATCCAGGCAGCCGAGTTGCATTTCCCTTGGGAAATCGCTTGGGTTTGGCGGGAGCCGTCTGTCTCCATGGCGACGAGGTCTGTGGTGTCAGGAGGGTGCCTGCTGGATCCTCCAGGACTGGGACTCCCCCCCCCCCCCCCCCGGCTGCTGTGCCCCCCAGCACCCTACCCTCTCCCCCACCCCTCACCCCTCACAGGGCGTGTGTCCCCCCCCCACAAGAGGCTGCGGCGGGGGGGTTCTGATCCCACCGCGCCGTGAAATCTGGTCACGTCCAAACAGAACAATTACCCTAATTGCTGTTTGTACCAAGTTCACTGTCATCACCGGCCTAATAGCGGGAGGGGCCTGAGTCACCCAGACTGGCCCCCGACAGCAACCCGGGGCGCCCAGAGCCCAGGCCACCCGAGAGGGGGCCCTGAGGGACCCCCGGTGCCCAGCTCCATCCCGTCTGAACCGGGCCCCTCCCTGCTCCGAGCCTCGGGTCTCCGGCAGCGTTTCTAGGTCTGAAGGGTTAGGTTGGTGGACGGGTCATGTTTACAAAACACACACACACGGCCTCTTAATTTTTATTTTATTTTTTAAAATATCTTTTCATGGATGTCAGAGAGGAAGGGAGAGGGAGAGAGAGAAACGTCCGTGATGAGAGAGAATCACGGATCGGCTGCCTCCTGCACGCCCCTCACTGGGGATGGAGCCCGCCACCCGGGCACGTGCCCTTGACCGGGAATCGAACCGGGGACCCTTCAGTCTGCAGGCCGACGCTCTATCCACTGAGCAACACCGGCGAGGGCCTAAAATTTATCTTTTAAAAAAAATCCTCACCGGTGGATATGTTTATTGATGAGGGAGAGAGAGAGAGAGAGAGAGAGAGAGAGAGAAACATTGAACAGTTGTCCCCTGAAACCTAGGCCTGTGTCCTGTGTCCTGACCGGGAATCGAACCCAAAACTCTTCTCCCGCTGTCCTGGACGATGGTTCAACCAATTGAGCCAGCAGGCCGGGGCAAAAATGGCCCCTTTTCACCATTTTTAAGTGTCCCGTTGGAAGGCATTAGGCAGCCCTGGCCGGTTTGGCTCCGTGGACAGAGCGTCAAGCTGCGGACTGAAGGGTCCCGGGTTCGATTCCGGTCAAGGGCACGGACCTCCGTTGCAGGTTCCATCCCCGGCCCGGGCCCTGGTCGGGGCACGTGAGGAAGGCAACCCCCATTGATGTGTCTTTCTCACATGGATGTTTCTCTCTGTCTCTCCCCCTCCCTTCCTCTCTCTCTTAAAAAAAAAAAATAGCCTCGGGTGAGGATTAACAGAAAAAGAAAGCATTAAGCACATTCCCACCATCACCACCATCGTGCTCAGAACTCTTGCATCTTCCCAAACAGAAATGCCACCCCCATTAAAGACCACCGGGGGGACCCTCCCCACCGCGGGCGCCCCCCTCCTGCACCCCGTCCCTCGGAATATCGGGCTGTTCTGGGTCAGATATGTGGAACCACACGCGTCCTTTGGGGGCTGGCCCACCCGTCCCACGGAGCACGGTGCCTTCCAGGATCCCGCGGGCCCTGGCCTGCCTCCACGCTCCCTCCCCGTGGCTGGGTGTCCTTCTGTTGTACGCACAGAGCTCACCTCGTCTGCCCACTGACCCGCGGAGGGCTGCGTGGGTGGCGCCCACCTTTAGATTACGGCAAACAACGCGGCTGGCAACGTGGGAGTCCCTGTTATCAATTCTTTTTTTTTAAAAAATATACATATATTTTTAATGGATTTCAGAGAGGAAGGGAGAGGGAGAGAGAGGGAGAGATACATCCATGCAGAGAGAGAATCACAGATGGGCTGCCTCCTGCACGCCCCCTATGCGGGGGTTGAGCCTGCAACCCGGGCGTGCGCCCTTGACCGCACTCGAACCCGAGACCCTGCAGTCCGCAGGCCGATGCTCAGCCACGGAGCCACACCAGCCAGGGCCCTGTTTGCAATCCTTTTGGGTCTTCCCCCACCTCTTCTCTCACTTCTCACCCGGCCGTGTCACCCATGTGCCCGCCCCCCCCCCCCCCCCCCGCTCCCCCTGCCTCGGCGACCACCTGGGGGCCACTGGGGGCTGCAGGGTGGACCTGTGCAGGGCTGGGCCCGGGGAGGAAGGAAGCAGGGCCCTCGTCTCTGGGACGCCCCAGGCGGGAGAGCAGGCTTGCCATGCGTGAGGCAATCCGGGGAACAATGGGGAGCCGGTGTGATTCACCTGCCTCAGACCGGAGCGCACAGAGGGTGCGGGCAGAGCTGCTGGTGTCGGCACCCGTCCCACGAAAAAGCAACAGCGCAGCAGCTAGGGAAACGCCCGCGGGGGCCCGGGGATGGGAGGCGCCACCCCGAGGCGAGGGGGGGGGCAGAGTCCAGCCGGGAAGGAGACCCACGGGGAAGCCGGCCCCTCGCCCACGTCTCCTCTTTCCCGGAGCGTGTTCCTGCCGTGGGAATCCGGACTAGGTCACAGCAAAACCGAGCTACGAGACGGGAGGGAGGTGGCCGCTTAGGAAAACAAACGCAGAACGAAATGCAGCCGCTTCGTCTAATAAAAGGTTTAGAAACAGCAGCACGGCAAGCTAAAAATAGAACGGCGGGAAGCCTCGCAGCCGCCGTGTCCGACGCGGGGAACAGACACAGAGGCGGAAGGGACTGGAGGGAAGTGGGGTTTGGAGGACAGCCAACAGCCCTGGCTGGTGTGGCTCAGTGGATAGAGCGCCGGCCTGCAGCCCGAAGGGCCCCGGGTTCGAGTCTGGTCAAGGGCACAGGCCCGGGTTTCAGGCTCACCCCCCGCCCGCCATAGGGGGAGTGCAGGAGGCAGCCCATCCGTGATTCTCTTTCATCGTGGATGTTTCCATCTCTCTCTCCCTGCCTCTCTGAAATCAATAAAAATATGTGTGTGTTTTTTTTTTAATAAAAAAGAAAATGTGCCTCAATGGCCACAAAAGTCATCCAGGAAGACAGGGTGGAGGGCGGGCAGCCACAAGGACGGGGGCCCGGGGAGTGACAAGGCTGGCACCCCACCCTCCCCGTGTGTGCACATTTTTATCGGAATCTGCCTGGCACAGGCCTCGTGCCAATGCAGAGGCCACACCAGCCCTGCCCTCGCCGTCGCCCCCCCGCCCCCCGCCGTCCAGGTTGGCTCTCTCCCGGTCCCTGTCCTCAGCCCCCCCCCCCGACCCCCGAACCCCAGGGCCTGGCTTGAGCTGAGCACAGACCCACGGAAGGTGTGTCCGCCTGCAGCTCCGTGTCCCTCCAGTCAGTCCCTCTGCCATCGGTCCCCCTCCTCCGAGGGCACTGCCTGCTGGGGACATGGGGGGGGGGCAGCCACGGGACCTCGAGGAGGGGTCTCGGGGAGCCCTGCAGGGGCTGGGCCACTGGGAATGACAGGGCATGAGTCGGGGCGGCGTGGGGTGGGCGGGGTGCTGCCTCATCGCTTGGGAAGCCAGTGCAAGCGCGGACAGCTCCCCTGACGCAGGCGGGGGGCGGGGGGCAGGGGGGTGGTGGGGGGGTAGTGCGGGGGGGTGGCGAGGCTGCCAGGGCAATAGCAGGCTCTCCAGGCTGGGCCAGCTGCCACCCGTGCCCTCCAGGCCCCGGGGTGGGGGAAGCCCCCAGAGCTCTCCTCAGGGCCTCAGACCTCACAGCCGGGGCCTGGCCCGCTGATGGACGGCAGCCTCCTGGGTGAGGCCAGGCCTGGCGAGCAGAGGGGGGGCCCCCCAGCTGAGGCCCCCGGGGGAACAGCAAAGCCACACCTGGCTCACCGGAACCAGAGGAGGGGCCCCCACCCACCTCCCTGGCCCGACTCCTCGCCTGCCCTTTGTAACCCCAGGTAACCGCCAGGATCTGCCGAGCCCAGAACCCCTGGACCCAGGGGGGAGGCCCGCATCTCCCCATCAGAGGGGAAGCGGGGTCCCAGGCAGCCCAGCCTCAGGGGCAGGTGATGCCAGCAGGGACCAACTCCCTCGTCATCACACACACACACACACACACACACACACACACACACACGCTCTCAGGAGAGTGAAACTGGCAGCTCAGCAGAACGGGGACCTGCCCTCCCCAGGAGGCTCCGAGGCGAGGCCGAGGGAGGGCGCGCCCCAGCCTGCAGGCCCCCCTCCCCCCGGCACCCCCCTCTCCCCAGCGAAGGCCAGGCTTGCTGCCCCCCACCACAGCACCTGGTCCAGCCCCCGCCTCCCCCCAGGGTTTGGACCAGGGGGAGGCTGCAGCCGAGCTGGAGGGGACAGCAGGGTGCAGGGGGTACCCAGTCCCCTGCCCTGTGGGTGTCAGACCTGCTCCTCCCTCGGCCCTGGTCCCAGGGGGTCCCCTGAGGAGGGACAGCTCCAGGCAGGTGGGTGGGCTGGGGTCCTGCCTTAGGGACACCATGCGTCTCTGTCAAGGCCCAGAGGGGGCCCTGGAGACCCCCCAGCCTGGAGAGCAGGCCTCTGGGGGTAGGACTGTTATGGGGCTGGAAGTGGAGGGGCGGGGGGCGGAGGGACAGAGAGGAGGGCTCCATAGGGGACTGTCAGGGTGGGCTGCAGGGCAGCAGCTTTGTGGGGTTGGGAGGGGGCAGGTTACCCTCCACGGGGGGCAGGGGGGGGACTGGCAGGAGGGCCCAGGGCGCACCCATCCCTGCTTCTGGGAGGGGCCGCCCGACTGCTGAGTGCTGGCAGCTTCCCGCCAGGCACTCGCTCCGCGGTGGCCAAATGCTGGAGCAGCGCTTGTCCCCGGCCCCTGGGGGCCACACCCCCCACCCTCCCCAGCCTGCGCCCAATCCCAGCGCCTCACCCAGGACACCGCGTCCTGGGACACCAGGGCTGTCAGCAGCCCGGCCGCGCCCTGCGGTCGGTCCTCCCGCCTGGCCGGCCTGCCAGCACCCGGGAGGTGGGCATGGGCGGGAGAGAGGCCTGTCGGCTGTCCGGCACCCACACCTGGCCGGGTCTGAGCCCTGGGCCGGTCTGGCCTTGGCGTCTCTCCACCAGCCCATTCACCCCTCCTCGGCGGTACCATCCCTGAGGGCACGCTCTGCAGTCCTGTCCAGGCCCCGAGGGGGTCGCATTGGCTGCGCTCCGACACCACTCCTTGACCTCAGGGACCCCAGCTTTGGTCTCAGGAAGGAGAGGGGAGGGCTGCTAGGGGAGGTGGGGGTGGTCAGAGCTGCTGAGGAGTCAGAGAGCCAAGTGGGAGAGGACCTGTCAGTCAGGGCCTGACGGCCCCGCCCCCTGTCCCCATCCAGGACCCACACACCAAGGCGGTCCAGGCCCCCCAGGCCCCCAAGGGTCCTGCCTCTGGACCTCCACCCTGAGGACTCTCTCAGTGACACCCTGAGCTCGAGGCCCCACCTCCAGGAGCCCCCAGGCTGAGGGTCTGGCCACGGTGAGGTCCTGGAGGGTGGGAGGGGAGGCGACCATACAGGTCCCTTCTCCAGGCCTGTCCAGGGCTCCTATGTCCAGCAGACAGTTCTCCCAGAGAGGCCTGGGGGACGGGGGCAGGGGAGGGGGCAGAGCCCTGGGGCTGGGCCCAGATTGCACTTCTGCCACCTTCCCAGCCACTGCAGAGCCTGCAGCGCCACCTGGTGGTCAGGTCTGGAATGGCAGGCCGGTTAACTGGGGGGATGGGACTCAGGGGAGAAGGCTGAGGCCTCACTGTCCCCTGGCTCCTGGACCCCTGGACCCCTGACCCTCTGAGGGCAGGAGTCAGCCCCCCTCCTCACAGGCTTGGGCTCCTGGCTACCCGCTGCCCACATCGCAGTCTCCCTGGGACAGAGGAGCTCACATCTGGGGTGTGTCCTCGCATGAATGTGGGGAGACCCCGGCCCAACACCGCCCAAGTGCTCCGGAGACACTGAGCCACAGGAGATACTCTTAGGGTGAGGGCCCCCGGCCCTCCCTCCCCCCTGGACTGTGCTGGCCTCCTCATCAGCCCGATTCTGACCCCCTTCTTTCCACAACCCCCTCCCGCTGCAGCCCAGCCTCCAGGCTCTGCTCCGGGAGCCTCCCTCCAAGCACACCTCCAGGCGATTGGCAGCTGGCCGCCCAACGTTTTAATGAGGAAAAGCACAGCGAGCAGCCCCCCCCCACGTGTCCTCCGGGCCCCAGTGCCCACCCAGGACCTCCTTCTGTCCCCTCCCTGCGGTCACAGCAGCCCAGCTCTTCCCTCCCAGGGCCCCGGCCTCCCCCCTGCAGGCGGCTCCCCTGGGGGGGTGCTCAGGTGAGAAGGAAGCAGCAGGGGGAAGGGGGAGCTTCGAGGTCCGCCTGTCGGTCAGCCTGTGGGTGGGGCCGGAGCCTGGGTGTCCCCCGTTCCTCCTTTCCTTCCCCACGGGCTTTCCTGGGGTAACCTCCCAGAAGCCCCTTGCTGCCACCGCCCTGGCCTCTGGGTGGCGTCCTCCGTCCGACCCTCGGGACTGGCCCCCGGCCGGCGTGGCGATCAGGCATCCGTCCTCCTCCGTGGCTGGGTGGCCGGGCAGGGCCATTGAGGGCGAGGCGGGCTAGGAGCTGGGATCTGCAAGACACGGACACCAGGTATCCGGCTGGTCCCCAGGGGGCAGCGCCCCCACGCCCTCACACACACCTGCTAAGTGGGACGGTCCTACAGCAAAGGGGTTAGGCCTGGGCTCAAATCCAGAACCACAAGGTGCTCTTGGGACTCAGGCCAGTCCTTTCCGGCCCCGGGCAGCCCTCAGCACCTGGACTGGAGGCACCTCTGCCAGCGGGGCTTCTGAGGGACCCCCGAGTGCCTGGCACAGAGGGCGCAGGGCAGAGGGGGGGGGGTCCCAGGCCGGAGCTGAAGGACCATTTTTGTACCAAGGACAATTCTGAATAATTAAAGTGTTTAGGGTTATTTATTTGGCTATTCAAACTATGAGATATTCAAACTACGAGATTATTGGGGAGAAATGTGTGTGTGTGTGTGTTTTGTTAATCCTCACCCAAGGATATTTTCCCATTAATTTTTAGAGAGAGGGAGAGACAGAGAGAAACATCGATGGGAGAGACACATCCATGGGTTGCCTCTTTGCACGCGCCCCAACCAGGGCCGGGGAACTTGCCACCAAGGGACCTGACGTGCCCTTGACCGGAATCGAACCCGGGACCCTTCAGTCCACGGGCCGACGCTCTATCCACCGAGCCACACCAGCCAGGGCGAGAAATGCTTTCTTTTTAGCGTACGCGATTCGCCTCGCTGTGAGGACGTTTACCCACCAGAGAACGCCGTGGCTCTGGGCGATGACTCCGCCTGTGGGCATGCTTATGGGGGGAGCACACCACCCCAGACCCCTCTCTCTGTTGATGCCAAGCATCACTCGTCCACGACGCAGTCCAAATCCCACCTTTGCAGGCCGGCCAACCGGGGGCCCTAGACGGCCAGCGAGGGCCGGGTTCAAGGCAGAGTCCCTGGCAGCCACTCAGAGAACCTCGCCCAGTCCTCCACCCCCCAGGGACCCCTGCAGGCAGGTGGCCACGCCCCCGACGCCCTCCCCTCCCCGAGCCCTGCCTTGGTCAGGCCGGTGGTACCTGTGACGAGGAGGGTGGCCGTGCTGACGGCCTGGCCCAGCGCGTTCTCGGCCACCGCCTTGTACAGGCCGCTGTCCTCGGGGCCGACGCCGGGGATGACCAGGGAGCACACGCCCAGCGTGTTGGTGCTGTACACCCCGCGGCGGCCCTCCAGGCTCTCGCCGTTCCTGAACCAGGTGACGCGGGGCGGCGGGCAGCCCCCCACGGCGCAGCTCATGCAGCACTCACAGCCCGCGGGCAGCAGGTGCGAGCGCAGGCCCACCAGGAACCAGGGCTTCTGGCTTCGGTCCGGCTCCCGGTAGCTCGGGGCCTTCACCGGGACCTTGTCTGGAAGGGAAGCACCGGGGGCAGACAGGAGGCTCGGAGGGAGGCAGGCGGCTGGGGACTGGCCTGTCCTTCCTGCCAAGCAGGCCCTCAAGCTTGTCTTACTCTTTTTGGTTGGTTTGTTTGTTTAATTAAAAAACAACAACAGTATTTTAATTGATGTCAGAGAGGAAGGGACAGGGAGGGAGAGACATCCAGGAGGAGAGGGAGTCACCGATCGGCGGCCTCCTGCACGCCCCACACTGGGGATCGAGCCCGCCACCCGGGCCTGTGCCCTTGGCCGGAATCGCCCCCTGACCTCCTGGCTCCTAGGTGGACGCTCCACCCCTGAGCCAGGCCGGCCGGGCGAGGGGTTTTCTATGTTTTTACCACGCGCTAACACGGGTCCCCCGCGGACACGTGAGAGCAGAGAGCGCGTCAGAAGGAGAACGAGGGAGAAGCCAGCACGGCCTCCCTTTTTGGATGGACCCTTCCCGGCGAGCGTGAACTGTAGAAAAGTCGCCCGACATCCTCACTGCTTTTAACTTCAGGGTGCTGTGTCCAAGGTCTCCTGGGTGTGGCGGGGTTTTCCGAGAGCCACTGACCTCATTGTCTGCCTCCCCAGGGCACCTGGAGCCCCGGGCACCCACAGCCCCTCCGTTCTCCCCACTGAGGTGGGGGACCCCCTGCCCCACCCCGAGTCAGGGACTCAGAGGACCCGGTGCAAGGGTGTCGGACAGGAGAGGGGCGGCCACAGCTCCAGGCCGCCGCTGGACTCTGGGTCCAGCTACACACGGAGACGCGCTCCGGCCACACGCGGCCTGGGCACCCCCACCCCCTGCTGCCCCCGGGGGTGCCCGGAGCCGCCACGCTCACGGGGCTCACCTCGCAGCCGCGGGAGGCACCAGGGCTGGCTGGTGTCTGAGGGCTCGCTGGCGCCCAGCTCGCTCTTGGCCACCACGCGGAAGTGGTACTCGTGGCCGGGGACGACGCCCAGGAAGGTGAAGCGGGTGGTGTGCACGCGGTCGGCCACCTCGCGCCAGGGCCCGTGCGCCGCGGAGCGCATCAGCACCGTGTAGTGCAGGGGGACGCCCCGGGCCTCGTCGGGAGAGGGCTCCCACTCGGCCGTCACCGTCCCCGGCACGTTCTCCTGCAGGTGGATGGGCCCCGGGGCCTGCGGCCTCGCTTTTTTCATTAAAAGAAAGAAAGAAAGAAAGAAAGAAACAGCCGGTGGGAGGGTTGGGGTGCGGTCCCTGCACAGACAGGTGGGGGCGGGGCCAGGGGGGGCGCCTCACCTGCCACCCTGAGGGTGAAGGTGTGGGTGGCCTCCTGCCCCTGTGGGCCCCTCAGCACCACGCTGTAGAGGCCGCTGTCTGAGAGGCCGGCCGCGGGCACCAGGAGCTGGGTGAGGCCATCCTTGGTGGAGGTCACGCTCCTTTTCGTCAGGGGCAGGCCGTCCTTCAGCCAGGTCACCTCGGGCAGCGGGGCCGCCTGGGGGACGAGAAGGGAGCGTGGGGAGGGGTAGTTCCAGGGTGTCCATGGCCTGTGGGCGGGGCCTGCGGGGACCTGGGGCAGAGAGGGTGCTGGGAGGGGTGTGGGTGGGGCTGGGCCTTCGAGGAGACCCCTTTACTTTCTTTTTTTCTTTTTTTTTTTGTTTGTTTTGTTAATCCTCCCCCAGGATATTATTCCGTGGAATTTTAGAGAGGGGAGAGGAAGAGAGAGGGAGAGACGGAGAGAAACATCGATGTGAGAGAGACACATCGGTGGGTTGCCTCCTGCACGCGCCCCGACCAGGGCCCGGGCCAGGGAGGATCCTGCAACCGAGGTCCGTGCCCTGGACCGGAATCGAACCCGGGACCCTTTGGTCCGCAGGCCGACGCTCTATCCACTGAACCAAACTAGCTAAGGTCTCCCTTCCTCCCTCCCTCTTTCTTTCCCCCCTCCCTCTCTCCCTCCCTTCCTCCCTCCCTGTGGCCTGATGCCCAGCCCTGATCCGAAGGGCACCGAGGGCCGAGCCTGGCTCCCTTGGCCGCTGGCAATGGCCCCTCCCCACGCCATTCGGCAGACACACTCACCTCGAAGCGCACGGGCACGCGAATGGTGTCCCCGACTCGGACCACCAGGGCGTCCTTGGTGCTGGAGTCCACGAGGAACCTGGGACAGACTGTAACACACAGGACGGCCGTTACCCCCTCTGCCGACTGTCCGGTCACAAACCAGGCGGGTGGGGGAGGGCGGGGCCGGCCTCCCGGGGCTGAGGGAGCTGGGAGGGGAGGACGGGGTTGGGCAGGGACAGAGGGGGGCACAGAGCTAGCCAGCACTTCCCGAGCCTCGCCGGGTGGCTGGGCGGCCGGGCGGCTGGGCGGCCAGGAGGCTGGACGGCCGGGCAGGCACCTGGCTTAAATCCCATCTCTGCCACAGCCGGGGTGAGGCCGGGCCAAGCGCCCAGTGTGAACATGGGAGATGCAAATACAAACCTCCTGGGATTTTTTTTTTTTTTTTCAATCCTCACCGAGGATATTTTTTCTACTGATTTTTAGAGAGAGTGGAAGGAAGAGGGTGAGACGGAGAGAAACACCGATGTGAGAGAGGCGCACACGGATGGGTTGCCTCCCGACCAGGGCCAGGAGCCTGCGACCGAGGTCCGTGCCCTTGACTGGAGTCGAACCCGGGACCCTTCAGCCCACAGGCCGACGCTCTATCCACTGAGCCGCACCGGCTAGAGCACCTCGTGGGACTTTTTTTATACAAGTTGCAACGAGAAACCATGTCTGAAAGGGCCTGCCTGGCACATAGTAGGTGCTTAGTGCATGTGACTGGGTTAAACTGGGGAAGGGGTCCCGGCTCCGAGCCCCGGCAGGCCGCTTGGGCCCGCCCCCCCAGCCCCCAAGGAAGGGCGAGGAGGGAGGGGCGCTCACCTTGGACGGGCATGGCGTGCACCACCACGTCCAGGACGGCGGGCTCGCCACGGCCCCCGTCGTTCACGGCGACGACCCGCACGAAGTAGGCCTCGCGGGGCCGCAGCCCCTTGGCCGTGTAGGAGGTGCCGGGCACGGTGCCCGCGTGGCACGGGGCCCACTCCAGGCTGTCGGAGGGGCACAGCTCCACCACATATCCCTGCGCCTCGTCTGCGTCCTGGGTGTCCGGCGGGGCCCAGCGCAGGCTGATGCTGGTGTGCGACGTGTCTGTGACCTGCAGGTCCCTCACGGGCCCGGGGGGTCCTGGCCGAGCACGGGGGGGGGGGGGGGGGACGTGAGGCGTGGCGCCTCCTCCAGGGAGCCTCCCCTGCTCACTCCACTCACTCAGCAACCTGCCTGCTCCCCTCGCTCCCCCCGACCTCACCATCCCCCCGTGATTCCTGCCACCTGGGACTCTGTGGGTGACGTCTCCAACCCCAAGATCCCAAAGACTAGCATCCTGTATCTCTGTTTAAAAATATATTTTTTTATTGATTTTTTTACAGAGAGGAAGGGAGAGGGATAGAGCGTTAGAAACATCGATGAGAGAGAAACATCGATCAGCTGCCTCTTGCACACCCCCTACTGGGGATGTGCCCGCAACCCAGGTACATGCCTTTGACTGGAATCGAACCCGGGACCCTTCAGTCCGCAGGCCGACGCTCTATCCAGTGAGCCACATCGGCCAGGGCATAGAATCCCGTATCTCTTTGTTCTGAGCTCTGAGCTGCTCGTCACCACTGCCTGTCATGAGGCGTCTAGATCTGTGTTTCCCAGGCTACCTGCCTCTCAGCGAGGCCTTTTCTTTGTCAATTTAATGTATTTTTATTGATGTCAGAGAGGAAGGGAGAGGGAGAGAGAGAAAAACATCCATGATGAGAGAGGATCATGGATCGGCTGCCTCCTGCACGCCCCCTACTGGGAATGGAGCCTGCAACCTGGGCCTGTGCCCTGACCGGGAATCGAACCCTGACCTCCTGGTTCCTAGGTTGACGCTCCACCACGGAGCCACACTGGCCGGGCCTGGCCATTCCCTTCCGATTGTCCCTGACCCGCGGCCTCCTGTCCTGTCTCCCGGCTTCAGTGCTGCCCCAGCTCCCCTCCACCTCCCTCATCCTGGGTTGCAGTCTCACTTACTCATGGGGTCCCGAGCGAAGACGGGGTCCGAGGGGGGCCCAGGCTGCCCGGAGCCGGAGGGAGCCACGGCCGTGACCCGGAACTCGTACTGGCAGTCAGGCCGCAAGTCCGTCACGGTCCACCTCCTCTCTGTGAGAGACCCGCACGTTAGCGCCAGGGGGGCGGGACCAGGCGACGGGACACAGACAGTGCCTGGGGGCCCTGGGACCCCACACAGCCCTGCGTTCCAGCCAGCGGGGGTGACCCAGACCTCGCCAAGGCGCAGCGGGCGCTGCTCAGGGGGTCAGGCCCCCAGTCCTTGTCACTGACTCGCCAGTGGTCATGGGGGAAGTGCCTTAACCCCTCATCTTTCTCTCTGTTTTAATAGACTAGGTGTGCCGGTGAATAATGCGGATTTTTTCCCCAATAGATGGAGTCGCACGTGTGTTGATATGTAGGCGATTTGATATGTGTGCTGTTTTGTTGTATTGCTCCGTCAGACAACCCCTTGTTCCGATCGACGGCACACGCACGTTCTGAGCAGCCCTTCGAAACGTACGAAGAAGTGGGCGGTTGGGTCTCTGAATGGTGTGCCTCGAAACAAGAGAAGTTCTATGGGGACGGTACCCACAAATTCCCCGAAAGATGGGGGAAATGTGTAGCTAGTGATGGACATCACTTTGAATAAAGCACTTTCAATGTTTCTCTTGAAATTATCGTGTGTTCTTTGATGACAAAATCCGCATTATTAACCGGTAAACGGTCAGTCCGCATTATTAACCGGTACACGCCGTATTTTTATTGATTTCAGAGAGGAAGGGAGAGGGAGAAGGAGAAACACCCATGATGAGAGAGAATCATCCATCGGCTGCCTCCTGCACGCCCCCCACTGGGGATGGAGCCTGCAACCCGGGCCTGTGCCCTGACCGGGAATCGAACCCTGACCTCCTGGTTCATAGGTCAATGCTCAACCCCTGAGCCGCGCCAGCCAGGCTTAACCTCTCCCCTGTAGACGAGACGCTAAGACCTGGGCAGGGAGTGAGCAGGGGGACAGGCTAAAGGCCATGTTTCCGGCATCCACCCCTCTATACCCACCAGCCCGGGGTCTCCCCTCCATGCTGTGGACACTGTGGTCACAGGATTCCTTGTTGGGGTGATGGGGGTGGAGGGGACCATCCTGGGTGCTGTGGGGTGTTGAGCAGCATCTCCGCCCTCTTCACCCGGGACGACCCTCCCCACCTCCTCCCAGCATCCCCAGGGATCTGCCCCTGGGGAGACCCACGGCTCGGGGCACATCTGGCCCGATGTCACCCCAGGACCTCGGAGCCAGGGAGGGGGACGCCCTGGGGGCTGTGGAGGCCGAGGGTGCGGGCCGCTCACCAGGCACGGGCTGCTCGGTCACGGCCGCCCAGGTGTTGCTTCCCTTCTTGCGCTTGTCGATCAGGTAGCCCAGGATGTGGGCGCTGCCGGGGCCTCGGGGCGCCGTCCAGCTCAGGGTGATGCTCTGGCTGGAGGCGGACAGGATGGCCGGGGCCGAGGGAGGCCCAGGGCGTGCTGGGGGCGGAGGAGGTGGGTCAGCCGGAGGCTTAGGAAGGGTCGGAGGGGCCAGTGGGGTGTCTCCGGGGCCACACTGTCCCTCCCAGGGGAGCGTTATTCCGGGACACATCCCAGCTGCCCTAGGAGTGATGGACGGGGACAGAGGAGCTTGTGGCCGAAGGGTCCAGCCAGACGGGCATCTGTGGGGGACGAGGCCACCCGCCCCGGGCTCGCCCATGGGTCCCCAGCATGGGGAGAGCCCCAGCTGGAAGGAGACCCCACATTTTGTTTCAGATCCTGAGTGACACGGGGAGTGGGCGCCTCCATGGTGCCCACCGAGGACCCACGACCCTGCCCAATCCCTCCGCCCCCGGCACCGTGGGGAGCCTGAGACGGCCCCCAGCCTGGCCCGAGCCCCCCCTCGCCCATCGTCCTCTTACCCTCGGGAGCCACCAGCACCTCCTCCGACTCCAGGCCCTCGCCGGGCCCCTCCGAGGTCACGGCCCGCACACGGAAGGCGTACTTCTTGCCCTGCTCCACCTGGGCGTCCGTGAAGCTGGTGGCGTCGGCGGGGGGCTCGCCCACCTTCAGCCACGTACTGCGGCCGGCCTGCCGGCGCTCCACCACGTAGTGCTCCACGGCGCGGCCCCCATCATCCCGGGGGGGGCCCCAGCGGAGGCAGACGCCAGTCCCCCGGCAGTCCTGCACTTCCAGGGGGCCCTGGGGCGGCTGGGGCTTATCTGGGACCCGGGGGAGGAGCAGGAAGAGAAGGGGCGTCAGAGGAACTGGGGGGCCTGCTGTACCCCCACCCCGGTCAGCAAATAAGCCTACCGTGGGGGAACCCCCAGAGAAGCCCAGGTAGGGTCTAGATGTGTCCTTGGTCTCTAACCCAACACAGACACACGTGCGCGCGCGCGCGCTCGCACACACACACACACACATGTGTTTGTACATAGTCATATGCATACACATACACATGCACACACTCACATGTGTGCACACACCATATGCATATTCACATGTGCACACTCTCTCACACATGTGCACACACCACACGCATGCACGCACACATATGCACACTCACATGTGTGCACACACCATATGCATGCACACTCACATGTGTGCACACACCATATGCATGCACACATATATGCACACACTCACACGTGTGCACATACCATATGCATGCACACACATATGCACACACTCACACATATGAACATGCCCAGGGAGGTATAATGGAGAGCATCAGCCCTGACCCCAGCTGTCCGGCTCAGCCCTCCAGCCACACCAGCTGGCCCCCCTCAGGACCAGGGCTCCCTCCCCCAAGCTGTGGAGGGGACGGGGGCCGGAGGGGGAGCTGCTTTGATCTTAAACAGCCAGCGGGCGGGCGGGTGGGGAGGGTCAGCGCCGGGGGCCCCCGGGCCGTGGGGGAGGCTGGGCGGGTACCTATGACGTGCAGGGTGAGCCCGGCCTGCACGGAGCCGCCCTGGCTGCGCAGCGTCACGCTGTACTGGCCGCTGTCCCTCCTGCTGGCGCTGGGGAGGCACAGCCGCGTGAAGCCGTCGCCCAGGGCCACCTGGGCCCCTCGGCCCCCCGTGCCGTCCACCGCGGCCCCGTCCTTCGTCCAGGCCGCCTGCACCGGGAGGCGGCTCTCGAAGGCGATCTTCACGCTCAGCGGCTTCCCCGCCTTGACCACCAGCGGCTCCTTCAGTCTCTCCATCACGTCCGGAGCGATGACCGGGGGATCTAGGGGTGACACAGGCCAAGGGGGGCAAGGAGACCAGGGCCCAGGCACCGGGGGGAGGGACTAAAAGGGCTCAGAGACGGAAGTTTGGGCTAAGAGTGAGGAAGCTGAGGACTAAGGGGGGGTGGGGGGGCTTTGTCTGCAGCAGAAGGGTCCCGGGTTCGATTCCGGTCAAGGGCACACACACGCCCAGGGTGTGGGCTCGACCCTCAGTAGGGGGCATGCAGGAGGCAGCCGATCCATGACTCTCTCTCATCATTGCTGTTTCTACCTCTCTCTCTCCCCTTCCTCTCCTTTCTCTGAAATCAATTAAAAATATATTAATACGTAAATGAATAAAATAATAAAACCATCCTCTCAGACGGAGGGTGGGCTGGACACCGGCTGCAGACCAGCCTCACATTCGGGCTCTTGTGTATCGCCCGGCGCTGACCGCCAGGCGGGCAAGGGCGGGCCGGGCCTCACCTCGGACGGTCAGGGTGGCCTCGCTCTTCTGGTCGCCGGCCACGAAGCTGTACCTCCTGGCGTGGGCGCCCTGCGCGTGGGCAATGAGCAGCCTGCGCACCAGGCCCTCCTGCTCAAAGATGAGTCCGAGTCCGTCCTGGGCGCTGATCTGCAAACAGGCCAGCAGTTGAGCTGGGCAGCTCCTGCCCAGGCTCCTCCGGGCCCGCCCCCCACGGGGGCCGTCACCAATGCGATCGCAGGAGCCACCGTGACGGGCGGGTGAGCATCGAACGTGGTCCCAGGCCAGCCACGTGCTCAAGCCCTGTGAGCCGCCACCGCCCTGAACGGTCCCTACAACCTCACGCAGTAGGTCCCGTTATCAGCCCACATTAGAGGTGAAACCAGAGGCCACAGATGTGGCGTCGGGAGCCAGGCCCCCTACGCCAGGCCCGAGCTCTGAAACACCGGGGCACGCTCCCTCCCTAGAGGTCAAAGGCCGTCCCGGGGCCAAGGGGTCTTGCCTCATTAGGTGGACAAAGTGGCTTTTGTATGCGGCCTTAAAGGACACATCGAGCCCTGGCTGGTGTGGCTCAGTGGATAGAGCGTCGGCTTGCGGACCGAAGGGTCCAGGATTCGATTCCAGTCAAGGGCATGTGCCCGGGTTGCAGGCTTGATCCCCAGCAGGGGGCGTGCAGGAGGCAGCCGATCCATGATTCTCTCCCCTCATTGATGTTTCTCTCTCTCCCTCTCCCTTCCACTCTGAAATCAATTTAAAAATATTTTTTTTTTAAAAAGACACATCGAGTTCAGCAGGTGTTGTTGGGACAGAAACAGCACTGGGGCAGCTGAGAGCAGGGCGCGTCGGGAGCAGGGATCGGGCGCACAGTGGGTCTAAAATCCTGCGTGTTGTGAACACACTGGGTGGTGGGCTAAGCGCCCAGGTGCATTCAGGAGATGAAAAGGATGCATGGACCCTGGCCTGCTCTCTGCTCTCCCCCTGGCCCTGCCCCAGACTGGTGGTGGAGATGGCGGGTGGTGGGGAGAGACACAGTACCTGAACTCCATCCTTAAACCAGGCACCTGGTCCCAGGTCCCGGCTGAGAGTACAGGAGAGCATGGCAGCCTCCCCCAGCCGTGCTTCCGTGTCAGCCAGGCCCCGGGAGAAGTGGCCCTGGGGGGCTGGAGAGACACAGACAGAGGGTGGGACGGTCACCCAGGGACCCCCCAAGGCCCAACCTCTTAGGCCCTAGCCTGCATGGCCCCCTTGGGGGGGGGCCCAGGTCCTGCCCTCTGCCCAACCCCTAGCTCTTCTCAGCAGGGCAACTGGGGTGCACAGTGGATGGAGGGTCCCCGAGTCACAGAGATGGGCGACCCCCAGCCTGGGGGACCCACAGCGTGAGTCAGACCGCCCTGAGCTTTGGACATCGTGTGTCTGGACAGATGCTCGGGGCACCCCGAGGCCCCTTGGCCCAGATCCCACCTCCTGGACTGGGAGGAGATGCCCCCAGATGGGGGGGCACTGGCAGGGGCAGATGCCTGGTGCTGGAGGAGGACCTGGGAGGAGTGGGCCCCGGGCGGGCAGGGTCCCCGCGGGAGCCAGCCTGGCTGCGTGCCTACCTCGGACTTCTTCGCAGAAGCAGCCGGTGCCGAGCTTGTGCCTGCCTCGGGGGCTCCGGGGGGCGTCCTGCCCTTGGCCACTGCCCAGCCTGCTCTCCACGCCGCCGGCTCTCCGGCTGCCCGCGGGGCTCCCGTCCTCACGCGGCGCCTCCCCGGAGCTCCCCACGTCCTCTGCTCCAGGCCACGGCCCCCTGCCTCCGGCCTCCTCCAGCGCCCGCCGCTCCGCACCTCCCACCTCGGCCCCCGACCGGGTGCGGGGCCTGCTCCCCCGCGGGGCCTCGTCTTCCATCAGGGCCTTGTTGGACTCAGCCCCCAGGGGCCCCCTTCCTCCTCTCCGTCCTCTGCCGAGCGGGGACCCCGAGTCCCCGACATCTGCGGATCTGTCTCCAGAGTCTTTGCTGCCAGGGGGACCTTCCAGGCCGTTCCAGGCTCCGTCCGCGTCCCGGGGGCCAGCGGACCTGCGGCGGCTTCCGGCCCCTGACTCTCTGCTCTCCCGCACCCCCGGGCCCTGCCTCCCACCTGCCTCTCCCGGGCCAGCAGCCCCTGCCCGGCCCCGGGAGCCCTCTGGCCCTTCCTGAGACCCCCTGAAAGCAGCATCGTCCACCCCAGAGCCGGGGGGCTGGCTCCCAGCTCCTGCACGGCCCCGGTCAAAATCCCGGTCTCCCCGGCCCGGGGCCTGGGCTTGGCTAACCCCCGCCCCGTCGGCAGATGCCAACGTGGATTTGCCCCTCTGCCCGGGCCTCCAGCCGCCATCCCGGGCCTCGCCTGCGCCTGTCCCTGAGGCGGCCGCCACCCCCCCACCTCCCAGCAGGGAGTCCCCTGCACCCTGAGGCCCTGGTGCTCCCTGGGCAGTGGCTCCGCCCCTGTCCGCTGTCCCCGCCCCTGCACCTGCTTTCCGGGAGCCCTCTTCCCATCTGGATCCCGGAGTCCCTGCCCCTGTCCCTGCCCAGGCCTCACCCTCCATGACCCCCCGACCATCAGGGCAGCCAGGAGCCCCCACACCCCCTGCCTGATCTGCAGACCCACCCTTCCCGCCAGGGGCCCCTCTGTGCCCGGGAGACCCTGGGGCCCCTGAGGAGGCAGAGCCCCCGGCTCCCACCGCTCCGGGCAACTCTGAGCCCACCCCAGGGCCTGCCCCATTCACCAACCCTGGTGCCCTGCCCCCCTCAGAACTGGAGCCACTGTAAGGCCCCTCTGAGGCCGCCCCGGACCCCAGCCCATGCCCCCCAGCTTCTCGGCCTTTGGGTCCCCCCTCTTGTCCCACTGAGGCCAGAGCGCCTGCTACTCCACGGCGCCCAGGACCACCTCCAGGACCCCACTCACCCTCTGGCCCAGTTTCCCCAGACCCTCCTGGGCCTCCCCTGTCACCTGCCTCAAGCCCTGACCCCACTCCTCTGGACCCCCCAAAACCATCCTTAGGACCTGCCTGGGCCCCTGATCCCACTCCCACAGGAACCCCCAAACCATTCCTATAACCTGCCTCACTCCCTGACCCCATCCCCCCAACACCCCCAATTCCATCCCTATGACCTGCCTGGGCCCCTGACCCCATCCCCCCAACACCCCCAATCCCATCCCTATGACCTACCTCACTTCCTGACCCCATCCCCCCAACACCCCCAATCCCATCCCTATGACCAGCCTGAGCCCCCAGCCCTACCCCCTCAGGACCCCTCAAATCGTTCCTATAACCTGCCTCATGCCCTGAGCCGTTGCCATGCCTGGACCCTCCCACGCCATCCCTATGGCCTGCCTCGCTCCCTGACCCCATGCCTCCAAGCCCCCCTGAACCATCTGCAAAGCCCGCCTCACCTCCTGGCCCCATCCCCCCACGCCCAGGCCCCCCTGACCCTCCATTGTACTGAGGCCCCAGGATCCCGGGTCCATCCCTGTGACCCCTGTCAGAACTCGCCCCACTGCCAGGAGCCTGGGCCTTGGGGCGCCCGGACTCGTCCCAGCCAAGGCCCCGGGTCCCCTCCCCACTGCCCCCTCCGCCCCCCGCCCTCTGAGAGCCTGGCTCCGTGGCACCGGGACCCCCAGATCCATCTGCCCAGCCTCCTTCTCCAGGGGCCCCCTTTGCCCCAGAGGCTCCAAAGCCCCCACCTTCTCGGGCCGAACCCCCTGGCTCTGCTCCCACATGCCCCTCCCCTCCGGGCCCCACGGTAGCGGAGGTCCTGAGGCTACTGCTGGGATGTCGCCTGCCCCCAGGGCCGGCCTCGCCCGGGCCTCCGGGTGTGGCGCCCCAGGTTTCCGGATGCACCCCGGCTTCCTCGCCTCCTCCTCCCCCATGGCCACCTGAGCCGCTCCTGAGACCAGCAGGTGTCCCGGGCCCCTTCCCTGCAGGACCATGACTGTCTTGGTCTCCAGGCCGCATTGCCCCAGGTCCCCGCGAGCCGCCCCTGTGAGCACCCCCTTCCTCAGCCTCTGCCCCCCGAGGTGCCCCGACACCCCATGCAGAGCCCACCTCTCCCAGCGCCCCTGAGCCATCGCCAGAACCAGCCCCACTTTCAGGGCCTGTTCCCCTTAAATACCCCGAGCCGTCGCTGTGCCGGGACCCCACTAAGCCAGCCTCCGCACCCCTTTCACCTCTGGGCCCCCCTTCTCCGGAGTTCTGAGCCCCATTCCAGAAATCTGGTCCCGAGCCCGGGGCCCCTGGGCCTCCTGCTCCCTCCGCACCTCCCTGGGTGCCCCAGGGTCCCTGAGCACCCTGGCCTGGAGCCCCAATATGCCCGTGGCTGCTGGCATCTCCCCCCTGGCCAGACCCCATCAGCCCGGGGGCCTGGGTACCACCCACACCCCCTCTCCCTCCTCCAGGCCCAGGGTGGGCTCCGGCCTGGCTGAGGCCGGACCCCATGTCGCCCCAAGGCCCTGAGCTCCCAGCCCCCACCCTGCCGGCCCCCCTCGGACCTGCTGCCCCTCCTTGGGAGCTCAGGAGGCTTCTGCCATCCCCGGCCTCGCCCGAGGCGCCCCCTGGCCACTGGCCCTCTCCTCCCCAGCCCCCGGGTCCTCCTGGGCCTCCCTCCTGCCTCGAACCCTCAGGACCCCCATACCCCCAGAGGGGGTCTCGGCCCCCAGGTATCGCGGGGCCCTGGGAGTCCTGGCCTGCGGGCGTCTGTCCGGGAGACAGCCCTGGTCCCCCAAGGCCCCTGGCGTCCCCGAGGTCATCACCCCGTATCCCAGCGCCCCAGGACCCAGGGCCTCTGCCTGCCTCAGAGCCGGGGCCCCTTCCTTCGGGGGACCCCAGGGCCCCAGGACCTCCGGCCACACTGCCGTCCCCAGACCCCCCCAGGCCAGCCCCGCTGCCCCAGGTACCCCCGGCCACTTTGCTCCCCCTTTCCCGGCTCAGAGAATCCTTTCCCCCAACCCCGCCCAAGCTCTCCTCCTGCCATAACCTCTCCATCCCTTCCCCTCCTGCCCCAGACCCCCCAGGGCTGGGCCGCGACCCCTGCAGGGCCCCCTTGCCTGTCCCGGGTCCCAGCTCAGCACCCCCGAGCTGTCCCTGGCTGTGCCTGTCCAGCTGTCCCCTGCTGTCCCCACTGTCCTCCTGTCCTTCCCCACGGCCCCCCAGTCCTCCAGCCCCCCAGCCCCCCACCGGCCCGCCGCCTCTGTCCCCATCACTGTCTCTGCCACCATCTAGCCCGTGACCTCCCGCGAGGCCCAGCCCTGACCCCGCGCCTTCTCCCTGTGACTGGGGCCCCCCCGGGAAGCTGGTGTCCCCGCCCCCCTCCCCGTGGAGCTGGTTGTCCCCGGAAACAGTGGCCGCGAATCTGTCCGCTTCCAGAAAGCCCTGCCCCGCCTGCCCAGGGCCCCAGGCTGCCCCGGCTGCCCCCTCGCCCCCCATCAAGGAGTAGCTGTGCCCACCAAGGCCACCTCCACCTCCGTCCAGGCCGGCTGGGAACTGGTGGCCGGGATCCAGCCCGGCCCCCCCGGGGGCGCCCCCCTTCTCTCTGGGAAACCCCCGCTTGCCGCTGGCCCGCCCGGACTCTTCGGCGTCTGAGGCCGGGGCTCCTTGCCCCTGAACTTGGTGGTCAGCACTGGTGGTCAGAAGGCCTTGATCCTGCCCAGCTGTGGACGCCACCACGAGAGACAGAGAGGACGCCGTTAACTGGGGCCGACGGTCAGCGGTCCCCACAGCCCTGCTTCTTCTGACCCTCAGGGTCCTGGCAGAGACCAGCTGCCCTCGGAGCAGGGAGCCCAGTGGGCCGGGCAGTGATGGGACGCGCCATCCCCGCTCCCTAGCCCTGCACCCACCCCCCACCTGCCGAGTGGCCCCCGAGGATTTGGGGGGGGGGGAAATGCAGGAGCCAGAGTCACTTGCTTATCAAACCGTCAGGAGGCCGGGAGCCGCGGCATAGTTTGTTAAAAGACCTACATGGCCCTGGCCGGCGTGGCTCAGTGGATAGAGCATCCGCCTGCGGATGGAAGGGTCCCGGGTTTGATTCCCGGTCAAGGTCACATGCCTAGGTTGCGGGCTCGATCCCCAGTAGGGGGCGTGAGAGAGGCAGCCGATCAGTGACTCTCTTTCATCATGGGTGTTCCTATCTCTCGCTCCCTCTCCCTTCCTCTCTGAAATCAATAATAAATAAAAAAAATTGTTTTAAAAAGGGTTGCATGGCATTGACCAGTTTTAAAAAATAATAACAAAATAAAAGTCCTACTTGTCCTGCTGGTGGCCTTCACCCTTGTACAGTCTCCTGTCCACCTGACAGTCTCCGGGGACCCAAACCCCTGGGAGGGGGCGGGTCACGGGTGTTCTATGGCCTCATCCAGGGGCGTCTCATCCACTGAACCTGGGCCCCTGTCCCAAGCGCTGACCAGGCCCCCAGGGCCCCTGAGTCACCCCCCCCCCGACCCCCGCACACACAGGCCCCGAGGCAGCTGAGAGGGGCTGGCTGCTGGGAAGGGCCCACACCGCAGGGGGCCAGCCAGACCTAAGGACTGGCGCCCTCCTGGGACGGGAGAGGGTCCACTCACTCTCAACCACCAGCCAGGCGCTGGAGACGTGGAGCCCGGTGTCCAGGGAGTAGGGGCCCATGTCCGAGAGCCGGGCCCCCCTCACCACCAGCCGGTGGGTCAGCCCGTCGGGGGACACGGACACCTCGTACTTGTCGCTGGGCTGCAGCGGCTGGTGCTTGAAGTGCCAGGCGGCGTGGGGGCAGGGGTTGGAGAGCACGCACTCGAAGACCGCGTCGGCCTGCTCCTCACAGCGGGCCTCGGACAACGGGACCACCACGCGGGGCGGGATGGCTGTGGGGGAGGCGGGGATGGGGCTGTCAGCCCGCCCGCCCGCCCGCCCGCCCGGCAGGTGTGACCGCCCCGCCCCCGTGAGGCCGGCCCTCGGCAACCCAGGTGGCTCAGGCCAGCTCAGCACACCACACACGCACACCCACGTCACCTCAGAGGGTCCCCTGGCAGCCCTGTGTGGGTCAGAGGGGTTCCCAAAAGCCTATGAACAGAAAGACGGGCCCTAGCCGGTGTGGCTCAGTGGCTAGAGCGTCGGCCCGTGCACTGAAGGTCCCCAGGTTCGATTCCTGGTCAAGGGCACATGCCCGGGTTGCGGGTTCGATCCCCAGTGTAGGGCGTGCAGGAGGCAGCCGATCCATGATTCTCTCTTATCAGTGATGGTTCTATTTCTCTCCCTCTCCCTTCCTCTCTGAGATCAATAAAAATTTATTTAAAAAAAAAAAAAGAGAGAGAGAGAGAATACCGACCTTGGCCGACCTTGGATGTGTGGTCCCCTCCCCGCGATTGTCCCGTCTCCCCCCTCCTACCCCCATGGCGCCGCCATGGCCCCGCGGGCCTGCCCACTCCGGCGCCTGCAGGGCCCGCTCACCGCTGGCCTCCAGCTCCGTGGAGAAGACCTCGACGTCCTCCACCTTCACCTGGTAGAGGCCGGCGTCCTCGGGCCACAGGTCCTGGATCTGGAAGTGGTAGTGTTTGCCCAGCCGCCGCACGCTGCGCTTGCTGTGGCTCTCGGAGCTGTAGGGGACCATCTCACCGTCCTGAGGCCAGGAGAGGGAGAAGGGCTCAGGGTCTCCACGGGTCCCCAGAACCTCCTGTCCTGATTGCCCCCGGGGCAGCAGCGGGCGCTTGTCTCCCACTGGCCCAGGCGCTGGCCCGGACGACATATTCCTGGGACTTACAGGGGCTGGGGCAGGGGGAGTGTGGGGGTTGGGTGCAGAGCGGGCCAGGAGGGAAATAAACCGTCCACGGAGCCAATGACCTGCTGGCGGATGACCTAACGCTTAGGTGCCCACGGTGGGCCGGGCACTGTTTTAGGGACTTGGGACGGACACATCAGGGGGACGGACACAGACAAGGGTCCCTGCTCCCAGGGAGCTGAAATTCTATGGGGGAGACAGACACATACTAAGCATCATCTATCTATCTATCTATCTATTATAAAAGGCTAAGTGACCGACCGTCCGGCCGTCCGACCGTCCGACCATCTGGCCGGATGGTACATATGACGTGCACTGGCAACTTGAAAATAAACGTTGACTCGCGCACACGCGATCCCTATAAAGCTCTCGCTGGCGAAGAGCTGTATTAAACTATTTTGTATTTTGATTTTATAACGCTGCGTTATATAGACTCTTTGGACATGTACCTTTTGGGGTGATGTAATTACCACAGGAATCTTCGATGTGTGCAAATCGATGCACCAGGCCACCAGTAAGCAGATAACGTCACGGGTGTTAGAAAGAGATAGAACTGCCCTGGCTGCTTGGCCTCCTGCACGCCCCCTACTGGGAATCGAATCCACAACCTGGGCCTGTGCCCTTGACCAGAATGGAACCCGGGACCCTTCCGTCCGCAGGCCGACGCTCTGTCCACTGAGCCGGACCGACGAGGACCTCAGCACCTCTGTCGACACCACCACGTCCCGGCTGGAGAACCCGGTGGCTCCGTGAGTCTCTGTGGTATGTCTACACCAGGGTCGGACCCGACTCCAAGCAGGAACCCCGGGGGGCCATGGGGCTCACACCTGTGCGCTTAGGTAAACCCACAATCCCTGCCCCCAGGACCTGCAGCATCCCTGCCAGAGCCCTCCCCTGCCAACACGCCCCCCACCCCCACCCCCCAGCCTCACCTTGTACAGGTAGACGTTGCTCTCGGGATCCTTGAGGTCCAGGTCCAGTTCAAAGAACGCCACCCCCTCCTTGGTGACCTTCATGTGTTTCATGTTGGAGACGGTGTTGACGTACTAGGGAAGACAAACAAGCATTTCCCGCTTCGCAGGTGGGAGACGTGAGCCCCGGGGAGAAGGGAGTTCTCCGAGAGGAGATGTCAGGGTGGGAAGGGGAGCAAGAAGGAACCCAGGTGTCCAGGGACGCCGAGAACACAGTAGGGCTTGGTGTCCGTGGGTTGTTTCATCTAATAAAAGTGAGTTGAGCACCTACTGGGTGTACTAGGTGTACTGGTTAATAATGCAGATTTTTTCTCAATAGGTGGAGTCACACATATGTTGATAGATATGCGATTTGATATGTATGCTGTTTTGTTGCATTGACAACAAGCTTCAAAACTTCCTGTGTCAAGTTTTCTGAAGGTGTTAACATCATAGATATTTTTACTCTTAAAAATGTCAAATTTTGTGCCCCAAAAAAGAGCATTTGCAGGAAGTTTTAATTCGTTACTTTATGTTGAAGAAAAAGTGCTGCTGAAAGTGATCGTATACTTCAGGAAGCGTATGGTGAACATGCTCCATCTCAAGACACTTGTGAAAGCTGGTTTAAACACTTTAAAAGGAAGGATTTCGATGTGAAAGACAAAGAACGTCCAGGTCAACCGAAAAGTTTGAAGACCAACAATTACAAGCATTATTGGATAAAGATGCGTGTCAAACTCAAAAACAACTTGCAGAAAGAATAAACGTTGCTCAGCAAACAATTTCCGACGATGATGATGATGATGGTGATGTGATGATGACGGTGATTATGATGATGGTGAGGGTGACAATGATTATGGTGACTGTGATGATGGTGATATTGGTAGTGGTGATGGTAGTGATGATGATGGTGATGACAGTGGTGATGATGGTGATGATGGTGGTGATTGTGGTGATGGTGGTGATGATGGTGATGATGGTGATGGTGGTGATGGTGGTGATGGTGGTGGTGATGGTGGTGATGGTGGTGATGGTGGTGATGGTGATGTTGATGGTGATGATGGTGATGGTGGTGATGGTGGTGATGATGGTGATGATGGTGATGATGGTGATGGTGGTGATGATGGTGATGGTGGTGATGGTGATGATGGTGATGATGATGATGGTGATGGTGGTGGTGATGGTGGTGATGGTGGTGATGGTGGTGATGATGGTGATGATGGTGATGGTGGTGATGATGGTGATGGTGGTGATGGTGATGATGGTGATGATGATGATGGTGATGGTGGTGGTGATGGTGGTGATGGTGGTGATGGTGATGTTGATGGTGATGATGGTGATGGTGGTGATGGTGGTGATGATGGTTATGATGGTGATGGTGGTGGTGATGGTGGTGATGGTGGTGATGGTGATGTTGATGGTGATGATGGTGATGGTGGTGATGGTGGTGATGATGGTTATGATGGTGATGGTGGTGGTGATGGTGGTGATGATGGTGATGGTGATGATGATAGTGATGATGATGGTGGTGATGGTGGTGATGATGATGGTGATGATGGTGATGATGATGATGGTGATGATGGTGATGATGATGATGGTGATGGTGGTGATGGTAGTGATGGTGATGGTGCTGATGGTGCTGATGGTGCTGATGGTGATGGTGATAATGATGGTGGTGATGATGATGGTGGTGATGGTGATGGTGCTGATGGCTCTGATGGTGATGGCTCTCAGGAAACCTTTGCTATGTGTTGGGCACTCAGCCAGATGTGTCCAGTGCACCCTCTCGCACCCCCTCTCAACAGCCCTGTGAGGAACTTGTGACTATAATACCCATGTTACCAAGGAAACCAAGACACAGCGGCCCTCATTTCTCCAAAGCCCAGCATTGGTATCAGAGGCAGGTCCAAAGCCAGGACGTCAGCTCGGAAACCTGGGTCCTTGGCCAGAGGCCACCTTGAGGGCCAGATGAGGGCGGGAGGCCCGGCTGCAGGCCCAGCTCCGGGTGAGGGCCCACGAGGCCCCGCACAGGCTCAGGCCCAGCGAGGGTACCTGCGCCATCCTGTCCTCGCGCTCCCTGCGCATCCTCTCCAGCTTGCGCAGCATGCCGCGGAAGTCCGCGATGCCGTACTGGATGCACAGCTTCTCGTAGTCCTTCCGGTCCGCTGACATCAGCAGCTGCCACACCTGCTCCGGGTCCATCTTTTTCTTGGGAGGCGGGGCGCTGGGGAGCAGGGCCGGCGGGTCAGAGGCCAGGGGAGCCTCAGGAGCTGACACCCCGACGGGCCTGGGGCGCTGCCCTCCCTGCAGCCCGGGAAAGGGGTGCACAGACTGGGGCCTCTCCAGCTTCCTAGGTGGATCCCGTACCTAACAGCTCCCGGTGTGGCTTTCCCAGCGAGATGCCTTTGGGGGCAATTGTTCTATTGCTTCAAACAAACTGTCCCAGTGGAACGCCCCATCTCCCCAACGAGCCAATCAGGCCCCGGAGGGGCGCTCAGAAGCGGCAGAGGGGCACCCCGTGTGCCCACCTCGGTGCATCCCTCTTCCCGCCTCCCTGCGGTCCAGCCCCCCTGTCCCTGCTCAGGGCGGAGGGGAGGGCTGAGCCCCAAGTACTCATGGAGGCAGCTGGGGAGGGGGACCCCTTATGGACGCCGCACCCACCTCTTCCTCAGCGTCCTCCGCAGCTCCATCAGCTCCTTACTGAGGTCTGCAAAGGACGGGCAGTGAGGCTCCGCCCCCAGGAAGTGGTGGGTGAGCAGGGGGTGGGAGGAGGGCGTGCAGTCCGTGGCCAACAACACAGAGCTTTGGAAAGGGGCCCGCATGTGGCCCAGCCCATGTGGCTCAGGGGTTGAGCAGCGACCTCTGAACCAGGAGGTAACGGTTGGATTCCCCCTTGGGGCACATGCTCGGGTTGCAGGCTCGATCCCCAGGAGGGGGCGTGCAGGAGGCAGCCGCGATCCGTGATTATCTTTCTTCACTGATGTTTCTCTCTCTCTCTCCTTCTCCCTTCCTCTCTGATATCTATCTATCTATCTATCTATCTATCTATCTATCTATCCATCTATCTATATTTTTAAAGAACAAAAGGTGCCCTCCTGTGGACTGGACCCATGCGCCCTCTGTGGGGGCCTGGCCAAGCGCGGGGGGGGGGGCACCAGGCAAGAAGTAGCCCACCCCCCAAAGGCCCTGAAGACAATCCTTCGACCTACCCTCCTGGGGTTCCGTGTTCCTCTTCCGTTTCTTCCGAAAGCCAACTGCACCGCCGGGGAGGAGGGGGGAGTCCATGTGGGCAGGGAGGAGAGAAGCCAGACACACTGGTGGGTGGTCTCCCCAAGAGCCGCTGAGCACCGACCAGGGTCCTGACCCCGTCCCCCCTGCCCCCATCCCCGGAGGCGTGGAGACCGTCCAGCAGCAGGGATGAGCGGGATGGAGGGCCTGCCCGTCATACACGTGGATACCCCAGAGCCCCAGCGGGACGAACGTGGGACCCCCCCTGCTGGCACCTCAGGCAGGGAGGACCCCTCCCTCAGGGGCCAGGAGGAGGCTTCGATGTGACCCCCTGGGGCCATAGCTGAGCCCCATCGGAGGGGCAGCTGCTCTTTCCTCCCCGAGAGCTGCCTTGTCAGGGTTAGGCCCCACGTGGCCAACCCCGTCTCCATCACGTATGGCCCCTCCCTCCCCCTTCTCCCCTCCCCCCAGAGAGGCTTCTGACCCCTATGGGCACCCCGGGGGCCTGAGAACCAATGAGGCAGGCGGGGGTGGGGGTGGGGGGACCCCACCTTCGATGACGGTGAGCCGTGCCGAGCACATGGCCTCTCCGTAGGGGTTCAGGGCGATGCAGTAGTACTTGTCCGTGTCCTCGCCCGTCAGCTTGCTGATCTGCAGGGGGGCCAAGCGCGGGGGGAGCAGGGCTGGCACTCCCCCTCCCCCGTGAGGAGACCTGGCTGTGGGCTAGCCCCCCAGGCGTGGGGAACGTCCGGCCCCAGGGCCGTATAAGGCCCGGGAAATCACTGGGTCTGGCCCCGCCAAGGCATTAGACGGGCGTTCGTTAAATATTTGACCACAGAGAACAGGCTGGTTTTTTAAGAGGATCATTTCCTATGGCCCGCGATCGATGTTACAAAGATCCACATGGCCCGGCCGGCGTGGCTCCGGGGTGGAGCATCGACCTACGAACCAGGAGGTCAGGGTTCAATTCCCGGTCAGGGCACAGGCCTGGGTTTCGGGCTGGATCCCCAGTAGGGGGCATGCAGGAGGCAGCAGATGGATGATTCTCTCTCATCATGGATGTTTCTCTCTCTCTCCCTCTCTCCCTTTCGCTCTGACATCAATAAAAATACATTTATTTATTTATTTATTTTTAAAGAAAGTAGCTTGTCAATCAAAGACGAGGTGAGCCTGGGCTTCTCACCCTGCAGCCTGACTCCATAGCCTGAGTGCTTATGCTCCTGTCTACAGCGCCCCCAGGTGATCGGAGGAGGTACTGCGAGCCTGCCAGGCCCACCCCTGGCGCCTGCCACCTGGAGCCACAGCGCTGAGTCAGGCCTGGATGCATGGAGTTGAGTGGATGCAGCCTCCTCTGGGGATTGGGCGGCGGGGAGGCCGCGGAGCCCCTGGAGGGGCCGAAGGAGACCAACCGGGGGCGGCGGGGGGCGCGGGGGCGGGCCGGTCGGTGCCTGGGTTCTCACCTGCAGTGTGTGCTCCCTGCTGCCGGGCGCGGAGAGCAGCTGGTACTTGCTGGAGTCGCTGAGGTCCCCCTTGCTGCTCTGCCAGCGCACCTCCGGCATGGGCTCCCCGCAGACCACAGCCCGCAGCACGGCGTTTCTCCCTGTGGCAGAGCGGCGGGCGGGAGGGGACGGCCGCTTTATCCAGCTGTCACCCTCATGGCTCGAGGCATCTCGCGCCCACCCGTGTCAGGAAGGGGGCCCGGCCGCCGTCCCCGACTCAAGGACTCCCGTGGGCACGAGGCAGGCTCCCGGTGCCCGGTCCCTGGTGCCCGGTCCCCGCCTGGCAAGAGCCGGGGGCCTTGAGGGAGGGACGGCCCACGGTGAGTGAACAGGGGCCGGGAGGGAGGGGCCTTTTCTTGGGTCTGAAGGACTCTCCCAAGTCTGGGGGGAGGAGGGGGGGCGGGTGAGCCTTTTTGTGGGTTCTGTATCACTCTCTGGGCCGGAGTGACAACCATGGAAAGGGGTAGCTCTTGGGTGGCCCGGAGGTGCTGGTCCTGAGACGCGGGGCCTGGGCCTCAGAGAGACCCCAAGCAGGGAGCAGCTCCCCCTCAAGGCCTCCTCCGCGCCCCCTCCCCCGCCCCCCTCCCCCCCCCCCCCCAGCACTGTCTCCATGGGGAAATGTGTAAACTCCAGGGGTTTCTCAGGACCTTGACCTGGTCAGATTTGGAGTCAGACCTGGAGTCAGATTTAGGGAAGGAATGAGCCATATTTTCTTTCTTTCTTTTTTTTTTTTAGAGAGAGAGAGTGAAAGGGACGGGGGAGAGACGGAGAGAAACATGGATGTGAGAGAGACACATCGGCTGGCCGCCTCCCGCACGCACTCTGACGGGGACTGAGGGGGTCGAGCCTGCAACCCGGGTACGTGCGCTTGACCCGAATCGAACCCGGGACCCTTCAGTCCCCAGGCTGGTGCTCTATCCACTGAGCAACACCGGCCAGGGCCCCAACTGCATCTTGTCTCAGGGGAGCAAGGCGTGTGTTTGTTCCCTAGGTCCCCTAGACCCATGCTGCCCCTTATGGGGACCCAGGCAGGCACCTCCCTCCCCCGCCGCCCAGTGCAGGCAGATGTGGTCTGGCTGGTGAGGACTCGGGGACGGGAGCTCCCTGCTGATGGCGGGGAGCGGGGCCCCCTCTGCAGCCTCCTGGCCGGGCCTCACCCTCCGCCAGTGCCATGGTGACAGGCTTCTGCTCGAAGTCCGGCAGACTGCATCCCTCGGGGACCTGGTCCACCAGCTGCCGCGTGGTCACCCCGTGCTTCTTGACCTGCTTCCCTGTGGACACGGGAGACAGGGAGGTGGGCCTGCCCCCCTTCGTGAGTGCCCCTCGCCGCAGGGACGTACGGGACCCCGGGAGCGAGAGGCCTGACGGGTTCCCTGGCCCCCCGCTGGTGGGACAGACTCACGGCTCCGGCCTGTGGGGGGCTCCAGCCTGTAGGGGAACCAGCAGTGAATGGAGGCCCCGGGGAGGGAGTGGGCAGGGATCCCTGGGGAGACCCCGAGAGTGTCCCTGGGGAGAAGCTGGAGAAGGAGACAGGGACACACACCTGGCCAGGAAACAGGACCTGCATGGGGAGTTAAGCAGGGGAGACTCTGAATCCTTTAATTTTTTTTTATCTTTTAAAAAATATATTTGTATTGATTTCAGGGAGGAAGGGAGAGGGAGAGAGAGCGAAACATCCATGAGGAGAGAGAATCATGGATCGGCTGCCTCCCGCACGCCCCCTCCTGGGAATCGAGTGCAACGCGGGCGTGTGCCCCAACCGTGAATCGAACTGTGACCTTCTGTTCATGGGTCGATGCTCAACCATGGAGCCACGCCGGGCAGGGTGATCCCTTTATTCAGGAAAACAACTCAAAACCCAAAGTAGAAACTAGGAAATGTGGACACCGGTGAGCTCCCGGGGCCCTGAGCCCCGCCCTCCCCTCCCCTCACCTGCCATGGTCTGGCTCCCAGGCTCCTGAGGGTGCTGGGCGATGGATGGGTCCTGGGAACAGGAGGAGGAATTGGTTCTGGGCGGGCAGTCGCCAGTCTTACCCCGCCCCTCCCCCCACAGCATCAGGGCACCGGGCCGTATCTGGGGGGACCCGGGTCTAGTTGCCGCCGCCCCTGGATGCTGGCCCAACCCCAACGAATGCCACCAACGGGTTTCCTGCAGGTCCCTGGCCCCGGAGGCAGCGAGGGCTCCGATGCTGCCCAGTGGCCCAGGTACAGGAGATGGGGGTGGGGGGGGAGGCCTCACCCCGCGTGGTGGGCTGGCCCCGGGGGGAAGCCCAGGCCCGATGGCCACTCAGCACACGAGGCCACCTCCACAAGTCTCAGGTGACCAAGCCCCCGGCTTCCAGGGTTTTCCCCGCTCTGACGGCCTGGTTCCCTCGACTTTTTAAACATATACACACTAGAGGCCCAGCGCGCGAAATTGCGAGAGACCCAGACCTGGCGGGCCACGGGACCCAGCATCCGGTCCCGCCGGCACCCTGGGACCCGTCAGTGCATCTCCTGGTGACCCGTCTTTGGTCGTTATGGTGTTACAACCCCTGGGTTTTATTACATAGATTTTTATTGATTTCAGAGAGGAAGTGGGGGCCGGGGAGCGGGGGGGGGGGGTGGAGAGAGACACACATCCATGATGAGAGAGAATCAGGGATCAGCTGCCTCCTGGGGATCGAGTCCACAACCCCGGGCATGTGCCCTGACCAGGAATTGAACCTCGACCTCGTGATTCATTGGTCGATGCTTAACCACTGAGCCACGCCAACCAGGCCGGCAGCCTTGACCTTGGACATGACGTTCTCAGGGGCAGGCGGTTTCCCAGTGGGCCCGGCAGCCCCTCCCTCCCACCCTCAGCCAGTCTGGGCTCAGCCCATCGAGGGCCAGGCCTGCAGGAGACCCCTTACTTGGCTGCTGGCGGGTTCTGGTCCCCATGAATCCATCTGCCCCCCTGAGGCCAGCGCGTTATCACGTTGGGTGGACAGGTGTCTCCAGCCTCTTCCCACCATGCCTGTCCCCCCAGTTTCCTCTCGTGGCATGGGTCCATCGTGGCGGAGGGGACGTGCCCCCCCAGGAGGGGTCACAGGCTCTGGGCCGGGAGAGACCCCGGAACTGGAGGGGAGGGGCCGTCTTGAAAGGGTTCCCCCGCCGTCCCGCCCCTGACGTGGCTGGCCCTTGGCCACAGCGCTCCGTTTCCTGCCCAAGAGCCTGGGACCCGCCTGACAGGGCACATTCCTGCACACGCCGCATATTCCATTTCACAGTTGCCCACCCGCTGGCGTCGCCGGCCCCACGGCGGCCCGGCCCCGCCCGGCCCCTGCCCCGACACGCAGGAATGCCACGGTGCGCCAGGGCGTGCCGGCGCGGTCACAAGGCCCTCGCCACCGTGTGTGAGGCGGGCGGGGAGTCACGAGGGAGCGCCAAGGCAGAGGCGGCCGCCAAGCTGGCAGCGGGGCCCTTCCCACCCACGCCCGTTACGGCCGCCTGGCCCCCGGCCAGGACCCCACCCTGCAGCCCGGGTCTCCTAGCTGTCGCCTCCCTCACCTGTCATCATCCCCACCAGCCCGGTCGTTTGTCACCGTGAAAAGGTGGTGCTAACCCCGTCCCAGCTCCCAGCTGGCCCCCCCAGCCGCTTCCCCCCCCCCGCCCCGTTCCCCGCTATTAGGGCGCACCTGACAAGGAGCAAGGCGCAGAGCCCTACGCACGGGATGGGGGGTTCCCACGTGAAGCCAGGTCACCCTGGGGACCCCCATTCTCTTCAGGAAGAAGCCAGACTTGGTGCAAGGTCAAGGCCGCGTGGGTGAGAGTTTGGCTGGCTGGGCTGGGGACCGAGCACCGTGGCCTCCACTGGACGGTGTGTGTGTGTGGGGGGGGGGGGGGAATGAACCCTCGTGTCCACATTCCAGCCCCCCAATGAGGCTTCTGCCCTTGGGACCGGGACCCGCCGCCCTCCCTCCGCCCCCTCCCCTGGCCCGGCGGCGTCAGCCCTCGAACCCGGTCCCCACAGCCTCTGCTTGCTCAGCTCGGGGCTCTCTCGGCTGCGTGGTGATGTCCCGAGTCCGGCCCCGGATCCTTATTCCAGACACCTTGCCGGACCTTTAACCCGCTCACCGTTTCATGCCCTAAGCCACGGGGCTTCAGAGCCGGGGCCGCTGCCCGGATGGGGGACCCCACACCCCGGGGCGTGCCTGGCCGCCAGGGGATGTCCCCGGGCGAGCCTCCTGCCCTCTGCCTGCCCCTTCGTGAGCGGACAAGCTAGAGAGCACGCAGGTCTCTGCCTCGGTGCCCGGCCCCCGCCCAGGCGGGCAGCCAGGTGTGCAGGGCCCACTCACCTGGGCGCCCAGCTGGCCTCCGGCTTCCGGTCTGCCTCCTCCTCCCGCGTCCAGCTGCCGTGCCCGGCCTGAGGCTCTGGAGGGACTGAGGTGGACAGGCAGGGCTGGGGCAGATGTAGGTCACTGCGGCCTTTTTGGGCTTCCTCGGCCCCTCCCACTGGCCCCGCCTCCCTCCTCCTCCTCCTCCTCCTTCAGCCCGGCTTGGCAGGACAAGGCCCCCCCAGGTCTCCCTCCCGGAGGTCAGCAATGGAGGAAGGGTCCCTGGACATTCGGTTCCTCCAACGCCTGGCCTGGCAAAGCTCTCAAGCTCATCACCAGGCCGGCTTAGCAGTGTTTGCTTTGGGCCGTGCCACTTGGATGACCCCCCTCCGCGGGGGCGTCTCACTATCCGAGGCCCCAGCTTTACAGCTAAGCCGGTCCCCGGGGGACCCCGGATCCCGTTAAGTCACACAGATACATAAAAGCCGCCAGTCCTCCTGGGGATCCCAGCCCAACGCCGCCGCCACCACCACGCAGGCCACACGGGTGGGGAGCGAGTGCCAGTCCCAGGCGGGCCAGAGGGCATGCTCCCACAGACGCCACCCGAGGGGGAGGGTCCACTCCACGGAAGGAGACCCTGGGGGTCGTGCAGCCAGGAGGCCTTCCTGGGGGAGGTGAGCTTTCTCAGGACAGAAGGGGAGACCCGGCCAGCCGGGCAGGTGGCTGGTTGGAGGTGAGGGGAAGGAAGGTGGGAATGGGCCGGGGGGCCGGGGTCGGGGGAGGCAGTGTGGCCGGCCACAGGTCCTCTCACTGAGAGTGAAGGGCAGCAGACGAGGCAACAAGGGGACAAAGCCGCCCGCTCTCCGTGTAAGGAGGGAGGACTGGGTGTTGCCAGGCCTCACCGAGGGTTCAAATGACGGCAAGGAAACCGGGTCCGTGCCGCCATCGAGGGCACACTGAGCGTCCCCCGTCCCGTGAGCCAAGAGCCGTGTGCTCTCGGAGGGGAGGGGTGTGGGCGCGTGGACACGGGGACGCGTGGACGCGGGTGTCCCCCCCACTCCCAGGTTTCCGATCCTGCGTGTCCGAGATAGGTGTTTGTTTATTCAGCAAATACATGCCGAGCACCTGACCCCTGTCGGGCCCCGGAATACACAGGTGGCAGACCGGGCCCCTGCTGAGCCTGCAGGCCCCGGGCGGGCGGGACCAAGGCCAGCTCCGGCCTGCCACTGGGGCCCCGGGGGGGGGGGGCAGCCGAGAGTGGGGAACTGAGGGTGGGGGGGTGCGGCACGGGGGGGGGGCACTGAGATGCGATTGCAGGGGGAGGCTTGGGGAGTGACCGGAAGACTCTGTCTCTGTCCTCAGGGCCAAGCAGCCTCCTGTCGGCTGGAGGGAGGGAGGACAGGACCCAATTCACAATCTTAAATGTTCTTAAAAGGTATTTGTATGGATTTCGGAGAGGAAGGGAGAGGGAGAGAGAGAGAGAAATCCATGAGAGAGGATCATGGATCAGCTGCCTCCTGCACGCCCCCCACTGGGGATCGAGCCCTGACCTCCTGGTTTGTAGGTCGAAGCTCACTGAGCCACACCAGCTGGGCCCCATTTTGCATTTTATTCTTATTTGTTTATTTATTTTTATTGATTTCAGAGAGGAAGGGAGAGGGAGAGAGAGAGAGAGAGAGAGAGAAACATCCATGATGAGAGAGATTCATGGATCGGCTGCCTCCTGCACGGCCCCCACTGGGGATCGAGCCCGAAACCCCAGCGGGTGCCCTAACCAGGAATCGAACTTTGACCTCCTGGTTCATGGGTCGACGCTCACCCACTGAGCCACGCCTGGCTGAGCCCAATGTGCATCTTTAAAAGCTCACTCAGGCCCAGGGCAGAAACAGGGTCGCATGGGGTATTCCCAGGAGGACAGTCCTGTCACCCCTCGGTGTCTCCCTCACAGTGGGGCCTTGGGCTCCCGGGGACGTCCTGAGGCTCAGGACGGGGAGGGGGAACCCTTCTGCGTGTGAGGGGCCCCCATTGGCCCCCAGGAGCGGTCACTTCTCCCCTGAAGCCCAGAGACAACGAGCCGGCCGCATAGGGGGTGCCTCCTGCCCTGCCCCAAGCCGGGGTCCCCCTCACTGCCACAGACAGGAGTTTCAGGGCTCCGGGGACCGAGCCGGGTCCAGGGGTCCCCGCCCGCCTCTGTCCTCTGTCCACTCTCAGGGACGCGCAGTGCCCGGGGCACAAGGGTGTCAGCCGACGGCTGCGTGCCAGGTCCTGGTCAGATGCCAAGTTGCCCCAGCGATGGGGAGAGGGGCGGACGGACGGACGGACGGGAGGGGGCGGGAGGGGCTGCCGAGCCTCGGCCTGGCCTTTTCTGGAAATCTCCGGCCACCACGCGAGCCGCTGACAGCTGCTCTCAGCGAGCCTCCCGCTGCCCAGAGCCGTGTGGCTGGTGACATTTCACACGCCTCTCTCCATGGCGGGCGTAACCCTAGCACCCCCCCCCGCCCCCCGGGAGGCGTCCCCGCGGGAGGGAACGCGGCTGGTCCCCACTGTCGCTGCCCGAGGTGGACGCCCCAGGGGGCCAGCCCAGACGGGGACCCGGGGAGGACGCCCCACGCCGCGGGCCCGGCCTCGGGTTTAAGGGCAGAGTGTCTCCTTGCCGGGGTCAGCGCTGTCCCTCGGGCACCGGCTTCTCAGATTCCCAGCAGCCTGGCCACACAGCTGGCCGTAAAGTTCAGGCTGAAACCCCATCCCTGCCCAGCGGCCTGGCCCCGGGCCCCACGCCAGAACCGGGCACCCAGGAGGGCACCCAGGAGGGCGCCCAGGAGGGCCTGGGCCGTGGACAGGCAGGGAGCGGGGCCCGGGCTCACCGGGCACTTCAGGGAGGAGAGGTGCCCAGGACAGGCCCGGCCGGCGTGGCTTGACCTGTGAACCAGGAGGTTGCGGGTTCGAATTCCGGTCAGGGCACAGGCCCGGGTTGCGGGCTCGATCCCCAGTAGGGGGCGTGCAGGAGGCAGCCGATCCGTGATGCTCTCTCATCATTAGTGTTTCTCTCTCTCCCTCTTTCCCTTCCTCTCTGAAATCAATAAAAACGTATTTAAAAATCATTAAAAAATGAAGGGAGAGGAGGGCTCTCGCCTTGTGGGTGTCCTTTGTTCGCTGATGTGCGAGGCGTGCGATGGGGGGGGGTGCGGGGGGGGCCGCCACGCCCACCGGGACTTCTGGTCCCAGATAAACACTGCGTCTTTGACCTCCTCTGAACGTGCTCCCCGCCGCCCGTTCCCGCCCGTCTGATTTCTCAACGCGGCCCGGATGGATGTCCGTTCCTTCTCCGAAGATTAAATTCCACATTCCGGGAGTGTGGGCCGTGGCCAGAGCCCAGCGAGTGACCGAGTGGTCAGGTGGACACGAAGACCTTTACCCAGAAAATCACGGGGCGTCTCCCATGTGTAGGACGCGAGAGAGCTGGTCCCCTCGCCTGCAGCCCTGGCCAGTGTCCCCCTAAGGGCTTCTTCCTTGAGAGCGAGAGACATGGAAGAGGGAGGAAGAAGGGAGGGGGAAAGGGATAGAAAGATGACACCGGAAGGAAGGAAGGAAGGAGGGAGGGAGGGAGGGAGGGAGGGAGGGAGGGAGGGAGGGAGGGAGGAAGAAGGAAGAAGGAAGAAGGAGGATGGAAGGAAGGAAGGGAGGGAGGAAGGAAGGAAGGAAGGAAGAAGGAGGGAGGAAGGGAGGAAGGAGGAAGGGAGGAAGGGAGGGAGGAAGGGAGGAAGGAAGAAGGAGGATGGAAGGAAGGGAGGAAGGGAGGGGGAAGGAAGGAAGGAGGAAGGAGGAAGGAAGGAAGGAAGGAAGGAAGGAAGGAAGGAAGGAAGGAAGGAAGAAGGAGGAAGGAAGGAAGAAGGAGGGTGGAAGGAAGGAAGGGAGGAAGGAAGAAGGAGGAAGGAAGGAAGGGAGGGAAGGAGGGAGAGAGGGAAGGAAGGAGGGAGAGAGGGAGGGAGGAAGGAAGGAAGGGAGGGCGGGAGGGAGGGAGGAAGGAAGGAAGGGGGAAGAAGGAAGGAAGAAGGAAGAAGGAGGAAGGAAGGAAGAAGGAGGATAGAAGGAAGGAAGGGAGGGAGGGAGGGAGGAAGGAAGAGGGAGGAAGGAAGGGAGGGAGCAAGGGAGGGAGGGAGGGAGGGAGGGAGGGAGGAGGAAGGAAGGAAGGAGGATGGAAGGAAGCAAGGGAGGGAGAGAGGGAGGGAGGGAGGGAGGAAGGAAGGAAGGAAGGAAGGGAGGGAGGGGGAGGGAGGAAGGAAGGAAGAAGGAAGAAGGTAGGAAGGAAGAAGGAAGGGAGGAGGGAGAGGGTGCCAGCCCTCAGGAGGACAGGCGTGTGAGCTCAATGACACCTCCACCAATGACCTCAGAACCCAGGGGCCTGCCTCCCTGCGCCCCCACTTCCCTCCCCCGCACCCTCCGCGCACAGTTCACGCTGGAGGAGCCCCCGGCAGGCAGCGCCCGGGCTCCACTCTGGTCCAGGGGCCACCTGTCAGCCGCGGTCGTCAGATGGGACACGGCTCCGGGGAGATTGACAGGGGCGGCTGAGCCTCATTAATGCCGAGCGGAAAGGGCTTTGCTGTCTGGTGACCGACTGGTGCCCCGAGGAACCCGATTAGGAACCTGTTGACAGGGCCCCCGGCCTGGTGGCTGCAGGGAGCCGGGGCCCCGAGGGCCGTCCGTGGTCCAGTCTCGTGGCCGTAGCCGAGGCGGCGGCTCAGGTGCTCCCGTCCTCGCTGGGGAAGGCTCCCCGGGGCCTTCTCGCTGGGTCTTCTCGGGGCTGGGGGCTGAGGTGCTGCCCCGAGCCCCCAGCGTGTTCCAGGGTCACCTTCTCTGTGGGTGTCCCTCTCTGTCCCCCACGATGCTTCCTCTGTGGCCCGAGGAAGGTTTCACCGGCTCCTCCCAGCCCGGCCGAGTCTCTCTGCAGGAAGCTGGGGCAGACCTGATCTCAGACTTGGGGGCCGGTGGGGGGAAGGGGGGGCGCTCCTCGGCTCATTTAGAAAAATTCCAGGGATGAGAAAACTGACCTCTGACCTCGTGGGCAGTGTGAGAATTTTTTTTAAGTATATTTTTATTGATTTCAGAGAGGAAGGAAGAGGGAGAGAGAAGGAGAGAGAGGGAGAGAGAGAGAAACATCCACGAGGAGAGAGAATCATGGATCGGCTGCCTCCTGCACGCCCCCTACCGGGGATCGAACCCGGGACCTCCTGGTTCATAGGTCGACGCTCAACCCCAGAGCCACACCGGCCGGGCCTGGGTCTGATCCAGAGAGAGCAAGTCCTCCTGGTGGTGCTTTTATCCGAGCTCGTGTGCCTCCGGGGACTGAGACTAGGCCCTCCAACCCGAGGCCTCCTTTGCTGCCCCTGAGCCTGGTCCTGAGGCCGCTCCCGTGCCCGAATCAGCTTCGTGTCCCTGCTGAGCTCCACTGTCCACGGCCGGTGGCAGGCCCTCTCGACCTTCCGCCCTCCTGCCCTCCCCACATCCACCGTGGCCACAGATGCAAGGCAGCGGCCAAGGTTTGGGCTGAAGTCTCGTCCCCCTGTCTCTCCCCCCACTCACACAGCCCCCCTCCCCCTGGACAGGTCCCCCTCCTTCTCCCTCTGGGCGTCCTCACAGCACCCACCCCTTCCTCTCTCTCTCCCTCACCCCTGGGTGTTCCGCCAGGAGATGGGCTCCCCCAGGCAGCGACCTGAGCACGTGAAACGCATGGCACGTGGCGGGCAGGAGGGCAAGAGGGCGTCTGTCCCGGGACCGCGGGCGCTGGGGTCGCACTCCTCGCCCCCCCCACCCCCGGACCCAGGCCGATGTCCCAAAGCGAGACACAGCTTCCCTGCGGAAGGACCTTGGGGCGGGCGGCGCCCTGGCTGACGGGGGAAGATTTAGTGCCTCTCCATTCTCAGATGTGAGGAGCCACCCGGGCGGCTGACTGCTTCGTCAGCTTTCCCGCCAGGGACACCCACCAGGGAGGAGAGGAGACGCTGGAACACGGGGCGGGCGGGCAGTCACCCGTGGCGGGGAGGCGGGGAGGCGGGGAGGTGGGGAGGCCAGAGCCCCAGGGCATCTGAGCACATGGAGCCTTGGTCTCCAGGGCCCCCAGGAGGCGAGGTCAGAGGCAAATGGCCAGGAATCCGAAGAGAATGATGTATTTGTTTGCAATCTATTTTTAATGTCCCATCAACATGACCTCCTGGGAGCCAGGGCCTGGCCCAGCCGCCGGGCAGGCTCCTGCCGGGGGGCCCCCCAGGACGCGCTCCGAGGTTACCCCATCAAAGGACAGAACCCTGAACCCCCAGCGGGAGCCCCACTCCCCGGTCACAGGCCTCCCTGCGGGCGGACAGCTGGCCCCGGAGGAAAAGGGGCGGCACCCGCTCAGGCTCCAGGCCCGTCTCGCGAAGTCTGTTTCCTACGAGAAGTTTGATTAGAAACGGTCGCAGGCTGAGCCACGGCAGCTGCCGGGGTTGGTGGCCTCTGGGAAGGGCAAGTTGTGCCCGGCCGGCGTGGCTCCGTGGCTGAGCATCGACCCGTGAACCAGGAGGTCAGGGTTCGATTCCCGGCCAGGGCACAGGCCCGGGTTGTGGGCTCTGTCCCCAGGGTGGGGCGTGCAGGAGGCCGCCGGCCCATGACTCTCTCTCATCATGGATGTTTCTCTCTCTCTTTCTCTCCCTTCCTCTCTGACATCAATTAGAAAAATTAAATAAAAATAAGAACGACCTTTGCATCCTGGGTAAGCGAACCAGACGGGTGCGAGGTTCAGACGAAGGAACCTCTCCCTCTGGACCACGTTGCAAACACTCCCTGGGGCCTCTTGCTGATCCTTCAAAGGCAGCGAGGTGCGGCGGGGGCGGGGCGGGGGGGGGGGGTCCTTCACCCCATGGACCAGGTGGGGAAACGGAGGCCCAGCGAGAGGCTGCCAGGCCAGCTGAGTGGCAGCTCCCTGGTGTGCTCCTCAGGGGCCCGGGTGGAAAGCCTCTACCACCACCAGCCGGGAGTGCAATGCGAGGTACGTAAGTGTGAAGGGAGCAAGTGCAAAAAGGGGATTAGTGTCTCCATGCTGCCGGGTCTCCTGGGATCAGCAGGGCCGGGGCGGCTGGCGAGGACGCCGGCGGTGACCTCAGGCCTGTGCCGGCGCCGGGCCCGTGGCCAGGACACCGCCGCTGGGGCCTGGCTCCCTTTCTGCAGCCCTTTGCTTCTCGCCCAGGCCCGGGCAGGGGGCCAGGGGCTGCAGCCCAGGACGCCCCCCGCCCCCCATGAGACCATCTCAAGCCCCACCCACCCCCGCACCCCAGGAAAGTGAGGAGACACCCCACCCCACCCAGCAGGTTCCTCCCGCAGGGCCTTCCGGGCTCAGGCGGTCTGGGTGGGCAGCGGCTGGAGGGTGGACGCGCTGGGATCCGGGCCACGTCTCTCCCGGGTTAATCACCGCGGGAGGGAATGTGAGCTCTCCCTGTTTCCCTACAACAAGCCTGTCGCCTGGTGGGGTAATCTTCATGTTTCTCAGGTGACAGCTGCTGGCCCGGGAGAGAAATGTCCTCATTCTGGGGGCGCCACCTCCCCCAGAGGGTCTAGACCAGGGAAGCGGGGTGGCCCCCGGCAGAGACTGACAGCTAGAGGGTGAGGTCTCCCATGAATGGGTCCCAGGGAGCCTGAGGGGTCCCCTCCCCAGCCGGTCCCCCCCCCCCTTGGCTGCCCCCCGCCCCGTCCCGTGCACCCCGCTTGTCCTTTGTGGGGACGTGGGGCAAACATCTAACCTTTCCATTTCTGCAGCGGCTTTAATGAGCCTGGGGCCCCCCGCGGGGACTCGACACGTCGTAGACACCTGATGCCTGTTTGTTGATTCACACGTCCGTCCGCCTGTCCGCCTTCCAGGGGAGTCGTGTTCTCAACCCGGCTGGAATGTTCACCATGCACTTCAGACAAGTGTCCAAGGTGCTACTAGTCAAAGTGTGTGCGTGGGGGGAGGGGGGTGCGATTCTCACCTCTAGAGAGAAATGAGAACCGATGGAGGACTGGTCCTCTTCACCTATCCCGCCCTGAGCTCGGCGGTGCGATCCTGGGCGCGAGAGACGAGGCTGGAGGTGGGCGAGGACCCTTGCTGGGTGGCCCTTCCTCCCGTTTCACCTTGGGGCTGACCTTGGGGCTGGCCATGCAGGCATCCTGACCTTTCTTGCCGAGGGGAAGGTGTGCAAATGAGTCAGGTGCATGGACTGACGGCTTCTTCTGGATTTTTAAAAAATATATATATATTTTTTTTGATTTTTTTACAGAGAGGAAGGGAGAGGGATAGAGAGTTAGAAACACCGATGAGAGAGAGAAACATGGATCAGCTGCCTCCTGCACGCCCCGCTACTGGAGATGTGCCTGCAACCAAGGTACATGCCCTTGACCGGAATCGAACCTGGGACCCTTCAGTCCGCAGGCCGACGCTCTATCCACGGAGCCACACCGGTTAGGGCTAAAATATATTTTCATTGATTTCAGAGAGGAAGGGAGAGGGAGAGAGAGAGAGAGAAACATCAATGAGGAGAGAACCATGGAGCGGCCGCCTCTTGCCCGCCCTGCACTGGGGATCGAGCCCACAACCCCGGGCATGTGCCCTGACCGGGAAGGGAACCCGGGAAGGACCCTTCAGTTCGCAGGCCGACTCTATCCACTGAGCCACACCAGTCAGGGCCGGCACAACGACTTCTACTTAGAAGGCACCCCCAAACACTGACCCCTGCAGAATTGATCCTGGTCTAACAGCAAGCCTGGGAAGCCCTCCGGTTTGGTGTGAGCCACACCGGCACGTAGCCATGTCTCCCGTGGCCACCAGAGGGCAGTGCGGGCCGCTCATGACAATGACATTGGCCCACTTCCAAATTTTACCAATCCGCCTGCTTCCGAACTGCTTAAAAACCTTAAAGCAGCGATTTTCAACCTTTGTCATCTCACAGCACGCGTAAACTTGTTACTAAAATTCTGCGGCACGCCGAAACGTATGTTTTGTGGTTTTCAGGTCTATTGGCTCACATCCCTCAGGTCCCTAAAATAGCATTTCAGGATGTTGTGGTTGCTTGCTCATTCCGCATAAAATGCTTTCTCTTGAAAACGGCAGGACGGAGCCCTCTTCGCCCCTCTCTGAACCCCGAGTTTTAGAATCCGAGTGTCCAAGCGCGGCTTCGTGGGCCCCTCCCGTTACACGTTTGGAAAGCCGACGGTCCCTTTCCGCGTCTGCTCGGGGTTGAAACATGCCACCCTGTCCCTTGCGCAGAGCGCCTGCACCCAGGCGAAGGCGGGCCTTGTTGCCTGGGCGACAGCGCAGTCGGGCTGACGGGCTGCGGCAGCAGCCAATAGAAGCCGGGAGGGGCGGGGCCAGCCGGGTCTCGCGTGCCAGCCGCGGGGGTTCGCTCGTGAGCAGACGGGCGTGGGGGAGGGGTGCGCGATCGGGTCGGCCTGGGGGGTCCCGCGTGACCCCAGACCTCGGGTGTGAAGGGCGCCAGCCCGGCCGTAGGGTCAGGGCTCCCGGATTCTGCGTCCAGGTCTCTGGGCCCTGAACGGGCCGAGTAGGTGGGGGGCCGCGGGGCGGGGATCAGCGGGCCCGGGAGGGGATGGGGGAGGGGGCCACGGGACGCCCCCTCTTTCTTCCGGGCTCCCCGAGACTGGTGGGGGGAGGGATCACTGCACTTGGCGCCGGGTCGAGGAGGCCCTGGGACCCAGGCGCCCAGCCCCTACCCGTCCCAGGTGCGTGCGGCCTGGGCCCCCGACTCCGCTGACCCCCTTCCTTCCGCAGGTGTCCGGTCTCCGGCCCCAGGCTGACCAGCATGAAGCTCCTGTGCGTCGTGGCCGCGCTCGGCTGTCTGCTGGCGCCCCCGGCCCGGGCCAACAAGGTGAGGCGCGGAGCCTGCAGCACCTGTGGGGCCCGGCTGTGGAGGGGCGCCCGCCCTCACTCTGCAGCGGCCCTGCCTTTGGGATGGAGGCCCTGCCTTGGGGCTGGGGCGGTCCCTCAGGGCCAGACCTCAGGCCTTGGGGTGAGGGGACGGGTGGGTTCCAGCCTGGGGTTCTGTGTGGGGGCACCCCCTTAGTTGTCCACGCCTTCCTTTTGCTCCTGGGTCCCCTAGTGGTTCTAGTAACTGTAGCAACGCCCTCTGGGTGTCAGGTCCTCCCCAGGTGCAAGTTCCTGCCTGGGGAGGGTCCCCCAACCCGAGGGCTGGGCCTCCTGAGGTCACCTCCATTCTTTCCGGGTAAATGACCCCAACCTTAGGTCTGTGCAGGTTGCGGTTCTGATCCTCACGGAAGCTTTGGTGAGCCTGAGGTGTTACCAGAACTCAACCGTGTGGCGATCTCGTTGGCTTTTTAAAAAATATATATATATATATTTTATTGATTTTTTTATAGAGAGGGAGAGAGAGCTAGAAACATGGATGAGAGAGAAACATCGATCAGCTGCTTCCTGCATGCCCCCTACTGGGGATGTGCCTGCAACCAAGGTACATGCCCTTGACCGGAATCAAACCTGGGACCCTTCAGTCCACAGGCCGACGCTCTATCCACTGAGCCACACCGGTCAGGGCTCATTGGCTTTAAGTGATTCATAAACCAGGCAGCAGCGATCCAGCAGCTGGAAGGGTGCTCCGGAGGGGGGGGGGGGGACGGTGGGGGTACAGGGTGGAAGGGTTTTACAGGAAGAAGGGTGGGGAAAGGAGCTGTTGACAAAGGGGGAACAATGGGTTATTTGGGGCCTGGACATCTGTGGGGGACGGAGAGGGACCATGTGGGCAGGTGACCTGCCCAGAAAGCCCCTGATTGGTTGATTAAGCTGTTCCTGGGAAAGACCAGACCGCAGTTAGGTCAGGAGTTTAACCCAGGTTTGGGGTCACTCGGGTTGCTTCTGCTGCCCCTGGGGAACCCCTAACTGGGGTGAAAATACCTGTGGCCTCGTCCCTTATGGCTTCCGAGGGGCAGCTCGAGTATCCCCGTGGAAGCCACCCACTCTTGTCTCCCTCACGCTGTTCCTTAATGGGCGAAGAGGCCAGCGCCCCCCCCGGGCGACTGGACAGAGGTGCGCACACAAGCGTGGGCACAGGTTACCGACTCCTCGATCCTTCAGCGTCCTCCCTGGGGAGGGCAGCCTGAGGCAGCTCCCTGAACTCATCCACCACCAGAAGTCACTCTTTGCTGACCTTGGGGGGGTGGGGGTGACCTGATCCGGGGACCTGGGGTTGGCGAACACCCCCACCCCCTGCCGTGCCACCTCCTGGAGGGAGCAGGGAGCTGAGAGTTGGAGTCGTGGGAGACCCTGCGCCCAGGACCCCCCCTGACGCCGGCCCTCCTCCTGCAGAGCTCCGAGGACATCCGGTGCAAATGCATCTGCCCGCCGTATAGAAACATCAGCGGCCACATCTACAAGCAGAATGTGTCGCAGAAGGACTGGTAAGGCTGGCGTGCGCGGCGGGGCGCCACTTACGCTCGGTGTGGGCTGAGGTAGGGTCGGGGGGGGGGCGAGGGTGTCCGTGTGGGTGGAGGGAGCGTTTCTCCCCGTCCTCGCCCAGTCCCAGAGGAAGCCGAGCCCAGATCAGGGGTTCACACCCCACGGGGGTCCAGGTCGGTGTTGCCTCTCCTGGGCTGTGGAATGGGACAATCGCCGGGGGGGGGTGGGGGGCTTTGAGGAAATGCAGGCTCCCGGCACCTCCTGCCCCCCAGCGTCTGGTGTTTTGCTGTTTGCTCCCCCGCCCACCCCCGCCCCCGGCTTTATTGAGATGCGAGTCACATGCAGCATTGTGTGACTGTGTGAGCTCGAGATGCACACACAGTGGCGATTTGATACGTGTACACCGGGCTGCTGAGCGCCTCTAGGCCCTCACGCAGTTACCAGGTGTGTGGTGAGACCATTTAAAATCTCTCGCAACTTTTAAAAAATATATATATATTTTGTTTTAATTTATTTCAGAGAGGGAGGGAGAGGGAGAGAGAGAGAAACATCCATGATGAGAGAGAATCATGAACCGGCTGCCTCCTGCACGCTGCACACTGGGGATGAAGCCCGCAACCCCGGGCGTGTGCCCTGACGGGGAATCGAACCCTGACCTCCTGGTTCACAGGTCAATGCTCAACCTGCTGGCCGGGCTCAGCATCTTTCGACTGTACAGTACACCTTTTTTAAAAAATATATTTTATTGATTTTTTTTTTTTTACAGAGAGGAAGGGAGAGGGAGAGAGAGTTAGAAACATCGATGACAGAGAAACATCGATCGGCTGCCTCCTGCACGCCCCCTACTGGGGATGTGCCCGCAACCAAGGTACATGCCCGTGACCGGAATCGAACCCGGGACCCTTCAGTCCGCAGGCCGACGCTCTGTCCACTGAGCCACAGCGGTCAGGGCTACGCTACGCTTTTGTTAACTACAGTCACCTTGCTGTCCATCAGATTCCCCCCAAAGGTTTTGGCCCACGAAGCCCTGAGACGTGAAGTCCTGGGGGTGGGGCCCCGGGACCTCGTCTGGTGTGGTCACAGTTCAAAGGGCACCGGGAATAAGCGGATGGACGCCAGCCCACACCGGACGCCGGCGCCGGGGCCAGGTCCCGGGGTGCCCACGCCCACGGCCGCGCGCGTGTCTGTTGCAGCAACTGCCTGCACGTGGTGGAGCCCATGCCGGTGCCCGGGCACGACGTGGAGGCCTACTGCCTGCTGTGCGAGTGCCAGTACGAGGAGCGCAGCACCACCACCATCAAGGTGACCGCCTGCGCGCCCACCGCGGCCCCGTCCCAGGCCCTGGCGGCCCAGACCCGCACGCTTGGGCTTCGTTCCGAACGTCCCAGGCGGCTGTGGGACCTCCTCCTGGGCAGGCCTGTCCCAGGCACAGGGACCCATGTCCCCCCCCCTCCGAACCAGCCGTCCTGTGACCTCTGCCCTGGGGCTCCCCTTACTCTGGGGGTGAGGGCCTGGGAGACGCCCGGTTTCCCCACTTCCTGTCTTCCTCTCTCCCCTGCATCCATTCCTTCGGCATCCGTCCGTGCCCCTGAGGTTGTGGCCGCCGCAGGGCGCTGCTGCTCACAGGCAGGTCAGAGCTCGCCGTCTGGTGGAGGGGACGCCGCCCCCTCAGGGCGCCCCTGGCCCTCGGACCGGTACTTCCCTGGGTGGCTTCAGGACCAGAGTGCAGGTGTGGGCCCACCAGAGGGAGTGAGGACCAGGGGCTGTCCCTCCTCTGCCACCAGCAGGACTCGACTGGACCACGGCTCCCCCAGCGGACTCCTGCCCCAGAGCCTCCGTAGCCCCCTAGTCCGGGTGCTGACGGTCCCGAGCCAGGCCCTGCTGGCCGATTTCCTGGTCCAGTATTTCTGTTCAATATCTTTATAGATGTCAGAGAGGAAGCGGGGGAGAGAGAGAGAGAGAGAAACACCAGTGATGAGAGATGATCATGGATCGGCTGCCTCCTGCACGCCCCACACCTGGGCACGTGCCCGGGCCTGGACTGGAACCGTGACCTCCTGGTTCCCAGGTCCACGCTCCACCACCGAGCCACCCCACCTGCCGGGCTGACGCTGGCTTTTCTGTAAAACAAACCCACTCCAGCTGGGAGCCTTTCCCTACAGCAGGAGATTTGCGGTGGCCATTCTGTCCCTGGCTCTCTGCTCCCTGCGGGGTGCCCGTCCCCCCACCTCCCCCCACCCCCACTGGGCGCTTGTCCACAGAACTGAAACTTCCCTCTCAGCTGTCCTGCTCCAAGCGATGCGGGGTGGAGGGGAACCCCCAGGTCCATTCTCCTCGGCCTCGGAGCCCAGCCCCTCCCTGCCCCCCACTATGTAGTGTCCATGCTATCCGCGGTGAGCCGGCTTCCTCCGCGCCCCGCGGGCCCTTTCCCCACCTCCAGCCGGGCATCTAGGATGCCCTGACCCACAAGTCTCGCCTTTTCTTGTCTCTCTGGCTGCGGGAGAACGGGTGGTGTCCGCGGGTGTCTGCGGGGCCCTGCGTCTCCGGCAGGGAGGGCACCGCAGTCTTGGGCACTCCGCCCATGTGGCGCCGACGCGGGTGGCGCGGGCCGAGGCCGGCTGGTCACAGGGCGGCCGTCTCCCCAGGTGATCATCGTCATCTACCTGTCGGTGGTGGGCGCCCTGCTGCTGTACATGGCCTTCCTGATGCTGGTGGACCCGCTGATCCGCAAGCCGGACGCCTACACCGAGCGGCTGCACAACGAGGAGAGCGAGGTAAGGCGCCTGCGCACATGGGGCAGGGGAGGGGGGTGTCTCCTGCCCTCCCCCAGGCCCCTGCTCCCCTTGCTGCTCAGTGTGCCCAGACTACTGATCTCAGAGAGGAAGGGAGGGAGAGAGAGAGAAACATCCATGATGAGAGAGAGTCATGGATCGGCTGCCTCCTGCACGCCCCCCACTGGGGATCCAGCCCACACCCGGGCGTGTGCCCTTGACCGGGAATCGAACCCTGACCTCCTGGTTCCTAGGTCCACGCTCAACCCCTGAGCCGGCGGCTAGGCCAGACTCCTGTTCTTGCCTTGGTGGGGACTGCCCTGTGCGCCCCACGAGGCAGGGGGAGGGCGGCCTGGATCTCTCCTCACGTCTGGCTTTGGGCAGCCTCGGGGGCAGCGAGGCACCCCGTCTTCCTGTCACACCGCACAGGGCGGGGCGGGAGCCAGCCAGGCGTTTCCCAGGGTGTCGGGGTGGACGGGGGGCTTCCTGGGCGCACACTGCTCCGTGCAGCGCAGCCCCGCGGCCTTGAGGAAGAGGCGGGGTTCCGGGGGAGGTCGGCCTGTGAGCCCCAGGAGCGGGGCATGTCGGGGGGCGGGGCGGAGGTGGGCATGTCGGAGGTGGCTGGTGGGTTAGGGCCGCCGAGGAGCCGCCGCCTTATCAGGTGGCACTGCGGACCCCGTGGCCCCTCCCAGTCCATGACCGTGGTCACCCCCTTCCCACCCGCCCCACACTGAGGGGTCCCAGCTGCCTGCAGGGGACAGGGGTGGACAGAGGGGTGTCAGACGCCCTGTGAGCAGGCATCCAGGACGCCCTGACCCACACGCCCTGTGAGCACCCTGCCAGCAAGCACCGGCCACGTCCTGGGGCAGTTGAAGAAACGAGATGTTTAGTTTGGGGAAAAATACACAAAATCAGACTCACGGAGGTGCGTGGTGACGGCGGCGGTCAGACATTCGGAGGAGAGCTTGGCCTCACCCTGGACAAAGCCGGGGCGGGGGCCACTTAACACCGTGTGAGGAGCCGTCCGCGGGAACTTCGGGGTGCGGCTCAGAACATTTCCCGCACAGGATGGAGCTGGGAGGGGCTCAGATGGGAGTGCCAAGCTGGGGGGGGGGGTGGCGTGGGTCTGGGCCTGCGCTGCCTCTGGGCACGTGCCCGCCCGCTGCCCGCTGCCCCGGCCTCCGGCTCACGTGTTTGGCCAGAGGTGGGCAGAGCCCCAGCCGGGCCGTGGAGGTGGCGCTGGCGCTGGGTGGTCCGTGTGCAGGAGGAAGCCCGCGTGCCTACCTGGTTATTAATGCAGCTCTGGGCGGGGGCCCCCGCTAATAGACACTCGGCGATTAGGGTGAGGTGGTAATTGCAGCCTGGCCCGGCGTAATTGCGAGGTGCGCGCTGATTACAGCCCCGTGGTTCCCCCGGAATGCGCGGCTCCCGGCTTCCTGCGGCACGTGGAGCCCGAGGAGGGGCAGCCCTGCCCTGGGGTCTGAGCCGGGCCCCGTCCCCTGGGGATGCTCCCCCGACATTGAGTCCGAAGTCACAGTTGCCTCTGGGTGGGGGGCCGAGGGGGGGGTCAAGTGGGGTCAGTCAGGCTCCTGGAGCAGAACCGGGGGCAGGTTTTGGCCGAGTAGGAAGGAGGATTGCCCGCAGTGAGGGGCTCGGGCGGTGTCGGGGTGCCCGGGAGGCAGAGCAGGGGATCCTGGGAATCCTGGGAGAGGAGGCGATAAAGCACGTGTTCAGTCTCTGAGACCGGACCTGAGGGACGCCCAGCTTTGCACAGTGGTTCGGGGGGAGGAGGGGTGTCTTCCGGGCAGCGTGAGGGGCCTGGGCTCCTGCCAGCGCCCCAAACCACGGTGCCCCCCATTTGTTCCTCCAGGTTTAGGAGACGGACAGTTAGGGAGGAGGCAGTGGGAGGCTCTCCTAGACCGGGGTCAGCCAGCGACTTGCTCTTCCTTTGTGTGAGTCTGGGAGGGCTTCCTGGCAGAGGAAGCCAGCTCTGAGGACAATGACTGCTCAGCTGCTGGGGGGCAGCGGGGCTGAGTAGAGCCCAGGGGTCCTCTCTCTTCCTGGATGGTGAGGACCCTCTGCCAGCCCTCCCCCCTCAGGGCACCTGGGGTCGGGGGTGTCGGGGGGACATGGGGTTGAGGCAGAACAGCAGGTCCCAAAGCCACTCAGCTGACCACTGGGCAGAGGCCGTGTCCCCGGGTCTGTGCGTGGTCTGGAGAGTCTCCCTTAAGGAAACGGGGAGGGGCCTCTGCTGGGCTGGGGGGCCTTAGCTTTCACCCCGAGAAGAGGAGCGTCAGGACAGGCCTCACGGGTCTTTGCGGTCCACCGTGGCCTCTGCGTCCCGGTGACCACGAGAAGGGAGCTGTCCAGGCCCCCACGCCCCCAGCCCCTCCCCTGAGGTCAGCTCTGGAGGCCGATCCCGCCCCAGGCTTGGGGGTCCTGGCTCCACCCGGCTCCCGCAGCGAGGCGCTCTGTGCCGGGCCGTGCCGAGATGAAAGCCAGCGTGCCCCTTTGAAAGCCTGGCAGGCTCGGCGCTGGGCGCTGCCTCCCGCGGTTCCGGCAGCTTTAGGCCTAATCCCCGGGCTCAGACGGCCTTTGAGGGGGGAACCCCGCGTTCTGCTGGGACAGAAACGGCTGCTCAGGTGTGGGGGTTGGTCCTCTTTGAAGAGGGAGAGCGGCTGGTGTGGGGCGCTGGGGGGGTGCTGCTCCCAGCGTGGCCCCCCGTCCCCCACCCGGGCGTGAGGACAGCGCTGGCCCCCGCGCCGGGTGAGCGGGAATCGAGGGAAGATGGGGACGGCGCCTGGGGACCTGAAGGCCTGGGGTGGCGAGGACTCGGGGCCACGAGAACGGCCCCCGCCTCCCAGGGAGGGGCGGACAGCGCCGATGCGAGCCCCTCGTCCGGGGAGCTGGCGAGGAGACGTGGAGCAGGCACACGCCGCGAGGGACCACCCCTTGTCTCCTGGGAGGGCACACAGGCAGGGTGGCGTCCACAGGCGCCCCTAGACCAGCCCTGGCCCCCAGCCTTGGTCCGCCGGGCTGTGGCTCCCCGTCCCTCCTCCGCCGGCTGCTGTCCGCGGTGCTGAACCCCAGCTTCCCTCCCTGAGCCTGGGATCCTTGCGGCGGTTCTGACCCAGGCGGTTCTGACCCAGCCCGAGAGCCGTTTCCCGCAAGTCCTCGCACCCGTGCTGTCGTGGTTGTGGGAGGGGCGGCCCAGGCAGCAGGGGCAGAGGGGCAGGCGCCGTGTCACCGAGAGGCCGCGAGGACTGCGGGGAGGCGAGGCCAGGGGTTCGAGGCCCACCAGCTCAGGCTCGCGGCCCGGGCTCAGGCGCCAGAGACAGGGCCTCGGAGGGGAGAGGGCTGGCACGCGTCGGTCCTGCCCTCGGCCGCCATCCCGCTGCAGAGCCCGCGAGGGTGAGGCCCGGGCTGGGCGCCTCGGACACTGACGTGGAGCCTTTAATACCTTTAACCGGACCGTTAGCCCTGAGCCGTCATGGCAGCTCCACTGAGGAAGGGAGAGGGCTGAGGGCTGAAGCTGGGGTCGGGGGTCGGGGGGTGCGTTGTGGGCATGCTCCCCGATGCGCTGTCCGGCCCCTGGCTGCCTCCTCCCCCCCCCCTCCAGCCCCCTCGGGGCTCCCCCAGCTCCTCGCTGCCCCCAGAAGGGACGAGGTTGGGCCTGGGGAGGGAGAGAGGCCCCGAGACCTCACAGCCGGGTGGCGAGGTCCTGTGCCCGCAGCGTCCCAAGCCGGCCTCAGCGCCCACCTCGCCCGGACGGCCATGCTGAGGCCCGTCCGTGGCACCGTGGAGCGAGCGCCCACCATACAGCTGAGCCGGGAAGGCACAGAGCCAGCGGGTGTGCCAGCCCACGGAGACTTCCAGAGGCGGCACCCTCGCCCCGTCCCTGCCTGGGCCGCCGGAGCCGGGGGCACGGGATTGCTGAGGGCTCTCTGGGTGCCCCCACAGCTGCCTCGGCCCTGGACACGCCTCCCGGGACCGCTGTCCGTCTCCGCAGCACCGCGGGCAGTGCCCATAAGATGCCTGACCAGCTCTGCGGGGCGGGGAGCACCTCCCAGCTCCCCCCTCGCCAGGCCCCTCTCTGCCGCTGCCCGCTCCCCAGCCCCCTCACGCTCCCCTGGGCACCCCTTCTCCCCGCCTGGCAGCTGTGTGGCGACAGAAGCCGTGCCAGCCGGGCGCTAGGAGCAGTTGCACTCACTGGGCGGCTCTGGGCTGGGAGCGCCGCGCTAATCCCCCGAGAGCCGGTGGCAGGAGATGAGAGGCTGGGAGGGCCGGGAGGAAATCCCCGCGGGGGGGGGGCCGCCCTCGGCGCTAATTCCCCCAAAGATCAGGTTCGGGTCCCACAGGAAATGCAGGGGCGTCAGCGCAGCGAGGTGGTAATTAGGACGGATGCCACCTCTGCGGGCGACGAGGACGGCCTGAGAGCAAAGGGGCCGGGGTCCATCCGGGGTGCTCTGTCCGAGGAGGGGGGGCCAGGGCGGGCTCTGGACGGGGAGGCCAGGTCCAGCTCTGGTTCCCACCCCTGCCCCGTGCTCTGTGTGACGTCACGTCCATCCAGAGCTCCCACGAGGTCCAGCCAGGCGGACTCCTCTGCACCCCTCCTCCCACCCACAGCCTCACGCTGCCCCTGGGGCCACACTCGGTCTCCCTCTCCTGTGCGGGACCCAGGTCATAAGGGAGCCCAGCCCTCGCCGGCGAGGCTCAGTGGATAGAGCGTCGGCCTGCAGATCGAAGGGTACCGGGTTCGATTCCGGTCAAGGTCACATGCCGGGGTTGCAGCTCGATTCCCAGTAGGGGGCGTGCAGGAGGCAGCCGAAGGGTGATTCTCTCTCATCATGGATGTTTCTCTCTCTCTCTCTTCCCCTCCCGTCCCCTCTGACAGCAATAAAAACATATGTAAAAGATAAATGAGGGGGCCCAGAGGGTACTCCTCCTGAGCACCCCTTCCCCAGGCTCCGTGGGGGGGGGTCGGGGGACAGGGGTCGCCCTGCAGACCCCACACCTGGGGCGTGGCGCCGGCGGGCCAGGCTCCGCGGGACCACGGCCTTGGGAAGGTGGGCCTGCCCTGGGGGCCCAGGCCTTGGGGTTGCTTCCGAGCCCCTCACCTCCTCTTCCTCCCCCTGCAGGACGCCCGCCCCGTGGCCGCCGCCGTGGCCTCCCTGGGGGGCGCCCGCGCCAACACGGTGCTGGAGCGCATGGAGGGCGCGCAGCAGCGGTGGAAGCTGCAGGTGCAGGAGCAGAGGAAGACGGTGTTCGACCGGCACAAGATGCTCAGCTAGGCGGGCGGGTGCCTCCACCCGGGGGCCGGCCGGGGGGCCAGGGCCCACACCGCCCGCCGCCCTGCGGCCCCTCCCGGGCCGTCCCTGCGAAAGCATAGGGGGCGTCCTTGTGTCCGTGGGCATGTTCCCGCTGACGTAGCCCGGGAAGCGTGGCGGGTCCCGGACGGCGGGCCGCGGGGAAGGAGGGAGAGGTGTCTCGGGGCCCACGTTTCCAGCCCCGAAAGTCGGAATGTCCTCACCCTCCGGGAGGCGGAGCCAGGCCACTGCCACTCCCTGTGGGGACGGCCACCCCATCAGCATCAGCACGCGCCCCTTCCTCCCAACCCCGACCCCTCGGCCGCAGGCCTGGCGGGGCCCCAGAGGGCCTCTGACGGGACAGCCTGTGCCACTGGCTGCGTGGTGCCTGCAGAGCCCTCAGGAGTGCCAGGGACACAAGAGGCTCTGAGCACCGGGCCCCACAGTTCCAGGGCACTGGCCCCCGCTGCCTGTAAGTCCAGGAACCCGCCATTAAAATTCTCGCTCCCTCCCTCGACTGCGACTAAGTCTGACGTGTGACCCGGTAAGTGCTGCCTCCAGGGTTAGGCCGCCGGGCCAGACTGCGGGCAGATGCCGCTCACAGGTCCGTCCTCTGCAAGGAAGGGGGGGCAGGGGGGAGGCGGGCAGGAAGCAGCCCTCGGTAATCACCCGAGAGCCCGTGTCTGTGTCACGTCGTGGGGCAGTCCCCTGGACCTCTGAGTGGCATCCGGTGCCCGTGTCTCACACAGTCCGTGTGCTCGCCACCCAACCCAAATAGAAACCGCCAGGTGGGGGGGGGGGCGTCAGCGAGGGAGACGGGAGGGAGCCGCTCCCCAGGCCACAGAGGCCCCAGTGCTGGGCACCCCCGTCCACCCGGGCAGGGCCGAGCAGGGTATCCGGGGCCCAGGCAGCTCTGTCCCCCACGTGTCTGAGGGTGTCTGCCCGGAGACCTCATGTGGAGCCCCGGGCGGGGCCCCTGGGGAGGTGGGGGTTCCAGATGCAGAGATTTGCCCAAGTTCAGAGCCAGGAGCAAATGCTAAAGGGGAGCAGAGACGGGTTGGCCCCCCAGCTGGCGAGGAACACAGCACGAGGACGCAGAGTCGATGGCGGGGCCCCGAGCTGGGGTGCTCTGCCAACGAGAAGTCCCGGGGGCTGGCGGGAGGGCCATGTGCCAGAGACTGGAGGACACCTGCGGCCAGCACTGCTCCAAACACTCCTGGGCCCTGCATCCTGTCGCCACGGCGACGCTAGCTCAGGAGCAGCCTGACTTCCTGCCACTCCCGGGGCGGCTCGCTGGGCTCACAGATCCAGCCCATCCCCCTCTTGGGCCGTGGACCCTCCTGCGTTCACCCTGAAGGCCCCTCCACGACTTCCCGTGGCTGCCGGGCCCTCCCCCTTCAGGGTGCCCGTCTCCCTAACATCGCTCGCCCCCCTCCCTGCTCCACCTCAGGGGTGGCGTCCGCCCCAGAGATTCTGGGTGTCGGTGCCCGAATCTCTGCCTCCAGCCCTGACCCGACCGCTCGGGGCCTGGCCACCTGCTCTCCGCCGGACGCCCCCCTTCCCCCTCCCCCGGTGCCATGGAGCCCATCACAACGAGTGTCCAAGACTCGCCGCTCCTCTGCCTGGCTTTTAGGGTTATCTGAACCGGGGGCACCGTCCCCCACCAAGTTGTTCCCCTGAAACCTGCATGTGCTTGTCTGCCACCCCCATGTCCTCACTCACAAGTCCCCTGCTGCCCCTCCTGGTGGCCGAGCAATCCGTCCTCACCCGTCCCCTCCGCCCTGTCCCCATGTTCCCCGTCCCTGTCTTCGCTGTTCCTCTGGGGCCACCGCCGGTCTAGGGCCCACCAGAGCTCACGTCACCTCCCTCCTACAGAACCTTCAATGGCTCCCGCCTTCCCAGGCTCGAGTTCATCATCGAGGCCGCGACCTCCTGCCCCTCTGGCCTGTGGCTCCAGCACCCATTGGCAGGAGGGATGGGGGGCCCTGCAAGCCCCTGAAGGGGGGTTGATGGGCCCTAGAGACAGGTGCTCAACCAGGCGGACCTCCTGTGGTGTGAGGGGGAGCAGTGAGGCGGGTGATGATACAGGGCATCCTCGGCCCCTGGCATCCCCAGGCGTGGAGCTGAGCTGGCTGAGAGTGCAGGGCTTCTCAATCAGGGTGGACATCGAGGGTAGGGCTCTCGCTGCGAGCTAGGAGCCCTGGTCCCGCCTGGCCCACGGAGGGACCTGGAGCAGGGGCCCCCTCCCTGCGTCTCAGTTTCTCCCGACCAGGAGTGAGGAGGTTAAACGCAGTGGGGCTCACACCTGCAGGCGGCGGCGGGAGGTGCCCGGCCTAGCACTGGTAGCTCTCATGGCCATGCTGCTGTCTTAACGAGCATTCGGAGAACCAGTGTCATGAGCACATCCGCTGCAAGGCCTGTTGGGTATTTGTGTGAGGGACCGGTAAAGGGGGCTGAGGGTCTGTCCGGGAAATACTAGCCTGCCCGGCCGCCGGCATGGCTCCGTGGTTAAGCGTTGACCTGTGAACCAGGAGGTCACAGTTCAATTCCCATCAGGGCACAGGCCCGGGTTGCAGGCTCGGTCCCCAGTAGGGGGCGTGCAGGAGGCAGCCGGTCCGTGATTCTCTCTCCTCATTGGTGTTTCCGTTCTCTCTTTCTCCCTTCCCCTCGGAAATCAATATATATATATATACACATATATTTAAAAGAACATATTAGCCAAGCACTAAGTGCCATTGGCTGGGGCAGGAACTCTGGGAGGACCTGGGCCGTGTGGTGGTTTGGGTTTCTATAGAGACCACCTCTGGCAGCTGCCCCCGTCTCGGGCTCCCCATGGGGCCACGGGGCTCAGACCAGACACCTAGGGGACCCCACACTGCAGCCTCCTGGTCCCAGGTCCATCCGGGAGCATCCAGGGGTGGTCTCCCAGCCCCCGACACCCCAGCTGGTGTCAACGGAGCCTCTCAGAGGGGCTCCCTAACCTGGGGGTTCCCCCCACGAGAGACCCCCCGCTTTCCTGCCCCGCACACTCACGGGAGCCCCCTTGGCTTCACCCCGCACCCTTCTCCTCCGGGGGAGAGGGGGTCCCTCCTGGGCATTCCGCAGGCAGCACCCTGGGGCATCGCGTCCCCACCTGCCCCCGCAGGGACTCAGGGGGCCAATCAGGAGGCCAGGAGCGGCCCTCTCCTCCTCGGGGCGGGTCTCAGATCAGAGGAACCCCCTGCCCTCCGCCCTCCCCTTCTGGGTGTGCCTTGCGTTTGAAGCTCCCGCAGGTAGGGTGTACCTGGCTCCTGTGCTCGTGGGGGACACGGGGCAGAGGCTGCCGGGAGCCGGGCCAGGCGGGCGCACAGAGGCCCCGCCGTCCCCACCCGGAGTCCACAGGCCAAGCTCTGGAGGAGGCAGCCCAGAAGGTAACGGCACACACGCACGCAGGCGGCGGCCGGGACGCGAGGCCAGGAACGCATTTGCTGGGGCTCGGTCACCAGGGAGGCTTTGCTCCCAGAGGAAGCCGAGCAGCCCAGGCCCGCAGGCTGGGGAGGGGGTGCGCCGGGCGGTGGCAGGCACTGCCCGTGGACTGGTCCGGAGCCCCAGAGACTAAAGCACCTTTTCCAGCTGGACACCGGCCAGGGGTCCCCTGGACAGGAGCGGGCGTGCAGGGGGTGGAGGCTGGGGCAGCTGGGCTGCGTGCGGCTGCGGGAGAGGGCTGGGAGCTGCAGCGTCCAGGGTGGGGCACAGCAGCGTCCAGGGTGGGCCACTGCCAGGGTCAGGCCCCAGCTCCGTCCCTGAGCAGCTGGGTGACCAAGGCCGCCTGGGGTCTGGAGCTCCATCCCATCCGCTGGTACAGGATCAGCACTAGCGTCTGCCCCGTGGCCCTGCCGCGGGAGTCACGTGACCGTAGATGCGTGTTGGGCACAGAGTTGGGGCTGTACAAGCATCTCATGTGCGTGTTTTCATTTTTGTTTTTCAATATATTGTATTGATTTCAGGGAGGAAGGAAGAGGGAGAGAGACGTAGAAACATCCATGATGAGAGAGAATCATGGGTCGGCTGCCTCCTGCACGCCCCCCACTGGGGATCGAGCCCCCCACGAGGGCATGGGCCCCTGACGGGGAATCGAACCTTGACCTCCCGGTTCATAGGTCGATCACTGAGCCCCGCCGGCGGGCACATCTCACTGTTTTTTAAATCCTGCTGCTTCGTAGAAGCGTGGCCTGTCCCCAGCTCATGGAAGCTCTCTGAGCCTCAGTTTCCCCATCCGTAACATCTCCCCGAGGGGATTAAACCCACGGAGCCGAGACCGTGTCCCTGCGCGAACACCGGAACTCCTCCGCTTTGCGCCCGGGGACGGCACAGCTGTGCATGCGCGGGAGCGCGCACACCCCCTGGCGCTTAGCATCCTGCCCGATGGGGAGGACATCTGATCACATCTGATCACAGGTTCCCCGCTGCTCTCGAGCCCAGGGAGGCCGATGCCTGGCTCGTGGCGGCCCCTGAGCCAGCGGGCCAGGCTCTGAAGGTCCGTCTCGCTTGTCCCTCTCAGGCGCGTACACGGAAGCCCAAGTGCCCCAGTGGGACTCTGACTCCACCCTGGGGCAGCTGTGCTACCTGGGGCCAGTGGCCGTGCCTCTCTGAGCCTCACCTCCTTGGCTGTAAGGTGACGGCGGGGGAGGGGGGGGAGGGGACGGCGGGGCGGGGGGAGGCACGGCGGGGCAGGGGGACTGTTCCGGCCGTGGCTTGGACATCTCATAGGAAAGTGCTGGCCGGCCCTTTGCTCTCAGCTTCGAGCTGGTCCTGGGAGCCCAGGCCTCAGCGGGTTCCTGGGGGGAGCTCTGGGGGGGAGGGGGGCGGGTCCACAGGCTGATGGACGGGAGTAGGACTCGCGCTGAATCCATCCCACGGTTTCCGTTACCCTATGCCTTGAAGGCCCGAGGAAAGAAAACCAAGCCCGTGAGTGTGGAATTTTCCCGTAGACTTCGCCCAGGACAGGGGTGACCCGTGGGCAGCCGCTGGGCGTGGGCGTCAGCGCTGTGCCCCGGGCAACGCGGGGTGGCACGGCTGCCTGTGGCCTTTCGTGGCCACGTCTCAGGGCCTCAGAGCCCCTAGGAGCGCTTCCTTCGCTGGCAAGCTCCGTTCCCGCTAGGTGCCGCCTCAGTGTTCCCCAAAGGCCTGGGGCCCCCACGGGCAGTTAGAACACAGAGTTCAAACCTCCAGGCACCCCCTCCTCTCCCCACCCCCCAGGCCTGGACCTGGAATTCCATCAATCTGCTGCCATTGCTCCTCACGGACGCACGGTGGCGCTGTTGGCCACCGGTTCTGCCCAGTCCATTGATCTGAGAGGACGGACCAGGTCCTGCCAGTTTTTTTTTTTTTGGGGGGGCGGGAGGGTCCCACTTCTGAGCTTTTCGGAGCTGAGGCAAGGGGGTTCCTCGTCAGGCTCCCAGGGGCGCCGCTCCTGGAGCTGGACTCCATCTGATTCCCACGGTCACCCAACCTGCGAGGGACGCCCCTCCCACAGGAATCAGGATTTACTTATTTTTTAAAATATTATTTTTTTATTGATGTCAGAGAGGAAGGGAGAGGGAGAGAGAGAGAGAGAAACATCCATGAGGAGAGAGAATCATGGATCGGCTGCCTCCTGCACGCCCCCTACTGGGGATCGAGCCCACAACCGGGGCACGTGCCCTGATGGGAATCCAACCGTGACCTCCTGGCCCATAGGTCGACGCCAACCACTGAGCCACGCGTCCGGGCAGCCCGGAATTTCTGTGGCTAACTCAGCAAGGGGTCCATGCGCCCCTGGGGGGGGGGGAGGGACTGCAGGGCCGCGACCCCTGCTCTAGGGTCTTGCCATCAGCAGGCGCCCCGCCCCCGCTTACAACGCCTGCGACACCCCATTCGAGGGTGGGGTGACCCGGCCGTCGTCGCGGGCCTCGCCTAACCCATGTGTCCATGTGTCTGTCCATTCCTCTTCTGTAGGGCGGTTCTCCGGGACCCTCTGGCGCAGGCCTAGCATCCGCGGTCAGTTCCCGACGCCCCAAGCGGCCTGGGGTCTCCAACGCGCCGCGAGGAACCCGCGAAGAACCAGGCCGCGGCGCCGTGGCCCCGGCGCAGAGCCGCAGGCTTCGCGCCCGCGGGAGGCGCCCTCAGCGGCTGCAGGCGAAGCGGGTGCCCATGACCCGCGGAGGAGGGTGCGGGCCCGAGTCCTGGCCCCGGGCTGGGTCCTAGCCTGTGCGCGCTGAGCCTCTGCCCGGAGGCGCCCCCCCTGGTCCGCAGCGATGGCGCCCCTTAGGGGGACCGCGGCAGGCACCCCAAGGAGCGCAGAGAACCGCTAACCAGTCCTGGAACCCCAGAGCGGCTTCTGGGGATGTGACGCGTCCCCGCGGTGGGGACGCGCAGACCCCGAGCGGGGCCGGTTCAGGGAGGGTCTGGCCCTGGGCGCAGCGCCCCGCGGTGCCATGAACCGTGGACCGCGGACCATGAACGGTCACTTCTGCCGGGCGCTGATGGAGCGTGGACCGACGGCGCCCCCCGGCGGCGGCATGCCTTTGGGGCCCGCGCCTCCGCCCCGGCCCGCACCCCTGCCCGCGGAGCCCCCGGGCGCCATGCCCTTCCTGCTGTTCCCGGGCCCCGCCGCCTACGCGGGCCTGTTCCCCGCCGGGCCCGGCGCCCTGGGCGCCTACGACTGCGCCTTCGAGCCCGCCTTCATCCGCAAGCGCAACGAGCGCGAGCGGCACCGCGTGCGCTGCGTGAACGAGGGCTACGCGCGCCTCCGCGGGCACCTGCCGCGCGCGCTGGCCGAGCGGCGGCTGAGCAAAGTGGAGACGCTGCGCGCCGCCATCCGCTACATCCGGCACCTGCAGGAGCTGCTGCGCGCGCCCGACGGCCCCCCGCGGCCCGAGCCCCCGCGCGACGCCCCGCCGCCCGCGGGCGCTCACCTCCCCGCCTCGCCGGGCCCGGAGCCCGAGGAATCCAGCCAGTGACTGGGGTCCGCAGGGCCGCGCCGTGCCCAGAGCGCTGCGGGGTCACGGCGGGGCGGCGCGGGCCCGGCCCTCGGAGACCCCCTTCCCCGCCACAGCCGGCCTCTCGGTGCCAGCTGAGCGGGTGGGTCCGAGGGTCCAATGCCGACTGAGGAGCAGGGGCGCAGGGCCTGGGGAAGCCCGCCAGCCGCGCCCGTCCATCGCCCGCAGGAGGGCGCCCTGGACCGTCATCCGGGGACTGGCTCCGCCTCCGCTTCGGCCTCGCGCGTGGAAAGCCGGGGCCCAGCTCCGGGGTGCGCACGCGGCCGCGGTGCCCTGCGCCGCCCTCTGGGTCACAGGCACGGCCCTGCGTCTGCCAGGCCCCAGGAGGCGAGTCGCGCTCAGGTTCGGATGCGCCTGCCCCGCTCGCCACAAGGGGGCCCCAAACACCGCGCCCTCCGGGAGCCGGTCTGCGCGCGCGCGTGTACACACACACACACACACACACATACACACACACACCTCTCTCTCTCTGTCACACACACACACACACGCGTGGCGCCCTCTGGCCTCCCAGATGGAGGGCGCCGTCCTCGTCCTCCACCCCCAGCGTGGCCTCCTCCTGCCTTGGCGCCCCCCCTGGGTGAGGACTGATTGCCGCAGCCGCGGGCCTCTGGCCGGGGCACCCAATGGGCATATCGGCACCGCTGGCACCGAAGGATGAAATAAAATACGTGTTGAGTTTTGATGCCTGGACCTCAGTCTGCCCTCGTGTGCCCTGTGTCTCTCTCCTTCCCACTCCGTCGTGGTGCTAGCTGTGGGGGGTGGGCTGTGGGGTGTGGGATGTGGGGTGCTCTCCACCACCCTTTACAGGGACAGGGCTGGGGGGGGGACAGAGACCCCAAGAGAAAGCCCTCAACCCTCGCACAGTCAGAGGGGAGGGGACAGCAAGCAGAGGGCACCTCAGGGTGTGGCTGGGGCTGTGCCCGAGGGGGGCTCGACCCAGGGTGTTCTGGGAGCCGTCCACCCGCCTGCAGAGGTCCCCTTCCCCAAGGAGGGGGTGGGGCTGGGTGGGAGGGGGCTGTTCCTGGCGCTGAGGGCCCCCCTCACCTTTGCTGGGCGGTGTCATGGGGCTTCGGCAGGTGAACAGAAGGGAGCCAGTCTGTCACGGGGGCAGGGGGGGGCTCTGTATCAGGTCTGCCCTTCCTGAGGTCTCGCCAGCCTTGACCCTCCATCCCGTCCCCCACGGGCCCTGCCGTCAGCACCCCACCCCCAGCCTCCGCGGGCTGGGGAGGAGTGACAGCTGCCTGGCTTCAGCGGCTAATTTTACTCCCGCCCCACCCCTGCTGGCCCGGGGCAGGCCTGGCCCCGCGCACTCCGGCCAGTCCCCTCGGCCAGCCCCCACGCGAGGGCCAGGGCGCCAGGGACGCGGGGAGGAGAGGGCTGCCGGGCGGGGAGCAGGAGAGCCAGGCCGCCCGGGAACATGGAGCCGGCCTCCCCCCAGGACGAGGGCCTGAGGAAGAAGCAGGCCAAGAAGCCGGCCCCCGAGATCCTGCCCAGGCCCCCCCGGGCCCTGCTGTGCCTGACCCTGGAGAACCCACTGAGGAAGGCCTGCATCAGCATCGTCGAGTGGAAGTATCCTCGGGCGGGCGCAGGCAGGGCGGGCACGCGGTGCAGCGCGGGCGAGGGAGGGTGGCCACGGATCTCACGCGGGGGGCCAGGAGATGGGGAGGCTGTCCCGGAGGAGGGAAGGGAGGCCTCGGCGGGAGGTGGGGGTGGGGAAGGAAGATGGGGGGGGGCCTGGTGATGGCGAGGTGCCCCCTCACCGCCTGTGGCAGGGCGGGGTGCTTGGGGGGCTGTGATCCACATCGTCCCCGGGGTTCCCCTTAGGTTTCTGAAGCAGCAGCGGCCTCCTTTCTGAGCGAGGATGGGGAGAGTAAAGTGGGGGGTGCGGGGGCTGCAAGGAATCCTTCCCCTTGAGGGGAGGGGACAGGAGCTGAGCAGGACCCGCTGCTGGGGAGGGGGGCGGGGTGCGCAGGCCCGCACCCCACCTGGGCCGGGGCCGGGGGGGGCTGGAGGCCCCTCTTGTGAGGCATGGGATCCGGGAGGAAGGGCGAGGGGGTGTCTGGGTTACTTGGGGGCGGGAGGGAGGCGGGCGGGAGGCGGCCGGCGGAGGGCTGACGGTCAGGGAGGGTCGGGAATATCTGAGATGCTTGTAATGGGCTTGGGAGCGGGGCTCCGGCCAGCTGTTCCCGGGAGGAAGGCCCAAGAGGCGGACGCGGAAAACGTGGGCCCAGGCGGGAAGAGTTGGGGTCAGAGCCAGCCCTGCCCCCACAGCTGCACGCACCCCATCCGGTCCCCCATCCAGTCCCCACGGTCTGGTCAGGTGTGGGGGGCGGGGGCCTCTCTCCCTGCTGGGCACCTGCAGCAGCTACACACACAGTGGGCCTCCCACCCCCTCCCTCCCTCTTTCTCTTTAAAAAACAACATTTTTTAAAAATACGTTTTTATTGATTTTTTTTTAGAGAAAGAGAAGAGAGAGGAATAGAGAAGTAGAAACACCAATGAGAGAGAACCGTGGATCGGCTGCCTCCCGCACGCCCCCTACTGGGCGTGGAGCCCACAAGATGGGCGTGTGCCCTGATGGGAATCGAACCCGTGGCCTCCTGGTTCCTAGGGCGACGCTCCACCACGGAGCCACGCCGGCCGGCCGGGCCCTCCCTCGCTCTCTTCCCTCAGCAACCCCTCCCTGGCCTGGCCTGGGCTGCCTCTGGGAGACGGTTATTCAGGGGCGCGTGTCTGGGGGGATGCCTGGATCTGGGGGTGCTGGTCCAGGGGCTGGTCAGCCCCTCCTTCCTCAGGTTCCGAGGTTCAGGTGTCGCCTGCCCACCGTCCCCTTTCCCGGTCGGGCTCTGCAGGCACCTGGCCTGTCCCCCATCCGCCCTCTTTCTCTGAGGGAGCCCTAATCTCAGGAATCCATGGCTCCAGGGAGAGGGCAGGCGGGGGTGGGGAGCAGATGCTGAGAGAGGGGCCTTCAGACTCCCTAAAAGCTAAGGGGCCGTGGCCAGAACCGGACCTCGCGGCCTCAGAGCTGCCGGTGAGTTCCCTGCTCTCGGCAGGCCTTCCTCCACCGGCGGGGGGCAGGGACCCCCAGCCAGCATTACAGCCTCCTCCAGGCTGACCCTCGGCGCCCTCTGACCCTTCACCCTGCAAACCCACGCCTCCCTCAGGGGCTCTCCTTAACCTCGGCCCCAGACCCTTCGAGACCATCATCTTACTGACCATCTTCGCCAACTGCGTGGCCCTGGCCGTGTACCTGCCCATGCCCGAGGATGACAACAACTCTCTGAACGTCGGCCTGGTGAGCGGCCCGCCCTCCCGCCCCCGCGCCGGGCCTGCGCCAGGCTGGGGGCCCCCTGTGGTGGCCCGCATGCCTGGGACCCCCAAGGAGAGGGAACCCCAAACCACCTGCAGGCTTTGTCACTGGCCTGCCGCTCTCCTCGATTCGGTAATGTCGCCAGCCCGTCCCCTCCAGGGGACGCACTGTGCCCAGCCCCTCCCGAGAGTCCCCGAGACCTCAGCACCGCCCCGCAGAGAAGTCCCGTTTCCCAGATGCAGAAACGGAGGCTTCGGGGCTCAGCCAGTGAGCGACGGGGTGCGTGCCCGTGTCCCTTCCTGGTTAGAATCCGGAGAACCCTTCCCCACCGAGGACGGGCAGCAGAGAGCCTTTTGGGGTTCTGCACCCCTTTATCCTTGCCCTCATCTGTAACACGTGATAGAACCACATACAGTGGGGGGGCAGTCCGAATCGGGCCCCACCTCCTCTCCCACTCAGTCTGGATCAGGGGAGAGAAAACAGGCTTACATTGAAGGACATACTCACCCCAAGCCAGAGACTCATATGAATACCTTTGAAAAATACATATATTTTTTTTTTATTGATGTCAGAGAGGCAGGGAGAGGGAGAGAGAGAGGAACATCCATGAGGAGAGGGAATCATGGATCGGCTGCCTCCTGCACGCCCCCTCCTGGGGATCCAGCCCACAACCGGGGCAGGTGCCCTGACCGGGAATCGAACCATGACCTCCTGGCTCATAGGTCAACGCTCAACCCCTGAGCCACGCCGGCCGGGCGGGATGAGTTTTGCTAACGGTGGTCAAGTAGTCCTGGTGCTGCCCGGTGTGTGTGTCGGGGGAGGGCGGACCCTCCTGGGCCTCACTGTGGTGCCCGCCCCCCAGGACCTTCCTGGGCTCAGGTTGCTGCACACCCTCGGAGAGGCTGAGGCCAAGCTTCTGGCATCCAGGCCGGTGCCTTTTTATAGGGTCAGGAATGTGCCAAGGCGGCTGCGGCCAGGAGCCAGGACCCACAGGGCACAGGAGGAGGCGGGGGGGGGGGGGGCTAGGCTGCCGGACAAGAGTCCTGGCGAAATGGCCTGAGCCCCACCTCTAGACTGCCCGCTCCCCCAGAGACAACCAGTGCTTGTCCCACCCCTCACCCCCGCCTCACCCACTGAGCGTGGACAGGGACACCCCAGCACCCTGCCCAGCTGTGCCCTCCGCCTCCAAGCTGGCCTCCTATGGCAGCTTCCTCCCCCCCACCCCCCCCGCACCCAGGCCTCCGTCCCCCCATCTGTGGCAAGGACCCCAGTGTCCACCTCCAGGCTGTTCTGCTCCCGAGTGCCCACTCCTGTCCCGCCTGTGCTCAGAGGGGCTGGGGAAAGCTGCCTCTCTGCCCTCCCAGCCCTCCCGGCCCACCCTCTGCGCCCCCCGCTGAGGTCCCCAGCCCAGGCCTGGGGTGGGGTGGGGGCAGGGAGGCCTTGGCTTTGGAGCCAGAGTTCATCGGGCTAAATATAGCTGCTGCCCTCATCCCTAGCAGCTCATCTTCCAAACCTGGAGGCTGAGGGGGCCATGGAGACCGGGGTGGGGCCTGGACACCTGTGGGTGGCATGGCCGGGACAGCAGGCTCTCCCCCCCACCTCTTTCAGGAAAAGTCTCTCAATAGCACATTGGGAGGATTCTGGGACTGTGTCCCCACCCCCCACCCCCCACCCCACTTCTTTTTGTTTTGTTAAGAAAGCTCTGTATATTCTTTTATTATTATTAACCAGAGGCCCGATGCACAAAGATTCGTGCAGGAATGGCCCTTCCTTCCCCTGGCTGCCGGGCACCGCCTTCGCTCTGGCCGGAGCCGCCTTTCCGCCTTCCCACGCTACCCAGAGGCCAGGAGCGGCTGGGGGGTGCGGAAAGCCTGTGTCCCGCCCCACCCTCAGCTGCTCAGTGCCCACATATGCAAATTAACCCGCCATCTTTGGTGGGTTCATTTGCATACACACTCCTGGTTGGCTTGGTGGGCATCGCGAAGGTATGGTCAATTTGCATCTTAGTCTTTTATTAGTGTAGATATATTTGTACTGATTTCAGAGAGGCAGGGAGAGGGAGAGAGAAACATCCACGATGACAGAGAATCATGGATTGGCTGCCCCCTGCAGGCCCCCTACTGGGGACCGAGCCCCCAACCCGGGCCTGTGCCCTGACCTGGAATCGAACCGTGACCTCCTGGTTCACAGGTCCACACTCACCCATGGAGCCATGCTACATGTGGTCAACCATGTCAGGAATTCACCCCTCATGCCTTGGCAGAGCCAGACCAAATAATTTCACAGGCCTCATAGGGCCTGCGGGCCGCCCTGGCTCCAGACAACTCACTTATTCACGCAATTCTGGGCCCTGACAGAAGCAGAATTAAAAAAAAAAAAAAATGAACAGTCCCCACACATCACAGAGTTGATCGTTCAGTGGGTAGGATTGAAGGTCAACAGGATAGAAACGGGCCTGGTGACTTACTGTAGGGAGGGGTCCACGGGAACGGAGGGGAAAAGACGTGATGTGAGCCAAGGCCTCAGGGAGGGCTGCTCCGAGGGAAGGCCCGGGGGCTGTGAGGGGCCGGCCTGGCGTGTGTGGCTGCGAGGGGGGCGGGAGGAAATTCGGGCAGGTGCCAAGGTCCTGAGGCCGCTGGGAACCGTGTGCCTGGGGAGGGAAGGGCAGCGGGGCGCTGGGGGCGCTCAGAGGAGAGCCGGCCGCTCTCGCCCCCACAGGAGAAGCTGGAGTACTTCTTCCTCATCGTCTTCTCCATCGAAGCCGCCATGAAGATCATCGCCTACGGCTTCCTCTTCCACCCGGACGCCTACCTGCGCAGCGGCTGGAACGTGCTGGACTTCATCATTGTCTTCCTGGGGTGAGGCCCGGGATGGGGGGAGGCGGGGGGGAGGTTGGGGGGCGGTCCGAGGGCCCAGCACCCCAGAGGCAGCACAGACCCCAGCTCTGGGCCGGGGAGCGGCCTTGCGGGGGGGGGGGGGGAGGGGGAGGGAGAACAGAGAGGACACCTGCCAGGCAGGGAACATCCCTCGCCGTCCGTCAGAGACAGCCCTCCCCTCCCCCAGGCCGCTGCTCCCCGCACGGCGGGTCCGCAGGCTCCGTAAGGGAGGACGTGGGGTGGATGTCAAAGGCTCTTGGACGGTGGAGCCCGATGAGAGAGGAGGAGGGCGATGAGGAGGCCGGGGGGGGGGGGGAGGGAGGGACAGGCCCCAGCTGGTGTGGCTCAGTGGTCGGAGCATTGGCCCACGGACTGAAGGGTCCCGGGTTCGATTCTGGCCAAGGGCACATACCTGGGTTGCAGGCTCCATCCCAGCGCTGGTCAGGGCTCATGCAGGAGGCAACCAATGGATGTCTCTCTCTCTCTCTCTCCCCTCCCCACTTCCACTCTCTGTGAAAATCAATGGAAAAATATCCTCGGGTGAGAATTAACAAACAGAGGCGGAGCTCCGGGCCTCTCCTGGTCCCCAGGAGTCAGCGTTAGCCGTGGGCAAACTGTACCTGCCCCTGAGCACAGAGGGGACACACAGGGTCCCCAGCACTGCGCCTGTGCTCACCTGACAGCCCCCCTCCCCCCCCTCCCCCGCCCCCGCAGGGTCTTCACAGTGATCCTGGAGCAGGTCAACCTCATCCAGAGCAACACCACGCCGCTGAGCAGCAAGGGCGCCGGCCTGGACGTCAAGGCGCTCAGAGCCTTCCGCGTGCTGCGCCCCCTCCGGCTGGTGTCCGGGGTGCCCAGTGGGTGGCCCCATCTCCCCCAGATCCCCTCCTGCTCCCCACCCTGTGCCCTGGCCCCGTTCTGGGTCCTCCTCCTACCTGGCTTGTCCCAGAGGGTTGGGGGGGGGGGTGTGGTGAGCAGGAGGCGACCCTCGTTCTGTGTGTCTCCCCGCCCCCTCCCTGCCTCCGCCCCGCCCCGCCCCAGGCCTGCAGGTGGTGCTCAACTCCATCTTCAAGGCCATGCTGCCGCTGTTCCACATCGCGCTGCTGGTCCTCTTCATGGTCATCATCTACGCCATCATCGGCCTCGAGCTCTTCAAGGGCAAGATGCACAAGACCTGCTATTTCATCGGGACCGGTGAGCCCCGGGGGGGCGGGCGGGCGCTGGGCAAGGCCCGGGACAGCTCAGGGGGAGCCGCCCGCCACCAAGACGCCACAGGAGCCTGGCCGGCGTGGCTCCGCGGTGGAGCGTCCACCTAGGAACCAGGAGGTCAGGGTTCGATTCCCGGTCAGGGCACAGGCCTGCGTTGCAGGCTCCATCCCCAGGAGGGGGCGTGCAGGAGGCAGCCGATCCAGGATTCTCTCTCCTCATGGATGTTCCTCTCTCTCTCCCTCTCCCTTCCTCTTTGAGATCCATAAAAATATATTTAAAAATAAATAAAGCCCTAACTGGTGTGGCTCAGTGGATAGAGCGTCGGCCTGAGGACTGAAGGGTCCCGGGTTCGATTCGGGTCAAGGGCATGTACCTGAGTTGCGGGCACATCCCTAGTGGGGGGCGTGCAGGAGGCAGCTGATCAATGTCTCTCTCTCATCGATGTTTCTAACTTTCTATCCCTCTCTCTTCCTCTCTGTAAAAAATCAATAAAATATATATTTTTTAAAAATAAAAAAGTGAAAAGGAGCCACAAGAGCGAGGTTGCATTTCCTAGGGCATTCATTGGTCGGCAAACCCATTCGTCAGCAGAGCCAAATATCAACAGGACAAGGATTGAAATTTCTTTGGAGAGCCACACTTTTTAAACTTAACCTATATGGGTAGGTACATTGTTATTCACTTAACTAGGGTACTCCTAAGCTGGCCTTTGCTAAAAACTCAAGAGGCCGTAGAGCCGCATGGGGCTCGAGAGCCGCAGTTTGCCGACCACTGTCCTGGGGAATCGCCCCGTGACAGAAGGCATTGTTCCCGTTTCACAGGCAGGGAAACTGAGGCTGGGAGAGACCGGGTCACTCGCCCACAGTTATGGAGCCCGGGAGCGATAGGTCGGAGGTCTCCAATCCCCTGCTGGCCTTGGGGAAAGTCTTTGCTGGACCAGGGCTTGGAGGAAGGACAGCTCAGCGGGGGGGCCAGGGACCCAGGGCCTCAACTCTGAGGCGCGACCCTGACCCCAGGTTCATCGGTGGACGCTCAGCCCCTGAGCCACGCCGGCCGGGCGTCACACAGTCCTGCTAACAATGTTTATCCCCTCCTCCTCCACGCCTCCCGTCGTCCCACGCCGCCGCCCCCAGATGTCGTGGCCACGGGAGGGAGAATGAGAAGCCGTCGCCCTGCGCCAGGACGGGCTCCGGCCGCCCCTGCACCATCAACGGCAGCGAGTGCCGGGGCGGCTGGCCGGGGCCCAACCACGGCATCACGCACTTCGACAACTTCGGCTTCTCCATGCTCACCGTGTACCAGTGCATCACCATGGAGGGCTGGACCGACGTCCTGTACTGGGTGCGTCCCGCCCGCGCATCCCGCTTCCTCCCCGCTTCATTGGGGGGGGGGGGGGGCGGCGGGGGCGGGCAGGCGTGTCCCTGCTCCTTCTCACTCTTCCCTGGGAAACCGGTGCAGGGGCGCGGCCCCCTGGCCCCCAGCTGTGTCCGGGGCCCCTTCCGAGAGGAGGGGAGGAGGCAGCCGGGCGCTCGGGGTCCAGGTTGGTCTCACTCCCCCGCTGGTCCCCATTCCTGGAGGGTGACTCCCTCCTCCGGGCCCGCGGGAAGCCCTTGGTCTCCAGGTTTGAGGTTTTCAAGAGAGAACAGGCCCCCTCTCGCAGCCCGGACGGCCTCCCTCCCCCTCCCCAGGCACTCAGGCCGGGCGCCCGAGCCCTCGGGTCAGGGGGTGAGACGCCCACCTTTGTCCCCCCAGGTGAACGATGCCATCGGGAACGAGTGGCCCTGGATCTACTTTGTCACCCTCATCCTGCTGGGCTCCTTCTTCATCCTCAACCTGGTGCTGGGTGTGCTGAGCGGGTGAGCAGGGCGTCGGGGGAGGAGGGGGGGAGGTAGGAGGAGGGAGGAGGGGAAGGAGGAGGGAGAGGAGAGGAAGGAGAAGGAAGGTAGAAGGAGGGGGAGGAGGAGGAGCAGGAGGAGCAGGAGGAGGAGGAGGAAGAGCGGGACCAGGACAGGGAGATGGGCATCAGAACCTCCGCTCGCGCCTGCGTCCCCTCGAGCCAGGAGCGTGCTCCCCGGGCAGCAGGAAGAGACAGAGGCCCAGGCGGGAGCCCGTCCATGTTTAATTCCTCTGCCTTCCCCTAGAGCCCCTCCATCCTGCTGCCTCTGTCCCTCACGCCCACCTCTGGCCCTGGAGGAGCCGGAGCTCAGCACCAGGTGTCAGTGTGGCTCAGGCTCAGCCCCGACTCCGGAGCCAGGTGGTCCTGGCCTGCTGGCGCCTGCTGGCGGTGTGACCTCTGCCTACTGACCTAACTGTTCTGTGCCTGGGGGTGCACACCTCCTCCCCTCCCCTCTCCTCCCCTCCTCCCCCTCGCTCTGCTGCAGGGAGTTCACCAAGGAGCGGGAGAAGGCCAAGTCCAGGGGAACCTTCCAGAAGCTGCGGGAGAAGCAGCAGCTGGACGAGGACCTCCGGGGCTACATGAGCTGGATCACGCAGGGCGAGGTCATGGACGTGGAGGACCTGAGAGAAGGTTCGAGCCCAAGGCCCTGGGCACAGGCCCCTCCCCCGGCTGCCCCTCACAGGGAGCACCACCTCCCTGACCCCCGCACACCTGGGAGGCAGGTGGAGCAGGTGGAGGCGCCCTGCAGAGAAGGAAACCACGGCCCTAAGAGGCCTAAAGCCTCACGGCTTCCAGGGCCCCTCCTGGGGTACCACATGCAGATCCCTCACGGCCCCTTCCCTCTGGGGTCCCTGGGAACCCGCCCTCGGGAAAGCAGAGGGAGCCCGGCCCACGCGGGCCCCTCCCAGGTGTGTCCAGCCCAGAGGGGCCCAGCCAGCCGCCCCACCAGCCTCTCCTGTCCCCAGGGAAGCTGTCCTTGGAGGAAGGCGGTTCCGACACTGAGAGTCTGTATGAGATCGAGGGCCTGAACAAGATCATCCAGTTTATGTGAGTCTCCTCCCAGCCCCGGCTCCTCCCTGCCCCGGCTCCTCCCACTCACAGGCTCCTCCCACTCACAGGCTCCTCCCAGCCCCGGGCTCCTCCCAGCCCCAGAGCCAAATCAGCCAGGGCAATTTGTTTTTGAGTTTAACATGCATTCGCATCCAATAATGCTTGTAATTGTTGGTCTTCAAACTTTTTCGGTTGACCTGGACGTTCTGTCTTTCACATCGAAATCATTGCTTTTAAAGCATTTAAACCAGCATTCACAAGTATCTTGAGATGGAGCATGTTCACCATATGTTTCCCAAAGTAAACGATCACTTTCAGCCGCACTTTTCTTCAAAATAAAGTAACTAATTAAAACTTCCCGCAAATGCTCTTTTTTGGGGCAAGAAATTCGACATTTTTAAGCGTAAAAATACCTATGATGTTCACACCTTCAGCAAATTTGACATATGAAGTTTTGAAGCTTGTTGTCAATACAACAACAAAATAGCATACATATCAAATCGCATATATATCAACATATGTGTAACTCCATCTATTGAAAAGAATCCGCATTATTAACCGGTACACCTAGTAAAAGAACCCATGGTGTGGACACTTTGTATCATGGTGTGGATACTTAGTATCATGGTGTGGATACTTAGTATTAGGGTGTGGATACTTAGTATCATGGTGTGGATACTTAGTAATCATGGTGTGGGCACTTAGCTACATAGATTCAATCAAGCCCTCCAGTTGGGGGCCACACACAAACAGGGTCCCGGGGCACAGCTTGGCAGAAGTGTGAACACTTCTGCTGCTGGCAGATTCCCCGAAAAGGACTCACTGGGCCAAACGGTGTATAGGTTTTAAACCTTGGTAAACGCTGCAAATCGCTCTCCCAAAAGCCAGCACCTGCTGTCCAAGGACCTGTCCACAACCCTCCCACGGCCAGACACCGCTCATTTGTTACGGAAGTGCTTTTCAAACGGGCGGAGCGGAGCGTGCCAGCGCTGGCCTCGCTGAACTTGACATTGATCATGGGGCTCTGTGCCAGGTGCTGCGCGTTATCGCCACTTCTCTCTGAGCTTGGCACCGTCATTAAACGCCCTTGAGAGAGGGAGGACTTAGCTAGGAAGAGCCGAGATTGTATACCCGCTGGCGTGGCTCAGTGGTTGAGCGTTGACCTATGAACCAGGAGATCACATGCGCGGGGTTGTGGGCTCGGTCCCCCAGTAGGGGGGGGCAGGAGGCATGATTCTCTCTCATCATGGATGTTTCTCTCTCCCTCTTCCTTCCTCTCTGAAATCAATTAAAAAAAGCATATTTTTTAAAAAATACCTGAGATTGCAGACCAGCCGGCTCCACCACTCACATGAGTAGAGGGAAGGGGGCGGTCAGACCCGGTGTGGCCAGGGGCGGCCTGGAAGGTGGGGCTTGGGTAACGCGGCTCTCTGCCTTCCTCCCGCTCTGTCTCCCTGCGCCCTAGCCGGCACTGGAGGCAGTGGAACCGTATCTTTCGCCGGAAATGCCACGACGTGGTCAAGTCCCGGGCCTTCTACTGGCTGGTCATCCTGATCGTGGCCCTGAACACCCTGTCCATCGCCTCTGAGCACCACAACCAGCCGCTGTGGTTGACCCACCTGCAGGGTGAGGCACCCCCTGCTCACCCACCTGCTCACCCCCCTGCTCACCCACCTGCTCACCCCCCTGCTCACCCCCCCTGCTCACCCACCTGCAGGGTGAGGCACCCCCCTGCTCACCCACCTGCAGGGTGAGGCCGGCCTGGAAAAGGCCAGACAGGGCCGATGGCCACAGCCAGCCAAGGGGTGGCGCCTTGGGCTTTGCTGAAGAGGTCCATGAGGCCCATGAGATAGGGGCATGGCTTCTAGAATTACAGGCCGGTGTCACTTCTGGAACTTTCCTTCTCATGGTTAGCAACCCTTTGAGGACCCTCCAGGTGCGTGTGTGCTCAGGTGTCTGGGCAAACTATTCCCATGACAGACTCGGGACACAGATGCCAGTAATTTATTTTTTTAAATATATTTTTACTGATTTCAGGGAGGAAGGGAGAGGGAGAGAGAGAAACACCCACGATGAGAGAGACTCACGGAGCGGCTGCCTCCTGCACGCCCCACACTGGGGATCGAGTCCACCACCCGGGCGTGCGCCCTGACCGGGAATCGAACCCTGACCTCCTGGTTCCTAGGTCGACGCTCCACCCCTGAGCCACGCGGGGCCCGACCGGGTCCATGTTCTTTCAATGGGCAAAGATGCCCAGGTGTCACTGGGTGTTGGGGGGAGGTCGCGTGGGAGGGAGTCGGGGTGGAGGGCTCCCCCAGGCGGAGGCTCGGAGGTGGAAGAGGAAGCAGGGCGACGCTGAGCCTGCTCTGTGACCCCCCACCCCCCAGACATCGCCAACCAGGTGCTGCTGTGCCTCTTCACCATCGAGATGCTGATGAAGATGTGCGGGCTGGGCCTGCGCCAGTACTTCATGTCCATCTTCAACCGCTTCGACTGCTTCGTGGTGTGCAGCGGCCTCCTGGAGGTCCTGCTGGTGGAGGCGGGGCGCCATGAGCCCCCTGGGCATCTCCGTGCTGCGCTGCATCCGCCTCCTGAGGCTCTTCAAGATCACCAAGTGAGCGGGCGCCACGAGCGGGGGGCGGGGCGGGGAAGGGCGGGCTCAGCCACGGGGCAGGTGCAGGCCCCGCTCAGCGCCCGGTCCCAGGGTCCTGCCAGCTCACACGAAATCACCCCCAGCTCTGGGCCTCAGTCCTCTCTTTTTCTTTTTCTTTTTATTATTATTTCTCTTTTTAAAAAAATATATTTTATTGATGTTTTACAGAGAGGAAGGGAGAGGAGAGAGAGTTAGAAACATCGGTGAGAGAGAAACATTGGTTCAGCTGCCTCCCGCACGCCCCCTACTGGGGATGCGCCCGCCACCAAGGTCCATGCCCTCGACCGGAATCGAACCCGGGACCCTTCAGTCCGCAGGCCGGCGCTCTATCCACGGAGCCAAACCGGTCAGGGCTTTATTATTATTTCTTAAATCCCCAGCAAGGATATTTTCCCCGTTGATTTCTAGAGAGGGTGGAAGGGAGGGAGGAGCGGGGGGGGGGGGGGGGGCGGGGAGAGAGAGAGACATGCTGGGAAGGAAGGGAAGATTGCGGGGGGGGGGGGGGGGGCACCACAAATCCAGGGCCTCCGCCTCCAGGCAGTCCTCCCCCCTGCCTGCCCCCAGCCCTGCGCTTTCCTTCCCCTGGACCCTATGCACACCTGTGAGAGGACCCTACGCACACCTGTGAGCGGGGCTGCGGGTCTCCACCTCTGGCAGGTACTGGACGTCGCTGAGCAATCTGGTGGCGTCGCTGCTGAACTCCATCCGCTCCATCGCCTCGCTGCTGCTGCTGCTCTTCCTCTTCATCGTCATCTTCGCGCTGCTGGGCATGCAGCTCTTCGGCGGCCGCTACGACTTCGAGGACACCGAGGTGCGCCGCAGCAACTTCGACAGCTTCCCGCAGGCGCTCATCAGCGTCTTCCAGGTGAGCCGCCCGCCCGTGCCGCTGCCGGTCCCTGCACCGCAGGGCGGAGGGGGGCACACCTCCTCCGGGAAGCCCTCCCGGATCTGTCGGGTTGGGTTCCAGGTTCCTCTGCAGGCGCCCTGGGCTGCGGTGCTCTTCTCCACTGTACCAGCGGCGTGTCCGTCTCCTCGGCGCTCCTGGGCGGGGAGCCGCGCCCAGCGTGTGCCACGGTCCTGTCCCTGGTGCCCGGCAGGCGTGCCGGCGCACGGTGGAATGGCAGTGTATGAGTGAGTGGCGTCGGGGCGGGCTGGGCGTCCAGGCGCCCTGCTCTGTCTCCTATGTGCCACTCGTATCTCTGAGCACAAAACTGGGTGCGTGAGCCCGCCCCCCCCAAGGCTGGTCTCCCTGGGAAGCACACACCAGCTCTCTCTCGGGAGGCGGGGCTCAGCCGGCAGGGCCTGGAAGCCCCCCAGGGGAGCACAGTGGCCCCCTGAGGATTCTCCATCCCACCGTGCCCCTCCATTCCTCCCGCACCCCCCGCACCCCCCCCCCCAGGTCCTGACGGGAGAAGACTGGAACTCCGTGATGTACAACGGCATCCTGGCCTACGGCGGGCCCTCCTACCCCGGGATGCTCGTGTGCATCTACTTCATCATCCTCTTCGTCTGCGGCAACTGTATCCACCCTCCCCCTCCCCCGGCAGGTGCGGGGACCGGCTTAGGGAGGGGCTGGGAGAGGGCTTCACGGGGGTCAAGGGCGCCCCGGGCCAGGCACCAGGGTAGAGCTGTGGGTCGAGTCCTTCCAGTAGCCGGGGGGGGAGAGAGCCAGGAGAGCCAGATGACTGATTACAGCTGGAGGACTCATCCTGGGAGGCTGGAGAGCCTGGAGCAGAGAGGAAGGAGGACGGAGGAGGGAGGAGGGAGCAGAGAGGAGGGAGGGGGAAGCAGGGAGGAGGGAGCAGGGAGGAGGGAGGAGAGAGGAGGGAGGAGGGAGCAGGGAGGAGGGAGGAGGGAGGAGGAAGGAGGGGGAAGACAGGAGGGAGGAGGAAGCAGGGAGGAGGGAAGAGGGAGGAGGGAAGAGGGAGCAGGGAGGAGGGAGGAGGGAGGAGGGAGGAGGGGGAAGACAGGAGGGAGGAGGAAGCAGGGAGGAGGGAAGAGGGAGGAGGGGGGGAGGGGAGGAGGGAGGAAGGAGGAGGGGAGGAGGGAGGAAGGAGGAGGAAGCAGGGAGGAGGGAGGAGGGAGGGCAGGGCTTGGCAAGGAGCCATGAAGATAGTGGGTCAGCCAGGTGCAAAGGCGGGAGGCAGGCGGGGGCGCGGGGGCCAGGGCCCTGGGCCAGGTGAGCCATGAGACAGTGAGGGATGGGAGGGGGCGGGGGACCGGGACACAGGGCTGCAGTGCGGGGGCCGATGCCTGCAGCACAGAATCTGATGTTCTGAGTACGGGAGGGAGGGAACCCCTGTCCTTGCGCTCCTGGGTGCCAGGCAGGGTCTCCCCCTGAGGGCCTCGGACTCCCCTCGCTGCCCTGCCCGGTGTGAGGGCTGGGCTCAGTCCCGGGTGGGAGGTGATGATGCTCAGGGCCGCGGGGACGCAGGCCTGTCCCGGGCACCTCTGCAGGCCGCTCCCCGAGGATGCTGACCATGTCCCTGTGCTCAAGCCCTCCTGTGGGGGAACCCTGACCAGAGGGTCTCCCTGGCCCCCCAGAGAGGGCAGGGCAGGTTCCCCCTCCCCCTCCCCCCCCCACATCCCAGGCTCCTTAGCGGCGGCGCTCAGACATCCTGCTTAACGTCTTCCTGGCCATCGCCGTGGACAACCTGGCCGAGCCGAGAGCCTGACCTCCGCCCAGAAGGCCAAGGCCGAGGAGCGGAAGCGCAGGAAGATGTCCAAGTGAGAGCAGCCTCCGGGCTGGGGGGGGGGGGGGGGGAGAGGGGGAATGAGAGGGGGGAGGGGGGCAGGCGGCTCCCTGGGGCCTGATCCGCAGGGGGCCCTGGCCTGCTGCCCTGACTGTGCCCACAGCCTGTCCCACCTGGTGGCCGGCGCTGCCCCGTCCCCACGGAACCCCCTGAGCCCTTGGTGCGGGTCCCCCGAGGCGTCCCCCGGCTGAGCAGACCCCCGAGAACTCTCGGCCTCTGCTGTCCCACCAGGGGTCTCCCGGGCCGGCCCGAGGAGGAGAAGGCGGTGGTGGCCAAGAAGCCAGACCAGAAGCCCAAGGGCGAGGGCATCCCCACCACCGCCAAGGTGAGGCCCCGGGGTTCCAGAGGACGGCGGCGGCCTGGAGGGGGGGGGGTGCTTGACTCTGGAAACCCCCTGCTTCTCCCTGAGCCTGGGGGTTCTGGTGGGTGGGCGGGGCAGGGGGGGGAAGTAGAGAGAGGCTCTCGGCCAGGCCGGGGCACCGCCTTCCACTCCCATGGGGACAGCGCCCGGCTGCAGCGCCCGCAGGGGGCCTTTGTCCTGAGCAGTACAGATGCCCAGCCCGGCCGGCGTGGCTCCATGGCAGAGCGTCGACCTGTGAGCCAGGAGGTCCGGGTTCGATTCCCGGTCGGGGCACAGGCCCGGGTTGTGGGCTCGATCCCCAGGGTGGGGCGTGCCGGAGGCGGCCGGTCCGTGATCCTCTCTCATCATGGATGTTCCCCTCTCCCTTCCTCTCGGAAATCAATAACAATATATTTTTTTTAAAAATAAAAAGGGAATGGCGTCGTGTCCCCTGTCCCAGGCTGTAGGCGAGTTGGTGGGCAGAGCCTACGCCGGCCCCGCCCCCAGGGAGCCTCCCACACGTGGCACCTGCAGGTCTCCCCTCATCACCCTCGTCTTCCTTGTGTCCCTTCCGGCAGCTGAAGATCGATGAGTTCGAGTCCAACGTCAATGAGGTGAAGGACCCCTACCCCTCGGCTGACTTCCCAGGTGAGCATCCTGGGCTTCCTCTCGGGGGGGGGTTTGGGGGGGACAGGCCCTCGTGTGCCCCCTACCGCGTGTCCCTTCCCCCACCCCCAGGCTGTGAGCATCCGGGACAGAGGGTGCCACCGCGAGGCTCCTGCCTCCCCTCACCCCCCTCCCCACAGGCGACGATGAAGAAGATGAACCCGAGATCCCCCTGAGCCCGCGCCCACGGCCACTGGCCGAGCTGCAGCTGAAAGAGAAGGCGGTGCCCATCCGGAAGCCAGCTCCTTCTTCATCTTCAGCCCCACCAACAAGTGGGTGGCCCCTCGCGGCTGCGTAGGGGGCGTACAGGGCTCTGAGGGGGGCCGCTTCCTGCTCTGGGTAGATGCTCTGGGTCTGCAGTGGCTCTGGGAGAACCTCATTCCTTGAGCTGAAGGCCTGGTGCCCGTCTACCACGCCCGCATCTCTGGGGGAGGTACTGGCACCGAAGGAACTGCCTACACTGGCTCCTTTCTGAGAGTAATTTTATTTATTTATTTTGAAATACGTTTTTATTGATTCCAGAGAGGAAGGGAGAGGGAGAGAGAGAGAGAAACATCCATGACGAGAGAGAATCATGGATCGGTGGCCTCCTGCACGCCCCCCACTGGGGATCGAGCCCCCAACCCGGGCATGTGCCCTGACCGGGAATCGATCCGTGACCTCCTGGTTCATGGATCGACGCTCCACCACGGAGCCACGCCAGCCGGGTCCCATTTCACGCCTTTAAAAATACACAGGCTGTAGTCTTCAAAGAGTTCCCTCCGCCTGCCTCTGGGTGGAGACAGCCGTCCCCTTCTTTTGGGTGGGTGGGGGGGAAGCTGTAGGTGGTGGAGTCGTGGGAGGAGAGGGGGTAGGAGGGGCTGGGTTGGGAGATGAGGCTGAGGCTGCAGGAACAGAATGGTGGCAGGGCCGCTGCATGGCCAGCCAGAGGGCTGTCCAGATGCCACTATCCTCCCCTGACCGGGAGGGAGTGACCCAGTGCCCCTGCAGGACAGAGGGGGCGGGGGAGGCCTGAGTCCCCAGGAACTCACAGTTCCCCGAACCCTCCCTTCCCCATAGGTTTCGCGTCCTCTGTCATCGCATTGTCAACGCCACCTGGTTCACCAACTTCATCCTGCTCTTCATCATGCTCAGCAGCGCCGCCCTGGCTGCCGAGGACCCCATCCAGGCCGAGTCCATGAGGAACCAGGTGAGGGCGGCGCAGCACCCCGCCCCAGACCTCAGTCTCTGCACACCTCACTCTGTGTTGGTGATGATGGTGATGGTGATGGTGATAATGATGGTGATGATGGTGATGGTGGAGGTGATGGTTGTGGTAATGATGGTGATGATGGTGGTGGTGGATGGTGATGAAGGTGATGATGGTGGTGGTGGTGGTGATGGTGATGGTGACGATGGTGATGATGATAGTGGTGATGGTGGTTATGGTTATAGTGGTGATGGTGATGGTGATAATGATGGTGATGATGGTGATGGTGGAGGTGATGGTTGTGGTAATGATGGTGATGATGATGGTGGTGGATGGTGATGAAGGTGATGATGGTGGTGGTGGTGGTGATGGTGATGGTGGTGATGGTGATGGTGACGATGGTGATGATGATAGTGGTGATGATGGTGGTTATGGTTATAGTGGTGATGGTGATGGTGATAATGATGGTGATGATGGTGATGGTGGAGGTGATGGTTGTGGTAATGATGGTGATGATGATGGTGGTGGATGGTGATGAAGGTGAGGATGGTGGTGGTGGTGATGGTGATGGTGATGATGGTGATGGTGATGGTTATGGTTATAGTGGTGATGGTGATGGTGATAATGATGGTGATGATGGTGATAGTGGAGGTGATGGTTGTGGTAATGATGATGATGGTGGTGATGGTGATGATGGTGGTGATGATGATAGTGGTGATGGTTGTGGTGGTCATGGTGATGATAGTGGTGATGGTTGTGGTGATGTTGATGATGGTGGTGGTGGTGATGGTGATGATGGTGATGATGGCGGTAGTGATGGTGATTATGGTGATGCTCTGTCCTTCCTCTCCCCGGCCCTGTCCCCAGATCCTCGGGTATTTTGACATTGCCTTCACCTCTGTCTTCACTGTGGAGATTGTCCTCAAGGTGAGTGAAGGCCCGGGGTGGCTCCCGCTGGGGCATGGAGTGTCTCTGGGCCAGGGACCCCGACCTGGTGTGGCTTTCACTTACTCAGCACTCACCCCAGGGCCGGGTGGCAGGGGTGAGGGAAAGCAAGAAGGTGGAGAGAGGTAGGGCAAGAGCAGAAGCCAGGGAGCAGATGGGGTGTCAGCTCGCAGCCTGGGTGAGGGCCCTTCCTCGTGGGGCACAGCCTGTCGGCAGCTCGTCCCTACCCAGCGTGCTCTTGTCTCCCCAGATGACGACGTACGGCGCCTTCCTGCACAAGGGCTCCTTCTGCCGCAACTACTTCAACATCCTGGACCTGCTGGTGGTGGCCGTGTCCCTCATCTCCATGGGCCTCCCGTGAGCAAGGGCAGGGCCGGCCGGGGCGGGGCCCCTCTGCTCCGAGCCAGGGCCTCAGGGCACCAAGCCACAGGGCGGGGGTCCCACAGACATCCACGGGGCCCAGGTCCTAGGGTTGTCACCAACGGGACTGGCGTGCCTATGCCCGGCGGGCAGAGCTGGCGACCAGGAGCGGACCCGCGACGAGAGGCAGTCCCAGCAGCCCCGGGGGGAGCATGGCCCCTACGCTTGGTGGGCCCAGTCTGATGGGGGAGACGAGATTGCACCCCCTCCCCATACAGGAGGCCCGCTCTGTGCTGCTATTGGGGGATGGGAGCTCCACCCCGTACCTGGAGGCAGCTTTACCTGGGTGGCCCACACCCAGCGGAGGGAAAGGTGGGAAGGAGGCAGGGTTCAGGCAGAAAAAGGCCCCAGAGAGCAGAAGGCTGGAGGAGGTGGAGGCCAAAGCTGCTGCCCTTAGCCCCGCCTCCGGCCACACCCTCGGTCACACCTTCAGCCATACACACAGTTCGGTCCTCAACCTCGCCCTCGGCCTGTCCTTAGCCCCGCCCCGTCCCGCCCCTTGTTCTCGGCCCCGCCTCCGGCCACACCCTCGGTCACACCTTCAGCCATACACACAGTTCGGTCCTCAACCTCGCCCTCGGCCTGTCCTTAGCCCCGCCCCGTCCCGCCCCTTGTTCTCAGCCCCGCCCCCCACCGCCTCCCCAGGTCCAGCTCCATCTCCGTGGTGAAGATCCTGAGGGTGCTGAGGGTGCTCCGACCCCTGCGAGCCATCAACCGAGCCAAAGGGCTGAAGGTGAGAGGACCTGGCAGCACCCGGTGGGGGTGGGGCCAACTCCAGGGTCCTCATCCCAGCGTCTGGCCACTTCCGGTGGCCTCTGCCCGTCGTGGGGGCTGAGGATGAGGCTGGGCAGCCGGGGTACCCCCCTCCCCCCATTCCCCACCCCTCCACCCTCTGCCTGCAACCAGCGGGGGCTCCGGGAGGCTGCGGGTCCTGGGTCCCCTCCGCCGGACCAGGGGGCGAGCTGCTGCCGCCTGGCCCCAGCGCCCTCCCTCCGCAGCACGTGGTGCAGTGCGTGTTCGTGGCCATCCGCACCATCGGCAACATCGTCCTGGTCACCACCCTCCTGCAGTTCATCTTCGCCTGCGTGGGGGTCCAGCTCTTCAAGGTGAGCCCGCCCCCCAGGGTGCCTGCCAGGGGCCAGCCGTGGGGCCAAGGCCAGAGCGGCCCCTTCCCGCCTCGGCTAAGGGAGCCCCCACCTGGGGAGCCCCCCTTCAGCCTCCCCCTGAGTCCGCTGTCCTCCTGGCTTCTCCTTGAGGCGGCAGGTGACACCCCACACCTGCCCGGCCTGCAACCGCCCCTCCCGCCCGTCAGTTGCCCCTCCTCCTCCTCCTTTTCGTCGCCTGGGCTTCTGCACCCCGAGTGCCGGCTGGGGTGTCCGGCCTCATTCCGTCTCCCAGGGACGCTGAGGGCAGGGATCCCGTCTCACCCGTCTGGGTGCCGACCCCATTCTGTCCTCACTTTTGGGGACCAGCCCTGCTGGGGGTCCCTCCCGACGCCCCAGCTCTGGGACCATCTGCGGGACGTAGAGCTTGACCCTGAGCACAGCCCCACACCCCGGCTCCTCCTTCCCGGACCCGGTCTCCTCCCGCCCCCACGTGTCCTGCTTGAAAATCACCAGACTTAGACACGCGATGGCATTCATTCATTCATTCATTCATTCATCACGCAGGCACGGGGCTGCTTCCCCGGGTCAGGGCCGGGGCTGGGGGCCGGGAGCAGGCTGAGGGCGTGGGCCTGGGTGCCGTCCCCTGGTTGGCCACCCTCTGGGAGGAAGATGGAGGCTCCTCGGTCCAGACATTCCACCTTCCTCCTCCTGCCCATCATTGGATCCCTGTTTCCATGACAACGCACCACCCTTCCCCCTCCCCTCCTCCCCCCTCTCCCTTCTCCTTCCCTGTCCTGGGCACAGGGGAAGTTCTTCAGCTGCAATGACTTATCCAAGATGACGGAGGAAGAATGCAGGTGTGCGGGGCTGTGCGGGGCTCTGGGGGCTCTGGGGGCGGGGGAGAGGGGGTACCCGGCGGGCGGGCCTTTGGCGGGAACACCTGAGAGGGGCAGGCGGCCCTTCAGGCTGGGGGAATGGGATGAAGCCCCTCATCCCAAAAGGGGTGCCCAGCCGTGTCCCCTCGGGCCCGATCTCGATTGCCATTGGTCCCGCACGCTCACTGCGCGGGGGGGCTGGAGGACGTGGGGGCGGGGCGACCCAGCCACGCCCAGTGCAGTGACTCCCCCCCCCCGCCCCCATCCCGTGCAGGGGCTACTACTACATCTACAAGGACGGGGACCCCACGCAGGTGGAGCTGCGCCACCGCGAGTGGACGCACAATGAGTTCCACTTCGACAACGTGCTGTCCGCCATGATGTCCCTCTTCACGGTCTCCACCTTCGAGGGGTGGCCGCAGTGAGTGAGGGCGGGGCCCCGGGGCCACCAGGGCGTGGTCGGGCGGGGCCGGGGGTCCCTCAGGCCCTCCCCAGCCCCCAGGCCCCCGGGCGGTGCTCAGCCAGCCACCGGCTCCGATGGTCTAACCAAGCATGTCAAACTCGCGGCTGGCGGGCCGCACGCCTCGTTTATTTTCGTTTATTTGGCCCGTGTTAGCCTTTGAGTTTGACATGCTTGGTCTAGACCCGTGGTCGGCAAACTCATCAGTCAACAGAGCTCAATAGCAACAGCACAACGACGGGAATTTCTTTGGAGAGCCACATGGTTTAAACGTAAACGTCTTCTAACGCCACTTCTTCAACATAGACTCGCCCGGGCCGTGGTCTTTTGTGGAAGAGCCGCACGCCAGGGGCCACAGAGCCGCGGTTTGCCGACCACAGGTCTAGGCTCTAGAGGACTTGTCATTCCAAAGACAGCCGGAGGAGCAGGGGCTCCGAGCAATGTCTCCATCCGTGCGGGGCTCTCTGAGGGGTTGGGGGAGGGGGCCCCCCAGGGAAAGGCAGGTGCATTCTGGGATCTGTCCCAGGCTTCCCCAGGCGGGGGCGGGCGCAAAGCCTCAGCCGTGGCCCGGCCCCTGCCCGGCCGCCCAGCCCGCCCCGTCTCCCCGGCCGCCCCAGGCTCCTGTACAAGGCCATCGACGCGTACGAGGAGGACAAGGGCCCCGTCCACAACCACCGTGTGGAGATGGCCATCTTCTTCGTCGTCTACATCATCCTCATCGCCTTCTTCATGATGAACATCTTCGTGGGCTTCGTCATCGTCACCTTCCAGGAGCAGGGCGAGACCGAGTACAAGAACTGCGAGCTGGACAAGAACCAGGTGCCGGCCCAGCCCTGAGCGCCGACCTGTGACCCCGGAGGTCACGGTTCCACTCCCCGTCAGGGCACACGTGGGCTCGATCCCCAGTAGGCGGCGTGCCGGAGGAAGCCGACCCATGATTCTCTCTCATCATGGATGCTCTCTCCCTCTGATATATATCTATATATGTGTGTATGTATGTATATGTATATGTATATGTATATGTATATGTATATGTATATGCATATGTATACACACACACACACACACACACTGAGTGGCCAGATTGTTATGATCACTGAACGCATAATAATCTGGCCACTCCATGTACATCCTATAGAAGAAAAGGCTAATATGCAAATTGTCCCCTCCACCAGGAGTTCGACCAGCAGGCAGGCCAGCCAACCGCCCATGTCCCCTCCCCTAGGTCAGGCTGGCCGGACCCCACCCATGCACGAATTCATGCACCGGGCCTCTAATAATATATATATATATATATATATATATATATATATATATTAGGGATGGGTTCATTAAATGTTTGACCAAATATAGCAGGCTGATTTATTTTTAAAATATATTTTTATTGATTTCAGAGATGAAGGGAAGGAGGGAGAGAGAGAGAGAAACATCAATGATGAGAGAGAGAGAATCATCGATCGTGTGTCGCAAGCTCATATTTGAGTGGATCGTTTTGTATGGCCGGCGAATGATGCCATACACCTCCAAGTGGCCCTTGGCGGGGGAGAAAGGTTCCCCACCCCTGCCCTAACGGGTCCAGCAGAGACCCTCAGCCACAGGCCCCGACGTGCCAGAGGGGGGTTCCCTCCCGCCCGTGGGTGTGGGCGTGGAGGAGGTGGTCGCCCCGGGCTGACGGCCCCCCCGTGTGTGTCTCAGCGCCAGTGTGTGCAGTACGCCCTGAAGGCCCGCCCCCTGAAATGCTACATCCCCAAGAACCCGTACCAGTACCAGGTGTGGTACGTGGTCACCTCGTCCTACTTCGAGTACCTGATGTTCGCCCTCATCATGCTCAACACCATCTGCCTGGGCATGCAGGTGAGGGCCGGGCCAGGCTGCGGCCCAGGTGGGTCGGGGTCCAGGCTGGTCCCCCATCTATTGTTCCCAGTGCCCCTCGGGATAGAGGCGTGAACCGGCCCAGGCCTTGTTGCCAGGCGCCTGGCTGTTTTATTATTTTTTTAATATATTTTTACTGATTTCAGACAGGAATGATTTCAGACAGGAAGGGAGAAGGAGAGAGAGAGAGAAACCTCAATGAAGAGAGAGAATCGTGGACTGGCTGCCTCCTGCACGCCCCACCCTGGGGATCGAGCCTGCAACCCAGGCCTGTGCCCTTGACCAGAATCAAGGTCCTCAGCCAAACCAGCTGGGGCCTGACTGTTTATCACAGAGGTAATTCGTCCTGGCTGGCGTGGCTCCGCAGTGGTTGAGCATCAACCAATGAACCAGGAGGTCAAGGTTCAATTCCCAGTCAGGGTGCACTGGGGGATGGAGCCCGCAACCCGGGCGCGTGCCCTGACCAGGCATCGAGCCGTGACCTCCTGGCTCCTAGGTCGATGCTCCACCACGGAGCCACGCCGGCCGGGCTGGCTCCCAGGGTTTGGAGATTAAAGAGAGCAGTGTGTGTGTGTGTGTGTGTGTGTGTGTGTGTGTGTGTGTGTGATTTGGGGGGGGGGGCCCTGGGAATGCCATTTGAGGGATGGGGAAGCCAGACCGGCCCCCCAGCCCTGTCCTGCGCACCCCCACCCCCAGCACTACAACCAGTCGGAGGAGATGAATCACATCTCGGACATCCTCAACGTGGCCTTCACCATCATCTTCACCCTGGAGATGATCCTCAAGCTCGTGGCGTTCAAGGCCAAGGTGAGTGCTGGGCTGCGGGCCAGGGGAGCGGCTGAGGCCAGGGAGGGGCCTTCTCATACTGCGCCCCCACCCCCCCCCACCCCCGCCCCAGCCTGTTCTACAGAAGGCCTTTAGGGGCTCCCGAGCTCCTCACCCGCTGGGCCATGTCCACCTTCAGACATGGATGGGCAAGATAGTCAGACTGTCTCCCCCTCACCCTCCCACACCTCCCCCTGCTCCCCGAGCCCAGCTTCTGAGGCTCAGCCTATGGCCGGGGGTGGGGAGCCCCTTGTGTCCTTGGCTCCCAAGTCTACCACCTCATGCCCAGCCCAGCTGCACCCTGGCGGGTCTGCACTGCCCAGCCAAGGCCGGGCTTCGAGAGAGACGGATGAAAGAGCTCCCCATCCGGACCTGGACCCCCCCAACCCTGAGTTCCCAACCCCGCCCACCCCCCACACTGACTACTTTATTATTTTTATTTTTTTAAGAAATATTTTTTATTGAGTTCAGAGAGGAAGGGAGAGAGGGATGGGGGGGGGGGCGGAGAGAGAGAGAGAGAGAGAGAGAGAGAAACATCCATGATGAGAGGGAATCATGGATCGGCCGCCTCCTGCACACCCTCTTCTGGGGATCAAGCCCGCAACCCGGGCCTGTGCCCTGACCGGGAATCGAACTCCGACCTCCTGGTTCATAGGTCAACGCTCAGCCACTGAGCCACGCTGGCCAGACCCACTGACCCCTTTATGGCTGGAGGAAACTGAGGACCAGAGGGAGAGGGCCTGGGAGTGGGGGGGGGGGGGGGAGCTCCAGGAGAGGGGAGCCCCCTGAGCCTGGGTCTGGGCCCGGCCCCAAGTCTGCATTCCCACGCCCCCTGCTGGCCTCCCTCCGGAGCGCCTCCCCTGTGCCTCCTCACCCTGATTCCCACCCCTGTCCCCCAGGGCTACTTCGGGGACCCCTGGAACGTGTTTGACTTCCTGATCGTCATCGGCAGCATCATCGACGTCATCCTCAGCGAGATCGACGTGAGTGGCGGGGGGTAGGGAGGGACCTGGGCCTGTTTGTCTCCCCTCCTCTTCCTGCTCCGCGGCCCCCAGCCTGTGGCCTCCCTGTCCCCACGGCTTGGTTCTCGCGCCCACCCCCCCCCCCAACTCCCACCCCCGAGGGGCTGCCCCTTGGGCCTCCATGCCCGGCCTCACTGTCTCTTTCTCTCTTGCCCTCCTACCATGTCCCTCCCCCCTCCCCCACCCCCCCTCCCCCCTCCCCCCGCCCATCGCTTCTCTCCACAGACCTTCCTGGCCTCCAGCGGGGGGCTGTACTGCCTGGGTGGCGGCTGCGGCACCGTGGTAATTCCCGGCTGCATGCGCCCGCCGCCTGCACGCTGAGGCCTGGCCGGGTGCATGGGGGGGACCCGCACTCAGGACTCCCTCCCCCAGAGCAGTGCCCCCCACCAGGGCCCAGGTCAGGGTGGGGCAGGCTCTGTGGTAGAACATGCATGGCTCACGCATGGATGCCGTGGGGTTCTCAGCGCCCTGGAAACTGGGGAGGGGGGGGAGCTCTCCCCTTCCAGGGTCACCGGGCATCTGAGGGGAGCACAGGGCAGAGGCGGCCTGGTTGGGGCATGGCCAGGTCACGGGGGCAGAGCTGTGAGGGAGCCTTAGGGATGCTCTGTGCTGGGAGGACCCTGGGGTGGGGGGGGGGGGAAGCTGCTCATGGGGCAGCTTCAAGAGAAGGTGAGATGAGCCCGAGCCAGTGTGGCTCAGTGGATAGAGCGCCGGCCTGGGAACTGAAGGGTCCCGGGTTCGATTCCTGTCAAGGGCACATGCCCGGGTTGTCCTCAACCCCCAGTAGGGGGCATGCAGGAGGCGGCCGATCCATGATTCTCTCTCATCATGGATGTTTCTAACTCTATCCCTCTCCCTTCCTCTCTGTAAAAAAAAATCAATAAAATATATAAAAAATAAAATAAAAGAGAGAGAGAGAGAGAAGGTGAGATGAGGCAGGAGGCCCCAGAGGCCAGGCGGTCACAGCCTCACCCCAGGCCCAGGCCCGCAATGGTGTGGCTCACGCCTGCTCAGTGCTCCCCCCACCTTCCTCCTCCCAGCTGAGAGCCCAGAGCCTCCCAGAGCCCAGGCAGGGCCAGCGCCGAGGCCACACGACCCACAGGGACTCTCATCTCCCCCACACACTGCCCCTCCGCCCTTCCTGCCCCGACCCCTGACCCCCGGCCTCTGGGGCTGCTGCCCCCGCAGGACCCCGACGAGAGCGCCCGCATCTCCAGCGCCTTCTTCCGCCTGTTCCGGGTCATGAGGCTGATCAAGCTGCTGAGCCGAGCCGAGGGCGTGCGCACGCTGCTGTGGACCTTCATCAAGTCCTTCCAGGTGTGCGCCCCGGCCCTCCCCACGGGGACCCCACGGACATCCACCCGGCCCTCCCCACGGGGATCCCACGGACACCCGCCCGGCCCTCCCCACGGGGACCCCACGGACACCCGCCCGGCCCTCCCCACGGGGACCCCACGGACACCCGCCCGGCCCTCCCCACGGGGACCCCACGGACACCCGCCCGGCCCTCCCCACGGGGACCCCACGGACACCCGCCCGGCCCTCCCCACGGGGACCCCACGGACACCCGCCCGGCCCTCCCCACGGGGACCCCACGGACACCCGCCCGGCCCTCCCCACGGGGACCCCACGGACACCCGCCCGCCTGCCCAGTCCTGGGGTCCCTGCTGAGCTGGGGGAGGCAGGCCCAGAGCAGGAAAGCCTCATGCCCCCCCTTCCCCCCAGGCCCTGCCCTACGTGGCCCTGCTCATCGTCATGCTCTTCTTCATCTACGCGGTCATCGGCATGCAGGTGAGGGCGCCGGGAGGGTCTCCCACCTCAGAGGCGCCCCCTCCTGCTGGCCGGCCTGGCAGCCCCTGGTCCCCGCTGTTGCCGTGTGAGTGGGTCAGGCGGAGGCAACCCCAGGGGCCAGACTGGTGTCTCAGGCCCATTAGGGGCCCCGAGGGGGTTCAGCCCACCTCCCGTGAGAGCCGCCCCTTCTCTACAGCAAGCCCCCCCCCACCCCCGCAAGTCGGCCTGCTGGTAGGGAAGCTTGCCGGCCCCCCAGCCCTCACCCCCACCCCCCTGCTTTGCTTGGGCTCAACCTAAAGAGGCTCATCCAACCCTGCCAACGGTCCCATGTACACGGAGCGGCCAGATGATCATGATCTCCAAACGCATAATAATCTGGCCACTCAGGGTTTGTCCTATAGAAGAAAAGGCTAATATGCAAATTGTCCCCTCCACCAGGAGTTCGACCAGCAGGCAGGCTGGCCAACTCCCCCTGGCCAGGCTGGCCAGACCCCACCCATGCACGAATTCATGCACCAGGTCTCATATATATATATATATGTATGTATACACACACACACACACACACACACACCGAGCGGCCAGGTTATTATGCGTGCAGAGATCACCATCATCTGGCCGCTCGGTGTGTGTGCTGCAGGGCTGAGGCAGCGGGAAGGGAGGGGACCTGGGGGAGCTCCGGGCAGGCGGCCTGGGCCAGCTGGGCGACAGCGGCCTGCAGACCCAGCCCGGCCCCTCCGGCGGTCCGTGTGTTTGCAGATGTTCGGGAAGATCGCCTTGGTGGACGGGACCCAAATAAACCGTAACAACAACTTCCAGACCTTCCCGCAGGCCGTGCTGCTGCTCTTCAGGCACGGGCCCCGCCCCACGGGCCCCAGGGCCTTGGCACGGGAGGCCACAGGGGGCCCCACGCTCAGGCGCTAGCTCGCTGCCATCCCCATCACACCCGGGGCGTCTTCGTGTTCCCCGGGGCCCCACGTAGGACGTAGCCGGGCCTGAGTGCATGCATCTGTGTCTCCCTGCCCGCCCCCCCCACCCATCCCATCCCGGAAGCAGGAGATGGAGGTCCAATGGCCTTCAGAGGCACAGTGAGGCCTCGGTGACCTTTGACCCTGCCTCAGCTGGGTCGGGACAGGGCTCACTCTTGCTGCCCGCCTCCCAGGGACTTGCATCATGGACTGGTTTTGCCCCTCCATCCAAGGAACCCCCCCCCCTTTTTTTTGGTCTTTTACCTCCTGCTTCTGCTGCCCCGATAGAGCAGGGGGACTGGGGTGCAGAAGGGAAACGGAGGCCCAGCTCACACTGACGTCCCGACTCGGGGGGCAGCCCCGTCCCCCGTCTGCTCACCCGCCCCCGCCCACGAGCCCCTCCCTTGCAGGTGTGCGACAGGCGAGGCCTGGCAGGAGGTCCTGTTGGCCAGCAGCTACGGGAAGCTGTGCGACCCCGCGTCCGAGTACGCGCCGGGCGAGGAGTACTCGTGCGGCACCAACTTCGCCTACTACTACTTCATCAGCTTCTACATGCTCTGCGCCTTCCTGGTGAGCCGGCTGGTGGGCACGGCGGGCACGGTGGGCCTCGGGTCGGGCGGACGGGTGGGCGGGCGGGCGCTGGGCCGGCCTCCCTGGCCAGCGCTGTCTCTGTCTCTCCCAGGTCGACCGCCGGGGCGTGGGGGGGCGAGAGGCCGGGTGTCTCAGGCCACATAGGCTGCAGCCCCCGCCCACTGGTCCCCTTCCATGTCGGGGGCCCCGGGTCTTCCCCTGACAGATCATCAACCTGTTCGTGGCGGTCATCATGGACAACTTCGACTACCTCACGCGGGACTGGTCCATCCTGGGCCCTCACCACCTGGACGAGTTCAAGGCCATCTGGGCGGAGTACGACCCGGAGGCCACGTGAGTCCGGGGCCGGGCCCTCCCTCCCCTGGGCACCCTCTGTCTCAGACCCCGTCCCCGCGTCCGGTTTGCTAGGAATGAGCCGGCTGCCGGTGCCTTCAGCATCCGAGGTCCCGGCTCAGAGAACAGGACTTCCTCTCCTGGGGGTCCGAGGTTGGAAGGAACCCCACAGCGCCCCCTCCTGGCGTTCTTGGGAAATGGCCACCCAGGTTCTGAGTGGGCAGGTGCAGGAGCGGGAGCTCAGTACCTCCCCAGGCTCTCAGCGCGTGGCCATCTGACCATCGGCCACCCAGACAGACCCGGCCAGCTCTGCGTTGCCCCTAACCTGACCCTCAGGGCATCCGTACGCAGGGCTGCCTTCTGTTGTTTCTGAAAAGCTAATACGCTCGTATTTTGAGGACCGTTTCCCAGGCAACAGGCACTGCGCTGACCACTGTGTGTATTACCTCATTTCACCCTTACCGCGACCCAGGAGACAGGTCATTCGTAGGTCACCTCCCCTGATCCGTGCCCTCGGCCTCTGTTACTACAGCCCAAGAGCCCCCAACCAGCTGGACCAAAACCCAAGGAAGGCTCTGCCCCGGGGAAAGTGAGGTCCAGATTGCAGGCCTGGAGAGAGAGAGAATTCTGGCTTCTATCTGAGAGAGAGAGAGAGAGAGGGGGGGGGGGGGGGAGAGGGAGAGAGAGAGAGAGAGAGAGGGAGAGGGAGAGAGAGAGAAAGAGAGGAGCTGGCCCAGCTGGTATGGCTCAGTGGTTGAGCATCGACCTATGGACCAGGTCAGGGTTTCAGACTCGATCCCCAGCAGGGGGCGTGCAGGAGGCAGCCAGCCGATTGATGATGATTCTCTCTCACTGACGTTCCTCTCGCGCTCTCTCTCTCTAAAAAAAAAATTAGTAAAAACGTATTTTAAAAAATCAAGAAGGGAAGCTGGCTCCCCATGCCCAGGCCTGGTTGGGAAATACGGACGTGCTCGCCGGTCCCGGCCCTCTTCCCCTCGCCGTTCCCTGCACCACCGGGAGGGGGCTGTGGGTGCACAGCAGGGCGCACAGCGGTGTCTCCCGCAGGGGCCGCATCAAACACCTGGACGTGGTGACCCTGCTGCGGCGGATCCAGCCCCCGCTGGGCTTCGGGAAGTTCTGCCCCCACCGCGTGGCGTGTAAGGTAACCCGGGCGCCAGGGAGGGGCCCCGGGGGACAGGCAGAGGCACAGGATCCGGGGGCGGGAAGCTGGCGCGCCGCCTCAGAGCCGTCCTCTCCCCGGTCCCCAGGCCCCCCCTCCCCCAGGACCTACAGTCTTGACAACACCCCCACTCATCCTTACGCCCCCCCCTCCCACCCCCCGTGAAGGGCCTCCTGCCCCCCAGCCCTCCTGGCCCGGCCCCTCCTGGCCCAGAGACCGGGCGAGGATGGTTTGGCCGGGTCCGCGCCCCGCAGCGACCCCCCCTCCCCCACAGCGGCTTGTGGGCATGAACATGCCCCTCAACAGCGACGGCACCGTCACCTTCAACGCCACCCTCTTCGCCCTGGTGCGCACGGCCCTCAAGATCAAGACGGAAGGTGAGCCCGGCCGGCGTGGCTCTGTGGTTGAGCGTTGACCTGTGACCCAGGAGGTCACAGTTCAATTCCCATCAGGGCACAGGCCCGGGTTGCAGGCTCGGTCCCCAGTCGGGGGCGTGCAGGAGGCAGCCGATCCGTGATTCTCTCTCATCATGGATGTTTCCCTGTCTCTCTCTCTCTCTCTTCCTCTCTGGAATCAATAAGAAATATATTTTTTAAAAAAGGACGAAGAGGGAAGGTGAGAGGGTAAAGGAGCCCCAGGCGGCTGCGCCCAGCGGGGTTGGCTCGGCCAAGCCTGGGCGGCTTCAGGGCGGCCCCTGCCTGTCCCTCTGCCCAGGTAACTTCGAGCAGGCCAACGAGGAGCTGAGGGCCATCATCAAGAAGATCTGGAAGAGGACCAGCATGAAGCTCCTGGACCAGGTCATCCCTCCCATCGGAGGTGCGTGGGGCTCGGGGGGAGGGGAGGGAGAGGGTTAGGGTCCAGGGACAACAGAGGAGGGGCTGCGGGTGGGGTGGCCACGCTCTGAGCTCCCCGCTCCTACACCCGTCCACGCAGAAGCTGACCCCTCGCGCGCCGGCCCGCGAGACGGGTCCTAGGTGAAATGCCACCTCCCTGGGTCCATACCCTCTATTAATACGGCCCACGAGCCCCCCCCCCACCCAGCTCAAAAAAACCCAAGGAAGGCTCTGCCATGGGGAACACGAGGCCCCGATTCCAGGCCTGGAGAGACTTCTATGAGAGAGAGAGAGAGGGAGAGAGAGAGAGAGGACGCTGAGGATGGCCCAGACCCTCCCGAAACCCTAAATACCTTGGACAGACCCCATGGCGGCCTCAGGCCAGGTCAGACAGAGACAGGGGGCGTGGCTCCTCTGCCACGACCTGGGGCTCCCCCTGCGCCCCCCCCCCACTCTCCCCGGTCTCAGGACACCCCTTGTCGGTGCCCCGCAGATGACGAGGTGACAGTGGGCAAGTTCTACGCCACGTTCCTCATCCAGGAGCACTTCCGCAAGTTCATGAAGCGCCAGGAGGAGTACTACGGCTACCGGCCCAAGAAGGACGCCAAGGACGCCAACGCCGTGCAGATCCAGGTGAGCCGGCCGGCTCCGGCCCCTCGCCACCGCTGAGCCAGGTCTCGGGGCGGGTGCTCGCTGCTCTCTGTGTCCTTGAGGGCCAGGGTGGAGGCCCAGCGGGGCGGAGGGGCCAGGGCGGGGGAGGGAGAGGGACGGGAAGGCGAGAGGGGGCGGGCACTGCGATGGGAGACCGTTCACATCTCAAGAGGAGAACCAGGAGCCCGTCTGTCTCTGGGGAGCAGGACCGGAGGGGGCGGGACTTGGCCAAAGGGAAGGGGAGGTGGGAGTCGGTTGAGAGCAATCGCCTCCCCAGAAGGCCGCTCTCCAGGATGGGACGGCTTAAGACGAGCCCCCGGGTGTACAAAGCAAGTTAGAACTTTGCTTTATCCGCCATCGCTTCTTTATTTCGGGGTGTGTTGTGTTCCCCACCCCCCCAAACACATTGTTATTGATTTCAGAGAGGAAAGGAGAGGGCGAGAGAGAGACAGAAGCATCCATGAGGAGAGAGAATCATGGACCGGCTGCCTCCTGCACGCCCGCCCCCCCACTGGGGGTGGAGCCCGCAACCCAGGCACCTGTCCTGACCCGGAATGGAACCCTGACCTCCTGGTTCCTAGGTCGATGCTCCACCCCAGAGCCACGCCGCCCGGCCGGGCTGTTTCCAGTTTTCGGTGTTCCTTGCCATGCACATAATTTATAAATTTGAAAAACACACGTGCCCGTGGGCTGTGTGCTTAAAAATGTATTTCTGTAGCAGCTTTTTTTTTTTTTTTTTTTTTAGCTTGGCACAATCGTACCATTTAGAACGTTGCACATATAATGCAAGAACATTTTTTAAAAAATATATATTTTTTTACTGATTTCAGAGAGGAAGGGCGAGGGAGAGGAAGGGGGGCCGGAGCCGAGACCCCGGTGGCAAGGGTTGGAAATGAGAGAGGCCGCCCCGGCTGGTGTGGCTCAATGGGTAGAGCGTCGGCCTGCGGACTGAAGGGTCCCGGGTTCGATTCCGGTCAAGGGCATGTGCTCTGGTTGCGGGCTCAACTCCGAGTAGGGGGCGTGCCGGAGGCAGCCGATCCATGATGCTCTCTCATCATGGACATTTCTATCTCTCTCTTCCTCTCTGACATCAATAAAATATATTTTTTTAAAAATGAAAGAAAAGAAATGCGGGAGACCGTGGGGTGGAGCCGGGTCCCCCTCCTGGACCGGAGGCGTCAGGGAGTCCCTTCTCCACCCCCCAGGCCGGACTGCGCACCATTGAGGAGGAGGCCGCCCCTGAGATCCGCCGGACGATCTCGGGAGACCTGACGGCCGAGGAGGAGCTGGAGAGGGCCATGGTGGAGGCCGCCATGGAGGAGGGGATATTCCGGGTGAGCATGGGGGCGGGGGAGGGGGCAGACGCCGATCACGGATGGGAGGGCGCCACAGGACGGGGGGGGGCGCGGCGTGGAAGCCAGAGACGCCCACCACCCACAGCTCGGCGGGCTCAGCATCAATGACCCAAGGTCCTCGAGGGAGCACATAGAACAGAACACGTCCTTCCCGACCTGTCCGCCCCACCAAGCCTCGCCCTTTCCTCCCGCCCCAGTCCCAGTCAACCCTCATCTCTCGCCAGCCCTCCGTGCCCAGAGGCCCGTCTGTCCTGGCTCCCTGTGCCCGAGCCTTCGCTCTGCCTCGTGTCCTGTGGCCCCGTAAAGACCGCCTGGCAAAACCTTCTTGGGCTCTTTTTTTATTTTTAGTGGCTTCAGAGGGAGAGGGAGGGAGAGAGAGACATCCAGGATGAGAGAGCATCATGGCCCGGCTGCCTCCTGCACGCCCCCTACTGGGGATGGAGCCCGCCACCCCGGCCTGTGCCCTTGACCAGAATCGAACCCAGGACCCTTCCGTCCGCAGGCCGACGCTCTATCCACGGAGCCAAACCAGAGGGCACTGGGTTCTTCTGTATCGTTATTGATTTCAGAGAGGAAGGGAGAGGGGGGGAGAGAGAGAAACATCCATGATGAGACAGAATCACGGATCGCCTGCTGCCTGTATGCCCCCTACAAGCCCGCCCCCCGGGCATGTGCCTCGCCGGGGAATCCATCTGTGACCTCCCGGCTCCTAGGTCGATGCTCAACCGCTGAGCCAGGCCGGCCCGGCCCTCCTGGGGTTCTCCGTGAGGAGATGGTGGCCCGGGAGGGGACCTGCGATGTCCAATGTCCCTCAGAAAGCTATCTGCCCGCCCGGCCCTCGTCCGGCCCCACGCTCAGTCCTCCCTCCCTCCTCCTCGCCCCTAGAGGACCGGAGGCCTCTTTGGCCAGGTGGACAACTTCCTGGACCGGCCCAGCTCCCTGGCGCCCGTCCTGGCCAACCAACGGCCCCTGCAGTTCTCCGACATCGAGATGGAGGAGCTGGAGTCGCCCGTCTTCCTGGAGGACTTCCCGCAGGACCCCAGCACCCACCCGCTGGCCCGCGCCAACACCAACAATGCCAATGCCAACGTTGCCACGGGCAACAGCAACCATAGCGACCGCCAGGCGTTTTCCAGGTAGAGGCGGCCACCGCCAGCCCGGGGTGTCGGGGTCCTCGGGGGTGGGTCTGGGAAGGCCTGGCGAGTGGACCCCAGGCTGGTTTTGGAGGGGTCGCCCCGAAGTGGGTGGGGTGTTCCTGGCTTGCCTTTGTGCCCTGAGGGTCCATCAGGCACCTGAATGCCAGAGGCAGGCCTGGGTGCAGGGGCAGCCTCCTGTGGGCCTGGCCAGCCATGCTGAGTGGTGCTGGTCTGCTCAGGGAAGAGCCAGGGCACATCCGGGGGGCTGTGCCTGGGCCCCACGGCGGGCTCTGGAGTGGGACGCAGTCACTCCCGGTTCTGGAAGCTCCCGGCTGAGGCAGGGTGCGGCCCTGCCCGAGAACCGGTGGCCTGGAGGCTGGGGAACGGGTGTGGGCAGGGGGGAGGGGCGTGTCTGCCGGGAGAACCCCGAGAGCAGGGGCGCGAGGCTGGGATGGGTTTGGCCTGGTCTTGAAGAGCCGGGGCAGCTGGCACCACGCCCGAGCGCCAGCCGGGAGTCCAGGCTGCGGCCACGGCTGCTGCTGCTGCTGCTGCTGCTGAGCTGATGGGGCCGGACCCTGAGGGGGAGCCCCTGTGGCCCACAGAGGGGCAGGATGGCAGGAGGCCCCGCACCCTCCCCGCTCCACGGCCTTACTTCTCTTCCATTCCAGGGTCTGCTATGAGCGGGAGTCCCCTGGGGACACCGAGATGCCCGCTGCCGCCAGAGGAGGGATCCTGGGTGAGTCTCTCTGAGCGCCCGGAGGCTGAGCCTTCTCCCGCGGGGAAAGGGGGTCCAGTGTGGAGTCGGCCCCCAGCACCGTCCACCCTCCAGACGCCGCTCCCACCCGAGGGTCTCAGAGGGGCTGAGGGGCGGGTGGGGCTCCCTGGCTCAGGGCGGGCACAAGTCCTGTCCTCGCCCATCTGCCCGCAGGACCCCGCAGCCAGTCCCGCAGGGAAGAGCCAAGGCGGCAAGGACAGCTGCCCCCAAGAGCAGGGCCCCCAGCCCGGGCGGCTCCTGCCCCCGGCCAGGTAGGGGCAGAGCCTGGAGGGGGACTGGGTGCAGAGGGAGGGGGTGTGGCAGGGGCTGCCCGTCCATGACAGAGGGGACCCCAGTCCTGGGACACCCCCGATTTTTTCTTTTTTTAAAAACATATTTTGATTGATGTCAGAGAGGAAGGGAGAGAGAGAGAGACGGGGAGGGAAACATCCATGATGAGAGAGAATCACGGACCGGCTGCCTCCTGCACGCCCCCCTCCTGGGGATGGAGCCGCAACCTGGGCGTGTGCCCTGACCTGGGAATCGAACCCTGACCTCCTGGTTCCTAGGTCGTGGCTCAACCACGGAGCCAGGCCGGCCGGCGGGACCACCCCTTTCTGTGGGTCTGGGCTAAGGTCCCCTCGGGAGAGCTGGGGTTCACTGGGTCCCCATGGGGTCTGTTTTGTGCCTCCGGAACAGCGCCCCAGGGCGGAGCCCCCGATGCCGGAGGCAGAGGAAGCCCCTCCCAGCAGCCGGACTCCTGAGAGCCCTTCCGGGGGCCTGGCTCCGGCCACTGCCCTGCTAATCCAGCAGGTGAGGCCGGGCGGGACCAGGGTCCCGGGCTACATGCAGGGCGGGGGGGGGGGGACCTGGGTGGGGGTGGCCAGGCCCCGAGGCAGCCCCCCCCCCCAGCAAGACCCGCCACCCGCCTCTCCTCCCTGAAGGCTCTGCTTCGAGGCGGCCTGGACACCTTGGCGGTGGACACCGGCTTCATCTCGGCGACGGGCCAGGCCCTGGCGGAGGCCTGCCAGATGGAGCCGGAGGAGGTGGAGGCCGCGGCCACGGAGCTACTGAGAAGACGAGAGTCCCCCGAGGGCGCAGCTGGCGCCCTGGGGCCCCCGAGCCTCCGGTCCTCCGTGGGCAGCCTCGACCAGCATCAGGGCTCCCAGGAGGCCCTCATTCCCCCCAGGCGCTGAACCCCTCGGCCTCGGCCTGGGCAGGGGCCTCTGGGCTGGAGGATTGCTGTCAGCCATCAGGGCAGCCGCCCATCTCTGCTGAGTGGGGACGTGGAGACCACAGCGATGGTTGGAGGAGACTGCAGGCCCCTCTCCTCGCCAGCAGGAGGCGCAGTCCCAGGGCGATCCCAACATCATTCAGGTCGCCCGGTGGGTGGCTGCGGGCACAAGTCCCCACCCCCCGCCGGACATTAAAGTCTCAGGCCTGAGACTCGGCACCTGGCCTCTGTCTGTCTCCTGTTCCGGGCCTCCCCCTCCCTCTGCCCCCGCCCCTTCCCCAGGAGCCCGGCCGTGGCGGGGGGGGGGGGGGGGGGGAAGGGGGGGGCCAGGCCCAGGGAGGCCGGAGGGGCCATCTGGACGGCCCTTCGTTCTGCGGGGAGCCCGGCGGCCCACGGGCAGATGCCAGCTTAGCCCCCCTTCTTGGGGGCCGTGACCGTGTCTCATCGGACCGAGGTCGCTGCCAGCTCTGGCCTCGGTGCCCAGCTGCGCCTGTTTGTGGCCGTGGGCGTCCAAGGCCCCAGCGCCAGGCCCCTCCGTCCACACCGAGTCACGAGGGGTGACAGCGGTCACCATGGACCCAGTGCCTCGGGCGCGCCAGCCACAGGCCTCGCCCTGGGCCCCCCCTTCTCCTTACAGAGCATTTGCCCGCATGACGCCCTCTCACGCTCACCTGGGGATCTCACTTGGGCCTCACAAGCAGCCCCGCGGTGACACGAGTGTGGTTATCTCGGCGTTGAGGCCGGGGAACCCACCCTTGGAGCCCCTCCCGTCGCCTGCCCAGGTCTCCTGGCTGGGCAGGGGCAGGGCCGGGGCTGGAACTTGACCCTGGATCTCCGTGACTCGGGCACCACTCTGTGGCTTCAGGGCTGTCTCCGGTCCTTCCGCACCGACCTGACTTTGACCTGAACCGCGAAGTCCCCTGGGGCCCCGCGTCCAGGGTTTCCCTTCGGTCCTGGCGTGTGCGGGGCTGTGGAGACGCCCCAGGCGGGAAGCGTGGGGCCGCGTCTAGTCCCGCCTCGGCCCCCGGCCTGTGGGGCCACTTGGCGCAGGTCTTTCTACCTTTCTGGGCCCCGGTTTCTCCACCTGAAGGTGAAGGGGTCGTGGGGGGGGTGTTCTTCCCCGCTTGAGGGTCCGTGAGAGTGAGGGGCACCCACACCCGCTCCTGCCTTTGGACCCCGAACTGTAATAGAAGCTACCGGAGCCCCGGCCGGTGTGGCTCAGTGGATAGAGCGTCGGCCTGCAGACTGAAGAGTCCCGGGTTCGATTCCGGTCCAGGGCACGTGCCTCGGTGGCAGGCTCCTCCCTGGCCCGGGCCCTGATCAGGGCTCGTGCAGGAGGCAACCCATCGACGTGTTTCTCTCACACTGGTATCTCTCTCTGTCTTTCCCCCTCTCTTCCCCTCTCTCTAAAAACCAATGGGAACATATCCTCGGGGGAGGCCTGAAAAAGAAAAAAAAAAGCTGCTACTGGGGAGAAGATTGGATCGAGAGCTCCTGTCGGAGGGGATATGGGTCGTCGTTAAACCCCCAGTAACACTTGAAACCAGAAACAGTTCGTTTTTGGGGTGTTGGTGATCACAGCGCTCGCTGTCTCGCTGTCTCTCTCTCTCTCTCTCTCTCTCTCTCTCTCTCTCTCTCTCTCTCTCTCCCACGCTATTTATAACCACGTCTGGTTTCCTCTATGGCTAAGCGTGTCTCCTTCGCAACAGAGGAAGTCAGGCGCAGCCGCATCCGAGCTAAGATCTCCCCAATAACAGACCCTCTCCAGGGGCCTGAGGCCCTGCAGACAGGGGGGGGTCTGGGCTGCACCTCCGGGTGGGCACTGGAGGGTGTGGCCAGCCACCTGCCCGCAGCGTCTCCCCCGGAACCGAGTACAGCTGCCGGGGTGGGGCTGGAGGCCCCGAACTCTGGACCTGCCACCCTGGATGTCAGGTCAAAGCTCAGACAGCTCCTGCAGGCGCCAACGCCGACTTCTAGCCCCAGAGGAGCCCTGGCTGGTGTCGCCCAGTGGTTAGAGCGTTGGGTTCGCTTCCTGTCCAGGGCTCCTGCCTGGATTGCAGGTCTGATCCCTGACCCCTGTCAGGGTCAGGGTCAGGGTTGGGGTCAGGGTCGGGGGGGGGGGCATGTGCGGGAGGCACCCAATCGATGTGTCACTGATACATCGACATTCCTCTCTCTCTCCCCCTCCCCCCCACCCCCTTTCTCCCACTCTCTAAAAATCAACGGGAAAAATACCCTCACTCCTCGGGTGAGGGTTAGAAAAAGGAAGATGAAGCGGAAGAGGACTCAAGGCCAGGCCACCCCCCCCCCACCCCTCTAGGGCCTGAGGGCATCTCTCAGGGCTTTGATTTGTCTCCGCGTCTGAGAGATCTGGGCCAGATGGCTGCCCCCAGTCGCTGCTGAGCATGTTAACTGCCGTAGCGTGGGAGCTTCCTGCCTGGAGAGCCTGCTCCCCACTCCCCCCCCCCCCCCCGCCCAGTCCCTGGCAGGAGAAGTGATGGGGGCCCAGGATGCCTAGCGGGAAGGGCCGCAGCTCAGGGCAATGTGTGAGTGTGTGAGTGTACAAGTGTGCGAGTGCGTGTGTGTGTGAGTGTGTGTATGCATGTGTGAGTGTATATGCGTGTGTGAGTGTGTGTGTATGTGGGTCTGTATGTGTATGTGTGTGTGAGTGTGTGTGTATGCGTGTGTGAGTGTGTGTGTATGTGGGTCTGTATGTGTGTGTGAGTGTATGTATGTGTGTATGCATGTGTGTGTATGTGTGGAGTGTGTATGCGTGTGTGTGTATGTGGGTCTGTATGTGTGTGAGAGAGTGTGTGTGTGTGTGTATGCATGTGTGAGTGTATATGCATGTGTGAGTGTGTGTATGTGGGTCTGTATGTGTATGTGTGTGTGTGAGTGTGTGTGTGTGTGTGTGAATGGGTCTGTATGTGTGTGAGAGTGTGTGTGTGAGTGTGTATGTGCGTGTGTGTGTATGTGGGTCTGTGTGTGTGAGTGTGTATATGTGTGTGAGTGTGTGTGTGTATGCGTGTGTGAGTGTGTGTGTATGTGGGTCTGTATGTGTGTGTGAGTGTATGTATGTGTGTATGCATGTGTGTGTATGTGTGGAGTGTGTATGCGTGTGTGAGTGTGTGTGGGGGGGGTCTGTATGTGTGTGAGAGTGTGTGTGTGTGAGTGTTTATGTGTGTGTGTATGTGGGTCTGTGTGTGTGAGTGTGTATATGTGTGTGTGCGTGTGTGTGTGTATGTGTGTGAGTGTGTATATATGTGTGTGTGTGTGTGTCTGTTGGGCCCAAGGAAAGGGTTGGGGTGGGTGGGAACTGCATTCAGGCATCTGATCTGAAGGCACTTCAGGGCGTGGGAAGGAGGCAGCAGAGAAGGCACCTGTGGGGGGTGGGAACGCCCCAGCAAGGAGGCCGTGCTGCGCTGAAGCTGGACAGAGGCAGAAGGGCTGTCCCAGGCTTCCTCTGACCTGCCTGCCTGAGTCTCCCCAAGCTGCTGAATGAACCTCTCTCCTGCCACTTGGGCCTCCTCTGACCGCTGACCGCCGTGCCCAGTGACCGCCTCGCCTCTGGGCAGCAGTGCCCGGGAGTCGGGGTCTGGACCTCTGGCTGCCCTCCCGCTCCCTGGAGGCCCAGGAGGCGCTGCTGAGGGGCTGGCGTGGCTGACCTGAGGCCCCTGCCTCCAGGAGGCCCTCCAGGAGTTCCCAGCTGCTGAGCCTCCCGGGCTCAGGTTTGCCTGACACCCCGTGGCCCGGAGGGTTGGGCGAGACAGCGGCTCTGGTGCCATTTCCCGGCAGTGAGGCTGTGAGTCAGAAAGGTCACCTACTCTCAGAAGACGGCGGGGGGGGGGGACTTCCTGGAGGCAGGAAACCCAAGTTGGGCCCCAGAGAAGTGCAGAGTCTGTCTGGGAGGCGGGTGGAGAGGCTTTGCAAGATGCAGCCTCACCATCGCCACCGCCACCGCCATCACCACTGCCATCACCACCGCCACCGCCACCGCCACCGCCATTGAGGGCTACCCTGGAGCAAAGGCCTGGGCCAGCCCGGCTCCCTCCGCCCGGCAGCTGCTGGGCTGTGAGCTGGGGAATCTGGACCCAGACATGAGTTCAAATCCTGGGTCTGCTGCTTCTCCGCTGGGTGAGACCCGGCTTCTCCTCCGTGAAACCGTGCAGGGACAATGCAGCCCACCTCCCAAGGCTGTGAGAATGAAACGAGGACACGCAGCAGCCCGGCCGGCGTGGCTCAGTGGCGGAGCCTCGACCCATGAACCAGGAGGTCAGGGTTCGATTCCCGGTCAGGGCACATGCCGGGTTGCGGGCTCCATCCCCAGTGGGGGGCGTGCAGGAGGCAGCCGATTAAGGATTCTCTCTCATCATGGATGTTTCTCTCTCTCTCCCTCTCCCTCTCTGAAATCAATAAAAATATATTTTTTTTAAAAAAAAAGAACATGCGTATAATAAAGTACCTTGTTCATGTCCAGGGCCCATAGTGTGGTCTCTTCCTCCCTCTTACATTGCTGGATGGACGGGGAGAGAATGCCCAGAATGTGCCTCAGGCCCTGCTGGCCACCTGCTCTGGGCGGATGACCCACCAGCTCTGGACCTTCCTCTAGGTCCCACCTGGGCCTCCCTCCCCGCCTCCACCTGCAGGTGCCGATCCTGCTCTCCATCGGGAAGGGAGGCGGGGTGATGTGCCCTTGAAGGTATCTTTGTTTAGAAGGGATCGGGGCTCCCGGATGGAGCAGGGACCTGTGGGCTGGGTGGGGAGAAGGGGAGAGGATGGCACCCCCAGGTTCGCTCTCAGACGCTGCCCCGCACCCTCACCCCAGTCGCTCACGTGGTTTCATCAGCCCCGGGGTGATGCAAGAGGCTCCGGGACAGACTCCCCATCCCCCGCTCCCCCAGAGAGCTCCCTCCACATCTGGAGCTGCAGCTGGGTCCTGGGCTTGGGGCCCTGCCAAGGAAGGGTGCTGCTGGTGGACACGAGGGGTGGGCAGGCAGCTGGCGAGGGGCCTGTGAATGGCCGTAGTGTTGGGCATCGGAGGAGGCGGAGAGAAGGGGCCTGGGCTCAACGGGAGGGGAGGGAGACAGACGGACAGACCTCTCCACCGTCACCTCCCTGGGTTTAAAGGCTCGGGGCACCCTTGTCCTTTATGCCCCATAGAAAGGCAGCTTTCCCCCTGCCCTGCCCACCTCGCCCCCCAGCCCCTACCCAGGTGCCCAGTTGAATGGCCCCTTTGTTCCCTCCTGTCCCCAGGGCACCTGGGGCCTCCCACACTGACCCTCTGCCCCCCCCCCCCAGACCACAACAAGCCGAGTGTGAGCCTGTGGTCACAAAGGTCACCTTGGGAGGGCAAGGCGGCAGGACTAGGCGCCGGGCCAGGCATTCCCAGGCTTGAGATGCAGGGGACCTTACACACGGGTCTGAATCTCCCTCCTACAGGCCGGCAGATTCGCGAGACAGAAGGGGGGCTCCCCCAGCTGCTCATCTCTGCGGTGCTGGGAGACCTGGGTTCTTACCCACGCTCAGCCACTAACTCGCTCTGACCTTGGGTACTTCCCTCTCCGCGTCCCAGCTTCCTCAATTTATGAAACGGGGTGCCCTCCAAGCCGGGGCTCCCGCGCGGCCCGAGGGTGGCCACGCGTGGCCCCTCCTCTGGGGCCCCCCCACTCCCGCCGGGCCCCCCTACCCCTGCCCCAACACAGGGGTCGGAGGCGCGCCAAGAGGTCCTTTTAAATGCTCCAGCCCCGCCCCTGGTGCCAGATCCGGCGTTCGATTGGCGGTCAGGGCCGAGGGCGGGGCTAGGGGCGGGGCTTGGGCCTAGGCTCGGGGCGGGGCCTGGCCCGGGACGGCCCCCGCCCCCTTTGTCCGCGCGGCGGTGCGCGCTGGTGGCAGCGAGGTGGGCGGTGCGCGCGGGCGGGAGGTGTGTGCGCGGGTCCCCGGCCGTCCCCGCTGCGGCGCCGCGCCTCCCGCCGCCGCCTGTGGCACAGGCCCCCCCCGGACCCAGGTCCCCGATCCACACCCAGACCCCGGCCATGGCCGGCCAGGGGGACTGCTGCGTCAAGGTGGCCGTCAGGTAGGGGCCGGCGGGCGGGCGCGCGAGGGGCTCGGGCTTTGTGTCTCGTGGGCGCGGGGCCGCTGGGTTCGGAGCCCGCACCCCCGGGAGGAGGGGCCGCGCGGAGCCCGCGGGCACCCGACGCGCGGGCTGCTGGAAGGTGCTTTGTTTGGGTGGTCATTTCGGGCCCCTCTGGGGAGCCCTTAATAACCCGAAAATCGAATAAACAAGGAAATCCGGTATTTCACACCCAGCCCTGGCCCAGGCGGGGCGTCTGTGTGTTTCCGCTTCGCCTCCCCACGGGGCTGCTGTCTTGCAGCGGGATGTCGGGGGGAAATGTCCCCTCGTCCGCCCGGGCGGGCCGGGTCTCGCTCTGGCTCCGGCCAGGCCGGCAGCTCCCCGCCCGGGAGCCTGCAGACAAAGATCGGTGCGGGGGGCATGGACGGTGCCTGCTTCGTGGGGAGGCGAGGACCCCGCTGGCCCTGTCCCAGGCGGAGAGGGGGGCTGGGGACAGAGGAAGGGATGTACCTGGGGTTCCTTTCGCCTCAGGGGCCGGAGGGCGCGTCTGGGACCTGAAGGGATAGCCTGACCTTTGAGGCTGCTGGGGGGTTGGGGGGTGGGGTGGGGGTGCACGGAGCCGGAGCAGGGAAGGCTGCAAACTTGAGCCCCGGGTGCCCTTTGTTGCGGAGGGGCGGGGGCGGGGGGGGGGGGCGGACCCTTTACACCACACGCCCTCTCGCTGCCTCGCGTTGGGTTTGTCTGGGGGGGGAGGGGGGTGTCTGTGTGCGGGGAGGAATGCCCACCCTGTGTGATGGGTGGGGGTCTGGGGTCCAGGTCTACGCCCGGTCTCTGAGCCAGCTGGTAGGTGACCTATATTCCAGGAGCCCGGGGGGCGGGGGTCACCTAGACGGTGGAAAAGCGCCCCCCCTCCTGCCCCAGGACACAAGCCCCCAGGCACCTGGCCAGCCCTCTGCAGCCCGGAGAGAAGGGGGCCAAGGGGGCCACCGTTGGGCCTCTGGGGTCGAGGCTGGGAGACCGAGGTGCCCCACCCCCGCCCGCCACGTGCCAGGCTGCACTGGGGTGTCGCTGGGGCACAGCTCTGCCCGCCCAGCAGACAAAGGGGAGCCCGCAGGTGCCTGGTGGGCTGGTGGGCGGGGCCAGGCTGCTGCCGGCTGACTTTGCAGCAGGAAGCGGTGGAGGTCGAGGGAGGGAGGGAGGGAGGGAGGGAGAGGTTTGGGGGTGGGGGTGGGGTAGGAGTGAGAAGTGTAAGCCTGGCATCTCTAGCAGATTGGGGGAGTCCGCATGCCCAGAAGAGCCCCCACCCGCCAGGAACCAGGCTGGGGGGGGGAGGGGCTTTGCCTTCGACTCCATCTTGCAGAAGAGCGCCAGTCAGAGCCCCTCCACATGCCAGAGGGTCCCCTAGGGTGCGGCCAGGGGTGGAACGCCCCTTGGGATGGGCCCTTGGTGTGGAGGACTGAGGGAGAGAGAGCTGGGGTCCCCCCCACCACCACCACCAGAGGTCCCTGGGATGCTTGACACAGAAAGGGGACTGGGCCCGCCCACTGCACCCCATTCTTTGCGGTGACTGGCCTCATCTCTGCTGCCCACTCAGCTCGCCCAGGGAGATGGGGTGCCCACTCCTTGCCCGAGCTGCTGATTGGGTGAAGGGTGGGGGGATTCGAGAATCGGAAGAGGCTGGTTTCAGGGCTCCTGGAAGGTGAGGGCCCCCCCCATTTCGCCCTCCCGCCTCGGCGCGAGTGCCCGCCTGGCACAGGGCCTGGCACACGGCAGACCTCAATGGGCAGCGGGCCGTGGAAGGTACAGAGCCGGACACAGAGCTGAGGATGGGCCCGGCTGTCAGGGAGAGTTCCTCGGCTTCCAGATCCCCCGCTAACCTCATCCCCAGGAACCCCTTGTCCCCCTAAAGGACCAGGTGGGGGCTGGAATGGACTGGAGGGGACCAAGGTTTGGGGGTCACCGAGGCTTGCCCATCACCGGTGCCGCTCTCTCTGACTTTCTGGAAGTCTCTTCTTTTTTGTTTTTTAATATATTTTTATTGATGTCAGAGAGGAAGGGAGAGAAAGAGAAACATCCATGATGAGAGAGAGTCATGGGTCGGCTGCTTCCTGCATGCCTCCTACAGGGGACGGAGCCCACAACCCAGCCATGTGCCCTGACCAGGAATCGAACCGTGACCTCCTGGTTCCTAGGTCGATGCTCCACCGCTGAGCCACGCCAGCCGGCCCGGCTGGACGTTCGTTCTTGTCTGTAACTGGGCTGCTTTCTGACTGCCCGTGAGCATCACTGGCCCTGAGCCCAGGCTCCAGCAAGCCCAGGCTCCAGCTCCTGGGACCCGGAGGCCAGGGATGGGGAGTGCGGGGCAGCGTTTAGCCCAGCTGAGAAGTGCCAGGCCCAGGACTCCAGGGGCCAGGATGACAGCCGATCTCTGCAAAGGCCTGGGCTGGGGCAGAGCCTGAGGGGGACTTTCAGGACCTGGGCTGTGGGAAAGATGGAAGGAAGGTCGAGGTGTGAGCCAAACCCCCCAACCCCCCCAGGCCTCCTGGATCCTGATCCCTCGGCCCCTGCACCCTTGGCACCAGGAGATGGCCAGGCCAGCCGCGCATCTGCCTGCCCTCCCTCCCTCCACTAATCCCTGGCAGGATAAGGACCTAGAGCCGGCCTCCCCCTGGGAAGGGGGCTGCCTCAGGGCGGGAGAGTGTGTGTTGGGGGGGGGGGGAGGGCAGCTGCTAGGAAACGCTAGCTTGCAGAGTTCAAATTGGGGAAGGAAGCCAATCACATGGCAAGTTTTTTTAAGACCCTTCCAAGCCCCCCCTGCCCCCCCCCCGGCTCTGGGGCGCCCTCAGTGTGGCCTGACCCCCTCCTCTTATCTCGGCCCCATTTCCTTAAGCTTCCTTCCTTCAGGCTGCTGGGGAGGGGGGGCCTCGGCCAGCCCCACGGCCTTCGGTGGACACTCCAGGGTGGAGCAGGGCCTGGGAAGAGGTGGGGGTGGGGGTGGGGGGCGCCAGGGGCCTCGGGTTCTCCAGCCGCCGTATTTCCCTAGTTCCGGCTACTCTGAGATCGTCCCTGTCCGTCTGAATTTTGGATGGAGAGCATTGGTGACGGCCCTAGCCCATGTGGCTCAGTGGATAGAGCGTCGGCCTGGGGACTGAAGGGTCCCGGGTTCGATTCCGGTCAAGGGCACATGCCTAGAGTTGCTGGTTCGTCCCCCAGTAGGGGGCGTGCAGGAGGCAGCCGATCGATGATTCTCTCATTGATGTTTCTCTCTCTCTCCCTCTCCCTTCCTCTCTGAAAACAATAAAAATATTTTTTTTAAAAAAAAAGAGAAAGAATCGGTGACTTGGTATGGAGAGACCGAGGAAGACAGGCGCATAAGGGCCACGCCGTGCCCCCCGTGTCCCTGGCAGGCGGCCCCAGCAGGACCTCTGGTCTGTAAGGCACAGGGTTTATGTCATCGCAAGGAAGTGGCCTGTAGTAACCACAGCCCCGGAAGCCGAGTCCCCTCCCCTGCCCCCTCCCCCGCTGGGCAGCCCGCCTGATTGGATGTGGGCTTTTCAAAACCTCCACCGGTGAGGTGGGGCGGGGCGGGGCCAGGCAGGGGAAGTGCCCGTGGGACACCCTCCCTCTTCCATCTCTGGGGCGCAGGGCGGGGCTGGGCCGTAGGGTGGGGCTGGGCCATGGGTGCCAGTTCTGTCCGCATCTGGGCCTCAGCTCCACCCTCCGCCGAATGGGGACAGCGGGTCGACTCCTCAGCAGTTGATGGGCCTAAAACGTTTAGAAATAAGCCCTGCCTGGCCCGGCCCGGCTCCGTGGCTGAGCATGGACCTATGAACTAGGAGGTCACGGTTCGAACCCCAGTGGGGGCGTGCAGGAAGCAGCCCATCCATGATTCTCTCTCACCGTGGATGTGTGTCTCTCTCTCCCTCTCCCTTCCTCTCAGACATCAATAAAAATATGTTAAAAATAAAATAAACAATAAATCCCGGGGTTCCCGCTTGTGTTGAGGGAGCTTCCTTTCCCCTGTACGTGTGGTCTTCGTCCCTCCCGTTCCCGGGACGGTGGCGTGGGGCCTGGGCCCGGGGTCCGTGCTGGGGGGCGAGGCTCCCCGTCCCCGCGGCCAACCCTCCGCCCGCGCCTGTTGCTCTGCATTCCTCCGCAGGGACGGTCCCCAGGGCCCGTGCCCTGAGCTGTCCCCACCACATGCTGATGCTGTCATGCTCCGGGCGCTGAGCTCCGGGCGCTGCAGCTCTGTCTCCCGGGAGGTCATGGGAAACCCCTGCCAGATGCCCTGAGACCGGGCGGGAGCTGAACGGATCCCTGAGCTGGGCCTGTGCTTCCCAGGCCACGGCGGAGTAACATGGGCCGAGTCACGTGGGGTCTGTCTGGCTCAGGGCAGGGTCTGGCCCCGTCTCTAAGCTCCTCCCCATCCTGCTCCCCAACTTCTGACCGTCACCCCGCTCTGCTGGCCCATTTCCTCCCCTTGCCCGGTTTCAGCCTTTCTGGGGGTGCCCTCCCTCCCCCCCCCTCCGGGGGGGGGACAGCTGAGCTCCGGGTGCCCTGGGGGGTCATGGACAAGGCTCTCCCCCAGGCTCCCCCACTCTGGACCGCCTGTCCCTGGTCAGGACTCTGGGGTGAAAGAAGAAAGTCAAGGACCTCTCTCCTCCCCAGAGGGAGCGGGGTCACAGCCCTGAACCCCGTGCTCCCTGAGCTGACACCCGAGGCTTCGCGGAGGTTTCCTGGGGGAGCCCAGACCTCTCCCCCCGGGCCTGCAGGGCCTCCTCAACCCATGCCCTTTGACCCCACAGGACAAAGCCTTCTTGTCTGGGGTCCTTTCTCTGAGGGCAGCGGGGAGGGTCCGAGAGGCCAAGAGAAGATGGGGGGGGGGGGGGAGGCAGCAGGACCCTCTGGCTGCCACGGTCTCTGTGGCTCTCCCCTCTCTACACCCCTGCAGCTACAGGGCCAGCACCCCTGATGGATTCACACCCTGTTTTATTATTCACTTTTTAATATATCTATTACTATCATTTTAAAAAATATATTTTTCTTGATTTCGGAGAGGGAGGGAGGGAGGGAAGGAGAGAGAGAAACATCAATGATGACAGTGAATCACTGATCAGCTGCCTTCTTGCCCGCTCCTCACTGGGGATCGAACCGCGACCTGGTTCACAGGTCGATGTCCAACCACTGAGCCACAGGAATGGAACCGGGACCTCCTGGTTCCTAGGAGAGCGGGCTGGCCTCCGTGGGAAGACGCCTCCTCGGGGCTAAGTCAGCTTAAGGCCCGCGTCTGCGCGCCAGACTCCCCTGGGAGAGCGGGATCCTGCCCCAGCCGCCTCCCGGCTGGCGGGCTGCCCGGCGAGGGAGGAGGATGCTCTGTCTGCTCAAGAGGCTTTCGCGGGCAGGAGCAGCCGGGTTCTGGGTTCTGGCTCCCCTCCTGGGGCTGCGGCGCTGCTGGTAGGACGAGCCGGGCCATCTCGCCCGGGTGCAGGGTCCTCAGCAGGTTCCGCCCAGGATGGTTCGAATCTCACTGGACTTCGGGCGCATTTTGAGCCTCGGGAAACCGGGGGAGGTGCCTTCTGCGGGGTCGTCCTCACCCGTGACCGGGGTTCCGTTGCACCCCTGAGCGGGGCACAGGTTCCCAGGATCAGTGCCCTCAGAGATGAGGATTTCCAGGAAGAAGCCCGGGCCCCCTCCCGGGACCAGCAGGAATGAGCAGCAGGAAGCAAGGCCCCCCTCCCCCTTCCTCCGCTTATCTAAATCCCTCCGGCCACCTGGCGGGCTCCCCTTTGATCTGGATGGTCTCTGACCTGGGCCGTGGCAGGTCACCCTGCAGCTCAGTGACTCAGAGTGCCAGGCAGATCTGAGGTCACGGGGCCGCTCCATGTCCCTGACACGTGCACACACGTGCGTCACGCACACACACACACACACACCCCTTCACGATAGAGCATCAACCGGCTGCCGTGGGCTGGGCAGGGCAGGGGAGGCTGGGCATCCAGGCAACCTTTGCTCTGTCCCTTGGGCTCCAAGGCAGCTCACCCAGGGCGGTGGATGTGCCTCTCACGTTTCTGTCCCTCCTGGGCCGTCCCGCTGGCCTCTGGGGCTCCCTTTCAGGATGCAGAAAGGCATTCGGGGTCCCGCAGGAGAAGAGAACAGACAGGCTTCTGTCCCCCAAGTCTCCTGAGGGTCTAGGTGGTGATTGCCAGCCCAGGTCTTGGGCTCTTTTTCTTTTTAATTCTCACCCCAGGATATTTTCCCAATGATTTTTAGATTGAGTGGAAGGGAGAGAGAGAGAGACAGAAACAGCGATGTGAGAGAGAAACACCGATTGGTTGCCTCCCTCATGCCCCAGACCAGGGCTGGGAGCCTGCAACCAAGGTCCATGCCCTTGACCGGAATCGAACCTGGGACTCCTGGGTCCGCAGGCCGACGCTCTATCCACGCGGGCTCCCCGCTCTCCTCCTGGGTTGGGGCGGACGGCTAGTCCAGGTGGTCTGCCTGGGAGGGCTTGTTACTTTGTATCTGTGTGGCCTTGAGAACCGAGTTACTTAATTTCTCTCGGACCCTCGTTTGTAAATGAGGGGCAGAAACACCCACCTTACACCTAAAGGATCTATGCAATGACCCACGTGTGCAAAGCATCCGGGTCCGGGGTCCTTCTTCCGGGGTGTGGCGGGGTGAGCCCCTGGGGAAGTGGAGGAAGCTGAGGTGCATGGGGCTCTGGGACCCGCAAAGAAAGGGGCCGGGAATGAGGACCGCCCTCCATCCTTGTCCGGGTTCCTGGTTGTAATATCACAGCCATGACCTGCAGTTACCTTGAGGAGCTCAAGGTCAAGGTGGTGGTGGGGGGCGGGCTGGTTGGTTGGAAGACAAAGGAGGGGCCCTTGCCAGCTGATTCCGTGGAACCCATTTCACCCAAGAAGCTGAGCAAACCCCCAGGACCCCGTGGTCACCGGGCGGAGCCTGGGGGGGGGGGCATGATTGGCTTGTCCGTGTGTTGTCACTAAGGATGGGGTGGGCGTGAGGGGAGCTGGCCCCATCCTCCCCTCCTGGCATGGAGCCTGGGGGGAGGGGGGCTGGGCACCCTTTGCAGAGGGCGAGTTTCTCCTTGGCAGTGTCTCCTTGTCCCCGGCCGCCTCCTCCCGCCTCTGTCCTCTGTCCTCCCCTCCGGCTCTGTCCTCCTGGCTCCCCAAGGTCTAAGGAACTGCTGAGCTCAGCTGTTCTTCCGGCTCCGAGCCGGGGGTGGGCCCTGAGTGCGGTCTGGTCCCCCGCAGCCTGTGCTCACTTCTCTCAGGGGGAGGGGGTGCGGGGGATCTTCAAATCACCACCCTCAGCGCCCAGCTCCCGCTCAGCTGCGAGCAGGGGCAGCCGGTGCCCGCGCCCGCGCCAAGCGCTGCCTCTGAAAAGCTCAGGCCCTTTCTCCCGCTCCCGCCGTGCAGGGCTGCCCCTGCCAAGGGAGGAATAGACCGCGCTCTGTTCTGGGAGGTTCCGGGCCTTGCTGAGCGGGGCGATCAGGCCACCTCCCTGCAGGATGGAGGCCCCGGAGGGGTGGGGCTCGGGGAACATGCCCCCGGGGCAGATCCAGGAAGTCCTTGCACGAAGATGGACGGCTGTCCCCCAGACGTTACCGACCAAGGCCAGGAGCAGACCCGCCACCCGGGGGCCGTCAGGAGCCAAAGTGACTTTCGCCTGCAATTGCGTTAAATCACGGTTTACCTTGAGGATGGAGGTTTTCTTTAAATATGTAATTTTATTGACTGCGGAGAGGAAGGGAGCGGGACAGAGAGAGAAACATCCATGATGACAGAGAATCATGGATCGGCTGCCTCCTCCACGCCCCACACTGGGGATCGAGCCCGCAACCCGGGCCTGTGCCCTGACCGGGAATCGAACCCTGACCTCCTGGTTCCTAGGTCAATGCTCAGCCACGGAGCCACTGCGTTTTTCATGCCCCTTACATTGTGCTCCCCCTCCTCCCCCGGCCCTGCATCTGGCCCACACGTCTTGGTAATTAAATGGTATTTGAATCAGATCCTCGGGCCCGTGGCTGCCGTGGGAACCCCAGAAACAGGTTCCCACGCTCCCTGGAGAGTGGGCTGAGAAACCCCTCGCTCAGAGCATCACTCAGGAGAATCTTACGCCTCTTCCGCCTCCGTCTCCAGTCGCCCCTCCGCGTCCCACGCCTGGGACCGCGCTCTTCCCGCATCCTGGTCAGCTGTTCGGGCAGCTAGGGACACACACGGGCAGGTCTGCAGCCGCCCAGGCGCACCCCTCTCTCTGGGTACCATCGCTTCCCGCCTGTACCCTGAAAGCGCCCTGGCGCTTAGAATAGGCCGGTGTGGGGCCTCTCTGACCACAGAGGACCCCAAAGGAGGTGGCTGAGCCCACCAAGGGTCCCGGGGTACATGCCCAAGGGGCCCCACAACTCCCAGACCCTCACATCCCGGCGTCCCCTCGTCACCGTCCCCTCCGGGACGGCTCCCCTGTTCCCGGCAGGCAGGCTCCCGTGCCCTCAGAGCGGATGGTGAAGGGCGGTCCGCTTCGCCACGGGCTCTGATGGGCAGGGCAGCAGCCATCCCTCTGCCCACCCCCTGCACCCCCACCACCCCGGCCTCCAGGGACCCTGATTCGATTTCCTCCAATCGCCGGCATGGCCGTCTGCCTGGGGTAATTAAATGGTGTTTGAATTGGATCCAGAAATCCCATCGCAAGCGGCCCACGTGGCAGGGCGGGCGTCTGCGGGAGCTGATCTAACCCGCAAAGCTGCCCAGGCCTGACCCCGTTCACCTGGGCACACCGGGGAGCGTTTGGTCCTGAGGCCCAGAGCTCGGGTCCTGCCCGGAGCCTCTGCCCGGCACCACGACCTACACAGGTCGCCGTGGCTCCATGCCCACGGCACCCCCGTTCCCCTCGGCACGCTGAGCCCTGCCCTTGGCCACACAGTAAAGCGGCGTCATTTCAGATGCACAATCACCCTGCTGGCGTGGCTCCGTGGGTGAACGTCCACCTAGGAACCAGGAGGTTAGGGTTTGATTCCCGGTCAGGGCACAGGCCCGGGTTGCAGGCTCCATCCCCAGTGGGGGGCGTGCAGGAGGCAGCCGATCCGTGATTCTCTCTCATCATGGATGTTTCTCTCTCTCTGTCCCTCTCCCCTCCCTTCCTTTCTGAAATCAATAATATATATAAATATATATATATATAGAGAGAGAGAGCACGCTCCCCAGGCCACCTTCGGAGGGAACACTGGGCCCAGAGCACCCGCCAGCCCCTCCCCGGCCCTCACAGTGAGGAGCAGGGAACAGGCTCAGAAGGGCTCGGGTGAGCTCAGGCCTGAAGCTCGAGGCAGCTCGGAGCCTGGGCCAGCCCGGGGCAGGGGCAGGAGGGCGGGAGGCCCTGGCTTGGTGGCGGGCGCCCCTGGGCCCCGGTGGGTGCCGGCTCGGCCTCTCTCTCTTTTCTTCTCCGGGTAAACGTTGGCTTAGGGAGCGGGGCCTGACAAGCAGCTCATTGTGAGGGGCCAGCTGGCAGCGAAGGGCTGGCTTGTGCGGGGAGCCCGGGGGCATTCGCGCCCACCCCACCCCCTTTTGCTTTAGGCATTTGGGAGGTGCTTTCTGCCAATCCCTCCCGCACATGCTCACTGACTCACATCTGGTTGCCATGGCGAGGTCGTCATGGCAACGGCTGCTTGAAAGAGGGGGGAAGCAGCTGCCGGATGGAGGTAGCCCCGTCCATGCCTAGCGCCCCCCCCTCAGACTGATGCCACTTTTCTTCCTTTTTGCAGGGAAACCCCCTCTCCCCTTCCCCACCCCCAACCCCGCCAGGATCTGGGCTGTGGGCCCCTCCTGTGGCTGGCCTGGGGTGCCTGCTAGAGGTCCCCGCCCTCCTCAGCAAACTTGGCCTTGCTCGATCCTGTGGGTGGGGGTGGTGGGGGGTGCTGGGTGTCCCCCTCGGCCCCAGCCCCGGGAGAGAAACCAGAGCTGCTTCCCAAGAATGTCCACCAGGCTCTGCCTCGGGGAGGGGGCGTCTAAAGCTGGAGGCGCTCCGGCCCCCCAGGCCTCGGCGAGGCTCTGCTCTCCTCCAGAACGCAGCCCCCGGGAGCGGCCAGGCCTGTCCCTCCATCCCCATCCCGCTCCCTCCTTTGCCGGGGGCTCCCCGTGGGAGCAGGAGTGCATGCTCATGTCAGCCAGGCCTAGGGGTGGCGTCACGCTCCCCCGACGCCACCCCCTCCACCCCCACCCCCGTCAGTGAAACTCCCTCCACCCCAGGCTTACCTGTCAAGTCAGGCTTCTGGGAGGGATCCAATGACGTGAGATGCCTCTCACAGGTCCAACAGAGCCCACCATCCGTGTTAGCGGCTGCAGTGCCAGGTGGTGTTCATGTTACTGCTATTGTTATTATTTTTTTAAATATATTTTTATTGATTCCAGAGAGGAAGCAAGAGGCAGAGAGAGAAACATCCATGAGGAGAGAGAATCATGGTCGGCTGCCTCCTGCACGCCCCCTACTGGGGACCGAGCCCACAACCTGGGCATGTGCCCTGACCGGGAATCGAACCCTGACCTCCTGGTTCATAGGTCGACGCTCAACCACGGAGCCGCAGCGGCTGGATTTATTATTGTCCTTTTACAAAAGCTGCCTCTGTCCTTTGCCGGGATGGGGGGTGGCGTTGGGGGAGCGCACCTAAACTTCCTTCCTTCTCCTCCACTTGGGGGGTCCGGGGTGGGGAGACAGGGCGGAGGGCTGACCAGGGCTCCCCGCTCCCGGCAGGATCCGGCCACAGCTGTCCAAGGAGAAGATTGAGGGCTGTCACATCTGCACCTCCGTCACCCCGGGGGAGCCGCAGGTGCTTCTGGGCAAGGACAAGGCCTTCACCTACGACTTCGTCTTCGACCTGGACACGTGGCAGGAACACGTGTACGCGACCTGTGTGCGCAGGCTCATCGAGGGCTGCTTCGAGGGCTACAACGCCACGGTGCTGGCCTACGGGCAGGTGAGCCCGCTGCTCCCACTGGCCGGCCATGGGCGAGAGCTCGGACCCAGAACCAGAGGGGACCAGGAGTGCGTGTCGTCCCAGGATGCCACGGCGGCGGGGCGGGGGGGGGGGGGGCCAGGCTGTCAGCCGGCGTGACTGCCACGGGGTGTGGCTGTGAGGCCAGGTCGGGCGGGGGAGTTGGGGTGCCGGCTCACCCCGCTTTGCGTCTTGGCAATGCAGACGGGGGCCGGGAAGACGTATACCATGGGCACCGGCTTCGACACGGCGGCGACGGAGGAGGAGCAGGGCATCATCCCCAGGGCCATCGCGCACCTCTTCGGGGGCATCGCCGAGCGCCAGCGGCGGGCGCGGGAGCAGGGCGTGGCCGGGCCGGAGTTCAAAGTCAGCGCCCAGTTCCTGGAGGTACTGCGGCCTCGCGGGGTGGGCAGGCGGGAGACTCGGGGGCCGCAAGACCATGCGTGGGAGCCGGGCTCTCCTCCGGGCAGAGGAACAGGGCAGGGAGCCAGGTGGGCATCTTCAGGGGGTGAGCTCCCCGCTGCCGGGGGCATCCAAGCGAGAGCTGGAAGGCCCCGGGGTGGGACAGGCGAAGGGATTTCCTGCCTCCGATGGGACTTGAGAACCGTGGCTCTCGCCCCGCCTTTGGCCTCCCGGCCCCGCCGGCCCTGACCGTTCTGGCCGAGGGCCTTCCTGACGGATGCTCTGAGTCTCCTCTGACCCCCAGGAAGGAAGGGCCTCCGGGAGGCGCCTGCCTCACACGGGGCTCCTAGAAAACCCATGTCAGGGGTGAACCATGAGGGGCTGAAGGATGCCCTGTCTGTCCCGACAGACAGACAGACAGACACCATGGCACCCGGTCCCCCTTCCGTTTCCTCTCCTGCTTCCCGTGGGTATTTCTGTCCCTTTAAGGTTGTGTGAGGCCTGCAGCCGCCCCTCCCGCTGCAGGATTCTGCTCTGTTTCCCGCTCTCCAGCCCCCCCCCCCACCCCTTTCCCCACCACCCACCACCCCTTCCCCCCTCACCCCCATCCCCGATGACACTTCCCTGCTAGCGATTCCAGATGCAGGTATGTCCCAGGCCCAGACCCTCTGAAGTAGGGTGACCGCTCCCAGCAAGGCCCCCTCCCGTGACGGTCTGCCCCCCAGGCTCTCCCTACACGGCTGGGCCATTTCGCTCCTGCGTGTCGGGCACTCAGACCTGTCCCTGCCCCGCCCTGACATCATCACCACCAGGACCCTCAGGGGCCGCCCCCACTGAGCTCTGCCTCCCCTCCCGCATCGGGGACCGCACCCCACCCCGCCTTTCCCAGGCGGCGACATCATAGGACGTGCCTTTATCCGGACCTAGGACCTGAGTCCCCTGGTCCCCGGTCCCCGGCCTCCTGCCAGGCCTACGGAAGCCCGGTTCCCCGGGGAGGAGCAGATGCAGGAGGGTCCTGCCCAGGCCCTGCTCCCCCCACCCCTGTCCAGGTCAAAGGCCCTGGAACCCAGAACCTGAGGGGGACAAGGGTTGGCCAGGCAACCTCCCAAGGCCTCAGTTTCCCCATCTGCAGCATGGAGCAGCTGGTCTGTAGATGTGAGCCCAGCCGCTGTCTCCCCACACCCCCTTGCTTAGCTCTACAATGAGGAGATCCTGGACCTCTTCGACTCCACCCGGGACCCCGACGCCCGCCACCGCAGATCCAACATCAAGATCCACGAGGACGCCAACGGCGGCATCTATACCACGGGCGTCACGTCCCGCCTCATCAGCTCCCAGGAGGAGGTGCGCGTGCCCGGGGGTCAGGGGTCGGGGCAGGCCGGGGCGGCCGCGGGGCGGGGGACCTCACCGCCGCCTCCCTCCCAGCTGATCCAGTGCCTGAGGCAGGGCGCCCTGTCGCGCACCACGGCCAGCACCCAGATGAACGTGCAGAGCTCCCGCTCCCACGCCATCTTCACCATCCACCTGTGCCAGATGCGCGTCTGCGCCCAGCCCGACCCCCTGGTGAGGATCCCCCCCCCCCCCCGGCCCTGGGAGGGGGGGAGGGCGGAGGAGGAAGGAGCCACGCCCGCCCCGGAGCAGCATGTCCCAGCCGGAGTCAGCGGCCGCCCTCCGCTGCAGGTGCAGGAGGCGGTGACCGGGCTTCCTGAGGGCGCGCCTGCCAGGGAATACGAGACCCTCACGGCCAAGTTTCACTTCGTGGACCTGGCGGGCTCCGAGCGGCTGAAGAGGACGGGGGCCACGGGCGAGCGGGCCAAGGAGGGCATCTCCATCAACTGCGGCCTGGTAGGACCAGGCGGAAGGCTGGGAGGTGGTGGGGGAGGGTGTGGACGTGCAGGTGGCCCGGGGCTGTGCGTCCCTCCCTGGGGCCCCCTTCAGCACCTGGTCTGTCCTCGCAGTTGGCCTTGGGCAATGTGATCAGCGCCCTGGGGGACCAGAGCAAGAAGGCGGTGCACGTGCCCTACAGGGACTCCAAGCTCACGCGGCTCCTCCAGGACTCGCTGGGGGGCAACAGGTACCAGGCAGGGAGGCGGGACTTCCTGGAGAACGGGATGGGAGGGTTTGAGGGTGAAGGCCCTCGGGGACAAGGAGACCCCCTGCTCTGGGCTGTGGGTGGGACACAGGTGCCTTGAGATGCCCCCTGACCTCAGGCCAGGAGGGTGGGACTCTTCCGCACCCAGGGAGGGATAGTCCCTAAGGCCGCGTGGCTCAGGGGTGGAGCATCGACCTGTGAACCAGGAGGTCAGGGTTCCATTCCCGGTCAGGGCACAGGCCCGGGTTGCAGGCGGGATCCCCAGCAGGGGGCGTGCAGGAGGCCGCCGAGCCACGACTCTCTCTCATTGTGGATGTTTCTGTCTCTCTCCCTCCCCCTTCCCCTCTGAAATCAATAACGAAATATATTTTAAAAATAAAAATAAAAAGGTGACAGAGCCCAGACGGGGTACTAGATGGAAAATGGTAAAGAGATGCAGGGCCGTCTCTCTGGCGCTGGCCCCTCACAGTCTCCCCGACATTGCCCACCACCTGCTCTGTGGGGGGTGCAGGTCCCCACCACCCAGGTTCTGCTCCATGAAGCCCAGTCCTCAGGCGATGGGGGGCGGGGGGGGGCCAAGGGGAAGGGCGGAGCTCTGCTCTGAGGCCGTGCTTCTGGGGAGCCGGCTGCACCCCGGAACCCTCACTTCCCCCTGCTGCGCCCCTCCCTCACCCCAGCCAGACCATCATGATCGCCTGCGTGAGCCCCTCGGACCGGGACTTCATGGAGACACTCAACACCCTCAAATACGCCAACCGGGCCCGGAACATCAAGAACAAGGTGGTGGTGAACCAGGACAAGACCAGCCAGCAGATCAGCGCGCTGCGGGCCGAGATCGCGCGCCTGCAGATGGAGCTCATGGAGTACAAGGCGGTGAGCACGCGCCCGGCCCGCAACCTGCCTGCGTGGCGCGGATATCATGACGGACAGGCTCACGTCCGCTGAGACTCCTAGACTCAGAATCAGAATCAGCCCAGTGGGCGGGACCGCACGAGCAGCCCAGTGTGCAGGGTGGGAGGCAGAGGAGGAGGTTGGCCCTACTTCCTCAGGTGGTCAGGGAGGGCTTCATGGAGGAGGAGTCCTTTCCCATGGAATTTGAAGTACGAATGAGCTATGGGCAGAAGCACGTGGAGCAGGCATTGTAGGATGTGCACATGTGTCTTGCAGGGGATGTACCCAATTCCCTGTGACTAAGGCACCTGACTCTTCCCCACCCCCCCACCCCCCACCCGCCCCTCTTCCCAGGGCAAGAGGGTGATCGGGGAGGACGGCAGCGAGGGCTACAGCGACCTGTTCCGGGAGAACGCCATGCTGCAGAAGGAGAATGGGGCCCTGCGCCTGCGGGTGAAGGCCATGCAGGAGGCCATCGACGCCATCAACAGCCGCGTCACCCACCTCATGAGCCAGGAAGCCAACCTGCTGCTGGCCAAGGCCGGTGAGTGGGTGCCCGGCCGGCTGGGCGCACCGGAGCTAGGGCTCCCTCCCCACCCCCGACCAGGAGACGGGCGGGCTAGGCCAGCCCAGGAGCGCACAGATGGGTTCATTCATGCATCTTTTTCTAATTCATTTTAACTTTTTAAAAATATATATTTTTATTGATGAGAGAGAGAGAATCATGGATCCGCTGCCTCCTGTGCGCCCCGCACTGGGGATCGAGCCTGCAACCTGGGTATGTGCCTTGACAGGGAATCGAACCCCGACCTCCTGGGTCATAGGTCGGCGCTCACCACTGAGCCACACCAGCCGGGCTTGACGTTGCTTTTGTTACTTATTCCCCCAGGTGACGGCAACGAGGCCATCGGCGCTCTGATCCAGACCTACATCCGGGAGATTGAGGAGCTGCGGTGAGTGAGCCCGGCACCCCTGGGACTCTGGGACCCGCGGGGGTCCTTGGCCAGGCGAGGGCCACCCGCTCACCCACTCCCCGCCCCCTCACCCCCTCCTGCAGGACAAAGCTGCTGGAGAGCGAGGCCATGAACGAGTCCCTGCGTCGTAGCCTCTCCCGTGCCTCCGCGAGGGGCCCCTACTCCCTGGGGGCTTCCCCGGCCGCCCCGGGGCTCGGGGGCGGCCCGGCCAGCTCCATGGAGGACGCCTCGGAGGTGATCCGCAGGGCCAAGCAGGACCTGGAGCGCCTCAAGAAGAAGGAGGTCAGGCAGCGGAGAAAGAGGCGAGTGAGCGCCCCCAGGGGGCGCTGCCCGGGCTCACCTGGGGCTCTGAGCAGACTGGCCAGCCCATTGCTCTTGTCGGCCCGGGAGAGGGGGCGGCGAGTCCGGGTAACTGTGGGCGGGGGGGGAGGGGGGGCGCGGGGGGACGAGAAGGGCGGCCAGACTCTGCAGAGCAGGAGTCCTGTGGCCTCCGGACAAGACATGCCTCCGCCACCCCCACCCCGATGCTCAGGCAGGTCTAGCCCCCTAACCCCGCCTGCCCTTCTCTCCCCGCAGCCCGGAGAAGGAGGCCTTCAAAAAGAGGGCAAAACTCCAACAGGAAAACAGCGAGGAGACCGATGAGAATGAGGACAACGAGGTGGAGGAGGTGAGCCTGCCCCCTCCCCTCCCGTCCCCTCCCCTCCCCTCCCCTCCGCCCACTCACCCCACTTCTGCTGGGTGGGGCCCAGCACCTCCTTGTGCACAGGGGAGACAGCGCTTGGTCTGCCTCCTGATTTCTCTGCTGGGTTACCATGGTGATCTCCATCCCTCAGTCCCCTCCCTCGTCCCAGCGCGGGTGGGGGGTCACTGCCCAGGCGGCCGGGGGGAAACGGGAAGCTCCCTCCAGAACGGAGGTGGGCACAAGGGCCCCGACTAGGACCCCACCCCCGTTTCCCACCTGCGGGGATGTCTGGACCAGCCTCTGCTTCGGGGTGCCCCTCCCTAAGACCGGGCCCAGCTTGTGGGGGAGGGACCGCTCGCCCCCCTAATGGCGCTTGGTGCGCAGGAGGAGGAAGATCCTGATGAGAGTGGCTGCGAGGAGGAGGAGGGGCGTGAGGACGAGGACGAGGACTCGGGCAGTGAGGAGAGCCTGGTGGACTCGGACTCGGACCCGGAGGCGAAGGGTGCGTGGCGTGCGCCTGGGCTGGGGGCCCGGAAAAGCTGCTTGGGGCCGACTTTCTGGTTGGAACCGCCAGAGTTGGATGTCCCAGGGGTGCGGACAGGCCCCCCTGAGTCCTCGGATCTCAGAGAGAGTGGGTGGCCAGGGCCCGGGACCTGGGATATGAAACGGAGAACATCAAGCAGCACCCAGTGATGCTCACTCACGGAGGGTGCCTGTGTCTGGGCCCCGCGCTGAGGGTGATGGCGGCCTGGCGCTCCCCGTCCTCGTGACCTCTCCCACCTTGCCTGGCATTTCGGGGGCTGCTCCGTAACTGTGTTTTCCCATCCAGCACCCCCCACCCTCCGGCGGGATTTGTCATTTCCTCCAGCCTCTGGTCGTCGCCTGGTGGTGGCTGACCAGCAAGAGCCCTCAGCCCCCTGCCCGCTCCTCGCCCCGCCCTGGCACCCTGGATCAGGCCCGTCTCTGCCCACAGAGGTGAACTTTCAGGCCGATCTGGCCGACCTGACGTGCGAGATCGAGATCAAGCAGAAGCTGATCGACGAGCTGGAGAACAGCCAGCGGCGGCTGCAGACGCTCAAGCACCAGTACGAGGAGAAGCTGATTCTGCTGCAGAACAAGATCCGGGACACACAGCTGGAGCGCGACCGGGTGCTGCAGAACCTCAGTGAGGCCCCGCCCCCAGCCCGCGGCCCCCCCCGCCCCGCCCCAGCCCTGCAGGCCACGCCCCTCCTGCTCCAAGGCCCCGCCTAACGCCCTGCCCTATCTCTGCCGACCCCGCCTCTCCTGCTTCCTGGGTCCCTCCCATAGCACCAGCCCTGCAGGCCCCGCCCCATCTCTGCTGACCCCGCCTCTCCTGGTCACAGGCCCCGCCCACAGCCCCAGCTCCTCAGGCCCCGCCTGCCCCGCCCCCTCTTGCTCCTCAAGCCCCACCCACCGGCTCCGAGAGGGGCGTGGCCTCCCCAAGGTCAGGCAGGGCCGGTGGGGGACTGACGTGACCCTGACGGCCACCTGTCTCTGGCGGTCCGCCGGTCCGCAGGCACCATGGAGTGCTACACGGAGGAGAAGGCCAACAAGATCAAGGCGGACTATGAGAAGCGGCTGCGGGAGATGCACCGGGACCTGCAGAAGCTGCAGGCCGCCCAGAAGGAGCACGCGCGGCTGCTCAAGAACCAGTCCCGCTACGAGCGGGAGCTGAAGAAGCTGCAGGCCGAGGTGGCGGAGATGAAGAAGGCCAAGGTGGGGCCCAGGGCGCGGGGTGGGGGGTGTCACCGCAGGACCCGCCCACCGCAGTAAACAGTCATTGCCGTTCCCTCGCCTCCTCCACCCTGACCTGGTCCTGGGGGCTTGTCCCTAACCCTCACCCCCTCCACACACCACCCCTCAACCCCACCCGGTCAGCAGCGCAGCTGTCGGGAGAGAGAAAGTGCTCCGTCCACATCCGGTCACTAGCCTCCAGCAATCTGGGCTGGTCCCAGAATAGCCAGACCCAGGACAGTGGCTTTGGGGGAGGGGGACCAGGGGCCGCGAGCAGTGAGGGCCAGGGTTGGACATGGCTGGGCTGGTGGGTGGCCCAGGAGGTGAGGCAGCTCAGCCCCTGAGGAGGAGTGGGGGGGGGGCGGACCTCAGGGGCCACCTGGTAGGCTGCCCGGCTGCCTGCCCTCTCCGGCCCAGCGTCTTCACTCCCTGCAGCGAGTGGGCACCTGCTTAGCCCCGTCCCGGTGCCCCCTCTGCCCGTCCAGGTGGCCCTGATGAAGCAGATGCGGGAGGAGCAGCAGCGGCGGCGGCTGGTGGAGACCAAGAGGAACCGGGAGATCGCGCAGCTCAAGAAGGAGCAGCGGCGACAGGAGGTGAGGGTGCCCTCCCCACCCCACCCCACTCCCCAGTCGAAGCCCTGCAGGCTTGGGGGGTGGGAGTGGGGAGCTGGAGAGGCGGGGCCAGTAGAGCGGGGTGGGCGGGGCCTGGAGCAGGAGGGCGGGGCGATAGGCGGGGCCTCATTGAGGTTCTGCAGCGTCATGTTCCAGGGATGGACCGAGCCCCGGAGGGCAAGGAGGGGCAGGAGCTTGCCCGAGGTCACCAGCAAGCAGAGCCCCCCCCCCAGGCCTCCTGGCCCAGGGTGGGGACCAGAGGCCGGAGAATAGCCCTCGGGAGGGGGGGGGGGGCCGAGATCCTGGGCCCTTTGATCTGCACATTTGATCGGCCCAGGCCGAGGCCTCTGCCCACCAGCCCTGAGTGGGGACCCCTGTCTCCCACCCGCAGTTTCAGATCCGAGCTCTGGAGTCCCAGAAGCGACAGCAGGAACTGGTGCTGAGGAGAAAGACCCAGGAGGTGAGCGGTGCCTCCCCGCAAGCCGCCCCCTTCGCATTCCGCCCGAGCTGGGAACCTGCGCCCCGGCTCCCTCCTTCCCCGGGGACACAGGCCTGACCTGGGCTGAGGCCGGAGGGCCCCCTGCAGGCTCTGGTCCCACCTTTAAAAACAAACAAAAAAAAGTCTCTTCGGTGCTCATTTCACAACAAACAGAGGCCGCTTTCTCAGCCCCAAGTCCAGACCCGGACGGAGGGGCCCCTATATTCTCCCTCCCTGGCCACGCACCCCCCCAATCTGGGCATTTTCTGGGCTCCGTGTACCCTGCTCACTGGGACCCTCTTTCTGTGGCCCCCAGGTTTCTGCGCTGAGACGCCTGGCCAAGCCCATGTCTGAGCGGGTGGCGGGGCGCGTGGGGCCGAAGCCCCCCATGCTGGACTCGGGGGCCGAGGTGTCCGCCAGCACCACCTCGTCGGAGGCTGAATCGGGGGCCCGCTCTGTGTCCACCATCGTGCGCCAGTGGAACCGGAAAATCAACCATTTCTTGGGGGACCACCCCGCGACCACTGTCCACGGCACCCGGCCTGCCAGGTGAGGGGGAGGGCCAGGTGAGGGGGAGGGCCAGGTGAGGGAGAGGCCAGGTGAGGGGGAGGGCCAGGTGAGGGGGAGGCCAGCCCAGGGAAGCAGGGCTCCCCCTCCCCCCGCCCCGGCTGTCAGCTCCCGGCGTCGGCCCCACCCAGCCCCGCTCGCCTCTGTCTCCAGAAAGAAGTTCCAGAAGAAGGGGGTGGGCCAGAGCTTCGGCAAGGCCGCGCGGCTCAAGTGGCAGTCGCTGGAGCGGAGGGTCATCGACATCGTCATGCAGAGGATGACCCTCGCCAACCTGGAGGCCGACATGGAGCGGCTCATCAAGGTGGGCGCTGCCCCTCCCTCTGCGCCCCTCCCTCCCTCTAGATTCCTCCCTCTCTCTGCACCCCTCCCTCTTCCTCTTCACCCTCCCTCCCGCTATATTCCTCCCTCTCTCTGCACCCCTCCCTCTTCCTCTTCACCCTCCCTCCCACCTGCACCCATCCCTCCCTCTGTACCCCCCATCCTGCCTGCACCCCTCCCTCCCACCTGCAACCCTCTGCCATCAGCTGGTACTTTAAAATACATATATATTTGTATTGACTTCAGAGAGGAAGGGAGAGGGAGAGAGAGAGAAACATCCATGATGAGAGAGGATCATGGATCAGCTGCCTCCTGCACGCCCCCTCCTGGGGATCGAGCCCACACCCCGGGCCTGTGCCCTGACGGGGAATGGAACCGTGACCTCCTGGTGCACAGGCTGGTGCTCAGCCCCTGAGCGCCGCCGGCCGGGCCGTCCCCTGTCCCTTTTGACGGCTCAGGCAGGCTCCGCCGACCTTCCCTCGTCCCCGTCCCCTGATCCTCCTGGCAGCTCTTGAATGCAGACGTGCTGGGGTCCCCATGAGGCTACATGCGGGGGGGGGGGGGGGGGGGCGCTGTGAGCAGGGCTGGACAGCACCCTGAGGCCTTCCTCGCCCCTCCCCCCCCAGAAAAGGGAGGAGCTCTTCCTCCTGCAGGAGGCGCTGCGGAGGAAGCGGGAGCGGCTGCAGGCGGAGAGCCCGGAGGAGAAGGGGCTGCAGGAGCTGGCGGAGGAGATGGAGGCGCTGGCGGCCAACATCGACTACATCAACGACAGCATCTCCGACTGCCAGGCCACCATCGTGCAGCTGGAGGAGACCAAGGTGCCAGGAGGGGGTGCAGGGGGGTGCAGGGAGTGAGGGGTGCAGGGGGGGTGCAGGGAGTGAGGGGTGCAAGGTGGGGTGCAGGGAGTGGGGTGCAGAAGGGGGTGCAGGAAGGGGGGTGCAGGAAGGGGGGTGCAGGGAGTGAGATGCAGGGTAGGGTGCAGGGATGGAGTGCGGAGTGGGGTGCAGGGAGTGAGGTGCAGGGGGGGTGCAGGGATGGAGTGCAGAGTGGGGTGCAGGGGGGTGCAGGGAGTGAGGTGCAGGGGGGTGCAGGGATGGAGTGCAGAGTGGGGTGCAGGGGGGGTGCAGGGAGTGAGGTGCAGGGGGGTGCAGGGATGGAGTGCAGAGTGGGGTGCAGGGGGGTGCAGGGTGGGGCGTGGGGTGGGGTGCAGGGAGTGGGGTGCCAGGTGAGGTGCAGCCCTGCTGACCCCGGCCCTCTGCCTCCGGCCCCAGGAGGAGCTGGACTCGACGGACACGTCGGTGGTCATCAGCTCCTGCTCCCTGGCGGAAGCCCGCCTCCTGCTGGACAACTTCCTCAAGGCGTCCATCGACAAGGTGGGCGGCCGCGCGCCCGCCTCCTGGACGGGACCCCACACCCTTCCGGCCTGGCTGCTCCCCACCCCCCGGCCTGGCTGCTCGGAGCCACATCACTCCCACGCCCCTCACAGGCACGGGCAAGCCGCCGCCTCACCGCCCAGCCCCGGTCCCAGCCTAGGGGACGGGCTGACGACAGACGCACCGAGGCCATGGCTTGTTCGGTGGCGTCTTTAACGAGCAGACACCCGCGAGCGGCTTGGCCGGGTGCCTGGCTCGCAGCCGGGCCTCCGTGGAAGGGGACCCTACGCACCGGCCCAGGCCCATCCGGAGCAGGGCTGGGCTTGAGTCCGCGGGAGGTGGAGGGCAAGAGTGTATGTGTGCTGGGTGGGGCAGCGCAGACAGACAGACGGACGGACAGACCACATTCCACCAGCAGGGTTTATGCTGGGACAGCCGGGGTCCCGGGCTGTGGCCTTCGGGGACAGGCACCCCGTGGGGTGCATGCAGTCCAGCTCTGGATGGGGGAGCCTGCCCTCCCACCCCACCCCCCAACTCCTCACCCCTCCCCATTCTTCTTTTTTTTAAGTATATTTTTATTGATTTTAGAGAAGGGAGAGAGAAATAGAAACACGCATGCTGAGAGAGAATCATGGGTCAGCTGCCTCCTGCACGCCCCACACTGGGGATGGAGCCCCCAAAAGACCCCATTAAAGACAGTCACATCCTGAGGTCCTGTGTGGGGACAGTCTGAGGGCCCATGGGCGCACCCCAGGTCTGAGCCAGGCACAGGTGACATCTGGGAGTTATGGGGGGCCCTCCAGGGTGTCTCCCTGGGAGCCGGTGGTGTGAGGGCAGGGACGGGGGTGCCCCTGGCCCCAGGCCAGGAAGGGTCACCCAGGCCCGCTCCCCATCCTCAGGGGCTGCAGGTGGCCCAGAAGGAGGCCCAGATCCGGCTGCTGGAGGGACGGCTGAGGCAGACTGACCTCGCAGGCTCCTCCCAGAACCACCTGCTCCTGGACGCCCTGCGGGAGAAGGCGGAGGCGCACCCCGAGCTGCAGGCCCTCATCTACAACGTGCAGCAAGGTATGCGGGGGGGTGAAGGGGCGCCCGGGCCTCAGGGCTCCGGGGGGTGCTCCCGGCTCGGAGCCGGGGACCCTGGCTTCCCCAGAACTCTGCCCAAATCCATCTGACCCCCCTCTCCATCACCCCTCCCTCCCCCCTGCCAAAGAGAATGGCTACGCCAGCACCGATGAGGAGGTCTCCGAGTTCTCCGAGGGCAGGTGAGTCCCACGTCGAGTGAGAGGCGGCTCAGCGCGGACCTGGGGGTGGGGGAGCCACGGGATCCGGGGCCCAGCCCGGATGGGGGTTCAGGGGGCCCACGAATGCATCTGGGTCCCCGAGCGCCAGGGCGCACCCAGGCTCACGGGGTCCTGAACGTCTTCTCCTTCCTTAGCTTCTCCCAGTCGTTCACCATGAAAGGCTCCAGCAGCCATGACGATTTCAAGTTCAAGGTGAGCCCCTCGGGAGGCCGGCGGGGCCCCTCTGCCCTCACCCCTCACCCCCAGCCCAACCCTCTGTTGCTTCCTGTGGGGCCGGATCTCGCCTAGGACTGGAGGGGGCAGGCGGGTGCAGGTGTATAACATGGTGCGGCCTGTTCTTTTTGAAGCAGGGTGCGGGGTGCAGGGGGGGGGGCACGGAGAGAAAGGGGAGCAGCAGCCTGAGCCACTGCTTGGTGACCTCACCATAGCCCAGGGCCCCGCTCCCTGCTTTCAAAACCTCCCTCTTGTTCGACCCAGACCCAAGCCAGCCACTCACCAGATCGCTGGTTGTTGTACGCGCATCTCCGTCGGCCAACAGCAGGGGCAGCAGTGAGGCCTCTGGGGACCTGGGAGGGTGCGGGTAGCCTTGAACCAAGAAACAGGATTTTTTTTTTAAGAGAGAGAGGAAGGGAGAGGGAGAGGGAGATAGAAACATCCATGATGAGAGAGAATCATGGATCGGCTGCCTCCTGCACGCCCCCCACTGGGGATCAGCCCACAACCCGGGCATGTGCCCTGACCGGGAATCGAACCGTGACCTCCCGGTTCCTAGGTCGGCGCTCCACTACTGAACCACGCTGGCCAGGCAGGAAACGGGCGTTCTTAAGAGAGAATCGTGCACAGTTTGGGGTACACGTTTGGGGTGCACGGTCCAAATACAGGCAGACAATCCGTGTCTGCTGCCTTGCATTTGCCAGAAGCCTTGAGAGACGGGCGCAGGGTGATGTCCGGTGGGTCCACCGTGGGTGGCTCTGCCTCCGGCCCAGGCCCCACTGTCCGCCCCACCTCCAGGACTCCCTGGTCACGTGTCACCCCTGTGGGATGGCGGCCCACCCCGGCGGGTGCTTCCCTTCCAGGGCGAGCCCAAGCTGTCGGCCCAGATCAAGGCGGCGTCGGCCGAGTGCCTGGGGCCCCCGCTGGACAGCTCCACCAAGAACATCACCAAGTCCCTGGCCTCGCTAGTGGAGATCACCGAGGACGGCGCGGGCTTCTCCGTGCGCGACCTCTACCCCCGCGACAAGGTCTCGCGCACCGTCAGCCTGCCCACCAGAGGCAGCACCTTGTAAGTGGGCAGCGGGGCAGCCGGTCGGCCGGGGCGGGCAAGGAGCTGGTCCTCCAGGCTGTCTGGGCCTCACCGGTCTCCCTCCTCCAGCCCCCGGCAGTCCCGAGCCACCGACACGTCCCCTCTGACCCGAAGGAAGTCGTACGACCGCGGGCAGCCCGTCAGGTGAGCGTGTGTCCCCGGCCCGGCTCCGGCGTGGCTGCCCATCGGGGCCTGGGCGGCGTGAGGGGCGGTGATGTCCACGCTGTGGGTCCTCTCGGGCGCGTTCTAGTCCAGGCCCCCAGGCTCCCTCCCCCGCCCCGCCCGGCATGGGCTCGGACACAAAACCTCCCTCAGCGCCTAGAACGGGGGCCACGCCCGCAGCTAAAATCGTTGGTGGGTGTGTGTTCCGGGTTGGTGGCTTTGGTGGATTCATCATTGCCCGATGTCCTTCAGCCCCTTCTTTTATTTTTAATCTATTTTTGTTGGTTTCAGAGAGGAAGGGAGAGGGGGAGAGAGAGAGAGAGAGAGATCCACGATGAGAAAGAATCACGGATCGGCTGCCCCCTGCACACCCCACACTGGGGATCGAGCCCGGAACCCGGCATGTGCCCTGACCCTTAATCGAACCGTGACCTCCTGGTTCCGAGGTCGACCCTGTAACCACTGAGCAACCGGCTAGGGCAGTGGTCGGCAAACTCATTCGTCAGCAGAGCCAGCCAAATATCCACAGGACAACGATGGACATGTCTTTGGAGAGCCACATTTTTTTAAACATAAACGTCTTCTAACGCCACTTCTTCAACAGAGACGCGCCCAGGCCGTGGTATGTTGTGGAAGAGCCACACTCCAGAGGCCAAAGAGCCGCCTGTGGCTCGCGCGCCGCAGTTTGCCCAGGCGTTTTAAGGAGCAGGGAACCAGCAGCCACGACGTGTGTCTGAGGTCGGGCTGAGTAAGAACGGCTCCCGACACCGTGTCGAGAGCTGGGCTCCGGGCCGGGGCGGCCCCTGACACGCCGCTCTCTGTCCCCGCTTGGCAGGTCCACAGACGTGGGATTCACGCCCCCCTCGTCCCCTCCCACGCGGCCACGCAACGATCGCAACGTCTTCTCACGTCTGACCAGCAATCAGAGCCAGGGCTCAGCGCTGGACAAGTAAGGGCCGGCGCCGGGCGGCCTGTTCGAGGGGAGGGAGTCCGAGGAGAGGCCGTGGCCGTGGGCAGGGCTGGCGCACATCTCTGTTCCGGCCCCACTCCTGGCTTCTCTGTCTTTCCCGTCTTGACTGGGGACCCATCTGTTCCCTGAGGGAGCTGGCGCCTCGGAAGCGAGCTAGCAGGGGCAGACAGGGGTGCTCGGGCACCCATAGGCCCCCAGGCAGCCCTCCATCCTCCGTGGCTGGTGCTTTGATTCTCCGAAGCCCCTTCCTCCAGCCCCCTCCCCTCCCCAAACGCTCAGACGGGCCCCAAAGGCGACCCCTGTCACCTTCCCATGGCCAGGTCGGCTCACCCCACGGTGCGCCCCCTGCTGGTGTGATGGGGGTTGACGGCCGTCCCACGTGGCACCTGCTTTCACCCCAGGTTTCCCCTGAGCCACAGCTCCGCCGTGAGGGGGCCTGCCCGCCTCACAGGAGCAGAAACGAGGCTCAGGCAGGCCCGCGGGCGTCCGCCTAGGAAGTGCACAGCCAGCCGAGGGCCTAGCCGCCCGTGTCCCTAGCCGGGGGCTCTGCCCAGGGGCAGGGGCCTGTCCTCCGTGAGCTCCTCCTCACACTCCCTGCCGGCCCCGCCCTGCCCCACGCCAACCAGGATTCCCTCCCAGCAGGTGCCCTCCAACCCAGTGCCCCCCCACCCGCCTTCAAGGTCTTCGCGCCATCCCAGCTTGTGGGTCATCCAGACCCCGGTCCATCCAGGGTCATCCAGGGGTCATCCAGACCCCGGTCCATCCAGGGTCATCCTGACCTCAATCCATCCAGGGTCATCCTGACCTCGATCCATCCAGGGTCATCCCGACCTCAATCCCTCCAGGGTCATCCCGACCTCAATCCATCCAGGGGTCATCCAGACCTCGGTCCATCCAGGGTCATCCCGACCTCAAACCATCCAGGGATCATCCAGACCTCGGTCCATCCAGGGTCATCCTGACCTCAATCCATCCAGGATCATCCACACCTCAATCCATCCAGGATCATCCACACCTCACCATCCAGGGGTCATCCAGACCTCGGTCCATCCAGGGTCATCCAGACCTCAATCCCTCCAGGGTCATCCCGACCTCAATCCATCCAGGGGTCATCCAGACCTCGGTCCTGTCCGGGGGTCCAGGTTCTGGGGCTCATGTGAGGTACACAGCCAACTCCAGGCAGTTTCGCACGCTCCCCAGGGACGGGCTCCCCAGGGACAGGGGGCTCCCCGGGGACAGGGGGCTCTGTGACAAGCCCGCCCCTGAGGAGTTGGTGGGGCAGCCCCCTCCCGGGTGGAAGGAGCAGTCAGGTCCCAGCGTTGCCGGTGAGGTGGGGGCCCCCAGCTTGTGGATGGGGCGGCAAACAGCCCAGGAGCAGTATCCCCAGAATGTGGGGCCGGCGATCCCGCGTCATCCTCGTGCGGGGGACGGGGCGGGGGGGCATCCTACCCTGCCAGCTGCAGGCCTCCCCAGCTCCCAGGCCAGCCCGCCCCCTCCCGCCGCCCTGCTGTCCCCCGGCGCCTCCTCCCTCTGCCTCTCTCCACTCCCCTCCAGGAGAATAACCGCCCTGACCCGCTGCTCTGCGCCCTGTGTGTGCCCCGCACCCCCTAATCCAGCTAACTTTCTGCCCTCCCAGGTCTGATGACAGCGACTCCTCTATGTCCGAGGTCCTGAGGTACACAGACGGCCGCGTCCTCGTCCCAACCCTCTCGCTTGCTCCTCTCTCTCTCTCTCTCTTTCTCTCTGCCCCTCCCGCCTGCACCCCTGTCCTCAGCATGCACCCCTCCTCTCCTCGGTCCCCAGGACCCTTCCTGCCCCTGGTTCCTCCTCTCCTGGTGGCTGCCTGGCCTCTACTGCCCCCACCGACCGGCTGGAGCTGGGGGCTCGCGCGGGGCGGGGCGTGCGACCGCTTGTCACCTGCTCCCTCGTCACCTGGGCGGGGGGAGGGGGGAAGCATGGAGCCTGGAGGGCGGGCCGGGCAGGGTGTGGATGGCTGTGCTCGGGGTCCTTGGGGCGCTCGGCCTGTGTCGGTGCCGCACACTTAGACCCCGGCTCTGCCCCCACCCCCATCTCCTGGCACAAGGACCAGGAGTGCCGGCCAACCCAGCACAGCACCCCACTCCCGGGGCACATCCAGGCCCCAGGGGCCTGAGCACAGGGCCCCGGCTGAGCTGAGAGCTCTCCTACCAAGCCCTCCGCTAACCCCTCGCCGACCCTGGGTGCTGGCCGTCCTGCCATCCCCCCCACCCCCACCCCCACAGGATGCTACCAGCCTCTCACGAGGAGGGTTAGCCCTTTAACCTCCTGCCCACAGCCCTCTCGGGCCTTCCCGGCCACAGCTGGGCCCCGGCGAGGGCGAGAAGCGGGAGCTAGGATACGTGGGAGGCTGCTCCATTCGCGCCCTTGACCGGCAACGGGCCTCTTGCACACTTGTCGGACTGCGCCCTCGGGGCTGGGCTGCCCGAGTCCCTGAGGCCGTGAGCAGCCTGGGGGAGGGACACGGGTCATTCCATCCCGCCCTCGGCCACCGCGCCCGCCCCTGTCGGTCGGCACGGAGTTCTCTTTGGAAAAGAGTGAGGACGTGTTTTCGGAGCCGCACACAACCTGGCCCGGGCCTCGCGCCCAGGGGTCCCTCATCTCTCTCTAGAAAAGCCTAATACGAAAAGTGTCCCCCTCAGGAGTTCGACTGACTGGGAGCCTGATCGCTCGCTATGACGTGTGCTGGCCACCAGGGGGCAGCACGAAACGTAGGGAGTCCCTGGCTGGCGGCCAGTAGCTGTGCACCAATTTCGTGCACTGGGCCTCTAGCTGAGAAATAAAATCTCCATCCCAAGCCTGCAGGGGCTGGTGGAGGGGCCCTGGGGGCCCAGACCGCCTCAGCCAGAGCTGAGCTCGGGTCCCTAAAGGGGTTGAGCCCTTTGTCAATGACCCTCACAGGTCTGGCCGTGCTGGTGCCGGGGGCCGCGGGTGGGGTGTGCGCCTGCACGAGTTCCTCTGTGCGGGAGGCAGGCCCCGGCGGATGGAAATGCTGGGATGGGGTACGGGGCGGCGACCCCGGCCCCTCTCTCTGCGCCCGGCCCCCCTGGGTTTCCTGAGGCAGCCTGGGGGAGTCCTGGGGTTGCAGGGCCCCCAGCCCCTGGCCTCCGCCTGCCCAGCTGGTGTTTTGTTTTGTTTTGTTTTTAAATCTTTTTTTTTTTTTTAATATATTTCTTTATTGATTTCAGAGAGGAAGGAAGAGGGAGAGGGAGAGAGAGACACATCAATGATGGGAGAGAATCATGGATCGGCTGCCTCCTGCACGCCCCCTGCTGGGGATGGAGCCCGCAACCCGGGCACATGCCCTTGGCCAGAATTGAACCTGGGACCCCCCCAACCCCCCGCCCCAGTCCCCAGGCCGACGCTCTATCCACTGGGCCAAACTGGCTAGGGCTGTAAATCTATTTTTATTGATTTCAGAGAGGAAGGAAGAGGGAGAGAGAGAGAGAAACATCCGTGATGAGAGAGAATCATGGATCGGCTGCCTCCTGCCCACCCCCTGCTGGGGATCGAGCCTGCACCCCAGGCCTGTGCCCTGATGGGAAATGAACCGTGACCTCCTGGTTCCTAGGTCGCCGCTCCACCCACCCCTGAGCCACGCCGGCCGGGTGGGCCTGGGCGCTTTTATGTCTCGGGATGTGGTCAGGCTGGCGTGAGCGGAACTGGCCAAGGGCAGGACTGCGCCTAGACAGGGATGAGACTCCCGGCCGGCCACGGGAGACAGGGCCCCCACCCTGCCAGCGCACCCGCTTCCCGGCTCAGGCTGCTGGCGGGGCTGATGTCTCTGGAAGCCCCTCGGTCAGGCCCAGGTCCCTGCTCCACCCTGTTCCCCCCGCCTCGGCCGGGCCCGGGGTCCCCGGCTGACGGTGCCCTCTCTCCCTCTGTCCGGAAGGGGGATCATCACGCCAGTGGGAGGAGCAAAGGGCGGGCGGACGGCCCCGCTGCAGTGCGTCTCCATGGCCGAGGGCCACACCAAGCCCGTCCTCTGCCTGGACGCCACGGACGAGCTGCTCTTCACCGGCTCCAAAGGTGGGTGGCGCCCGGGCCCGTGTGGCTCAGTGGGTAGAGCGCCGGCCTGTGGACCATAGGGTCCCGGGTTGGATTCCGGTCGAGGGCACGGACCTCGGGTGCAACAGGCTCGACCCCAGGCCCCGGTCTGGGTGTGAGCGGGAGACCACCTAGTCTCACATCGATGTTTCTCTCTCTGTGTCTCTCCCAGTCCCTTCCACTCGTTCTAAAAAAAAAAAAAAAAATGAATGGAAGAATATCCTCGGGGGAGGATTAACAACAACAAATAAGTAAAATCTTTCTGTAAGCCCTGGCTGGTGTGGCTCCGTGGATAGAGCGTCGGCCTGTGGACTGAAGGGTCCCGGGTTCGATTCTAGTCAAGGGCACAGGCCTGGGGTGCAGGCTCGATCCCCAGTAGGGGGCGAGCAGGAGGCAGCCGATCCACAATTCTCTCATCATGGATGTTTCTATCTCTCTCTCCCTCTCCCTTCCTCTCTGAAATCCATAAAAAAATAATTAAAAAAAAAAAGATTTCTATAAATAAATAAATAAGAGTAGTTCTTAAAAATAATCATAATAATGCCAGCTCTTAGCAGTCAGGGCACAGGGCACAGACGGCGTCGGGGGGCGGGGGGGGACTTGCTTGAGCAGACGGGGTCTGACGTCCGGGCCCCTGTCTCTCTGAGTTGTCACCACCCCTGGGACCTGGGGCCCAGCCCCGGCCTGGGACCCGCTGTCCCTGGCGCTGACGCCTGCCCCTCCCCCCGCTCCCCCCCACAGACCGCAGCTGCAAGATGTGGAACCTGGTCACGGGGCAGGAGATCGCCGCCCTGAAGGGCCACCCCAACAACGTGGTCTCCGTCAAGTACTGCGGCCACTCGGGGCTCGTCTTCTCCGTGTCCACCTCCTACATCAAGGTGTGGGACATCCGGGACTCGGCCAAGTGCATCCGCACCCTCACGTAGGTGCACCTCCCGGGGCGGGGTGGCGGGGTGGGGTGGGGGGACGGACAGGGGGTGCTGGCCGCCCGGGGGCCCTACTCAGGACAGCCTGGTTCTGAGGGCCTGTCCTCCACCGAGGTGGAATGGAGCCGAGCTCTGCTTGGGTCTCTGGGGAAGTGGCGGCTCCTGTCGGTCCATCAGGGAGGGCTTCCTGGAGGAAGTGGCTTACGGGCCTGCTCTGAGGGAGGTGAGATGAGTCTGGGTGCGGGATGGACCTGTCTCGTCTCTGACCTCGCCTCCCTTCCCTCCCTTCCTCCCGGGCAGGTCCTCGGGTCAGGTGATCTCAGGCGACGCCTGCGCGGCCACCTCCACGCGCGCCCTCACCAGCGCGCAGGGCGAGCACCAGATCAACCAGATCGCCCTCAGCCCCGCGGGCACCATGCTGTACGCCGCCTCTGGCAACGCCGTCCGCATCTGGGAGCTTAGCAGGTCTGGGGGGCGGGGGGCGCCCTGGGGAGGTGTGGGGGGAGGGCTGGGCATGGCCGAGGGCGGGCACACAAGCCTCAGCTCGGGGTAACCCCCCCTACCTCCCAGGGCCAGCTGGTCCTCGCTGTGCTGCTCCCCGTGTCCCCAGAGACCCCCCAGGGAACGGGCGGCTCTGGAAGGAGGAGAGGCCCCTGGCCAGGTGCATGCGTCCCGGGCCCACCCCCTCCCAACCCAGGTCCCCCTGATCCTCCTGGCCCTCCTCCCGCAGGTTCCAGCCCGTCGGCAAGCTGACCGGCCACATCGGGCCCGTGATGTGCCTGACGGTCACCCAGACGGCCAGCCAGCACGACCTGGTGGTGACCGGCTCCAAGGACCACTACGTCAAGGTGCCTGGACACTTGCGTTTCTCCCACCCGCCCTCCCTCTGCGGCCTTGGGACACTCGTGGAAAAAATGCCATTTCTGGGATTTTTAAAAATATGTTTTATTGATGTCAGAGAGAGAGGGAGAGAGAGAGAAACAGCCACGATGAGAGAGAATCACGGATTGGCTGCCTCCGGCATGCCCCCTACTGGGGATGGAGCCTGCAACCCAGGCAGGTGCCCTGACCGGGATTCGAACCCGGGACCCTTCCATCCGCAAGGCCGACGCTCTATCCACTGGCCCACACCAGCCAGGGCCCCATGGATGTTTCTAGCTCACTCTCCCCTGCCTTCTTCTCTGAAATCGATAAAAACATATATGTGCTTTAAAAAAAAAATAAAAAGAATTTTAGACGGAGGCCCACACCTTTCTCCGTAGCAGCTCATGCTGAGCTGGGGGGTCCCCCTGCAGGAACTTCAGTCTGTCCCCCCACACCCCTCCCCTGGGAAGGACCCCCTCGCCTGCAGGGGCAGCTCCTGCACCCCCTGGGCTGGGCTGCCCCTGGGGGGCCAGACCTCGGGATCCCCGGCTCCTGGGCCCCCAGGCTGCACCCCAGTGGGCAGCTCTGGGCCAACCCCTCCCCCTGCTCCCCACAGATGTTCGAGCTGGGGGAGTGCGCGGCGGGCACCATCGGCCCCACCCACAACTTCGAGCCCCCGCACTACGACGGCATCGAGTGCCTGGCCATCCACGGGGACACGCTGTTCAGCGGCTCCCGGGACAACGGCGTCAAGAAGTGGGACCTGGAGCAGCAGGAGCTCATCCAGGTGCTTTGGATGGATGGGCGGGGGGTGGGGAGGGCACCCCTTCCCTCACCGGGCTCCCCTCCCTCTCCTTCCCCTGCCCCGGGCTTGACAAGGAATCCTGTCCCTGTCATCTTTTAAATTGATTTCAGAGAAGAAGGGAGAGGGAGAGAGAGAGGGAGGGGGAGGGGGAGAGGGAGAGAGACATCCACGATGAGAGAGAATCATGGCTCGGCTGCCTCCTGCACGCCCCCCGCTGGGGATCGAGCCTGCAACCCAGGCCTGTGCCCTGATGGGAATTAACCCTGACCTCCTGGTTCCTAGGTCCACGCTCCACCACGGAGCCAGGGAGGGGAGCACTGGTTTTCTTTGACCCTCCGAGGGCGGCAGGCAGCTCCTCCAGGGCGGGGTCTTGGGTTCGAGCCTGGGACGGTCGAAGCATCCTTCACTAGGTCCGGAAGTCCCGGCGCGGCTGGGGCCCCGGCTCCTGGGGACCCAGGAGGCAGAGGGGCAGGCGGCTGCCGGGTGCGGGTCCTGTCCCCGCGTCCCCGCCGGCCCTCACCCCCTCGCCCGCCGCTCTCCCCGCAGCAAATCCCCAACGCGCACAAGGACTGGGTGTGCGCCCTGGCCTTCGTGCCGGGCCGGCCCATGCTGCTGAGCGCCTGCCGCGCGGGCCTCGTCAAGGTCTGGAACGTGGACAACTTCACGCCCGTCGGGGAGATCAAGGGCCATGACAGCCCCATCAACGCCGCGTGCACCAACAGCAAGCTCATCTTCACCGCCTCCAGGTGGGCGGGCGGGGCGGGCGGGGCGCGCGGCCCCGTGAGGGCCACGGGCTGGGAGGGGGTGCCGGGTGGACCCCCAGGGCCCAGGGGCAGGGCAGCAGGCAGGCGCCGGCCCGGCCAGGCCTGGCCCACCAGCCCCCCCCCAACACACACACAGCAGCCCCCCTCCCCCGGCCGCCCTCACACCTGTCCAGGTATCTTCCATCACAGCGCAGCCCACCCGCCCATCTGACCCAGCTCCATCCCCATCCAGGACGCCCGGGCGCTCGGGCCACAGGGTGCTACTCACAGAAGCCTCTTCTCTTCCCTTCTTGTTCCGAACTTGACCTTGACCTTGACCCTTCTCTTCCCCTCCCCTCCCGTCTTCTGGCACCGCCTCTCTCCTCCTCCCCCTCTCTCCCCGACAGCGACTGCCGGGTAAAGCTGTGGAATTACGTCCCGGGACTCACCCCCTGCCTTCCACGCCGGGTCCTGGCCATAAAGGGCCGAGCCACCACCCTGCCCTGACCCCGCCTCCTCTCTCCTCCTCCCCCTCCCTCTCCCCCTCTCTCCACCTCGATCTGAGCTGCTTCTCCACGGTACGAGTCTGTTTTACTCCTCCTGCTCCTTCCAGCCCCCCTCCACCAGCCCCCCTTCCGAGCATGAACAGTGAGCGGGACAGACCCCGGGCCAGGGGGCCAGGCAGTGGACGGCAGTGGGGGCCCGTCCGGGACTGGACGGAACCGAACAGCAGTGGGGAAAACTCACCATAAGGAAAAGCAGTCCCCTCCCTCTGCCCGGCACCCTCCGCCCTCGGCCTCACAGAGCCCGCCCCTGGGTCCCAGCCCCTTCTGGGGAGTTGGGGGCACCTGGGCATGGCCGGCCGGGCCCACGTCTGAGCTGACTAGCCGCGCGCTGTCCTCCGCAGTGACCTGACGGTGAAGTTCTGGAGCGTTCGGCGGTTACCCAGGGGCCCGCCCTAGGGCTGAGGTCGGAGGACACCCCAAGCCTTGGCCCCCCACAGCCTGGAAGGCATGGAGGGGACACCGTGGCCGATGGGGCCAGCGGCCTGGGTGTGGACCGTGGCTATGGCCCCTCCCTGCTCTCCTTCCCCCCTCGACCTCCGGATGATGGACATGACCCCTGACCCCCCGCCCCCCAGCCTCCCTCCTGCCGCCTCTTGGGGAGAGAGAAGAGGGGGGACATTTAAGCTGTGACGCCCAAGGGCATTCCCCCTCTTGTTTCTCTCCTTGGCCAGGCAGCCCCCACCCCACCCCACCCCCACTCCACCTCTGGACACTGCACCTGCCTCTGAGCCCAAACCACAGACCTCAGGTAACCACGGAAACAGGGATAGGCAGCTGGCCCTGCCACTCAGCTCAGCCCCTTGGTGCCGCTCCCAGCCGCCCCGGTGATTCTCGGGGTCCCTCTCTGACGGGGCCAAGGTGGGGCCGCTGCAAAGATCCCTCGGGCAGACGGGCAGCCATCCCTCCTTATTTATTTGTGTTGGTTGCTCTCACCTCCTGGAAATGGACTTGAAGTTTCTTCCAAGTGGCTGTCCCTCTGCTTTTGGGGGTCAGGAACCCCACCGGGGACCCACCCCGCTGGCCCTCGGGGCCACCCCCTCTCTTGACTGCAGCTCAGGCTGACCCCACGTTGCCCTGGGGACCACCCCTGGTGACCCGACCTCCCGGCCGCCTGGTGCTCCAGTGCCTTCCTCATCCGTCCGGGCCCGGCACCCACGCTGGGCACCCTGACACCAGCCTCCTATGTCTTCTCGCTCAGGGGCTCTCATGCCCACTGCCCTCAGAAGGCGGGGTGCCCCACCCCCAGCCCAGGGCCCTATGGGGCAGTGTGGGAAGCAGCTCGGATGCCCCTTCTCCCCCCGGCCCCCATCCTGTGTCCTCCCCCCGACCAGGAATCGAACCGTGACCCCCCCTGGTTCCTCGGTCGACCCTCATCCACTGAGCCAGGCAGGCCAGGCAGGGAGGCAGTCTTAGCCGTGAACAGAATGCACCTGCTGAGGCCTGGCCCCCCCTCTGCTGGGACCGTCCCAGACCAAGTCCTGCTGTGAGTGGCCGGCTGGGCGGGCGTGTGAACGCTCCCTCATGCCGACAGACGCGCCCTTGCCTACCTGTGGGACCATCTGCCTTCCCCACTGGAGACCCCTCTCCCGGCCCTCAGGGGCATCCCTGCTCCCCGGCCCCCACCTGAACAGAGAGCTCCCCCGTAAGGAAACTGTGCATGCATGATGTTTCCAAAACGACGGTGAGACTCCGAGAGAGACCGCTCTCCTGGGCTGGCGGGGGCCCAGCCTGGGGGGAGGGCGCTGCGGCTGCCGGCGGTGGCGGCGTCTCACACGCAGGTGACCTTTCCGGGGTGACCTTGCGGGGGTGACCTGGAGGCCTCACGGTGCTTGTCTGCTGTTCCTGACGGGTCCGCTACCTCACGGCGTCGGCTCTGCCGTCCTGGCAACACTTGAAGTCCCTCTGAGCTCCCCCAGCTCCGGCCTCTGTGCCCGTGCCTGGGGGAGGCCAGGGGCACAGTGGGGGGCGGGCCCCCGCCGCCTCCTTGCACACGCATCCCTCGCATAGGAAGCACAAATTGGTTGTGGTCTGAGCACAAGGACGGCCAGCTGCGCGCTGGGCGGGGGGGCTGGGAGCCAGACTGAGCCAGGGCTGCCGCATCTGGGGGGCCGGCCCTTGCTCGGACCAGGCCTCGCCCGGGGCTCAGCCTAATTTTGGGCCACGTTTCTTGCTCTTCTGTACCCTCCCAGCTCCCCCAGGACCTGAGGCCAGGCCACCTGGGTGTGCCGTGGGCCCGGGAGCGAGCACCCTGTCTGGACCCTGCACCCCAAATCTTTCCCTGTCTGAGCCCATGCGGGGTCCCTATGAGTCCGGACCCACATCCCTTCACCCCTGTGAGTGCTTTTAAAGTGTTCATGTCGGAGAGGAAGGGAGAAGGAGAGAGAGAAACATCCACGATGAGAGAGAATCATGGATCGGCTGCCTCCTGCACGTCCCCTACTGGGGGTTAAGTCCGTAACCCGGGCCTGTGCCCTTGACTGGGAATTGACCCCTTGACCTCCTGGTTCACAGGTCGATGTTCAGCCCCTGAGCCACACCGGCGGGGCCCCTATGAGGGCTTTTGAAGCCACTTGGCAAGCAGAGGGGGTGGGGGCGCACGGAGGGCAGGGTCCCCCACCTGCTGCCCGGGGCCGCCTCAGCGCAGTCCTGGGCCCCGCCCGTTCGCAGTATTAACCGCTCAGTGTCGGCTTCAGTGAGTGACTCCCCGTGGCCGTCGGAGTTCGCCCCGCAGCGCTCGCTGGCGTTGGCTCTGAAGGCTGCTCAGGCAGGAGGAAGGGGCAGAGAGCTGGGACCCCTCCACCCAGCCCCCCTCCCTCACGGCAGCTGCCGCCCTCTGGGGCTGGGGCATGGACAGCACGGAACAGCTGCGGCCAGCCGCGGCCGGCATTCTCACCACGCTTTCTCACGCTGGCCTGCTTGGGACGCAGGTGGCAGCTGCCGGGATGTCGGGCGGGGGGCGGGGTGGTGGTGCCCAGCTCCATCAGAAGCCGTCCCGGGCTCCCTCCCCTGCGGTCTGGGTGGGGTGCGGGCACCACCCCTCCAGCCGCCTCGGTCCCTGCCTGTGCCTTTGAGTCTGCGCTGGGCTCCCTCCCAGAGGGCGGCCCAAACCAGGGCCTCCGCCCCCCTTGCTGCCCCCAACTGGAAGCTGCCTGTGGTACTCTTAGCTCGGCCGCCGCGCCCCCCCCCCCCACAGGCCTCGCCCACCCCCCCGAGCCTCGCCCCCTCTCCTGGCCCCCAGAGCCTGCGCTGCCCGCCCTCCCATAGACAAGGAAAGTTCTCTCTCTTCCGTGGCAGCTTCGTTCTATCCCCCAGCCCTGACCCCTCCCCAGCACTCAGATGAGCCCGACCCGACCACACCCCAGGCCAGTCCTGAGGTCCGTGCCCACGAAGAAGAGCCAAAGGGTCAGAGAAGACCTCTGCAGCGAACCGGGCCGGCCCCGCCCACCAGCTCTTCTCTAGCCGCCGCCCCTGCCCTGCCCGTCCAGGCCGAGGGGTGCCGTGGGCTCGCCCTCCTCTCCGCGTGGCCAGCACAAGGTGTATGTACGTTTTGTACCTGCGCCCGCGACTGTACATAGTGTATGAGAGTTATTTAAGCCTCCCGCTGTACAGTTCTGTCCCCAGACCGGATGTGTGTGCCCTCGGAAGTTGTCATAATAAAACCCGAATGACCATGTGACCGTGGCCGGTGGGGGTGTGATTCCTGGGGGCCCTTCTCCGGTGGGGGTTGGGCCTCCCCAGGGTTTTTTGTGTTTCTTTTTACGAGCTCGCAATGCCCTTTAATCGACCCCTTTCTGGCCTAAACCAGCGGAGACTGGCTGGCCCAGCAGCCCCCACCCAGAATCCACAGCTCAGCTTGGGTGCCTCAGCGCCCAGGACGGAGGCAGGCGGACGTTCCCAAGAATCCCCAGCTCTGGCCTCAGAGCCCCTGGCCGAGCTCGAGAGGGCAGAGGGGTGGCTGGGCGAGGCCTGGGCCCAGGGGACTGCTGCTAAGGGGTGGCCGGCCCACCCCCTGGGCACGGACTCGCGTGGAAAGACCAGGAGGCCTGCCCTACAGCAGTCCCTCCTTTCTTGTTGTTAATCCCTACCCGAGGATATTTTTCACTGATTTTTAGAGAAAGCGGAAGGAATAGAGAGAGAGAAACATCGACGTGAGAGACACAGGGATTGGTTGCTTCCCGCACGCATCAAGCCTGCCCCTTGACCGGAATCGAACCCGGGACCCTTCAGTTCTTGGACTGGCGCTCTATCCACTGAGCCACACTGGCCAGGGCAGAAGTTCCTCCTTTAATTGTGAAGGCTGCGCAGGCCACGCCTCTGTCTCCAGCCCAGGGCTCGGGAGCCGCCTGCTCTGGGCCGCCACCCGAGGGTGCGGCGTCCGTCAGTCCCTCCTCCGGCGTGGCTCCCTCAGCATCTCCAGCAGCAGAACCAGGAGGTCCGGGTTCGGGCCGCCCGGCTCTTGCTGGCTTCCAGGACGTGCACGGTCTGCGTGGCGAGGCAGCTGACCGTGGGGTCGGGGTCTTCGCACATGGACCTCAGGGCTGGAACAGAAGCGCCGGGTGCGCCCAGCTGGTGTGGCTGAGGGGTCGAACCAGGAGGTCGCGGTTCCACCCCGGGGTGCAGGCTCGATCCCGTGGGGGGCGTGCAGGAGGCAGCCGATCCATGATTCTTTCTCATCATGGATGTTTCTCTCTCTCTCTCTCTCCCTCTCCCTTCCTCTCTAAAATCAATAAAAATTAAAAAAAAAATTTTTTTAAAAAGAGGCCTAACCGGTTTGGCTCAGTGGATAGAGCATCGGCCTGCGGACTGAAGGGTCCCAGGTTCGATTCCGGTCAAGGGCACGTACCTTGGTTGCGGGCACATCCCCAGTAGGAGGCGTGCAAGAGGCAGCTGATCGATGTTTCTCTCTCATCGATGTTTCTAACTCTCTCTCCCTCTCCCTTCCTCTCTGTAAAAATCAATAAAATATATTTGTTAAGAAAGAAAGAAACGCCGGACCCTTGGCCCAGAGACGAGACCCTGCCGGGCTGAGCGGGGGGAGGGTGGGGGGGCCCAGGCCTTGGGAGGGGGAAGGTGCTCCCCAGGGAAGCTGTGCACAGAAACAGGAGTGGGGGGGGCGGTGCTGGTGGCGTTGAAATAGGAGCCTCAGTTCCTCTGGGGGCCATGTTGCTTGGTCACCACATACCTGCCACAGGCTCGAGGGAGGGGGAGCCCACCAGGCCAGTCCCACGCCCACGACCAACCTTTGGGTCCCATGGACAGGCTACAGCTCCGTGGGAGTGGGCTCAGTGAGTGGACATGGGGGCAGGAGGGCCCTGACCAGCACCCCAAACCTCGGCGCCTTGGGGATGCGCCTCTCCCGTGCCTCCTCTCTGGCGGGGGGGGTGAGGGACTTCAGGAGCCCCTCTGCCACTCACCCACGCAGGCCTCCGCGATGTCACCGGCCTTGGCCACCTTGAGGCTCTGGATGATCTGGCCTGCGGGGCACACAGCACCTCAGGGCCCCACGGAGACGAGGGAGGGGCCTGGCTGCACCTGCTGGGGGGTGGGGGGGCCCTCCACAGCCCCTCCCTCCCGCCCCCGGTCCGCCTCTCCTCCCCAAACTGGACATGGACGCCAGCCTCCCCTTTGGACTTTTCCCAGGAAGTTGAACCGTCCCTGCTTCTCTGAAGGGCGAGGGGACGGACAGGAGACCCCTGCGCTCCCACCGGGCTCTGAGCTTCCCACAGAGCACCCCCAGCCCTGACACCCGCCGCCTGGGAACTCTGCTGGCCTGGCCTCCTGGGACCTGCCTCCCGGGATGAGGCCCGTTCTGCCCGAGAAAGGAGCTTCCTGAAGCAGAGGGAGCAGCTGGGACAGTCCTCCCCGCCCCAGACCCTGCGTCCCAGGACCGGGCCATTGCAGGGGGACTTGGGGAGACCCCGGGACGAGGACACAGTGGCTGGGAGCAGAGGGGGCCCACCTGTGAACCACACGGCGGCCTGGCGGACAGGGGCCTGCGGGCTCCGGAGCAGGGCCAGGCTCTGCATCAGCAGCCACTGGCCTTTGTTGGCCTCCCGCTCCAGCTGGGGGACAGGCTCCCGGTCAAATCGGACCTCCCACGTCAGGGAGACCATCCCGACCTGGGTCCCTGGCCACGGAGGCCACCGCTCACCAGGGCTCTGAGGATCGTCCACAGGTCCCTGTCGGCGAACACGGGCCGGAGCCGCCGCCAGCCCAGGACGGAGGCCGTGCGGCACAGGGCCAGCCGGCAGATCTGGGCAGAGGGAGGCCGGGGCTGGGAGCGCGGCTGGGAGGGGGCGGAGGGGCACGCAGAGGGGCAGGCGCCGGGCAGGGGCACCCGGGATTGGGAAAAGGGCAGGGTGTCCAGGCAATTTTATCACTAGCGGGGGATTTACTTTACTTTTTCTTAAAATATATTTTATTGATTTTTTACAGAGAGGAAGGGACAGGGAGAGAGAGTTAGAAACATCCATCAGCCACCTCCTGCACGCCCCGTGCCAGGGATCTAGCCTGCGACCCGGGCGGGTGCCCTTGACCGGAATCGAACCCGGGACCCTTCAGTCCGCAGGCCGATGCAGGGCCGAAGCCCCTTCCCGAGCGCTCCCCCTCCCAGCGGCATCGCCTCCCGTGGGAGCCGGCCTGGCGCTCACCTGGGCCACGCGGGCGTCCCTGTCCGCCAGGTGCGCCACCAGGAGGACCAACGAGTTGAGCAGCTGGTGCTTCAGGGGGGACACGAGGAACGACCTCTTGACCTTGGCTAAGAGCGTCCCGTAGATCTCAAAGGCCTTCAGGCGCAGGTGCTCCGGCTCCTGAGTGAGGAGACGCGCCTCCGCCTTCGTCCACCCGTCACCAGGGATCTGCCCCGGGATCTCACCACCCCTGAGCGACCCCTCCCTTCCCCACCGACACTGTCCCCTCCTCCCCGTTCACAACCCTTATTCGAGAGGACATAAGCCACGTGGCTCAGGGGTTGAGCATTGACATATGAACCGGGAGGTCACGGTTCGATTCCCGGTCAGGGCACATGCTGGGGCTGCAGGCACATCCTCATCCCCAGTAGGGGGCGTGCAGGAGGCAACCCATCCATGATTCTCTCTCCTCATTGATGTTTCTCTCTATCTCTCTCTCCTTCTCCCTTCCTCTCTGAAATCAATAAAAATCTATTTTAGGCCCTAATCGGTTTGGCTCAGTGGATAGAGCGTCGGCCTGCGGACTGAAGGGTCTCAGGTTCGATTCCGGTCAAGGGCATGCACCTTGGTGGCGGGCACATGCCCAGTAGGGGGCGTGCAGGAGGCAGTTGATGGATGTTTCTTTCTCATCGATGTTTCTAACTCTCTATCCCTCTCCCTTCCTCTCTGCAAAAAAATCAATAATATATATATATATTTTAAAAATCTATTTTAGAAAAAAGAAGAAAGAGGGGATATAAGCCATCAGCCCCCGCAGAATGGCAGCCACGGCATGCCAGCAGGGCTTTCCAGATCATTCCTCCCAACCCCCCGCACACCCCTGCTCTCCCCAGCCGCCTGGAGCTGGGCAAGGAGCCTTGGGGGTGGGGGGTGGGGGCCCTACCGCCTCGAAGAAGGGCCCGAGCGTGAAGACCAGCTGCACCAGGAAGGAGGGGCACTTCCGCCAGGTGAGGTGCTCCACCAGGCACGCCAGGACCCGGAAGGTCTCCGTGACAACCCCGTTGTCCTCCGCGTGGAGGCAGCTGAGCACGTAGGGCTGCAGGAGGCCCAGCTGCCTGGTCTGTGGAGGGACGACCCAGGGATGCTGGTGCCGGTTCGGCCCTGTCGCCTGGGAGACCAGGCTTTCATCCTGGCCCCGGCTGGGTGGCGGCCAGAGGGAGCCGCCCGCCCCCTCACCATGTTTCCGTGCAGCGCGAAGGTCTCAGCCACCTGCAGCAGGAGCTTCACTGTGGCCGGCTCCTCACACTGGAACCAGCCGGCCAGGACACGGGTGGTGGCGTCGTCCACGGTGGCCGCCACGTCCGGGCACCGGAGCAGCTGGCGAAGGAGACGAGAGAGACGGAGACGGTGGGCACGGAGGGAGGCGTGGAACCTGGGCTCCTGGCTGGGCGTGAGGATAGGCCTGTGCTGAGGGACGGGGAGCGGGAGGGGGTGGGGGGACCAGCGAGAGGCCGAGCTCAGGGAAGGGAACTCCATACCCTGTGTCTCCCGGGCCCTGGGTTTATGTTACAAGTTTGCCTCGGGCATCTGGGACACCCACCACTGGGCGCTGGAGGAGTGAACGCACTCAGAGAGGGTAGGTGGGTAGACAGGTGATAGAGAGACAGGCATGGATGACCGATTGACCCATCTATAGATGATAGAGATAGGGGGTATCGATCATCTATATATATAAAAGCCTAGGCGACCGGCTGACCGGCCCATCAGCCAGTAGCTGTGACACACACTGACCATGGGGGGCAGACGCTCAACACAGGAGCTGCTGAGCTGCAGTCACGTGGCAGCAGCGGTTCTCAGTGACGCACCCGGAACCAGAGAGGACGGAGCCTGATTCCGGGCTGCGTCACCCGAATACTGCCCTCTCCCAATCCGGGACCCCTTGGGGGATGTTAGAGAGCTGGATTCAGCCCGATCCCCGCAGGCCAGGCCGAGGGACCCCACCAGTGCATGCATCCATGCACCAGGCCTCTAATAGATAGATATAGATGATAGACAGATGATAGATAGATAGATAGATAGATAGATAGATAGATAGATAGATAATAGAAGGATGGGTAGACATAGATGATAGATGATAGATAGATAGATAGATAGATAGATGATAGATAGATAGATGAGAGATAGATGAGAGGTAGATAGATGAGAGATAGATGGATGATAGATAGATGATAGGTAGATAGATAGATGATAGATAATGGATGGGTAGATATAGATGATAGATAGACGTTAGATAGATAGATGGGTAGATGATAGATGGATAGAGATAGATAAATAATAGATGGGTGGGTAAAGATGATAATAGATGATAGATAGATAGGGACCTAGAGATGCAGATCTGTCTGTGTGTGATCACGTGAGCCTGGGGAAAACTATGGTAGGACGTGGCTTCTATTGCGTGCCTACGAGACACCTGGGGAACGTGGAGAAGGGGTATAAGACCGATGTAATAGGAGGGAGAAGGTAAAAATGGGAAATTTTTTTAAAGAGACAACGAAAAAGAACATAGCATGTGTGACTTCGTGTGTACATTTGCATACGTTTACACATGTCCATATGGCCTCTGAAATACAATTTTAAAAGACAAAAGCTGCCCTGACCGTTGTGGCTCAGTGGATAGAGCATCAGCCTGCGGACTGAAGGGTCCCGGGTTCGATTCCGGTCAAGGGCATGGACCTGGGTTGTGGGCACATCCCCAGTAGGGGGCGTGCAGGAGGCAGCTGATCGATGTTTCTCTCATCGATGTTTCTAACTCTCTTTCCCTCTCCCTTCTTCTCTGTAAAAATCAATAAAATATGTTAAAAAAAAAAAAAAAAAAAAAGACAAACGCTAACCAGACCCACACCGGCGGGAACATGCCCGTGTTCCTATGTGAGGCCCGTGGCAGTGGCACTGTTTACACCGGATGCCTATGCTGGGCACCTTTGATTGACAGCTGGAAGACCCACCTCCGTCAGGAGCACGAAGGCCGTGAGGTGGTCCCTGTAGTCTTGCTCCCGGAGCATCTGGATGATGAGGCTGAACACAGGGCAGCTGTGCCAACACTCCTTGCTCACCATGGCCCTGGGGCGCAGGGCTGGGTCAGGCCTGGCCACAGGGGCACCCACAGGAGGGCCCGGGGCCAGGGACACAGCCCAGGCTTAGCAGGGGCACCCAGGGAGAGCCTGGGAAGGCACACAGGGGCACCCCAGGGGGCCCGGGGCAGGCACGAAGGAAGGGGCATTCCAGGGGGGCCTGGGGCAGGCACGCACCGCGGGCTCACCTGGCCAGCACAGTGACGCCCTCGTAGTACCTCTCAGGGCTGGTGAGCAGCTCCCAGCCCTCCAGGGTCTGCACCTCCGACACGTAGTCCCCGTACCCCGAGCTCCACATCAGGGCTTTCAGGGCCTCCACGGTGGAGCTGGGGAGGACCGAGAGCAGACAGGGGGTCAGCCACCCCTCCACTCCCCTCCCCCGCCCGCCCACCGGAAAACCCCCGAGAGCTGCTGGGGGTGGGGCAGCGCTTGGAGCCGGCAGGCTACCGTCTGGCCCATGAGGACGAGGCCCCGCGGGGAGGCAGGGAGCCGGCCGGGGCAGGGCCTGAGTCCGGGGCTGTGGGCGCAGAATGAATCTCGGCCCCGGCCCAGCAGCCAGAATTAAAGTCTTCTAAAATGTCCACTGAGCACAGCTGGCCTGGCTCGGCAGTCGAACGTTAGCCTGCGGACCAAAGGGTCCTGGGTTCGATTCTGGTCAAGGGCACAGACCTCGGTTGCAGGTGCCTCCCCGGCCCGGGGCCCTGGTCGGGGCACGTGCAGGAGGGCCATCCATCGATGTGTTTCTCTCACATCCATGTTTCTCTCTGTCTTTCCCTCTCTCTTCCACTCTCTCTAAAAATCAGTGGAAAAATATCCTCGAGTGAGGATTTAACAACTAAATTAAAAATAAAAATAAAAAGTCCACTGAGCCCGGCTGGTGTGGCTCAGTGGTTGAGATTCAACCTATGAACCGGAGGGTCAGGGTTTGATTGCCGGTCAGGGCACATACCTGGGTTGTGGGCTTCATCCCCAGGAGGGGACATGCAGAAGGCAGCTGATCCATGATTCTCTCATCATGGATGTTTCTCTCTCTCTCTCTCTCTCTCTCTCTCTCTCTCTCTCTCTCTCTTCCTTCCTCTCCAAAATCAATAAAACATAAAAAAATTTTAAAAGCGCACTGAAACTTGTTACAGTGGGGTGTGGGGAACCCCGTGTCCTGGCCAGGGGTGTGACGGGGTCGGGAGGTGGCAGGGGATACCTGGATGGGGGTGTTCAGAGGGTGGGTCCTGGGGACCAGAGGTACCTGACGGGGTTCATCCACTTGTTGACATACTGCTCGCTCTGGGCGGCCTCCGCACCCCCCTCCACCACGAGGAAGGACACCTGGATCAGCAGCGCCATGAACAGCGGCGGGAACAGCATCTGCACCTCCATCCGCCGGCAGGGCTCCAGCAGCAGCTCATGGATGGCCCTGGTGGCCTGGGGCGGGCGGAGAGCGGGCACGTGGGCATCCTTGGCCTCAGCTCTCGGGTCCTGTCACCAGGAAACCTCCGCCCACCGTGACCGCGACGGGCTGGTCCAGAAACCCCAGGCGTGGGAGCCAGAAAAAATCAAGGGAAATTCCTAGAATGCTATTATTTTCATTTCTTTTTTCCTTTTTCTTTAGATTTTTTTTTTTTTTAATTGTTGATTTCAGAGAGGAAGGGAGAGGGAGAGATAGAAACATCAATGATGAGTGAGAACCATCGATTGGCTGCCTCCTGCACGCCCCCTACTGGGCGTGCGCCCTGACCAGGATGGAACTGGAGGCCTCTTGGTTCCTGGGTCAATGCTCACCTGCTGAGCCTCACCGGCTGTGCAGAACGCCATGATTTTAAAGTGCTCCCATCACTGCCCGTTGCTTATTGTCTCACCGTCCCTGACAGTTAACGAGGGCCTGGGGGTGTCGGCCCTCCCTAAGCCCACCCAGGGAGAAATAGAAGCTATCCTGTCTCCCTATGAGGCACGGTGGACTGCGATCCCACGGATCGCACCCCAGACTCTGGAATGTCCCACCAAACACCGAGAGGAGAAGGTAGAGGCCCCAGGAGCTCAGGACAGCATGACCTGGGCAACGAGGAGCCCCGCCCAGCCCCAGCGCCCCGCCTCAGAGCCTCGCCCAACCACAGAGCCTCGCCCAGCCCCAGAGCCTCGCCCAGCCACAGAGCCCCGCCCAGCCACAGAGCCTCGCCCAGCCCCAGAGCCTCGCCCAGCCACAGAGCCCCGCCCCGCCTCAGAGCCCCGCCCAGCCACAGAGCCTCGCCCAGCCACAGAGCCTCGCCCAGCCACAGAGCCCCGCCCAGCCACAGAGCCTCGCCCAGCCACAGAGCCCCGCCCAGCCACAGAGCCCCGCCCAGCCACAGAGCCCCGCCCCGCCTCAGAGCCCCGCCCAGCCCCAGAGCCTCACCCAGCCACAGAGCCCCTTCCCAGCCCCAGTGCCCCACCACAGCGCCCCACCTCGCCACAGAGCCCCGCCCAATCCCAGCCCTCTGCCCAGCCACAGCGCCCCTCCCAACCACAGAGCCCCGCCCAGCCACAGAGCCCCGCCCAGCCACAGCTCCCCGCCTACTATCAGCGGAGAGATCTGCGTCCTGCCGCTGGCTTCGGGAGCCCTGCGCTTCAGGTGCAGCGTCAGCCTCCGCAGCAGGTGCTCCATGATCACCACGTAGCTTTGGGGAATCGACGCCAGGATCTCCCAGGGTTTGCGAATCCCCCTGCGGAGGCAGAAGCGCAGCGGCTTGTCACCCTCCACGGCCCCACCGGCTCCCCGGCCCAGTGCCAATCAAACTCAAAGCGGGCAGAACAAGACCACCACCCCGACACAGCAGAAGTAAGCGAAGTGGGGACAGAAAACCGATAGGGGAGCAAATCGGTGAAAGCTGCCTCGCCCTGGCCGTTGTGGCTCGGTGCATAGAGCGTCCACCTGTGGACCGAAGGGTCCCAGGTTCGATTCCGGCCCAGGGCACCTACCTCGGCTGCAGGCCCTGGTCTGGGCGCGTGCAGGAGGCAACTAGTCAATGTGTTTACCTCGCATCGATATTTCTCTCTGTCTTTCCCTCTCTCTTCCACTCTCTCTCATCCTCGGGTGAAGGTGAGGATTAAGAACAGAAAGAAGTCGGATCCATTTGAGAAGGAGCGAATCAGAGCCCGTGAGGATGGCGCTTGGGGCTGGCCGGGGGGACTCACCTGTGGGCCTGGTCCTGCATCCTGAGCAAGGTCAGGATGACGTCGTCGGCGTAGGCCTGGGCCAGCAGCTGGAGGGCCTTCCTCATGGTCTCCTGGGCCGTGGCCTCGGTGATGCGGTTCATATTGTGGTAAATGAATTCCACGATTTCCGGGACCTGAGGTGGCGGGGTGGGGGGGCGGGAGACAGAGGTTCCTTCCTGGATGTCCAACCCCCACTCATCAGGAGACCCATAGCTGGGCACCCCCATAGCCAGACACCCCCTTGGCTGGGCACCCCTGCAGAGGGCAAGGCGCAAGGCACACAGGGAGGAGGATTTGAAGCTCATATAATATTGCACATCAATGGATACTGAAAAATAAATTTTTTTAAATATATTTTTTTATTGATTTCAGAGAAGAAGGGAGAGGGAGAGAGAGAAAAACATCCATGATGAGAGAGGATCATGGATCAGCTGCCTCCTGCACGCCCCCTGCTGGGGATCGAGCCCACAACCCGGGCGTGTGTCCTGAGCGGGGGTTGCCGGCTTGATCTCCAGTAAGGTGCATGCAGGAGGCAGCCTATTGGTGATCCCCCTCTTCCTTCCTCTCCGAAATCAATAAAAAGATTTTTTTTAAAAAAAGAAGAACAGGAAGGAGGACCCCTGACATTGGCCTTGAACCGTCCGGCCCCTCACGGCGGCTACCTTCCCGATTTCCGGCATCGAGGACGTCAAGGTCATTCTTAGGATCCTGGACGCCGCCCTGACGTTGTCCTCCCTGGCGTTGGCCATGGCCTCCATGAACACCATGATGGCGTCCATCCTCTCCTCCGGGGTCAGGAATTCCCTGAAGAACTGGAGAAAGAAAAGGCACTGTGGCCGCTGCCCTGGGGCCTCCCAGCCCTGGGACCCCTCCTCCCCTCCGGGCGCCCAGAGTCCAGCCACCAGGGTGCAGCGGGGGCCGGGCCCTGGCCAGCATCTGGCTATTCCAGGGGGGAGGCCAAGCACCAGGGGCCTCCAGCGCTGACGTCCCCGGGTGGGAAGGAAGGTCTGGACCCCGCGATACAGGGGACCGTGCAAAAGGCGCTTCCGTGTTGAACTTGGACCTCAGTCGGTCAGGGGGCCCCAGTGGACGTGAGTCTGATGCGCAGTGCGTTTACAGCCTTGCAGAGCGAGGCGACGGGCCGTCTGCAGCAAGGGCCTCGAGTCAGACGCTACACACCCTCCAGATGCTCGCCTGGCGCTGAGTCCCCACTCGGCCTGGCCCTGTTGCCGGGGGCCAGGGGACCCCACACAAAGACGCCCGCTGCCTCGGCCCTGGTGGGACTGCCCATCAGGTAAACAGCTGATCGAGGTGAGTGTGAGCAATGCTAACAAGGGCCCGGCCGGCGTGGCTCAGCGGTTGAGCATGGACCTAGGAACCAGGAGGTCACGGGTCGATGCCCGGTCAGGGCACATGCCCGGGTTGCGGGCTCCGTCCCCAGTAGGGGGCGTGCAGGAGGCAGCCAATCGATGATTCTCTCTCATCATGGATGTTTCTATCTCTGCCTCTCCCCTTCCCTTCCTCTCTGAAGTCAATAAACATAGATTTAAAAAAGAAAAACCGAGTCAGTGCAGAGTCTGACGGGAATACTAGGATGGCGTTTGTATTTTAGAAAGACTTGTCTGACTGCGGTGCAGAGAACGGTGTGACCTCAAACTTCAACCAACCCAGTGCAGCGAGGGGAATGGGCCTTGACGGGGGACATGCCCCTGTGTCTGTGTGTATGTCTGTGTGTGTGGTGTCTGTGTGTGTGTGTGTCTGTGTGTGTGTGTGTCTGTGTGTGTGTCTCTGTGTCTCTGTGTGTCTGTGTGTGTGTCTGTGTGTGTGTCTGTGTGTGTGTCTGTGTGTGTCTGTGTGTGGTGTCTGTGTGTGTCTGTGTGTGTGTGTCTGTCTGTCTGTGTGTGTGTGTGCGTGTCTGTGTCTGTGTGTGTGTGTCTGTGTGTGTCTGTGTGTGTGTGTGCGTGTCTGTGTCTGTGTGTGTCTGTGTGTGGTGTCTGTGTGTGTCTGGGGGGGGTTATACCTCTGTGGCCCCAGCCAGGCCCTCCTTCTCCCCTGCACACGCTCCCCACCCGGGCACTCCCCACGCCTTGGGCAGGGCGCGTTACCATGGTGAGGTCCTCGATGTACACGAGCCACTCCCCGCGGAAGTGCTTCTGCAGATCCTTCAGGATCAGCTCGGTCTTGTGCTTCACACCTGGACCCAGAGCAGCCATGAGGGACAGGGCCTCCGCGGGGAGAAGGAGCACAGCCGAGCCCCCTGCCCCTCTGTTCAGATCCGCAGGGTCCCACGGATGGACTGACATGTGACCCACGGCACGGGGAGCGTGCCCAGGGCCAGGCCGGGGGGGGCGGAGCTGTGCAGGGGGAGGCGGTTGGGGCCACTGACCCCCTACCCGGTGGGCAGGCACATGGACTGTCCCACCCCCACTGCTCGGCAAACATCCTATCGAATCACATAAAGCCAAGGTAGTCCTAGCTGGTGTGGCTCAGTGGATAGGGTCTCGGGTTCGATTCCAGTCAGGGCATGCACACTGGTTGCAGGCTCCTCCCCAGCCCGGCCCTGGCTGGGGCACGTGCAGGAAGCAACCGATCGATGTGTCTCTCTCACATCGAAGTTTCTCTCCGTCTCTCCCTCTCTCTCCCACTCTCCCTAAACATCAACGGGAAAATGTCCTCGGGGGGAGGATTGAAAAGCCAGGTTTTCTAAAACTCCCTTGCGGGTGTTTGCAAACACTCTGGCACCCCGGTGAGTGTGTGTGGCTGCCTGTATCTTTGCTTCTCCCAGCGCCAAGAAAATCCAGGCCCAGGGAGAGAGAGTCCAGGCCAGGATTTCCCAGTTTGTTCCCTGAACAGGAGGCTCTCTTTCTGGGCCACACCCAGCAGTTGAGGCTCAAGTGCTGAGGACCCAAGGTGATCTCATAGGCGGCTGCAAGTATAGCCCTTCCTGCCCTCCCCCACCCCCCCCACCCCCCATTTTCCCTCCAAGAATCTTCTAGAATCTCTTAACAGCAGCAGGCATTGCCCCAGCAATGGGTTTTGAGTTCCTACAGCGAAAGCTCGCCGGTGCCCAGCCACCGGGACCTGCCCCTCACTGGGCCTGACCCCGGGACGGGTGGTGGTGGGTTGGGTGGGTCGGTGGGTCCCCCCCAGCTGCAGTCCCAGGCCCTCCAGGTCCCCCCAGGACCCCCCCCCCCCCACTTACTTCTGTGAAGCACTAACACCTTGAACAGGTAATGCAGCCCCTCCGAGGCCCCCGCGCTGACGGTGGGGCTGCGGCTCATGCACAAGATGCCCAAGATGCCCATCAGCCTCCCGCTGATGGAGAAGTCCTCCAGGTGCTGTGGGGAGAGGCGGCGGCGGTCCCCCGGGCACCCTCCCCGGAGGGAGTGTCTCCCCACCAGGACCACCAGACCCCCCTCCCCAACCTTCGCTCAATCACCTGCCCGTGGGTGACCCCCACCCGGCCGGCTCCACACAGGGAGAGCCCCCAGGGAGACGGGGCAGCCAAACCCCTCAAAACCTCCCAGCCGGTGTGGCTCAGTGGCTAGAGCGTCGGCCTGCAGACCTGGGGTCCCAGGTTCGATTCCGGCCAAGGGCGCATGCCTGGGTTGCAGGCGCCTCCCCGGCCTGGGCCCCGGTTGGGGCGCGTGCAGGAGGCAACCCATGGATGTGTTCCTCTCACGTCGATGTTTCTCTCTGTGTTTCCCTCTCTCTCCCGCTCTCTCTAAACATCAATGGAAAAATATCTGCAGGTGAGGATTAACAACAACAAAAACACAACACACACACACACACACACACACACAAAATCCATAAAGAAACAAAAACAAACCCGGAAACCCATTAGCTGTGGATCTAGGTCTAGGCCAAGGTCCCCCACCAATGCGTCTGCCCATTGGGGCTCACTCAGCCGAGGGCAATGCCCCCCAGGAGCAGGGAAGGCACGACGCAGGGAAAGATCGGTGCCCTGACCACCCTCCGGCGCTGCCCTCGGAGCCACAGGCTCAGCCGGGTGCCCGTGTGCGCGGAGAGGCCTCTGGGCCGGCCGGCCCCGCCCACACGCACCAGCAGCTCCGGGAAGTTGCAGGTGAACCGCAGCATGTGGGCCACGGCGTTCGCGGCCCGGGTCTGCTCCTGCTCCTTCTCCGACATCGTGAACCACGGCAGCAGGATCTGGAGGGAGGAGAGGCGTCAGCACCTTCCTTCCTCGGCCCCTCCTGCCTCGGCCTGAGCCCGCATCCCTGACGGCCGAAGAGACACACAGATGGGCCCTGGCCGGTGTGGCTCAGTGGATAGAGCGCCGGCCTGTGGACTGAAGGGTTCCGGGTTCGATTCCGGTCAAGGGCATGGACCTCGGTTGCGGGCTCCTCCCCCGGCCCGGGCCCTGGTTGGGGCGCCTGCAGGAGACAACCAATCCATGTGTTTCTCTCACATCCATGTTTCGCTCTGTCCTTCCCTCTCCCTTCCGCTCTCTCTAAAAATCAGTGGGAAAATATCCTCAGGTGAGGATTAACAAAATAAAAATAAATATAATTTTATACACACACACACACACACACACACACACACAGAGTGGCCAGATGATGATGATCTCTGAACGCATCATCATCTGGCCACTCCATGTACATCCTATAGAAGAAAAGGCTCATATGCAAATTGTCCCCTCCACCAGGAGTTCCACCAGCAGGCAGGCCGGCCAACCACCCATGTCCCCTCCCCTTGACCGGACCCCACCCATGCATGAATTCATGCACCGGGCCTCATATATATATATAGAGAGAGAGAGAGAGAGTGGCCAGATTATTATGCGTTCAGAGATCATCATAATGTGGCCACTCCGTGTACATATCCAAATGGGTGTTTGGACTCCCTTTGGACTGGGCTCAGTTGCTGGGGGCTAGGCCCCTCGGCAGAAAAAAGTTTGCCCACCCCGTGTCCCTGTGCGATCTCCCGACACTCACCTCCAGCATCCTCTGCAGCATGGCCATGTTGGGGTCCAGGCCGTCCATCACCAGGGCCTGTAGCATGTCGTCCAAGGCCTGGACTGTCTGACAAACAGGACACGTGGGGTTTGGGGGACAGACAGCCATGGTGTCCCTGTTGGCTCCTGGGCAGCCCCCCCCCCAGGCCCTCCTCAGGGGCCAAGAAAGTGGGGGCTGGTCCAGCTCGGCCCCCACACTCCAGTTTCCTTGAGCGCCAGCCTTCCTGGCCCTCCTGCGGGCTGGACCAGGGCCCCCTCCCCAAAGGAAGGGCAAGTAGTGGGAGGCAGGCATGTCAGTGTTGTCCCCCACACACAGCCCCCGGGACCCTCCCCATGAGAGTCATTCTGCTGGATCGAGGGAACTTCTGTTGGAAAAACCGGGGTGGGGGGAGGGGATTTGGTATTCTATGGGTCTGCGAGGCCTTAGAACCTGGGTTTTCCCAGTCAACTGCTCTTGAGACAGGCGTGGCTCAGCGGTGGAGCGTCGACCTGTGAACCCGGAGGTCACGGTTCGATTCCTGGTCAGGGCACACGCCCGGGTTGCACACTCTCCATCCCCAGTGTGGGGCGTGCAGGAGGCAGCCGATCCAGGATTCTCTCTCATCATGGATGTTTCTCTCTCTCCCTCTCCCTTCCTCTCTGACATCAATAAAAAAAATATATTTAAAAAGTCCACGCAGCCCACACTTATCGGACGAATTAAACGCAGCTCAGCGCAGTGGGAAAGACCACTGGCGCTGGGGCTGGCGGGCCTGTGTGTGCACCTAGTGCAGGCCCGTGAGCGTGGTTGTGTGGACGTGGTTGTGTGGACGTGGGGCGGCCTCCTGAGCCAGGAGCGGGACATCTCCTTCTGGGGGAGGGGGGGTGGGGGGAATGGGGATGCATCACCTGGGAAGCCACCACCCTGTTTATTTTATTTTTATTTTCAAATATATTTTATTGATTTGTTACAGAGAGGAAGGAAGAGGGAGAGAGAGTTAGAAACATCGATGAGAGAGAAACATCCATCAGCTGCTTCCTGCACACCTCCCACTGGGGATGTGCCCGCCACCCAGGTCCATGCCCTTGACCGGAATCGAACCCGGGACCCTTCTGTCCGCAGGCCGGCGCTCTATCCACTGAGCCACACCAGTGAGGGCCACTGCGTTGATTTTAAAAAGCGCGTCCCTTTTCTCGAGAGGGGGATGAGGCAGTGGCTCTTGAGAGCTGAGCCGGGCCTGCCTCTCTGCTCCGCTCACTCATCGAATGACATAAAACCCCTCGCCCGCGCTCAGGGCTGTGCGGACCCGGGCTCTGCCCTCCAGGACCAGCTGGGCCCTTAGGGACCTGGTTGGCCTCTGAGGGTTTTGGCTCCGCCCTGGGAGTCTGGGCCCTGCTCTTTGGGGCACGGTGGGGCTCTCTGCGGAAGGGCCAGCCGTGGGGGGCTCTCCTAACTAATTCAGGCCTCGACCCAACTCCCTGGGGCTGCGAGAGGCTCTCAGCGGTGGGGCCCGGCCTTCGGGTGGGGCCTCAGCGGCACGGGGTTAGCCCCGCTCTTGGGCACTGGGCTGGGCTCTGAGGATCCAGGTTCCTCCCTTGGGACTAGCTCCTCCCCCACGGGGGCTGCCCTGGAAGTCGGGGCGCCCCCGGAGGTGGGGGCTCACCTGCATGTAGAGGCTGGCGCTCTCCTTCCGGTCCTGACTGGGCGCGATGAGCGGCAGCGAGAACACGGAGGCGACGGCCGCGTTCACCAGGTCCAGCTTCTGGTCCAGGTGGAAGGGGGGGTCCACCTGACTGGGGGGCGGCGGGAAGGACAGGGGGCTGTGGGGGGTGCTTGGGGGCGCCGGGTTCTGGACCTGGGACCTTGCGGAGGAACCTTCTCAGCTGCTGTCTCGGGGGCACAGGGAACAACGGGGACCTAAGCCCCAAACCCCTTCTCATGGCCCCCCCCCTCCTCAGAGTCCTCCCCACACCCAGGTCCTCCAAGGCTCCCAGTAGCGAAACCGGGGGATTCCCACCCCCACCCCAGATGCTGGTAGATGAGAGGGCAGTCATGGGGCCCTGCCACCCACACCCCAAAACCCTTGCCCTGCCTCCCAACCCCGTGTTCTGAGCAGGGAGACCCCAGGGCCGGAGACCTCAGGGCCACGACGGACAGCATGGCCTGCTGGCTCACGCTGCTGGTCAGGAGCTCGCTGCCGACCTCCTGCAGCATCAGGGTCTGGAGGGGCCGGGAAGAGGCAGGGACCCCCTCAGAGAGAGGCCGGCCTCTGGCCTGGGACCTGCGCCCGCAGCCCAGGGGCACTGCCTCCCTCACCTCGATTTTCTTGGCCAGCAGGGTCTTGGATATGTAATCATTCATAGAGCCGTTGGCCTGGCCGCGGACGGCCCCGGCCAGGGTGTCCACAGCCCGCAGAAATGTCATCTTATCCAACTCGGACTAGGACAGAGCACGCGGCTGTCTGCCCCCCTCCCTCTCCCCCAGGCCTGCTCCCTGACCCCTCCCCCCCCACCCCACCTCCAGCCTGCTCCCCGCCACACTTGGGCCGCTCACGCCCAGCCCCGCCTCAGAACAGCCGGCATGGGTGCTTGCTTGACTCCCGCCCCCCCCTGGCCGGGCGCTCCCCAGGGTCCCAGCCCCTCTGCCACCCCCTGGGACCCAGGGGCTCGGGGTCTGTGAGAAACAATCTGTCTGGGGCCCTGACCACCTGACACTCCCAGGTGGAGAGGCGCCTACAGGCTGCACCGGGTGCTCTCCCAGCCCAGGGCTCCTATTCCAAACCCAAGGGAGCCCTGGCCGGCTGCTCAGTGGTTAGCGCGCTGGCCCGCAGCCCACAGGGTCCCCGGGTTCGATTCCCAGTCAAGAGTTCGTGTCCCTTGGTTACGAACTTGATCCCCTACCCCGGTCAGGGTGCAGGTGGGAGGCAGCTAATGGATGTGTCTCTCTCACATCAGTGTTTCTCTCTTTCTCTCCCTGCCCCCTCCCTGTACTCTCTCTTAAAAAAAAAAAAAAAAAAGGACGAAATATCCTCAGGCCCAGCTGGTGGGGCTCAGGGGTTGAGCATCGATCTGTGAACCAGGAGGTCAGGGTTCGATTCCCGGTCAGGGCACAGGCCCCGGGTTGTGGGCTCGGTCCCCAGTGTGGGGCGTGCAGGAGGCAGCCGATCCGTGATCCTCTCTCATCATAGAGGTTTCTACCTCTCTCTCTCCCTCCCCCTTTTCCTCTGACGTCAATAAAAACATATTTTATATATACGTATATCCTCAGGTAAGGATTTTTTAAATGAAATAAAAACAAGAGAGGGGGAGGTGGCCTCTGTGTTCTGCTCCCGGCTCAGCTCGCGAACGTTCCCACGGACGCCTCACCATCTCTCCGGGTCTTAGGAATTCCAGGATGGACTGGTAGGCTTCTCTCTCCGACTGGCGCAAGGCTGCAAAGGGAGGTCGTTGGGAGGGCGGGGCTTGGCTGCCCCCTGAGACGGCCCGGGAAGCAGAGCCTCCTCCCCACCCCGGAACCGGCAGGGACCCTGGGGCCGGTGCGGCGAGGGGCGGGGGTGGGGGGACCCCGTCTCTGAGAAGCAGCTCCTCCAGGCCCGCAGCCCCGTCTGGACTCAGAAGGTCAGTGGAAGGGGTTTCGGCGCCAGGCACGGCCAGGGATGGAAGAGTGGAAACAGGGCGACCTCGGGGTCACCCCCGGTGGCCACCACGCTGTTCCCACACGGGCACTGACATTCCTGAATGTGCGTGGGCTTAAAACGCCACATCAGCCCGGCCGGCGCGGCTCCGTGGCTGAGCGTCGACCTAGGAACCAGGAGGTCAGGGTTCGATTCCTGGTCAGTGCCCAGGCCCGGGTGGCGGGCTCCGTCCCCAGGGTGGGGCGTGCAGGAGGCCGCCGGTCCGTGACTCTCTCTCATCCTGGACATTTCTCCCTCTCTCTCTCTCTTCCTCCCTCCCTCTCCCTCTCCTCGCCCTCCCACTCTCTCTAGAAATCAGTGGGGAAATAGCCTCCGGTGAGGATGAAAAAAAAACAACACACGGAGTTTGGAATTCAGCCTCTGACT